>CM040425.1:44712461-45912461 GCA_022702705.1 Papilionanthe hookeriana x Papilionanthe teres
CTATAGTATAATCCTCTTATACTAAATATCTTAACCCCATAAAGTTAATCTTCATTACTAAAAACTTTCACCCAAATCTACTGTGGTATTTAAATGAAATCAAAATTTAGTTATCTATAGTTAAGCTCAACTACTTTAAATCATTATAAAGTAATTTTGAAAATATATTTATTTGAGAACAAAAAAAAGTTATTTTTTCGTCCCCCAAACTTAAGTTTTTCAGTACATATCACATTAAAAAAGAGAGAGAAAAATAGAAAAAGAATAACCTTTTTTGCCCGGGCTTTTGATTCTTCTGAAGCATGCATGTATTAATTAAAAATTTAACTACATACATAAAATAGTTAGAAGAATTGTTCACATATATACCAGAGATTTGCAAGGTAAAGAAAATTTAAAATACCACTTTAAACACTTAATACAACATCCATCACACTTTTACTACAATAGTGACAAACTAACATAAGCTTCAATACCACTTAACTAAAACAAGAAAAAGTACAATTACTACACAACTACTACACAAATTCAAATAACAAACAGAAAGGTTTACACATAAGAAACTATAAATAATACTACACTACCAATCATCCTCTCTTTCTTCTTCTGCTCCTTCTTCTTCCTCAGGCTGGTATGGAATATAACGAGGGCAAGCACGAAATATCACACCATCTTCTCCCCTCATAAATCTCATCTGAGCATCATGATAAGCTATATCTTATTCCACTCTTCTCCTATAATAATCATCATTGATGTTATTTCTTGCTTCCAAACCATCAATTTGGCTATGAGGCCTCGTAATATCACATTATTGTATCATCAGCAGCTCCGTAACATCAAAAATAGTAGGAGTCCCTGTTGATCTCATTTTTGATGAGGTCTTTTCTCTTGTCTCTCCTTAGTACTTAGGATCTAGCCTTAGAAAACGTAAGAATTTAGAAACCTTCTAACTCCCTTTAAACCCCACATGCCTGATTAACAACCCCCAAACCACTGGGAGGGTTAAGATCAAATGTGGAGGTTTAAAGGATGAGTTCCCTATAGGATTCTTTGACCTTAGGACTACCCTGAGTGGCCTGGCTGGTGAGGGTTGACTTGCACACATCACACCCACACACACATTTTAAATCCCAAAAACACTTTCACCCACTTTGACTTCTTGACTCATGTAGGTAATCCATATGTATGGTCCTCAACCCCTAAGCCCCTGGCTAAAAGGGTTAGGAACAACATATTGAGTGCCCAAGGTGAGTCCTCCCATGGCTCCTATGAGCTTAATATGGCTTCAGGGATAAACCAAAGTGATTTCATTCTACTCACATTTGATCAATCCTCTTTTTTTCAAAATTTCAATTTTTAACCCCCGGGGCCCTACACCCACCAAACCTCCCAAATGCCCTTGAAATTACCCAAAATTTTCAAAATTGCCTAAATTTCTCAAAATTCCTCAAAATAAACTCTAAACACTTCCGATCACTCAAATTGATCATCCATAGCCAAATTCACCAAAATTTCCAAAAATTCCCAAACTACACAAAATACCCTTTTTACCCCAAAAATCCATAAATTCTAAAAATTCCTAGAAAATTCCAGAAAATCCCAAATATTCCCAATTTAATTTTGTTCAACTACACGATGGGCCAATTTTGCCAATTTAACTCACTTTTACTAAAACCACCCAATTTGGCCCATTTTTAACCAAAGTAAGCCCAATGTCAAACCAAACCACTCCAATTGACCTCAATGTTGATCCAATTCAATTCTAAACTTCAATTCAATACTCCCAATATCAATTTAGACCAAATTCAAACCCAATTTGATTAACATTTGGATCCAATTTCAATTTTAAACTTAAAGCCCAATTTTGGCCCATGACCTAGACTTAGCCCAAACTAACCCAACTCAACTCCAATTAACCCCAAATCTTTTCCTAAACCTTCCTAATATCCCCAAAAACAAAACACTAACTTGATTTACCCAAAATTTGAGCCCAAACTCCACCCAAACCAAACCCAAAGCCAAAATCCCCAATTTGCCCTAAACCCAATCATGAGCTCAAATAGGCCCAAATCCCAAAATCAAAACCCAATTAAACTTGAAAACTCTTTGTTACACTCCCATAAACATTGCTCAACATTAATGTTACATTAAACCCAAAGTTAGCCCTACCTTAGCCCAAAGTTAGCCCAAGTTAGCCTCTTTTAACCTATTTTGGCCTTACCACTAAAAAGACCTAAATTAAACTCAATTCAACTCAAAATCACCTCAAATTTGTTCCAAATCATTCATGGCACATCCATAAACTAAACCCAACATTTATTTGGCATGGTGCTTCACAAATTTTTTTTCATCCAAAAGTCCATTTTGAAACATAAAGCCCACTTCCCCAAACCATTTCAAAAGCCAATCTAAAATAATTCCAAAAACCCAAAACCTATTCCAAAGCCCACATGAAATTTCCCCTCATCATCCAATATGATTTAAATCACTCCCTAAGTTTCAAATTTATCATCAAATGTTTCTAAATTAAACCACATGACAATTTCCCTAAACCCATCAAAAATCCCATAACCCTTTTCCATGAAATAAGCCAACCTTTTCCCAAGCCATGGGCAAGACAAATGAAGCCATTTACAAGCCATATGGAGCCATGAGGGCTTTGACACTCACCAAGCCATTAATGGCAAGAAGAGGGGGGACTTTCTTAATCCTTAATTAAACCTTTTTTACCTCATTCATGATACACTTCAACCAAAATTAGCCACATCACCTTGGATGTGGACTTCACCACCCTTTCCTAGCTGACCCAAATGATTCTCCCTCAGCCCAAAGTCAAGCCTTGGGGAGGTGCACCTAGCCTAATACCTGAGTTAAACCAAACCAAGCCAAAATGAGCCTTCTCTCATTCCATTTAAATCAATCCCTTTGCACATGTCCACAGCCAATTGATTGCACCAAACCCCAGCCCTGTCCCCACTGGTCAAGATGGTGACCAATGCCTGGCCGGCCAACCACCAAACCACCGGAAAACACCATGGCTGAGAGGTCTAAATTGATTCAAAAATTCAATTCCCCCTTACTGAGTTGTCCCAACCTAAATGGCCACCATGGCTGTTCTTCCCTTGCCCTGAGCAGTTGATCTAATCCTTCAATTGCCCCTGGGGAGCCCTCCAGCCATGTCTATTTAAACCTCACCACCTCTCGGCCAAATAAGGTGATGAACCAGAGCTTAACAAAACTCTGCCGAAATTACTCCAGGACCTTCTCCTAACCCAGAGCAATTGATTCCCAATGTTCCTTTACTCTAGTCCCCATTAACAGAGCTCAATTTCTCAGTTAAAAATCCACCCAAAAACCAGGACAACTCTGAAACCTCCACCAAAATCAAATTAGACTCACCCACACCTGCATAGGACTAAGAGAAGAAGTCCCCCAGCAAAAGCCCCCTCACCAGGCCAGCCATTGCTTCCAGCCTCCAAAGTCTGAAATCGGGCCTGGTCACTTTCATACCTAGGCAATTCCTCAGAGCCAGAGACTTCATCTGGAGCTTCCTTGGGTACAATTAAAGGAGCCACAACTCTCTGATTGAAGCTTCACTTCTCAGAGCTAAGGTATGGATCACTTCTCCCTCCCGAGCTTCTGTGAATTCTCCATTTCATTTGAATCAATTTCATAGCATGTAAACCATATGGATTTGTTCGTCTCTTCAAGACGAATCCATAGAGCATAAGAACATGAAAATCTGTTGAGAGATGAGAGAGATCTTAGAGTTTGAGTGTGGACGGCTCTCGGGACACACTAGTCGGAGACGATGACCAGCCGCCGTTGGATCTAGCGTGTATCGAATGGACATCGCAGATTGCGTCGGACCAGAAGATGGAGCGGGACCGCGGGATGCGTGGCTGCTGACTCAAGTGGCGGCGTTAAATGGGAGCGCGACGCGTGGCCTTTCCGAGCTGCCGAGGTTGACGCGGTGTCACATGGATAAGTAGATAAATAGGCTATTTTCTATTTATTTAAATACCTAGAAATTAAAAAAATCCATAACTTTGCATAGAAAAATCATAAAAATAAACTAAAAGTATCCTCTTTCTCAGTGAATAGAGGAGAACAATTTAAAAAAAGAATTGAGTTATTTTTATGAGTATTTTATTTTTAATTAATTATTTACTCATTTCAATGTTTTAATTCTCCATTTGCATAGACAATTCACCATGGCATGAGACCATAGGGCTTTTGTAGCCTCTGATTTTGGGAACATTCCCTGAATTTTCCAAGGCCAGAGGCCATCTCTATGACAAGTTATTGATTTTTCAAGTTTAGTGTCTATTTTGGCATTTTAATTCCAGTAATTAGCATATTGATCAATAAATCATAGAAAAATTTGGGGAAGTATCTTAGGACCAGGGTACCCTATGAAAAATGTATTTTGAGTTAATTCATTAAGAATAACCCTAATTGGCCTAAATACTCAAAACTAAATTTTAATTAATTTGGGTTAACCATACATCAAAACCACTTGAAAACAATTCTCCACTGATCATAGGGTTAGAGGAATTCCACATAAAAATTTGAAATCAATTGGAGATGATTAGCCTTACAAAATGGATTAATTATGTCACATGATCAAAATTAAACTTTAAAAATTTATAACTTCAAAAATACATTTTAAAAATTCACCAAATTGGTTTTAAGACTTCTCTGATATCAGAGGAGTCTAAGAAAATTAAAAATGGAATTTTTCAAAAATCTTCATTTTCTACCTTATTTTAATATTTTAAAGAATTAAAAAATAATAAAAATCATAAAAATAATAAAAATCACAAAAATGTCATATTTTGACTCCTAATCACTTATGAACAAACTAAATATTTTTCCCAAGTCTCTTGGTTAAGATATTGAATTTTAAATGCTTAAGACAATTTTTAATATTAAAAAAGGATTTTCCAACCTTTTTCACAAAATTAATTCTAATAAATCAAAGAAAAATAAAAAAAAAATAAAATTTGCTTCTTTGAACTCCTCGAGGTCAGAGGGATTTAAGAAAAATATAAAATCCATTTTTCAACTTTAATTTCATTTTATAATTAATTAACATTCCAAAAGTCAAAATAATTATAATAAACAAAATATAATTCCAAAAATCACCAAAATTGGTCCAAGTGGTCCTCTGGTCAATAGGAACCTCCCATAATTTTCTTAAGGACAGAAACCTTGCCTTATTCATGTTGTTGAATTTCCATTAAAAATCCCTTTTTTCATTAAGATAATTATATAAATTAAATTAAATTCAGAAAAATCACATTATCTTCTCTAATGTCTTAATTGATATGTGAGTAAAGTGACATAAAAATTTTAAGTTTATTTGAGCTTAATTTGATGAGTTATGAAATGAACATGCTTAAAAGGGGCATAAAGGTAATTAAAGAATTTTAACCCTAATTAATACTTAGGTTTAATCAAGGGGAGCGTAAAATATCTGATTTTAAAATTTTCATTAAATGATTGAAACCTAGGGAATTAAGGGGTAGAAACCCATTAATCATCTTGAAAATATTTAAAGTAAATTTTAATTAATTAAAGAATTTGAATTTTGGAAGAATAGGTTAAAATTTGGATTATTAAGATTAGGGATATGATTAAGAAGATATCAATTCTTTAATTTAAAATCCCTAAATAAATCACTTTAATAATATTTATCTTTTAATTAAATTTAAAGTGATAATTGAAACTAAATAATTAAATAATTGAAAGGAAAATAAAAATTAATTAAACTAAAACTTAAAACATTGAATAACTTGATAATCAAATTGAAATAAATTTAAAACATTAAAATTAATTTGGAATTACTTAAAAAAAATTAAAAAAAAATTGAAATATTAAAGAAAATCAACCTTAAGACAATTCATAATTAAAAACATAAAAAAATCAAATCAATTAAAAATTAACCTAAAATATTTCAATTAAATTAAAATTAAGTCATTAAAATTTAAATTGAACAATCTAAACACCTCTTTCAACCCAAGTTAATCTAATGCATTGAGATCATTAAAGATTTAAATATTTAATTAAATTAAAACAACTTGAACACTATTCCAAACTTAAAATTATTAAAATTTCATAACCAAATTAAACCATTTTAAATCACCAATTCCATTTTTAAATCATTAAGTTCTTTAACAAACTGATTTGCCCCCTAAAGGTTTTCATTACTATAATTCTTAAGTAAAGCATCAAGTGAAATGTCACTTTACTTATAGGATAATCAAATCCTAATTCACTGAGCAAGAAACAAACTAAACTAAATTTTTGGATGATTAATTCGCTTGTGTAATAAAACTCATTTGGACTCAAAAATAATCCCAAAAATATTGAAAAGATATTTAGGACTCGTCCTAAACACTTCCTCAATATGATGGGGTGTTTTAGAAGAACAATTGAACTTAATTGTTCTTTGGTGAAGAAAATCATCCTTAATAAAACACAAGAACCTAGACGTCATAGGAAGTGACAAGCAATAGGATTAGGATTTTGATAAACAACCAAAACCTTTCTCTTAGCTTTACCTAGGTACTTGTTATAAACATTTAAATGCCTTAACATGTATTTTAAGTGTAGCTTGGAATGACAGGAAGACCCTCCAGGTACGCTATTATTTTATTGCAATTTACTTACATGTACTGTACTTTACTCTTCTTGCATGTTAAACAAGATTGTTGCATGAAAACTGAAACTTTTAGGATAGCCACAAAAGTGAAACCAAAACTAAATTAAAGTCACAACAAGATAAAATTCACTGCCACAACATTTAAAATATAAAACAATTCAAAATTTAATCACAAACGGAACAACAAAACTACAACTATAACTAAATTAAAACGTCTTGTTGGATGATCGGAAATCCCTCGAATGATGTAACCTACATGTTGCTAACGGGATTTCCCACGGTATAAATGAAAGTGTGGAACTCATTCAGTTGAGTTTAACAAATTCATCTGGACTAAGAGAATTTGATAAAAATAATGGTGCCGAAATGATGGAACCGTGGGATCTTAACCGGTGTTGTTATAATCAACTATAAGATTCCCCAAATAAAACATTGAAGATATTTGAACTTTAAGACTCTTCTAAACCAAAACGCTTTTCTCATCTCCTGATTTTCACCTTCTAAAACTAAACCTCTGCAACAACAAGGAGCTTGGAGCATAGTGGGCAGCACGGCCATTGTCGTCAGCAAAACTTGGATCTACATCAGCAAAACCTTTCTTAGAATTAAATAACAAAGCCATAGGATTTTGAGGTAGTTTGCCTAGTGCAACATAAATCCTCAACTTTTTGTTAGGCATTTGTATAATCATGTTATGCAGATTAAGCCATAACCGGTCTTAGTACTCCGAGGTATTCGTTCAGCACGACATGAACCCTCACATCTTCGAGGTTGTTTGTATGATTATGTCATACAAACATAAGTCATAATTAATTAAAATTGGCAATATTGAAATGTTAAATAAACTCTCTAATTGAAGTTAAAAAATAGGATAGTTTGGGAAGTTTCCAAGATTCTTCTTAGATCCTCAGCTTCTCCTACTTCTCTTCCTTTGGACTCCTGAAATCAACTGTTCCAAATTTGAGCTAATCTCTTTTGAAATTCCAAAATTCAATCCTTTGAAAACCTTAAACTTTGAAATTCTTGAGAGCAAAACCACTGATCATTATCGAGAGTTTTCTTAAGTGATTCCAGTCATTTTAGATGTAATTAACTATAGAGGTTGCCCTTATACGGAACTTTAAGAACCCAGGAAATATAAACCCTACTTAATTCCTTTATATTAAGCAGGGGAACTTGTCGGCTTATAAAATTGGTTCGTAGACCAAACGAATGTCACAAATCTTCTAGTTTATTTTTTCAAGCCCCATCATTAAGTAGTGTATCTATTTTTCGGGACAGATACATGGTTTGTGGTGCGGTGCTCGTTTATATAAACTATTCGGGATGTGAGATCGGTTTGATTTCATATCATAAAATTTTCAAACTTAAAATTATTTTCAAAATCAAATGTTACTTTCCAAATTATATATATATATATATATATATATATATATTTAAATTAAATTTAAAATCAAAAATTCGCCGAAAATTTCTGTTAGGCGACCACTTTTCAAAATACAACACACAACCTAAAAATATGCTGACAATTTCTGGCGACTCCACTGGGGACTAGTTCTTCTCTCCTTCCTAATCAGATGGTTTTGCTTTCATAAATCGATAGTGAGTCCATATCCCTAGTGGACCAAACTATCATTCTTTCGTTGGCATACCTCGCTCTTTTCTATCTTGAGCAAGTATAGTCGACTCCCTTTTGGATTTAGGAGCCACTGTTTAGACACCCCTAAACAGAGAGGTTTCAAAATTCTTTTACCTCTTAAGAGGTAGGGTGGACCCCCAATAAGTGTTAGTTTAGGAGTGGTCCTTCGGATTGAGAAGCCTTAAGAGAATTTCTCTCCCTTTTCAATTCCGATCAGGGTCCCTTCCTCTTTCTATAAACCTTCGTTCATTAAACATTTCATTCCTAACAAACAAATCTTCTAATAAACAACCCTTTAATAAACAAACTCTTTAAGATCGCAAATGCATTAAGATAAACGAAAATGTGTTCGAACTCTTTCTTTTTTGTCCTAAATTTTGTGACAAAAGGAAGCATAATTCGGGATCGATACTCGGAATCTACCCCGTAGAAAATGTCTGCCCCAAATTTAATCTTCTCCATCACCAACGAAATAGACTTCGCCGTTTACAAGGATGAGCTGCCCGATAATGGGATCATCCGTTTTGGACAAGGATTTAACAATACAGAAATCAAGTTTGCTGACGTCACTCTTTTTACACTAATGGACAAAGTGCCAGAAACTGAGAAACCCGTGCTTGAGTTCAACCTCAAATCGACTCAAGAATTGCCTCCCCTGTGAAGGGTTCTAACTGAAAAATATACCACTGTTCGTAGGAGGACCGTAATCTCTACCCCCACCGGTCTAGTCGTCTCTACACCTGCCTCAATTCCCGCCCAACTGAGAGGGAAGGTAGTCCAAGTTTATAATGAACCTGCCACCGTGGAGGGTACGGATTTTGCTGCAATACCATCTATTTTTGAAATCGGGTCCAGTTCAAAGTTTACCCTCCTAACTCGGACTCGGAGAAGAAACGAAGCGTGAAAGATCTCCAGGATCGAGAAAGCCAAAGCTGCTGAATTTGTTTTTCTAGAGGAAATTCCTGAGGAAAGAGAAGAGCTCCCTGAATATTCACCACTGTTAGGAGGAAGTAGGTTCCACCCTCTCTTTGCTGCAGCTGATGAAGAAGATGCTCGGAGGATCGCTGCTGTGTTACCCCGACCTGCATATTACAGTGACAACAAAAGAAAAAGAGCTAGGGCTACGCCGCTCACTCGACTGCAAGCTATAGTAGAAAAGTTAGCAAAGAAAGAGAGATGCCTCGTATCTGAGATTACGAGGAGAATGGGACGGGTGCCAGCCAAATCCTGCCTTGGACCGTGAGTAAACCCGGACATTGCTAAGGAAAACCCAAGAAAAAAAGCACGAGCCAACGAAAGGAGTTTGCCTTTTATCGTATCGAGACACCATATTAGGGAGGACACCACCTATCTATGCACAGCCGACCGACCATCTGGTCCTAGGCCACATACTGTGAGAAGGATGGTGTGGCAACCTATTATCGGTGAACTGAAACCATCGGAGCATTCTGGGAAGAAAAGTCTTGTCAGGAGGCTTGAATCTGAAGGAAGTGCCACTGCAATGAAAGAAACTTTTGAGAAAGACATTCAACAGTCGTCACATGAGAACCGTGAGACCGTGTGGAAGAGGCCACTAGAGGATGCCATAGGAAAGTTAAGGACGGATATCCACCGGTTGGCAAAAGAAAGAGGAGAAAAGTTGGAAAATGAAGTTGATTCATCAGAATTTATGAATGAAGAGTATGTCGAGATCAACATGGTTGAAACACAAGCATCGTCAGCTTCGCAAGGTGCTCCGGCAGCAGTGGAAAGGGACAAGCCGGATGTAATGAGAGCACAACTTCAAGAGAAGGATAACACAATTTCTCAAATGGCAAGGAAGATGGAAGAGATGGTGGTCGCCTTAGCCACTCTCCAAAGTCAGGTGCAACCTCAGAAAGAAACACCGTCAGAAATCATCCATGTTGTAGATGGAGGGAAAGAGATTACATATGTCAACGGAGATGAACAACCAAAGAAGGATTCTACACAGAGCATGATTCCCAAAAAAGACATCAAAAATATGGTAGAACAGCAGGTACGAGAAGCCTTAGCACAATCCAAGAGTGGAGCATCTATTCAGACGGGTAGACCATACCCCGAAGAATTTGATGCAGTCCAATACCCAAAAGGCTTCGTACCACCTCTGTTGAAAACTTTTGATGGCAAAGGAAACCCCCGGCAGCATGTTCCACATTTTCATGCTAGTTGCTGCAATGCCGATGGGAGTGATGCTTTACTCTTTCGGCAGTTTGTCAGCAGCTTATCAGGGATTGCCTTCGATTGGTATGCAAAATTGCCAAATGGCTCAGTTAACACCTTTTCAGAGTTAGAAAACCTCTTCGTTAAGTGGTTTGTCAGAGCTCGGCACCACATCACTATCGGTGATTTAGTGGTGGAGCAACAGAAACTGAACGAAACTTTGGTGGAGCACATACTTCGATGGAGAAACTTAAGCATGAAGTGTGAACCACAACTTCAGGAACAGCATGCGATCGGTATTTTGTTGAAAAGTATCCACGGCACGATAGCACTTCTCCTTAAAGGATTTATAATCAAGACTTTCGAGAAGTTTCTTAGCAAGGCTGGGAGCATACAAGAGGAAGCAAAGCAGCTAAGTTTCATGGACAAGACCAATAAATAGAAATCGGTGAAAGCAATCGAAAAGAAGTCAGGAATCATCGTGGCAGTAGATAAGGGCAAGCAGCCAGTGCAGATACAACTAGAGCGGCCACAGCCTAGCTATCAACCACCGCAACGTACTTACCAACAACCTCAGCAGAATTATCAGCAACCTCGACCAAGCTATCAGTCGCCTCAGCATTATGAGCAACCGCCTCGTCCACATCGTACCCTGAAAGAATTTTTGAATAAGGAATATCCATTCAAAACTGAAGTAGTAGCGAAGATGTTCCGCTGTTTTATGAAGACACCCGATTTTCAGCTACCAGAGCCCAAGAGGCCGGAAGAAGTCAATAAGAGGGATCATCCAAACTATTGCCCTTACCTCTAGATGCTCAGGCACAAGATAGAGGATTGCATCACATTCAAGATTTGGCTTGACGATAATCTCTGGAAAGGGAACATAACGATCCCGAAGGAATACATGAAGGAACCCCAAAAGGGAGGTTCTATCAATGTTATTTCAACGGATCTTATTGTTCTGATAAACCCGTACACAACCAATAATGGATGACGTACTGGCTGGACAAAGTCTTCAAAGAAAATCTTGGATCATATCCAGAACGCTTCAATGCACGCTTCAACTCAAAGTTTGAAACCTGCCGAGCCGGAGCTATCGCTTACGATTGAAGAACCGCCCCAGAAGGGAGAGAAGATCGTGGGAGAGAAGAGGACCAGGCTCCAAAGAGTAGACTAGGGGCTGCTTATCCTAGGATAGTTGTTTCCAATTCAGGGGAGAAATCCCTTGAACCTCTAACTCTGTATGATTATTTGCTAGCCCCGGCGGGATCTTATAATGATAAGATTTTTGGAGTTGGCTATGTTTTGACTGTTTCTAACGACTACGTAACTAACGACAACCAACCTAATCCGGATCTTGATTTTGATACAAATAATGATTCTCAAATCATACTAAACCTTGATGACCATGACAAAGGAGAAGATGTTCACAAGGATGGCTAAGAAATTTCAACAAGCAACGAATCCATTTATGAATTTCGGGGAGCTCCGATAGCAAAAGAGTTAGAGCCGTCACTTTCCGAAGCCACTCTAGAAGAGCTAGTCATTCCAATTCAAGAGGATACACCGGCAGATTCAGTACGAGATGTAGAAGAAATAACATAAGTTAATTTAAGAAGCAGAAAAGTTCTACCCCGAGAATGGGTCCAAAGGATAAAGGAAAGCAAGTGGTTGCTCAGGAAGAGCCAACCCCAGCGGAGGAACTGCCCATTCGGGAAGAAATTAAAGAACCTGGTAATAAAGTAGATTATAACGTGCTAGCCCATCTTAGGAAGCTACCAGCCAAACTGAGCATCTACGACGCTCTGATCCTGTCGAAGGAGATAAGGGAAACTCTAATCAAGGCCTTACTTGACCCAGAAATTTGCTTAGCTCAAATGGCCGGTAATTCCTTAAACGAGGTTTGCTTGTTAAAAGAACAACGAGGTGTTACCTTCAAATGATCTACTACTTGGAATGGCTGATCACAACTGATCGTTGTATATTTCAGTCACTATTGGAAATTTTATGCTCTCGAGAGTGTTAGTTGATCCAAGTGCATCAATCAACATAATGAGCCTTCGAACGTTAGCATATTTGGAAATTGATGCTCACGAACTTGAAGCAGACAAGATGTTCTTAAAAGGGTTCAATCAGAAAGAAGAAAGAGCACTCGGATCAATAACACTATTAATGAAGACCGGTGATTTGGAAAAGACAGTCGCAAATTTCCATATAATTGATTCTGAAACATCATTCAATGCTCTACTGGGTCGGCCATGGATCCATGAGAAATGGATGGTACTGTCGTCTCTGCACCAGTGAACAAAATATTATGAAGGAGGAGAACAGTGTATCAAAGGTGACTTGCAGCCGTTCTCCGTACATGAAATCGGAATTCATGAAGATGCAGCCTACTACGCGCCTCCGAAGAAAACAATATTCTCTAGAAACACCATACCAAATAAAGAAAAAGAAGTGCAAGACGATGAAGAACCTGAAATTCTAGTCCAACAGTTACTCACCACTCCCTTACGTCAAGATGGTGAATGTTTCTCCAGAACTCGCACCCGAGGTTGAGGCCGGGGACGAGGTCGAGGAAGAGACGTTAGAACAGTTGGACAGAAAAAATTGGTCATCGACATTGATTGGGAGAACTGTTCCGAAGAAGAAGAAATCAAGAAAGAAGAAGCAACAGTAAATCAAAAGAAACCTTAGTTCAAGATCTCTCTCGAAGATGAAATGAATGAAGAATACAAATCAATGTACGAGAAGATTAACCATTAGGTACATATAATGACCCTGACCCCGATCCATTCTAATAAGATCGAGGGTATGGTGGTCAAGGAAGTACGTGGTGGTACTAAACCGATCAAATTCTACCATGGTGCTTCTTCTTCCAATACTGAAAAAGATGTACAATTTGAAGATGTTACTTCATCAGAATTAATGGAATTGCCTTTTGAGTGGTACTCTCCATGTGTTCAGAATTTAATTCTACGTGGTGTCTTACCTAAAAAATGGACAACAGGTCGATCACAACACTTCGAAAATTTATGGAACAATGCCAGTCGGCCTCCCAATTCAAAACATGGTCTTGGATTCAGCACAGTAGGATATGTTGATGATTCGAGATTTTGCTTAGTTGTCACTCACGAGCATGATGAAAGTTGTCTGGAAGCTTCAGATGATCTCGAGAATCTACCAATTGGAAATGCTCTACTAGAATTCGAAGAAGAAATTAAATCTACAATAGACGAGTTAATGAAAGTTAACTTAGGTACTAGCGAAGAGCCTAGGCCGACCTTTATTAGCTCCTTACTCAATAAAGAAGACTCTGAAAGTATAATCAAGTTATTAATGGAATTTAAGGAATGTTTTGCTTGGAGTTATGATGAAATTCCAGGATTAGCTTTAGAGGTCGCAGTTCACAAGTTAGGAGAAGATCCCAATGTCATTCCAATCAGACAAGCTCCGAGAAGAATGCGTATGGAGATTGAACCACAAGTTATAGCTGAAGTTAAGAAGCTAATAGATGCTAAATTTGTCCATGAGGAATAATATCCAACTTGGTTAGCCAATGTGATACCAGTCAGAAAGAAGAATTGTTAGATCAGAAACTGCATGGATTTCAGAGATTTGAACAAAGCATGTCCAAAGGACGAATTCCAGCTACCCATTCCAGAATTGATGATTGACATTGCTTCAACACATGAAGTCTTCTCATTCATGGATGGATCATCAGGATACAACCAGATAAAGATGGCACCAGAAGATGAAAAGCTTACAGCCTTCAGAATGTCGATAGGGGTATACTGCTACACCGTGATGTCGTTTGGATTAAAGAACGCAGGAGCAACCTATCAAAGAGTAATGACAAGGATTTTTGATGATCTCATTCACAACCAAGTCGAGTGCTACATGGATGATGTAGTCATCAAAAGCAAACTAAAAGAAGATCATTTGTATGATTTGAGAATTGTTTTCGAGCGGTTAAAACAATATAACCTTAAGATGAATCCCTTGAAAAGCGCCTTCGACGTCACCTCTGGGAAATTCTTAGGATTTGTTGTTTGACATCGTGGAATTGAAATCGATTCGGAGAAGATTAAAGCTATCTTAGAAATGCCGCCTCCCAAAACCTTGAAACAACTACGATCCTTTCAAGGGAAGTTGACGTATCTTCGACGCTTTATCTCGAATTTGTCAGGAAGGTGTCAGCCTTTTTCTGCTTTGGTTAAGAGGGATGCCAAGTTACTTGGGACTCCAAATGTCAACATGCCTTCGATGACATCAAACAATATTTAATGACACCTCCTCTTTTAGCAGCCCTAGTCTCGGGTAGACCATTGATACCTTATACCGCGGCTTTAGATGACTCTCTCGGAGCCCTGCTAGCCCAGGTCAATGATGAGGGAAAAGAAAATGTTCTCTACTACTTACATCGTCGTCTAATTTTGACGGAAGTAAAGTATCCTTCCATTGAGAAGCATTGTTTGGCCCTCATCTTCGTCGCTCAAAAGCTCAGGCATTACATGCTTTCTCATAAGGTCAACCTTATTTCGAAGTTCAATCCAAAGCAATATTTGATGACTCGCCTGACGCTTTCCGGCAGACTTGCTATGTGGTCAATGATACTATTGCAATTCGATATAACTTCCGTTCCTCTTTGTGCTATAAAGGGACAAGTCCTAGCAGACTTCCTTGCAGCACACCCTTTACCGCCAGAATCGCCTCTCAACGATGATTTGCCAGACGAGCAGATAATGAGCCTAGAAGACCCCGATGATCAATGTTGGGAATTGTACTTCGACGGAGCATCCTTAGCACAGAAAGACAAAGAATTGCAAACGATAGTGCCAAGTAAGGCAGGAATCAGATTGATATTTATAACACCGGAGCGGGGGATGTTAAGGTATTCCTACCATCTAACAGAACCGTGTACAAACAACGAGGCAGAATACGAAGCCCTTATAACTGGATTGGAATTAACCATTCAGATGGGGATAACAGACATCAACATCTATGGAGATTCCCAGTTCATCATTCAACAGGTCGCCGAACAGTACAGGATTTTAAAACCAAGGCTTGAGCAGTACTTCCAATATTCCATGAAGTTGTTGGAGTGAATTCCAAATGTAACGATCTACAAGATTCCATAAGAGAAAATGCTCTCACAGAT
Organism: Papilionanthe hookeriana x Papilionanthe teres; assembly: GCA_022702705.1. Classification (NCBI taxonomy): domain Eukaryota; kingdom Viridiplantae; phylum Streptophyta; class Magnoliopsida; order Asparagales; family Orchidaceae; genus Papilionanthe; species Papilionanthe hookeriana x Papilionanthe teres. The sequence continues at coordinate 44,728,110 of CM040425.1, forward strand.
GCGTTAGCCCGCCTTGCAAGAGAATTTGCCTGCCTACAGGATGAGTCAATTAAAATGTCAGTTCAAGGACGACAGGTCCTATCACAGCTCGACATGGATGCAATACACAAATCAGAAGGAAAAGAAAAAGAATCAGTTGCCGCAGTAACAAAAGTTACAGAAGATTAGCGGCAACCATTAATAGATTACTTGCAAACAGGAAACCTATCGGACGATAAGTCGTTAGCTCATCAGATTAAGAAAAGAACTCTGTCTTACACATTAATAAATAATATGTTATACAGAAGGTCTTTTGATCAAATGTGGCTAAGGTGCCTGAGCGAGTCTGAGGCTCGTGAAATTGTTAAAGAAGTACACTCAGGGCTTTGTGGCGCTCATCAGTCGGGTCCGAAAATGAAAATGAAGATTAAGAGGCTAGGGTACTACTGGCCCTCGATGATGACCGACTGCATGATGATTGCCAAAAGTTGTCACCAGTGCCAAGTACATGGAGTGGTTCTACATCAACCTCCAAATGTGCTACATCCGACAATCACATCGTGGCCGTTTGAATGTTAAGGCACAGATATTGTGGGTCCGATAGAACCACCTTCTTCAACAGGACATCTCTTCATTCTTGTAGCTACAGATTACTTTTCCAAGTGGGCAGAAGCAGTACCGCTCAGAGAAGTGAAAGCACATCATGTGCTACAGTTCATCAAGAATCAAGTCGTCTACCATTTTGGGGTACCGCGCAAAATTATCTCAGATAACAGGTCCGCATTCAGAAGCACGAAGATCAATAATTTTGTCAGAAGACACGGGATAGACTGGCGCTATTCAACAATCTACTACTCTAGAGCGAACGACTTGGCTGAGGCTTTTAAAAAAACTCTCGTCCAAATCCTAAAGAAAACTTTGGACGACAACAAGAGAAATTGGCATGAGAAGTTGTTAGAAGCCTTATGGGCCTACAGGACGACTTTCAAATCTCCCACCTAGTCTACGCCTTACGCCTTAGTGTACGGGTCTGATGCCGTTCTACCCTTAGAGGTTCAGCTTCCGTCTCTCAGAATTGCAGTTGCAAACAAGATCACTATAGAAGAAAATGCCAAACTACGACTAGAAGAGTTGGAAAGCTTGAAAGGGAAAAGACTTTTAGCACAGCAGAATTTGGAACTGTACCAAGCTAAGATTATCCAGGCCCATGATAAGTTAGTTCGTCCAAGGACATTCAAAGTCGGTGACTTGGTTTTGGTTCTCAGAAGACCTATTCTTGAAGATCACAAGATAGCTGGTAAATTTGAACAGACTTGGGAAGGGTCATTCGTGGTCGAGATAGTCTACTCTGGAGGTTCATATCAACTGATGAATTGCCGTGGAGAACGACCTATGCTTCCAATTAACGGACGATATCTAAAGAAGTATTACACAACCTGATATTTTGAAGGATGAATCCTCATTCCTAGAAGCACGGGCACAGTAATTACTTATGACTGGGTCCAAACCCAAAAATAAAAAAAAGATGATGATAAAGAAAATTGTTAAAAAAAAGTGTTAAAAGAAAACATTCGAAATCAGATAATAAAGTTTTTATCCTTTCTTTCAAATCGAGTCTCACTCTTGATCTTTCTTCATCTTTTCCTACTCTTGTTGAAATTTGAAAGAAACAAAAGGAATTTTCCATTAATAAATTTTTCTATTGTTCTTAGTCTTAGTATAACCCCTGATCCTTTCCTTGTTTTTTGCAGGGAAATGTCGAATGGGCCGTTGGTTCTGAACTTTAAGAATGGCGTGAGTCTAGCACTCAATAAAAAAGGATGAAGGATGGAGCCGTGATTGAGATCGACTCTAACACCAGCCGGGCTACAGTACGAAGCAAATGATTGGACTCCGATTGATCGGGTAGAGCTCCGCAGCCATACAGTGATGAAATTGGGTGACTCAAGTCAACCATCTACCAGCAAGAAGAGAAAAGTAAATACCGCTCATGCAACAGGAGAAGATAAGAAAGTTAAGTCCATGGTTGCTACAGCAGAAGGCAGGCTTGTCAGCGCAATGCCCACAAAAATTCAAGAGGTAAGGAGAGCTACTCTTACTCCTACCCAGCGAAGAAACAAGAACCGATGCATCCGCAATATGCTAACCCAGCTAGCAGTGGATGAACTTGAAGAGGCAGCTTCTACCATCAGTGCAAGAACTTCTAAGAAGCCAGTTCATCAAGAACCAAAAAAGGGGAGACCAACTCCAAGAACAACAGAAAAGATAAAAGAAATCCCAAGAAGATCAGAAACAGAATCTGTGCCACGACGGCAGAAAAATGCATTAGTTTTAAAGAGTCTTGTTGTGAAAGCAACCCCGGAGGTTGTCCCGACAGAGATTATCTCTGAGGAGCCGAGACATGCAGGAGAACGTGCTGGGGTTGAACCATACATCCCACAGTACGTTACTAGAACTCGCCAGTTGCAGATAATTCCGGAATATGAGCTGGAAAAGATGCAGAATGTTGAAAAGAAAACTTTTGAATACTTTGAAAGAATTCGTGGCAAGAGGATTAACATCTTGGAAGGCCTTGCCTCATGAGTAGACCGTTTCAACAACGAACGGTCCCTCCTAGGAGACACGACCCGCAATAATGCAGTAATATTTGCGTCCTAAAGATGGCCAAAAAGTTGACCCAATTTATAAATAACGGCTAGTGTATAAAATCAAAATGTTGTAAATTTAGAAAATATTTTTACACACTAGGGGTACTACGCAAGTATACGTATCGTTTCAGGTAATATAGGGCTTTGAAACAAAGACCCCAGTATCGATCCCACGAGGAAGAATTATAGTAATAAATTTTCTAAATATTATATTTCAAAAATATATTTTTATCTTTTAATTTAACTATAAATTACTATTAATTTACTAGATGCAAATAAAGAAAACAATAATAAGAAAATGATTTATGAAAACTATATAAAATAAACAACTTTCTTCCCTTCAATTAATCTAAGATTTTTAAGATAATTTAAGATTCGTTGGAGAATTTGATTTATGGTATTGTGCCAAATAGAAGCATTCCTATTCTTTACCCTTTCGATCCGAGCGCAAAGAACATTGGCTAATTTACGGATCGAGTTCGGATGTATTGTTAGTAGAATGGGTTAATCTAGGCTCACACTTCTAGATGTCCAAGGGTGGCTATGGTCGGCCCTACTAGTGACCCTTTCCTAATCTATAAATCAAATTATAAGAATTTAGTCTGTCACTCTAAAAACTTATCAATTCTACGCCCTTTAAATCTTATCTTCCTATTTATTTGCACTTCACCTTGAATAGCCCGCACATGGCCTTCAACTACCCAAGGATTCATGTGACATTTACAAGTTAAGAGTTCTTCTCCTTCAAGGTCTCAAAACTCTTCAACAGGTTTTAACAATTTAAATGGCCAATTTAAAAAGTAAAGTAAGATCGAGTATTAATGTCATCACAATGTTTTGAAAATATTTTGAATTTCAATTCTCGATCGAATCTTTATATTATCTTATCTATCTCTTCATAATTGAAGGAAGAAAGTAAACTAACTACTCAGAACACATTGAAAATAAATAGCAAAATGTGATAAATAAACTTTGAATCAAATATAAAAATACTTATCTCAAATATTTCTTCTACGGATCTTCGATTCCTACCGACTCCACGAGTGTAATGAACTCCCGGATGCAACAACTTGAAAATAAACTCACTAAACTAAACAAAAATGGTCCTAAATTTCTCTCTCATTCTCTCTCTAAGGATGAGAGATCCTAAAGTGGATAAGAGAAAGGGTTACAATGGGAGGGGCACGTTTTCTGAAGAAATGGACCCCTATTTATCGGCTTCAAGGGTTGCCTTGAGGCACCTCTTCAAAACATGTCCACATTCAATGAATCTTCTAGAAGGTCGGTCTGGCGCCTAGGCGCCGGTCACCGCGTCCAGTTCTTCGCACTTCTTCACTTTGGCTCGCACCTCTTCGCGATTAAAACCGTTTTGGAGCTTCCAAATGCAATGTATCACATGTCCTCTTATCAAGGAACAACTGTCAGTCTTCTAGAATGTCCAATAACCACTCACTCTGTCAAAATAATTGATCAAATGTTGTAAAAAACTTGACAGTTTTGTATCGATTCTGGCGCTGAGCTGTATTTTGCTCCATTTTTGCTCCTTTTTCCTTTTTAGACCTTTTTACATCACCTACATCCAAAAACACAAAAAATACCTTTTATTAAAGCATAATATCCTTAGAAATTAATAAGAATTAAGACATAAACAAATAGGTATTTTTTTATAGATCAAAATCCCCCAAACTTAAATGTTACTTGTCCTCAAGTAACTCTTTCTACTATCTAAAATATATAACCTTTGGAATAAAAGATAAATATTTAAGATTCCTTATAATTTTTTATTTTATAAAGTCTTTAGTAAATTATTAACCCAATTTCACTAACTAGGTTTAATTTTAAGAATTTAAAGAATATTTAACTACCAAATCATAAGATTTCAAACTTTCCATCCATTTTGAAAATAATAGAAGTCTATTATATTAAGCTTTCATAGATTATTTACAAGAAAAAGATCTTCTTAAAAAATCTTTTCTAAATAAATATTTATGTATAAAAATTAAGTAAAGTATGTAACTAGTTTTCTTCCTATAAGATAATTCAAGTGAAGCCAATTTTTGATTAGGCATTTCCTCAAGCTTCTCCTCTCTTCTCTTTTTTTTTCTTTTTTTCTTTTCTTATTTTGCTTCTTTTTTTTTTTATAGATAGAGAGGATTACTATATCTGGATAGCCTGTTAATGGTTTTGAACTTCACTATGCTTAACTTATATTTTCAAAACTTATACATTTCCACTTAATTATTATAACATAAATAAGAATTCAAAAAGATTTCCAATCTTTTCTTTTTCAAGTGATAATTTTTTATTACTTAATATTTCTAAAATTCTATTATTTCTGTCATGAATAGAAAAAATTCTTTATCTTATTCATCTTTAAGTTAATTAATTCTATTCTTAAAATCAATCAAAGTTACTAAAATTTTGGTTAATTTTCACTAAATTGTTTATAATTTCAAAAATAAAAGGTGATCTCAAATAAATTCTTCATTCCTTAAATTATGTTAAAAAGTTTTTTATTTTTATGAAAATATTAGCTCTTTAAGGACAAATAAAATTTAATTTTGAATTGATCTTCCCTTCCCCCAAACTTAAGTTTTGGTATACTATGATAATTTGAAAGTATGAGAGAAAAAAAATCATAAGAATTTTTAATAAGTATGTAAAAACAATCTTAAAAAGAAAAATTAACTTCTATCATGCTTTTATGAATAATTAGGATAAAATTTAAGCATGTATAAAAAGTAAGCAGGCTCATTTTATGATGATACTAAATTTGAAACATAATTAAAACAGAGCAAAATTACTAATTACTAAACAGTAAACTAAAACAACATATAAATTAATTCAAACTTCAGTCTCAACACAATATACTAAGAATATTTTAACAACAGAATCTTAACACTAATCAATCAACATACATCAAACACAAAACTAAACAAACAAAACAAACAAAACAAACTAACAAAGTAGCTCAACATAAAGATCTATAACTACTAGTCACTAGCTGTAGCCTCATCATCATCATCATCATCACCAAAGGAAAATTCTACGTCCTTAGGATCAACAAATGGTGCGAATCTAGGAAAAGTAAGAAAACTAACATCATGTTCACCCTTCAAAAATCTGACTAGGGCTTCATCATACTCAGCATCATAACTACTCTTCCTCTGGGTATAATCAAATAAATGATCTAGTTTCCTATCAATAGTATTAATCCTGCAGTGAGTTTGAAATAACTTCTGCTGCTGCTCTAAAAACTGATCAAGCATTGATTCCCAAGAAATCTGATGGTGGCTCAGCAGAAGTAGAGGGTAGAGAAGTAGAAGGTCTACCTGAAGTATGTGCAGAAGTAGAAGGAGCGGTCGATCTCTTCCCTCGAAGACGATCATAGATACTAACACTCTCCTGCCCAATTGGCTTGGTAGACTTTAACTTCTCCTTAGAAATATTAGCAGTGACTCCATTACTAACACAGAGTGAATAGATAAGAGATGGAAATCCCAATCCAACAGAAGTCCTGGACCTCGTAGTAGAATCCACAGAATCATAAATAATACTCCCGACTTCAATAGGCTTCCTCTCCTGAATGCAGTAGTATAAGATCGCTCGATCTCTAGTCACTTCACTCAGGTGGTTGGAAGGTAACAATCTTGCAGAAATAAAATAGTGTCGTGCTTTAGAAATACCATTCAATTCAGAGGATTTGAAGTTTACCCTTTTTCCGTTCCTGATCTTCCAAGATCCAGTACCGTCAGTCAGATAAGCAATGATCATATCTAAATCTCCCTCAGATGGTGATAATCCAGAATAATAGCACTCAATAGTCGGTGGCAAGCCATAAAATATGTTGATTCTTTCTGGACTAAATACTACTCTGAGTCCTCTGACAAAGACTTCATAATCTTAGGAAAGCTTTATGTAATTTTAGTGCAAGCAATAACCTTATGTCATTATCTATATTTAAAGACTGAGATTAGGTGAAATATCTCCTATAACTGTAACCTTGCAATTAGCAGATCATTTTATAACATATCTTAAAGGAGTTGTAGAAGATTTTTTGGTGAAAGTGGATTGATTTATCATTTCCTGTTGCTTTCATTGTGCTAGATATGGAGGAAGATACAGAGATACCTATCATTTTGGGGAGACCTTTCCTAGCTATAGGAAGAGTAATGATAGATGTGCAAAAAAGGGAATTAACTGTGCATTTTAATGATGAAACACTTACTTTTAATATTTTAAAATCAATGAAATGCACTGCAAATAGTAAAGATGATGAATCTTTCAGGATGTATGTAATGAGATATCTTACTGAATGCAATTTCAAAATAACATATGAAGAGAATCCAGAAATGAAAGAATTGGAGCACGAGCAAGAAAAGGAATTAAAACATCTTAATCATTTTATTGAAGAAGATTCAAAATTTGTTCAAAAGAGTTTTAAAGTTTTGGAAATGATGGAAAAAGAAAAATCTTTTTGTCCATCAATTGAGAAACCTCCTAAACTTGAATTGAAGTTACTTCCGAAATATTTAAATTATGTCCTTTTAGGGGATTCCTGAACTTTGACGGTTATAATTTCCTCAAACTTAACTTTTGAAGAAGAAGAGTGTTTATAGAAGATTTTGAAGAATTACATGAAAGCCTTTAGATGGACCATTGCTGATATTAAAGGAATCAATCCTTCAATTTGTATGCATAGAATTATGATGGAAGAAAACTGCAAACCCAGGGATGATTCCCAAAGGAGATTAAATCCCATTATGAAAGAATTTGTTAAGAAAGAGATTTAAAGTGGTTAGATGTTAGGATTATCTATCCTATTTCATATATTATGTGGGTTAGTCTAATACACTGTGTTCCTAAGAAATGAGGAGAACCTGTAACTGTTAATGAATAAGATGAATTAATACCGACAAGACAAGTTATAGGATGATGAATTTTCATTGATTATAGAAAATTAAACCTTGCCACGAGAAAAGATCATTTTTGTTACCCTTCCTAGATTAAATGCTGGATAGACTAGGTGAGCATAAATACTTTTATTTTTTTGATGGATATAATGGTTATCACCAAATATAAATTTCTCTAGAGGATCAAGAGAAAACAACGTTTACCAGTCCTTATGGTACTTTTGCTTTAAGAAGAATGCCCTTTGGTTTATGTAATGCCCCTACTGCATTTCAAAGATGTATGATGGCTATTTTCTATGATTTAATTGAAAAACGAATTGAAGTTTTTATGGATGATTTTTCGGTATTTGGAACTTCATTTGAATTGTGTTCAGCATTTATCACAAGTTCTTAAACGGTGTGAAGAAACAAATTTATTCATTAATTGTGAAAAATGTCAGTTTATGGTAGCAGAAGGAATTGTTTTGGGTCATCACATTTTAGAGAAAGCTATGGAGGTAGATTATGCTAAAATTTAAGTGATCACTAATTTACCTCACCCAACCAACGTGAGGGAAATTAGGAGTTTTTTAGGACATGCTTATAGGTGATATATTTAAGACTTTTCAAAAATTGCTAAGCCACAATGCCATTTGCTCGAAAAAGATATAATTTTTTATTTTGATAAGGATTGCCAAACAGCTTTTGAATTTTTTTAAAAATATAACTAATCACTGCACCAGTTATTGTTTCACCAGATTGAAAACAAAAATTTAAATTAATGTGTGATGCAAGTTATTATGCTAGTGGAGCTCTTTTGGGACAGAAATATGATAAAATTTTTGAAGTAATTTACTATGCTAGTAAAACTCTTAATGAAGCTAAAATTAATTATACCACAACTGAAAAAGAGTTATAAGTAATAGTATTTGCCTTTGATAAATTCAGATCATATTTAATTGGAACTAAATGTGTGGAACATACAGATCATTCTGCTATTAAGTATTTAATGAAAAAGAAGGATGCAAAACTAAGACTGATAAGATGGACACTTCTTTTACAAGAAATTGACTTTGATATAGTAAATATTAAGGGAACTGATAATCAAATTACAAATCATCTATCCAGGCTAGAATCTCAGAAATATCTTTGTTCTGAAAAAAGAAATTAATGAAAATTTTCCAGATGAAAAATTGTTCAATATTAATGACTGGTGTCTTCCATGGTATGCAGACATTGTGAACTTTATTGTAAGTAATATTTTACCTTATGGTCTGCCACACCAACAAAAGAGGAAGTTTGTATCTGAAGCTAAGACTTATTTTTGGGACGACCCATTTCTACATAAATAGGGGAGAGATCTTATTATTCGAAGATGTGTGCCTTTAGAAGAAACTTTTGAAGTTATCCAAAAATATCACGATTCTGATTTTGGGGACATTTTGGTGTTGATAAAACATCATACAAAATCTTGTAATCTGGATTTTATTGGTCTGCTATCTTTAAAGATGTTAATGCTTATATTAAAAATTGTGATAGGTGTCAACATGTAGGTAAAATTCGTAGAAGAAATGAGATGCCCCTCCATTATATTTTAGAAGTTGAAATATTTGATGTTTTGGGATTAGATTTCATGGGACCACTTAAATCATCTTTCAGAAATTTATATATACTGTTAGCAGCAGACAATGTGTCTAAATGGATTGAAGCTGTTGCTTTTCTTCGATGTGATGCTCAAAGTGTTGCAAAGTTCCTAAAAAAGAATATATTTTACAAATTTGGAATGCAGAGAGTTATCATAAGTAATGAGGGAAGTCATTTCAGAAAGTCCTATATTACTTGATAATGATATGTATACTTTCTTAGAACTCTAAATTTAAATATAACTATTGAATTCTTATTTACATCAGAATTAAGTCCTTGGTTCCGTTGTAAAGATGGAAATTTTATATCATAAATATAATTATAATCTTATTACCACAAGTAAAAATATACCAGTATTCTTGTGGTGGGATCATCCATTTGCCTTAATCATTCTTCAAGTTTTAGGATCTTCATTATCAATGACACCATATGGATATACTCTTACCACAATAAATGGCCCTAATCACCTAAAGTTATGTTTTCTTAGAAATAATTTTAATTTTGTATTATATTATAAAATTTTTTGTCCAGGCTCAAGATGCTCTTTCAAAATCCTCTGATCATGGCATATTTTCATTTTCTCTTTATAAATTTTAGCATTTTCATAAGATTTATTTCTTATTTCATCAAGCTCATTTAATTACAATAATCGTTTCTCACCAGTATCTTTCAAATTATAATTAAACTCTTTAATATGCCAATAAGTTTTAGTCTTCAATTCAACTAGAAAATGACAAACTTTCCGATATATGAACTTATACGATGACATTCCTATAGGAGTTTTGTAAGTAGTCCTATAGGCTCATAATGCACTATCAAGTCTAGCAGACTAATTTGTCCTATTAGAATTTATAGAATTTTCTAATATTCTTTAAATTTCAAAATTGGATACTTCTGCTAAACCACTGGTTTGAGGTGGTAAACCATGGAAATCCGATGTTTAAGCCCATACTTATGAGTTAATGTTTCAATTATTCTTTTCTTAAAATGACTTCCCTCATCTGTAATGATTACTCTAGGCATTCTAAATCTTGTAAAAACATTTTTCTTTAAAAATTTTGCAACACTCTTAGCAAACATAGTGATGTAAAGCAACTACTTCAATCCATTTATAAACATAATCCACATTTATCAAAATATAAACTTTTTCAGAAGATGGTATAAATGGTCCCATAAAATCTAAATCCTGAACATCAAAAATTTCAACTTTCAGAGTAAAATTTATAGGCATTTCATTTCTTCTAGAAATATCTCCTACTCTTTCACATCTATCACATGATTTTATATAAGAATTAACATATCTAAATAACATAGTCCAATATAATCCAGATTGTAAAATCTTAAATGCAGTTTTATCAATCCCAAAATGTTCCCCAGAATCTAATTTATGACATTCTTGTATAATTTCTTGGGTTTCTTCTATTGGTACACATCTTGGAATAACTAAGTCCTTACATTGTTTATATAAATAAGGGTCATCCAAAAATTAAAATTTTGAATCATGAATGAACTTCTTAATTTGATGGCTATCTCATATGTAAGGTAAAATATTAATAACTAAGTAGTTAACCATATCAACATACCACAGAATTCGCCATTCATTAATTGCATATAATTGTTCATCAAGAAAACTTTTATTTATTTCATCATTAAAGTTAACATTATTTTCTTGTTTAAGCCTTAACAAATGATTAGCTATCTGGTTATCAATACCCTTCCTATCCACAAATGGAAAACCAAATCTTGCATCAAAAGGACCCATCTAATTAATCGAAATTTTGCATCCTTCTTCATCATTAAATACTTTATAACAGAATGATCTGTGTGCACAATACATTTGGATCTAATAAGTTAAAGTCTAAATTTATTAAAAGGAAACACTATAGCTTATAATTCCTTTTCAGAAGTAGTATAATTAATTTGAGCTTCATTAAGGGTTTTACTAGCATAGTATATTACTTTAAATATTTTATCGTATCTTTGCCCTAAAACAACCCCTACAACATAATCACTAACATCACACATTAATTAAAAGAGTTTTTCTCAATTTGGTGAAACAGTAATAGATTCAGTGATTAATTTCGTGTATAATAAATTGAAGAGATTCAAGCATTCCTCATTAAAATCAAAGTTTGTATCTTTTTCCAAAAGATGACACAAAGGCATGTAAATTTTTGAACTCTTTAATATAACACATGTAGAAACGAGCATGTCTCGGAGAACTTCTAATTCCTCTTATAGAAGTAGGATGTGATAATTCAACAATAATTTGCCTTTTTTCTAGATCTACTTACATGCCTTTTTCAGAAATCTTACGTCCTAACATAATTTCTCTTACAACAATAAATTGGTATTTCTCCCAATTGAGAACAAGGTTTGTTTCATCGCAGCATTTTAGAACCCTTGCTAAGTGATCTAAACATGAATTAAAAGAAGTTCCAAAAACTGAGAAATCATTCATAATAAATTCAATTCCTTTCTCAATTAAATCACAAAAAATTGACATCATACATCTTTGAAAAAATTGTAGGTGCATTGTATAATCCAGATGACATTCTCCTAAAAGTAAAAGTCTCATATGAACTAGTAAATGTTGCCTTCTCTTGATCCTCAAGAGCTATGAGTATTTAGTGGTATCCTAAATATCCATCTAAAAAGAAAAAATAGTGGTGCCCAGTGAGTCTATCCAACATTTGATCCAGAAAAGGTATAGAAAAGTGATCTTTCCTAGTGACGAGATTTAATTTCTATAGTTAATACAGATTCGCCATCCAGTGACTTGTCCTGTAAGAAATAATTCATTCCTTTCATTTACTACTACAGTCGTTCCTCTTTCTTAGGAACACAATGAATAGGAGTAAGCCATGAACTATCTGAAATAGTAACAACCTTAAAATTTTTTTCTTAACAACCTCATTCATTAAAAAATTTAACCTCCTTTGAGGATCAGTCCTAGGTTTATGTTATCTTCCATAAAAAATGATATGCATACAGATTGAAGGGCTTATTCCTTTAATATCAGCTAATGTCCATCCAAAGGTTTTCTTATGAATTTTCAATGTCCCCAATAATTTTTCTTCTTGTTCTACAGTTAAATCGGAGAATATAATAAGTGGTAATGTAGATGAGTACCCAAAAAATGCATACTTTAAATAAGCAGGGAAAACCTTCATCTCAAGTTTAGGAAATTTTTCAATAGAAGGAATCAGAGGTTTACTATTCTCAGTATTATCTATAATTTCAAAATTTTCCTGAACATAATTTGAATCTCCAGTATTTAACTCATTTGATTTTTCCTTAAAATCACTTTTAGTTTCATTTTTTAGTTCTTTCTGATCTGATATGACTTCCCATTTTTTTGGAAATGATTAATAATCATATAATCAATAATGTCCATTCTATATCATTTTCTATCTTTTCCTTTATCATAATACTTCATTATTTTAAGCATGTTAAATGTAACTTCATGGTCATTAACTCTCATGGTTAGTTCTCCTTTTTTCATATTTATCATTGCACGTCCAGTAGCTAGGAAATTTCTCCCCAAAATAATAGGAATTTCTTTATCTTCTTTCATATCTAACACAAAGAAATCAACATGGAAGATAAATTTATCCACTTTTACCAACACATCTTCTATAAACCCCTTAGGATAAGTAATAGATCGATTAGCTAGCTGAAGAGTTACAGTAAAGGGAGATATCTCTCATAAACCTAATCTTCTAAAAATAGATAATGACGTTAGATTAATGCTTGCTTTTAAATCACATAAAGCTTTTCCATAAAATTTTTCTCCAATTGCACAAGGTATGATGAAACTACCTAGATCTTTAAGTTTTTGAGGAAGCTTTTTCTGAATTATTACGCTACATTCTACCCTAAGTGCAATAGTATCATAATCTTCAAACTTCCTTTTTTTTCAAAACATCTTTCATAAATTTGACGTAACTTGGCATCTGTTCCAATGCTTTTGTAAAAGTAATATTAATTGTAATCTTCTTAAATATCTAAAAAAAATCTTGAAAATTTGTTGATCAAAATTTTGTTGTCTAATTCTTTTTGGAAAAGGAGGTGGTGGTCTCTCTAAAATAATCTTAATTGTAGAGATAGGCATTTCTACTTCCTTAGGAATATTTTCCTCAAATTTTTATTTTTTATATTTTCTCTCTCAACTTCAATCTCTTTCTGAACACCAAATTTTAATTCATTTCCACTCCTCAGTTGCCCAGCTTTAACTTATTCTTGTTTTTTATTTTATTATTTAGGATTGATCTCAACCTTATTAAAAAGTGTTCCCAGAGGCTTATTGCTAAGCACATTAGAAATTTATCAAATTGATTCCCAACATTTTGAATAACAACACTTTCACTTTGTAATTGATTAACCCTTTGTAACACCACTTCTTATATATACAAATTCTTCTCCTTAACCTGTTCTAGGAGGATAAGTAGGTCTAAAGTTAAAAATACCTTGGTTATTCAAGTTTCCTAATGGGTTTACTTGATTGTTCCCTCACTATTGACTTCCACCACTGGAATTATTGTTCCAGTTACAATTAGGGTGGTTTTTCCAACCTGGGTTGTAATAGTTAGAATATGGGTTATTGAGTCAATTAATAGTATTTATTGTTCCTAAAGAAGTTTGAGAATCGATCATTTGTCCTAATGAATTTTTTTAAATTATATGAAGTGTTGGAGAAAAAATCATTCAAATTTGGCCTATTTTCTTAGATAATGCAACAACTTGAGATGCAGCCATCAATATAACATCATTATCATGAATACTGGCTACTTTCTTTGGATTTACCCTTATAGAGAGATATTGAAAATTATTTGTAGCCATCTCTTCAATTAATGAATAAGCTTCATCAAATGGTTTAGAAATTAATGAACCTCTAGCAGTACCATCTATGATATATCTAAGGGAACCTCCTAACCCATTATAAAAAGTTTGAATGATTAAATAGTCTGGTAAAGCATGATGTGAACACTTTCTAAGGAGTTCCTTAAATCTTTCCCAAGTTTCATATATTAATACTCCCTCATATGGACTCAAAAAATTAATATCATTTCTAAACTTAGTAGTTTTTGAAGGAGGAAAGTACATAGCTCAAAATTTTTGTGCTAAATCCTCTCAAGTTCTATTAGATCACCAACGAATTTAACAACATATTTTCTTTATCCCTTGATTAAAAAAGAAAAAGTCTGAGTCTAACGGCATTATTTGATACACCATCATATTTAAATGTAGCACATAATTCAAAGAAACTTGCTAAATGTAAATTTGGATCCTAAGATGGTGTTCCCCCAAACTGAATGTTTTGTACCATTTTTATAATTGCAGGTTTAAGTTCAAATGAGTTAGCAGCTACAGTAAGGGTTTGTATACTTAAATGAATTCCACCTACTGTAGGGTTTGCATAATCCCTTAAAGTTCTTTGTAAACTATGTTGTTCATTTTCAATAGTTTTAATATTAATATTATTTTGTAATGTGTTTGTCATTTCTTGAAAATTTTCAAGTCCTTTTTGTTATCAAATTTTTCTTATAGTTCTTTCTAATTCAAAATTGTAAAGCACTAAACCTTCAGATTCAGAACTACGCATACATAAAGTTAAATTTTAGAAAATAAGACTTAAAATACTTAAAAGAAATTATTTTTGATCTTCAATATTTTTCATTTTTTTAATTTTTGGTTTTTGGGAAAATAATAAAAATAAAATATTTATATTAATTTGTAGTTATCCTAAAAATAAATCTACAATTCAAATATAATTTCAAAGTTAAAAAGTTCAGTCGCTATTCTCGGCAACGGCACCAAAAACTTGACATGACTTGCAATTACACGGATATTTATACTCCAAAAGACTTCTAAGAACTTATCTTAAATTATATTTAGAGACTGGAGTGAATAAATAAAATGATTTAAAGTATATATATAATAGTTTTTCACACTAGGGGTACTACGCTAGTATATGTATCGTTTCAAGTAATATAAGAGTTTCCTTAAAAATCACAGTATCGATCCCACAAGAAAAGTTGCAACTCCTAATATTAACTTGTAAAACCTCTCTGTAAATTGTAGATAAATATGATAGGAAAAAAATGTTAAAATGTTTGCAAAAGATATAAAACTAAATTTAAGCAATAAGTACGAACAAAGTTTAACTAATTTATAAAGTTTAAAAGACTAATAAATTTTAAAAGATGGTATGAAAAGTTCTTTCCCCTTGCAAAGAGATGTTAATAAATGTAGAATTTGAATGACTAAAAATATGAAATGTTGTATGATGAAAAATAGGAGCATACCGATCCTTTACCCCTTCTCGGTGCTAGCAAAGAACATTAGCTAACCTAAAGTTTGTCTCCATCTTGTGTAGTGATCGGTGTTGGCTACTGCAGACTTAAAGTAAGATTCAAAAGTATTTTTAATTCAATTATAAAGTATAATCAATTTAATAATAAAGCAGTCAGTTTATACGCAAGTACATGTATCGCTCAAGTAAAACAGAGCTCTAGCGGAGTCCTAGTTATCGATCCCACAAGGAGGAAGCAAACCTTAAAGCGTAGCTGACATAAATCCAATATTTAAATTTGCAAAACACCAAAAGTAAATAATAAGATGCTAAAGTTTACTAGAGAATTTAAAATTTCTAAAGTACTATCTAAACTTAAGATTAAAGTTAATTATTACTATACTAAGTTTTGTAATGTAAGGTTCAAATTTAGAGAAGTGTCCTCCCCCTTATAATGATGTTATGGTGAGTGAATGATATAGATCAGTATAATTATTGTATTGTGCGAAATAGGAGCATACATATTATTTACCCTCTTTCGAGTGCTATAAAAAACATTAGCAAATCCTAGGTTTAGTCCCTAAATCTGTGGTTAGGCTGGGACGATACTGGCTATCACTCCAGAGCTCCCACTTTCCTTCGCCTGAAGGCTAACTCTTGCTTTAGTTTCCAAACACTAGGATCAAAATGGAGATTTTAGTCTGTCACCTTAAAATCTTCAATTCTACACTTAATAAACCATATTTCCCTATTTATTTGCTCCCAACTCCCATGAACTACATCACTTATTCATGGACATTGAATGTAATCTCGACCTTTATTGTAGAAAGCATAACCCTTTCAGATCGTATGTTTCACAACATATTTTAACAATTCAATTCGACAGGTCAAAAAATAAATGTTGAACTAAGTGAAAAATCATCACAATATTTTATCTTTCATATGTCACATCCAATCTAAACCATCACTTCACCATTTATCATTACAAGGAGAAAGACAAAGAAAGCTACTCATAATTTATAGGAAAATATAATAAAACAAAGATTATATTTATATAAGCAAAGTCATATAATAAATGAAAATTAAATACAAATTATCTTAATTTCTTCTCCGAGCGAATCCCTTGAAGTTCCTTTGAATCTGCTTCTCTCTTCATAACAACACACAATTCTCTCTTAGAATTGTAGGGAAGAAGCAATCTCTCACTTTCCTTCTTTTCCTACAGCTTATTTAAGAAGAATCCCTCACAAAAACAATACTTAAGACCAAACCCTAGACTTTAAACTCTCTCTAAAGACTTCCTCTTTACTCACACACACTATAAAAACTCTCTAACCCAACACACACCACTAATTCTAGCGCCCAAAACAAGTTAAAATAGTCTAGGAATGAATTCCCCAAGAGTTACCTCAAGAATCCCTCTAAAAGTCGTCCAAATACATTGAATATGGCCTTTGTCGACATTGGTTGTCGTCGGCCCCCTATTGCGCAATTTAATTCTGAACTCTGGAAAAACTCATCGTCAGCACTAGTTTGGGCGCCGTCGGTGCCAGAACATTAAATCCTAGTTTTTGCCTTTTTTACTCCAAATTAGTTACTTTTCGCTTTTTTTTGCTCCATTTGCTTAAAATCATCATACCTGCAACAAAAAATGAAAAAGATCTTCCATTAAAGTACAATATCACCAAAAATTAGTATCGAATGTATATGAAAAATTAAATATAATTTTGATGCATCAAAATACTTAACTATTACTTATCCTCAAGTAATCCTTTTACTACAAATAAATATGGCTCTTAGTAGTGAACTTTACTTAATGATTACTATGATTTTTTATCTAGATGAATATAATATCAAGTTTTTAGAAAGATTTTCAATAACTTAGGCAAAAAATATAGGTATAAGAACATCTAGTAATCAATTATAAGAGTTCTAGCTTCTTATTTATTTCAGGAATAACCATAATTTATCACGTTAAGGGTGCTTTGAAGTATCATATGAAAAAGAAGTTCCTGAAACTCTATTAGTAAGGGTGTTAATATTTTAACTATAAATTCAGAAATATAACTAAGCTCTTCCCTTAAGTTGATTCAAGTGAAGCCAATTTTTGATTAGGCATCTCCTCAAGCTTGTCCTCACATATATTTTCTTTTTCTTTCTTTTCTTTTTTTTTTGGGATTGCTTTTCAATCCTTTTTCCTTTTTTTTCTTTTCTTTTTTCTTTTCTTGTGAGGATCACTATATCTGGATAGCCTTTAATAATTTTAAACTTCACTCTCCTCTTCCTAATGTTGGAACTTGAAACATTTCTTTACTTTATATAAATATATTAGCTTTAATAATTCATCATAGAGTCCCAATCATTCCTTCTCACATAAACCTCTAAGTCTCTTAACATTTCAAAAATACATTTTTCTTTACTTTAAATAGTTAACTATAATCTAATCCTTTTATACTAAATATTTGAACCTATAAAGTTAACCTTCAATATTAAAAACTTTCATTCAAATCTACTATGATATTTAAATAAGATAACAAATTTAGTGATCTAAAGTTAAGCTCAACTTCTTTAAGTTAAATACTTTTGAAAATACATTTTAATTGAGAAAAAAAAACAGTTAGTTTTTCCTCCCCTAAACTTAAGTTTTCAGTGCATATCCAATTATAAGAGAGAGAGAAAAACAAAATAAAAACTAATTTTTTTCTTTCAGGCTTTTGATTCTTCTAAAGCATGCAGGCATTAATTTAAAATTTAACTACATGTATAAAATAGTTAGAAGCATTGCTCATATATACAGAGATTCGTAGGGTAAAGAAAATTTAAAACATAAAACACCTAATACAACATTCGTTACAATTTTACTACTACAGTGACAAATTAACATAAACTTCAATACAACTTAACTTAAATGAATGTGCAATTACTACACACAACTACTAAACAAAATCAAACAACAAACACAAAAATCAACAAAAAAATTGCAAACATAAAGAGTACTACTCTACCAATCATTTTCTCTTCCTTCTTCTTGATCCCGCGATTTTAAATATACTTACAAATATTGAGTTCGACATCACTACTACAAGATATAAATCCTAAGTAACTATGCCAAAAACTTAATCAGGAGCGTAATTTTAATTTTAGTAACAATTAAATATTATAAACTTTTTATCGCAGAGTTACCTTTAAACACAAGTATATGTATCGCTCAAGTAATACAGGGCTCTAGTGGAGTCCTGGTTATCGATCCCATATGGAAAAAATATTAAAGCCTGCGGACTAGGATTATATAAACCAAGATAGAATTACAACTAATCAAATTTGCTTATCTATCACTAAAATGCAATAAAAAATAAGTTCTTATATTTAAACTAGTTTTACTAATAGATTACTAATACTACTAAGGTTAAGTTCAAATATATAGAAGCAAGAATCTTTCTCCTTTGTTAAGAAATTTAATTGAAAGGATAATTAGAATTAGTTTTATATGTGTTGTGCCAAATAGGAGCATACCTATTCGTTACCCTTTGGTCCAGGTAAAAAAATAGACTAGTCCTATTGCTTGGTTACCGAATTTGTGGCTAGGCTGGGAGGATACCAGCTCTCACTTCGGAGCTCCCACGTTTCCCTCACCTGAGGGCTAACAATATACACTTCAGCACCCAAACGATAGGACCGAATTGAGGATTTTAGCCTGTCACTCTAAAATCTACAATTCTATGCTCGATAATATTATTTTCCTATTTATTTGCACTTCTCCTTTCAAGGATTTACTCGTCTACCTTTCAAAGAGAACTGTAATACATACTACTTAAGAATTCTTAGCCCACGGTCAGGTCTTAAAAATTCTTCACATATTTTAACAATACAAATGGCCAATTCGTATAGTAAAGTAAGTTTAGGTATATTATCATCACAACTTCTTTATATTTTTGTTTAATAAACTAATTCATTTAAGCAATTCACTAAAACATCAAAAAAAGGAGAAAGACAGAACAACTACTCAGAATTCATGGAAAGGATGTAATAAAACTCGAATTTCATATAATAAAGTAAAGTTCTACAAACTATAATAAATAAACGCTACTTATTTCGAATTCCTTCCCAAGCAAACTCTTTGAAGTTCCTCTGGATTTCTTCCTTTCTTACAGTACACGAAAATCTCCTTCAAAATGGCAATGCAGAAGAGATCTCTCACTTCCCTTCCACTCTTACATTCCTTCGAATAATTCCTCACAAAATTTCTATTTGAACTCACTACTCACTAATAACTACACTAATGACCCACTAATAGACTCTATAAAACACTTTGGACTCACTAGTAATCACGTAGGAGATCTTTTGTGACGCGTAGGAGACACTTTTTCAGCCTCAAATCGTTCTTTTCAAAGTTGTAGAAGAGTCTCTAAGCATTTTGCAGGCAACCCTTCAAAAATCGTCCACATTCAATGTATTTCTGGAAAAATTCGCGATCCTGCCGTCGGCTGCCTTCTAGAAATACTATTTTTAAATAGGCCCCGCCATCAGCAGCCTCGATCTTCGCCATCGGCGGCCATCCTTGGAATTAATTCTGAACTCTCAGGAAAATCGCGTCGTCAGCGCCATCGACCTCGCCGTCGGCGCTCTAAGTCAATTTTGCATAATTTGGTCCTTTTTTGCTCCAAATTCGCTCCTTTTTGCATATTTTTGCTCCTTTGTCCTTAAATCTTCATACCTGTAGAAAAACATCAAAAATACATTTCTTTAAAGTACAATATCATCAAAATCAGTATAAAATAGACATGAAAATCTTAACCTTTTTCCTTGGGTCAAAATCCCCCAAACTTAACTATTCCTTGTCCTTAAGTAATCCAAAATACTACATAAAAGTTATGATTCATTGTGGTAAAGTTTTAATTCAGAAGTACTATAATTTCGATTTAAAAAAATATTGTAATAAGAATTCATAGAAAAATTTCCAAATAATTAGATTAATTATGTAGGTTTAAGGCTATCTAGTCATCAAGTTTAAGAGTTCTAGTCTTCTATTTATTTCAAGAATGACTATATATTGCAATATTAATTCACTTAGAGTATTCAGAAGATAAGAAATTCCTGAAGAAACTATAAGTAAGAAAACTAATCATATATATAAGTTCAGAAATGCTTTTAGTTTTCCTTTTAGGTTAATCCAAGTGAAGCCAATTTTTGATAAGGCATATCCTCAAGTTTCTCCTCACTTATTTTCTTTTCTTTTTCTTTTCTTTTCAGGGATTGTTTTTCAATCCTTTTTTTTTTCTTTTTTCTTTTTCAAGTGAGAATTACTATATCTGGATAGCCTGTTAATAATTTTGAACAACTCTTCTTTTCCTAAATTTGAAACTTTTAAACATTCTTTACCTTATAAGTACTTCATAGTTTTTACATTATTTGAATCTCAATCCTTTCTTTCTCAACTAAATTCCTAAGATTCTCAATATCTCAAAATATAGTTTTCTTTACTTTAAATAGTTAACTATAGTCTTATCCCTTTATACTAAATATCTTAATCTACAAAATTAATTTTCATTATAAAAAATATTTCCTTGAATTTGTTCACAATATTTAGATAAAATATAAACATAGTTATCTAAATTAAATTTTATCACAAAAATCATGTAATAATTTTTGAAAATATATTATTTGAGAACATATAGTAGTTAAGATTTTTCTTCCCTCCCCCAAACTTAAAATTTTCTATAAATAGAAATAGTACATGGGTGAAAGAAAAATTCTAAACATAAAATTCATACCTTTGCACTTTAGGCATTTTTGTCTTTTTGAACTTTGTAGGTTCTTTTTAAAATTTCTCACTTCAAGTGATTTGTAATATTTAAAAATCTTTCTACACACATAACAGTTGAAATATTTGCTTGGGTAATGAAATTTTAAAACAAGTATATAAAACTGAACATCAAATAAAAACAACTAACTACAATACACAAGACATATGCATTTTACAATGATGGTAAGTCGGTAGCAGAGTCGAACATATGAAATAATGTCATGCCTTAGCATTGGCATTCATCATGGACAATGGAAAGTTAATCCGTTCACAATTTTTATTTTTCCAAACACCTTTCCCATCAGTGAGAAAGTTGATAACATCATTAAACGGGCCTTCCGTTGTTCCAAATGTTTCAAACTCTCTAGAAAATAGTGGTGAAGCTCGTAAAAAGTGTTAATGCGATTAGCATTAAATTCAACAGAAAGTCCTCTTACTTGGACTGGTACGTCCTCAAGTTGAGTAAGGTTGGAGTAGAACTCTCTAACAACTTCAATAGCAGCCTTGTTGGTTGTATAACAAAAGTTCTCCCATCCTCTTTCTTTAATTACTCTTTCTACCTCTCCTCAAGGATTCTCAAAAACTCTATCTTGTATACACATTTTACTTTTGTATACTGAATCGTTCCTCGCTTGTGCCTTTGCATTAACGAATCAAGTTTCGTCAAATTCAAGTCTTCTCTTTTGTCTTGGAGCCATAGTTTGATCTACCAAATCATAAAAATTCCAAACTAATATCCAAAATAACAATACAATAACTTTTAAAGGGGTTTAAAACAATCTAAATCAATTTCCATGAATTCCTTCCAAGTCTTTTCTCCACATTTTAAATTTTTCCAAAATTTCTTAATGTGGAAGAAATTCATGGTGAAAATCAAAATTTTTTATATAGGAGTGAAGCTCTTACCAAGGGAAGATGAAATCTGGTGTTAGATTTTGTTGAAATCGCTCTAAATCCAAGATCTCTTAAGCCTTAGGTCGACTTTTTGGGTAAAAAGGGGAAGAAGATGATGAATAGTGGCATTTGACCGGTCAAAATCGCAGTAAATAGGAAGTTTTTACGATTGCGCCATTGGCGGGCTCTATGTAAATTAAATCCAATTCTTCTCGGGAAAATCGCGCCGCAGGTGGCCTCGAGCGTGTCATCGGTGAGATTCTAAAAAATTGATCATTTTTCCAATTTTTACAATTTCGATCAATTTTAAGCCTCATCGTCATCCGTTCGATCCTTTTTATCATCTATTTTAAGTGATTAAGTGATGTATTAACACAAATAAACACAAATAAACATACACACAACAAACTTCACATTTATATATAAAATCCAAGTGTTTGAAACACACAATATATAACACACATAAGTAGGTATTCTTTCAACCTAAATCTATCTAATCAGCGTCGTAATACAAACCACAACACTCAAAATGCTGAAAACAAACATTTCAAACATAGTCTCATCTATACTGAGATTAAAAAGCAAACTATAAAAATCAAACACACTCAAATACAAACATTGTTCAAATCAAACACAACATAATCAAGTCTACTACTCTTCAAAACTAGTGCTAGTCTCTCCTCTGATATCTCTTATTACTCGAACGTGGACGAATAGGTTGTCAAAAGGTCAGTATGGGAATTCTTCAGTTGAATCTTCATCGATCAATCAAATCCTTTTCATTAATCGCACCAAACTTGCTTCGAATTTCCTAGTATGATCAAAATGTTCCTTCATTCTCCAATCAATATGATCGAAGAAATCAGAAATGTTGATAACTGTACTCGTTAAGTTTTGTACCTGATTCTCCAGATTCTTGATTTTATACAAGAGCATTTGTGTCTTGTCTACTACTAATGGTTGAACTAGAATAGAATTCTGCGATGCTTGATCTATAATCAAGCCTACATCACTCTCTCCATCATTGGATGAGAACATCTGAGTTGGGTCTAATTATTTCCAGGGTAGCAGTATCTTCTCCCAAACTTTAGACGAAACTTGAAACAAACTGCAAATTGAGAA
This sequence comes from Papilionanthe hookeriana x Papilionanthe teres, assembly GCA_022702705.1. Classification (NCBI taxonomy): domain Eukaryota; kingdom Viridiplantae; phylum Streptophyta; class Magnoliopsida; order Asparagales; family Orchidaceae; genus Papilionanthe; species Papilionanthe hookeriana x Papilionanthe teres. The sequence goes on from CM040425.1 coordinate 44,751,387, forward strand.
AATTGTGGAAGGATGTCCAAGCCCATAGGATGATCCTTGAACGATCAAGCCATAAATAGATTTCATAATAATCTATCCAATATCAATGGGCCATCCCATTTGAATGTAGTAGATCAAAATTGCACTTTCTTTCGTGACTTTGCCAATTTTTATCGTTAGCAATAGCTTCGTAGAGATGAAAAAGTGTCAATGTTTCGATACAGGATTTAAAAGTGTTGCAGAGAAACTAACATACCTGTTTTCTCTAATTTCCCAATCGTCAGTTTCGTCCGTCAAACATTGGTATATTTTCATCTTTTATCTCGTCAGCACGAAATTTGAATAATAACAGACTGGAACATTCTCAAGCATATACAACTCATTAATTCTTCCAGAGTTTAATGTAATCCACCTACCTCGCACATAAACGCTTCCTTGGTTGATTTCATGTAAATTAGCGTAGAACTCTTTAACCACTAGAACGACTACTATGGCAGTAGTGTAGCAAAACACTTCCCATCTTCTCCACATAATCATTTCTTCAATTGGTTTCGAAGGATTATTTTGTCCTCTATTGACAAATCGTCTTTCTTAATTAATCTCCTCTTTGAAATTACCTTGTTGAAAAGTCGTTGAGCCTCCGCACTGACGAACTTTCTCCAGTTGTACACTCGAAATCTTGGGTTATCAATCAAATTGGAAGCCATTTTAGAAGGATTTGAAAGAGTATCCATTCGTTTTTGGGAATTTGGAGTGTTTAGGAACCGTCCGTAGGAGTTTATAAAGGTCGAATTCGCCAAAAACCGCAAAAAATCGTCAATTTGAACACAAAAAACTGTCCACTCACCGATCCTGCTGTCGACAGCCTCGAAGGGGCCGTTGGTGAGCCTTATGCAATTAAATACCAGAGCTCTCGGGAAAACCCCACCGTCGGCGGCTTCGAGCTGGCCGTCGGCGCATTAGGCTAAAATTTGCATAAAAACGCCGTGGTCTAATACGTTCTAAATTTTCTTTATGGATTCAAACTCTTTGATAATCAAAGGGTAAATATGAGTAGTATTACTTAATATTACTACAAATTAATAATAATTTCAAACAAACACACAACTATTTAAAGATAACTATGGGTTGCCTCCCAGAAAGCGCTTGGTTTAATGTCGTCAGCCCGACCTATTTAGGTATTATTCAAGTTGACTGAGCATTAAAACCTCTTTAAAATTTGGTCTTATACCTTCAAAATATGGTTTTAATCTTTGTCCATTAACTTTAAATCTATTCCCAGTCTTAGGATCTTCAATTTCAATTGCTCCATAAGAATAAACTTGAGTCACAATAAAGGGTCCTAACCAACGAGACTTCAATTTCTCATAAAATAATTTCAACCTTGTATTGTAAAGCAAAACTTCTTGTCCTGGTTCAAAGTTCTTCTGGTTAATCTTTCGATCACGTTTTAACTTCAATTTTTCCTTATAAGTTCTATTGTTATTGTAAGATTCATTTCTTAATTCTTCTAATTCATTCAATTGCAACCTTCTCTTCTCACCAGCATTTTTTAAATTATAATTAAATTCTTTAATCACCCAATATGCTTTATGCTCCAATTCTACTGATAAGTGACAAGTTTTTCCATATATAAGCCTGCAAGGAGTTATACCAAGAGGAGTTTTATAAGCAGTCCTGTATGCCCATAATGTAGTATCTAGTCTAACAGACCAATCTATTCTATTAGGATTTATAGTCTTTTCTAAAACTTGTTTGATCTCACGATTAGAAACTTCAGCTAAACCACTAATTTGAGGATGGTAGACAGTAGATAATTTATGAACAATACTAAACTTTTCTGCCAATCTATGAATATATTTATTCCTAAAATGGGATCCTCTGTCAGTGATAATCACTCTCGGCATAACGTATCTTGTGAAAATATTTTTCATTAAGAATTTTGAAATACTTTTAGCATCACAGCGTGGTAAAGCTTGTGCTTCAATCCACTTTGATACATAATGAACTTCAATTAAAATATATAGGTTCCCAAAAGAAGGAATAAATGGCCCCATGAAATCTAATCCTCAAACATCAAAAATCTCAACTTTTAATATGAAATTCAGAGGCATTTCATTTCTTCTAGATATATTACCTACTCATTGGAATCTATCACATGTTTTGATATATCTTTAAACATCTTTAAAAAGAGTAGGCCAATAAAATCCAGCTTGCAAAATTTTATATGTAGTTTTATCAATCCCAAAATGTCCTTCAAAATCAGAATCATGACATTTTTGAATAATTTGTTCAGTTTCTTCATACGGCATACATCTCCTAATAATAAGGTTATTAAATTGTTTATATAAATATGGTTCATCCCAAAAATATGATTTTGAATCATGAATAAATTTTTTATGTTGCTGCAATGTTAGCATGGTGGAAAAATATCACTTACTAAATAATTTACTATGTCAGCATACCAAGGTATTTTCCACTCCTTAATATTATAAAGTTGTTCATTAGGGAAACTGTCTATTATTTCATTGTCAGTATCAGATAATTCACGATATACCAGCCTCGACAGATGATCATTAATTTGATTTTCAGTTCATTTTCTATCAATCACCACAAAATCAAATTCTTGCATTAAAAGTACCCATCTAATTAATCTTGGTTTAGTATCCTTCTTTTGCATCAGATATTTAATAGCTGAATGATCAGTATGCACAATACATTTAGTTCCAATTAAATATGATCTAAATTTATCAAAAGCATACACAATAGCCAGTAACTCTTTTTCAGTAACTGTATAATTAATTTGAGCATCATTAAGAGTTCTACTAGCGTAGTATATAACCTTAAATTTTATCATATCTTTGACCAAGAACAACTCAATAGCATAATCACTAGCATCACACATTAGTTCGAATGGTTTCTCCCAATTAGGTGAAACTATTACAGGTGCTGTGATTAATTTTTCCTTTAATAAATTAAAGGCATTCAAGCATTCTTTAGTAAATTCAAATTTTTTGTCTTTTTCTAAAAGTTGGCATAGAGGTTTTGTAATTTTTGAAAAATCTTTAATATAGCGCCTGTAGAAACCAGCATGTCCAAGAAAACTTCTTACCCCTCTCACTGTAGTAGAAGGTGGTAATTTAGCTATTACTTGATTTTTTGCAGGGTCTACTTCCATGCCATTTTCTAAAATTCTATGTCCTAATACAATTCTTCCTACAACCATAAATTGAAATTCTCCCAATTTAGAACTAAGTTAGTTTTTTCGCATAGCTCCAACACTTTCTCAAGATGATTTAAGCATGCGTCAAATGATGTTCCAAACACAGAGAAATCATCCATAAATACTTCTATTCCATTGTCTATTAATTTACTAAAAATAGACATCATACTTCTTTGGAACGTTGCAGGTGCATTACATAGTCCAAAATGCATTCTTCTAAAAGCAAAAGTTCCATAAGGACTAGTAAAAGTTTTTTTCTTTTGATTCTCAGGAGCAATAGGTATCTGATGGTAACCAACATATCTGTCTAGAAAACCATAGTACTTGTGTCCAGCAAGTCTATCCAACATTTGGTCTAAGAAAGGAAGAGGAAAGTGATATTTCCGAGTGGCAACATTTTATTTTTGATAATCAATACAAATACTCCATCCAGAAACTTGTCTGATATGTATTAATTCATCGTTTTTATTTTATTCAATAGTTATTCTCCTTTCTTTGCAACACAATGAATTGGACTTACCCAAGTACTATCCAAGATAGGATATATAATTCCAGCATCTAACCATTTTAAAATCTCTTTTTTAACTACTTCTTCATTATAGGGTTCAATCTCCTTTGAGGGTCAATTTTTGGTTTATGTTCTTCATTTAATAATATTCTGTGCATACAGATCGAACGACTAATTTCTTTAATATCAGCTAAAGTCTAACCAAAAGCTCTTTTATATTTTTTTAATATATCCATTAATTTTTGTTCTTGAATTTCATTTAAGTCCGATGATACAATTACTGGTAATGTTGAAAACTCTCCTAAAAATACATACTTCAAATGAATTGGAAGATTCTTTAATTCAAGTTCAGGGGGTTTTACAACAGATGGAATTAATATTTCATTTTCTGGTGTAGTTGAATTGAGCATTTCATATCTTTCCTTAATATAATCAGCTTCTTCTCTTTCAATTTCTTCAAAATTATCTTTTTCTATATCTTTTTTTTCTTCATAATTTTCTTTGAAATATTCTGTTCTTAGATATAGTAAACTCTGAGATGGTTGGTTTATAGATATGCTCAGATCATTTTCATCCCCAGTTGCTGGATAGTCATAAACATTAGTTGGGTCCATGGGCTTCCAAGGAAGAAGCACTTTTTTCCAACTCTCATATGGCACTTGTGACTGACTGTAAAGATAAAATATAGTGGATGGATGTCCCAAGCCATAACTTGATCCATGCACAATCAAACCAAAAACATATTTGACAATTATGGTGCCAATATAAACTAGTTTTTTAGTTTGAATACAATAGTTCATGATTGCACTTTCTTTCGTCACTTTACTAATTTTCATAGTCGGGAGTAATTTTGAAGATATAAAGAAATGTCATTGCTTCAACACGACATTTAATATAGTAGAGAAATTGACATACCCGTCGTCTCTTATCTCCAAATCTTCTCCTTCATCTGTCAAATATCGATAGATTTCATTCATATTGTCTGTCATTGAGAGAAAAATCGTATAATGATAGATTGGCACATTTTCTATCATGTAAAGTTCATTAATCTTGGAAGGAGTGAATGATATCCATCTACCCTGCACATATACGATACGACTCTTTGGTTGATTCCATGAAGATTTGCATAAAATTCCTTCACCGCATAAATGACTATTGCGGTAGTAATGTAACAAAACACTTCCCAATGCCTTTGCATAATAATTTCTTCAACACGAGTATTAGGAACATTCATACTCCGATGGACAAATCTTCTTTTAAGAAGTCTCCTCTTAATAAGGACTTTGTCACAAAGTTGATGCGCCTTGAAACTGAAGAACTTTCTCCTATTAAAAACTCTAAATCTTGGAAAATTGAGGAAGTTGGAAGCCATGGAATGCAAATTTTGGAACTACCTTTTCATTTTTCTAGAGTTAATGGGTTTTAAAATGAGTTTGGGGAGTTATAAGGTTGAAATTTACGCTCAAAACTGCCAAATTCCGCCATTTGAAACTTCAAAAACTGCTTCTCGGCCGTCAGCGCCATCGGCTCCCATGCTTCTAAAATTAAAAATGTTATCTGAAAAATCTCATCATTGGCGCTGTATTGGGCGTCGTCAGCGCCTGAGCACAATTCTGCTCCAATGATTATTTTCGTGCAAATAAACTCTAAATCTTCAATTCAATCCAATAATGAGCACTATTTAGGATATTTATGAGTGATTATGACTCAAATATAAAACTATCTAATCATAATATCAATTGAAATCAAATCAAACACACTTAACAATAAAGATAACTATGGGTTACATCCTATAAATTGCTTGATTTAACGTCGTCAGCCTGACAAACATTAGTATTATTCAGGATGATTAAACATTAAAACCTCTTTAAAATTAGATCGTGAACCTTCAAAATATGGTTTTAGTAGATTCCTATTTACTTTAAATATTTTTCCAATTTTAGAATTTTTAATATCAACAACTCCAAATTGATATAATTTTATAACAGTGAAAGGTTCTATCCACATAAACTTAAGTTTTCCAAAAAAAATATTAATCTTTTATTATATAACAAAATTTCATGTCCAGGTTCAAATCTCTTTCTTATGATATTCTAATCATGCCATAACTTCATTATCTCCTTATAAATTCTTTCGTTATCATAAAACTCATTTCTCATTTCATCCAATTCATTAAGTTGCAAAAATCTTTTCTCACCAACATCTTTTAAATTGAAATTGAACTCTTTAATCGCCCGATATTCTTTATGTTCCAATTCAAATTGAAATTGAACTCTTTATCTTTTCTCAACTGGTAAATGACATGTTTTTTCCAAAAATCAGCCTATAAGGAGACATTCCTATAAGAGTTTTATAAGCAGACCTATCTGCCCATAATGTAGTATCTAATCTCGCAGACTAATCAAATTTATGGGGATTTACTGATTTGTCCAAAATTTTTTTAATTTCTCGATTAGATACTTCAGCTAAATCACTAGTCTAGGGATGATAAGCAGTTGAGATTCTATGCATAATATTATATTTTCTAGTCAATCTCTGAATCAGATTATTTCTAAAATGGGAACCACCATCAGTAATAATAACTCTCGGCATTCCATATCTTGTAAAAATATTTTTCATTAAAAATTTTCAAACACTTCGAGCATCACATTTGAGTAAAGCTATTGCTTCAATCAATTTTGATACATAATCCACAACAAAATATATATATATATATATATATATATATATATTCCCAAATAAAGAAATAAATGTTCACATAAAATCTAATCCCCAAATATCAAAGATTTCAAGTTCCGAGTGTAAAATCTAGGGCATTTTATTTCTTCTAGAAATGTTACCAACTCGCTGACATTGATCACAAGTTTTAATATATCTATTAACAATCCTAAAAAGTGTAGGCCAATAGAATCCAGTTTGTAAAATCTTATGTGCAGTTTTGTCAGTTCCAAAATGTCCCCCAAATTTAGAATCATGGCATCTCTGAATAATTGGTTCAATTTCTTCATAAGGTACACATCTCCTAATAACTAGATCCTTGCATTGTTTATATAAATATGGGTCATCCCAAAAATAAAATTTGGCATCATAGATAAATTTTTTCTATTGTTGCTTTGGTAATTCAGGTGGTAAAATATCACTTACAATATAGTTCACAATATTAGCATACCACGGTAAACTTTATTCCTTAATATTGTAAAGTTGTTTATCATGAAAAGTTTCTGCAATTTCGTTTTCAAAGTCAGATAGTTCAGGCTGTTTCAGACTAGATAAATGATAAGCTATTTAGTTGTCAGATCCTTTTATATATACTATTATGAAATCTAATTCTTGCATTATAAGTACCCATCTGATCAAACTTGGTTTAGCATCCTTCTTTTGCATTAAATATTTGATAGTAGAATGGTCTGTATGCACTATACATTTAGTTTCAATTAAGTACGGCCTAAATTTTTCAAAAGCATATACGATTACTAATAACTCTCTTTCAGTAGTGGTTCAGTTAATTTGAGCTTCATTAAGAGTTTTACTAGCATAGTATATATCTTTGAAAATTTTATCATACATTTGTCGTAAAATAGCTCCAATCGTGTAATCACTGGCATCAACACATAAGTTCAAATGGTTTCTCCCAATCAGTTGAAACTATTACAGGAGAAGTGATTAATTTTTCTTTTAATAGTTCAAAAGTATTTAATACACCCTTCATTAAAATCAAATTTCTTATCCTTTTCTAAAAGTTGGCACAGAGGTTTAGTAATTTTTGAAAAATCTTTAATATAATGTCTATAGAACCCAACATGTCTTAAAGAACTTATTACCCCTTTCACAGTAGTTGGAGGTGGTAATTTTGCAATGATTTGGATTTTTATAAGGTCTACTTTCATGCCATATTCAGAAATTTTATGCCCAAGTAAAATTCCTCCTGCAACCATAAATTAACATTTCTTCCAATTTAGAACTAAATTTGTTTTTTCACATAACTCCAAAATTTTTTCTAAATTATTTATGTAAACATCAAATGAAGTTCCAAATACAGAAAAATCCTCCATAAAAACTTTTATTCCATTGTCAATCTGATTATTAAAAATTGATATCATACATCTTTGAAATATTGCAAGTGTGATACATAACCCAAAAGCACTCTTTGAAAAGCAAATGTTCCATAAGGACCAGTAAATATGGTCTTTTCTTGATCCTCAAGAGCAATTGGTATTTGATGATAGCCGGTATATCCATCTAAAAAGCAAAAATATTTGTGCCCAGCAAGCCTATCCAATACTTGGTCTAGAAAAGGTAAATGAAAGTGATCTTTCTTAGTGGCGCCATTTAATTTTCCATAATCAATACAGATTTGCTAACCAGTGACTTGTCTCGTAGTTATTAATTCATTTATTTCATTAGTCATAACTGTCAATCACTCCTTTCTTAGGAACACAATGAATCAGACTTGCCCACACACTATCTAAAATAAGATATATAATTCCAGCATCCAGCCATTTTAAAATCTCTTTCTTCACTACTTTATTCATTAATGGATTTAACCTCATTTGCGGATTAGCTCTAGGCTTATGTTGTTCATTCAACAAAATTCTATGCATGCAGATCGAAGGACTGATTCCTTTAATATCAGCTAAAGTCCAACCAAAAGCTTTTTTGTATCTTCTCAAGGTTTCTAGTAATTTATGCTCTTGTAAATCATTTAAATCTGAGGATACAATAATTGGTAATGTAGATAATTCTCATAAGAACACATACTTTAAATGATTTGGATGTATTTTCATCTCAAGTTCAAGAGGTTTTATGATAGATAGAATTAAAATTTTATTATCATTTTATGTAATATCCAACATTTCAAATCTTTTTTGAACATAATCCAAATCTTCATTATTTATCTCATCAAATTTATCTTCCATTTCATCTTCATCCTCACATTTCAAATTTTCTTGTTCAAGTTTCTTTTCATACTTTTTCTTAAAATGCTCATCTTTTAAGTAGTCATAAATTTTCATTCGACGGCATTCATCATCTTTTTTTGTTGCAGGATATTTCATAACATTTGATATATTGAATGTCACTTCCTGATCATTAACTCTCATAGTTAACTCTCCTTTTTGAACAACTATCATAACTCTTCCAGTTGCAAGGAATGGTCTTCCCAAAATTATAGGAATTTCATTATCTTCCTCCATATCTAGAACAATAAAGTCCACATGGAAGATAAATTTATCATCATTTACTAAAACACCTTCAATAACTCTTTTAGGATAAGCAATAGAACGATCAGCTAACTGAAGAGTTACTAAAGTTGGTGAAATTTCTCCTATTCCCAACCTTTTGAAAGTTGATAGATACATGAGATTAACGCTGGCTCATAGATCACATAATGCTTTTCCAAAAACTTTTCTCCAATAGCATAAGGAATAGTGAAGCTACCGGGATCTTTAAGTTTTACAGGAAGCTATTTCTGGATAATTGCGCTACACTCTTCACTGAGTGCGACAGTCTCATTATTTGAAAACTTCCTTTCCTTATTTAGCATATCCTTCATAAACTTCACATAGTTAGGCATTTGTTCTTAGGCTTCAACAAAAGAGATATTTACAGTTAATTTTTTAAGGATTTATACAAATTAAAAAAATTGTTTATCTCTCTTTTGTTATTTCAATCTTTGAGGAAAAGGAGGTGATGTTCTTTTTTTAGTAATTTTCATTGGTTTAAGCGGATATTACAAATAAGGATATATAATGCCAATTCCTTTATCAGTCTACACCCTCTCTTTTTACAACTTCAATGTCTTTTTGGACTCTTGATTCCAATTCTTTTCTACTTCTTAACTGTATAGTCTTAAGTTGTTCTTTATTTTGATCTTTTGGGTTAATCTTAGCATTGCTAGGGAAAGTTCCAGAAGTCCATTACTAAGTACAGTAACAATATGTGTTAATTGATTTTCAATATTTTTAATTGCAACTCATTGACTTTGCAATTGATTTCCTTGACTTTGCAACTGATTCCCTTGATATTGCAATTAATTACCTATGTTTGATATCAATTCTTCTATATACAACTTCTTTTCCTTAAATTGTGCATTACTATTGAAACCTAGAAGATAAGAAGGTCTATAATTAGTGTTTTCCTGGTTGTTCGAATTTCCCAAAAGTTCGTAGAATTTTTCCCCCGCTGCGGGTTAACAATAGCAGTGTTATTATTCTAGTTTAAGTTTAATTTATTTTTCCAACTGAGATTGTAACAATTAGAATAAGGATTGTTGGGTTTATTATTGATAGCATATAAAGTCTTATAAGATGTTTGAGAATCTACAATCTGTCCCACTGAGTTTTTCTCTAACGCCTTAGGTGTTTGAGAATAGTTCATTCCAAATTGATCTATTTTCTTTAAAATCGTAGCAATTTGAGAAGCCAACATAAATATTGCATCAGAATCATGAATACTAGTTACTCTTTTTGGATTTACCCCTTTAGAGGGCCATTAAAAATTATTAGTAACCATGTCTTCAATTAAAGAATATGCCTCATCAAAAGGTTTTGACATTAACGATCCACCAGCAATAGTGACAATAATCGATCTAAGAGATCCCAAAAATCCATTATAAAATATTTAAATTATTAACCAATCTGGTAAAGAATGATGTGGACATTTCCTCAAGAGATCTTTAAATCTTTCACAAGCTTCATATATTGATTCCCCTTCAAACTGACATAAAGATGTAATATCGTTTATAAGCTTGACAGTTTTTTATGGTGGGAAATATTTTGACAAAAAATTTTGTGATAGTTCTCCCCAAGTTCTGATAAATTTATGTGCTAATGAATTTAACCAAACCTTAGCTTTATCCTTTAATGAAAAAGGAAAAAAAGTCTGAGCCTGACAGCGTCGTTCGACATTCCGTCATGTTTAAATTTAGCACACAATTCTAGAAAACTAGCAAGGTGCAAGTTAGGATCTTCATTTAGTGTTACACCAAATTGATTATTTTGTACCATTTGGATAATATCAGGTTTAAGCTTAAATGAATTAGCAGCTACATCAGGATTTTAAATAGTTAAATGAATTTCCTCTGTTGTAGGGTTAGCATAATCTCTTAAAGGTCTAGGTTGATGTTCATTTTCATATCTTTGGTCATCAAGATTCTTCGCCATTTTGCTCAAAATTTTAAATTCTTTTTGTTGTTTTCAAATTTTTCTAACAATACATTCTAATTTCAAATCGTAAGGTAATAAACCTTCATATCCAAAACTACGCATACACAAATATGAATTAAAGGTCTTCAGATACTACTAAATTTACTATTGCCTCCTCGACAAAGGTGCCAAAAACTTGGTCGGTGCTGACTACTGCAGACTTAAAGTAATATTCAAAAGTATTTTCAATTCAGTTAAACGGTATCAGTTTAATAATAAAGCAGCCAGTCTATATGCAAGTATATGTATCACTCAAGTAATACAGGGCTCTAGCGAAGTCCTGGTTATCGATTCCACAAGGAGGAAGCAAACCTTAAAGCGTAGCACATAAATCCAATATTCAAATTTTCAAAGCACCAAAAGTAAATACTAAGATGCTAAAGTTTGCTAGAGAATTTAAAATTGCTAAAGTACTATCTAAACTTAAGATTAAAGTTAATTATTACTATACTAAGTTTTGTAATGTAAGGTTCAAAATTAGAGAAAGTGTCCTCCCCTTACAATGATGTTATGGTGAGTGAATGAAATAAATCAGTATAATTATTGTATTGTGCCAAATAAGAGCATACCTACTCTTTATCCTCTTCCGAGTGTTATAAAGGACATTGGCTAATCCTAGGTTTAGTCCCTAAATCCGTGGTTAGGCTGGGAGGATACTGGCTCTCACTTCAGAGCTCCCACTTTTCTTCAACTTAAGGTTAACTCTCGCTTTAGTTTCCAAACACTAGGACTAAATTGGGGATTTTAGTCTGTCACCAAAATCTCTAATTATACGCCCAATAAACCATATTTTCCTATTTATTTGCACCCAACCCCCATGAACTACATCACTCATTTATGGACATTGAATGTAATCTCCACTTTTCTTGTAGAAAGCATAGCCCTTTTGAATCGTATGTTTCACAACATATTTTAACAATTTAATTGGCCAGATCAAAAAATAAATGAAGAATGAAGTGAAAAATCATCACAATTTCTTATCTTTCATATGACACATCCAATCTCAACCATCACTTCACCATTTATCATTGCAAGGAGAAAGACAAAGAAATCTACTCAGAATTCATGAGGAAGACATAACAAAAACAAAGATTATATATAAGCAAAGTCATACAAACTATGAAAAGTAAATACAACTTATCTTAATTTCTTCCCCGAGCGAATCTCTTGAAGTTCTTTTGAATCTCCTTCTCTTCTCACAATAACACACAATTCTCTCTTGGAATAGTAGGGAAGAAGCAATCTCTCACTTTCCTTCTTTTCCTACAACTCTTTTGAGAAGAATCCCTCACAAAACAACACTTAACACCAAACCCTAGACTCTAAACTCTCTCTAAAGACTTCCTTTTTACTCACACACACAACAAACACTCTCTAACCCAAAACACACCACCAATTATGGTGCCCAAAATAAGTTAGAATAGTCTAGGAATGAATTCCCCAAGAGTTGCCTCAAGGATCCCTCCAAAAGTCGTCCAAATATATTGAATTCGGCCTCCACTGACATTGGGCACCTTCGGCACTGGATATGGCGTCGTCGGTGCCCTATTGCGAGGTTTAATTCTGAACTTTTTGGAAAAACTCACTGTCGGCACTGTTTTGGGCGTTGTCAGTGCTAGAATTTCAAATCCTGGTTTTTGCCTTTTTTCACTTCAAAGTTGTTCCTTTTCGCTTCTTCTTGCTCCATCTGCCCAAAGTCATCATACCTACATCAAAACATGAAAATTACCTTCCATTAAATTGTAATATCACAAAAAATGAGTACAAATGTATATGAAAAATCAAATATATTTTTGGTGCATCATGTAGTAGTGTTGAGTAGATTCTAGCCTCTCACTTCTAGATTACCCACTATACCCTCTCTATAGGACCTAGTAGGGACCCTTAGATCTAAACTTAAGATCTAATTAATAAAATAATCTAGTCTATCACCTATAACATTAATTCTACTAACATAGAAACTTATATCCTTATCTATTTGCAATCCCCCTTAAACAATCACGACGGCTCTTTCCAGAGTGAAGTGTGGCATTCATGAGTTTGGTGAAATCATAACCTTCTCAGATCATTATGTTTCTCAATGGATTTTCACCTCACAAGTGGCCAATTTGCAAAGCCAATAAAGAATCGATGGAAAAACTATCACAATTTTAAAATAAAATGAAATCTTTAAATCATTCTCATCTAACATGATTAAATCCTAAATGCAATGAGAAAGAAAGAGAACTACTTATAATTCATTGAGATAAAACAAAATACATGATTGTATTGAAAGCCAAGTCTTAACAACAATAACTTAAACACAAATACAAGATATTTTATATCTTCTCCCCACACCATTGCTATAGTCGCCTTCAAGCAATTCTCCAAGCTCTTACACAAACTCTTACTCACACACACAAAAACACAAAAAAAATTACTCTCACACAAACTTAAATCCTACTAAAATACTCTCTAAAAGTCCTCTAAAAGTCTCTCTCAAAGTCTCTAGAAGTCTCTTTTTGTCTAGAATTTGGCCCTTTTAATAGATCTCTGAAAATAACCAGGGGTGGGATACAAGCACCCCTTCAAAATTTGGCCAAATTTAATGCATCTTCTAGAAAACTTTTACTAGGGTTCTGAAGCCCAGTTCACTCGATAGATGGCGCTATGGTGCTAAGGGTGGCGCTATGGTGCTAAGGGTGGCGCTATAGTGCCATACAAAATTCTCCATTTTTGCTCCATTTTGCCCTTATTTTCTCTAAATAACAATTTCATGTACTTAAAACTAAAAACATGTAAAAAAACTTCCTTTAAAGTGAAATATCCTAAAAAAATGTGAATAAAATGATCATGAAATGTACACTAAAAATAAGTAATTTTTAGGTGGATCACATATCCCTCTAACTCATGTGGCCCAGCTTATAATGCCACAACTCTGTTGTGCTCTCTGTAATGGTAGTATTAACATTGTTAATTAAACCAGAAGTCATATATAACATATCTCTTTTCTTACCCGAGCCAGTACTAGTGCTCCTTTAGTAACCTTCCAGGTGCTATCTATGAACACTACTTAATGTCCACACTCATCGAGTTGCCCAACAAAAATGAGATTTTTCTTCAACTCAGGAATGTGCTTGACCTTTTGCATAGTCCATTTATTCTTGTTAGGAAGTGCAACACCAATGTCTTACATTCCTACCACGTTCAGAGTTTCTCCATCTTCCATATATACTTTCCCAAATTCACCTGCAACAAATACATCAATTCTCCATGAAAAGTTGTATGGAAAGAAGCCCCTCAATCCATCATTCAGTCATAAACAGAACATTGAACTGCAAGCAATAATGCATCCTGTGCTTCTTCAATTACCACATTTGTGCTATCCTTTTTCTATCTTTTTAGGATTTTTGCAGTTCCTTTTCATGTTGCCAGTTTTAAATTACATTCTATGTTACTCTCTAACTTTAAACTACATTCTGATGACAGATGATGAAGAACCATAAAGTTATGAAGAAACATTGCAAGATGAAAATTCGAGCAAGTGGGAGCTATCCATGAAAGAGGAGATGTATTCTCTACTAGAAAATAAAACATGAAAGAACTTTCACCAGAGAAGAGGGCATTATACACAAGTAGAAGAATGACTCCCTTGAACTCAAATAAAGTGTGACGTATATCATGACTTTGCCTGTGTGTCGAGGAAAGTAGGGGTTCTTAAGAAGAAAACATTTCTTCTAATCTCTATCTTAACAACGTTAATGTAGGAGTTGAAGCTTGCCAGGATGACATGGAAAAGCTGGTGGTCTCGAAATGCGTGCACGAAGCCTAGAAGAGGATTACATGGAACCAACATTTTCTCTGTGACACACAGAAATCCTCATCGACTGCTCAACTGGCCATCATTTTAAATCCAAAGGAATATTTACCTAAATACAATTTCTACTATGTTCAGCCAACTGCAGTAGCACCAGCCACCTCCCTCAACTATGCGGCAACCCAGCTGGTAGGTCATGTTCCAATTGTCTTTTTTTTCTATTTTTCGGAGGACAACTTGCACCAGCACACCACACCTCTCGCCGACAAATCCAACACAAGCTACAATCTCTAGCTTTTTTGTTCGACCATCCACCTCGTCAGCTGATCTACTCAAGAGCAACGATACCCTCATCCAGTTGCTGGGTGGGATGAATCTTCTTCGTATGACAAGGTCAATTACACATTAAGATCGTCATGAGAAAAAATAGAAACTAATATAACTAAATGAATGAAATTTAAAATGTTTTGTATGAAAAACCTACAATTAGTTTGGAATCTAATACAATTAGCAAGGATAATACCTATAACTAGCAATAGTACGTTTATCTCATAATAAGATGTAGTTACTTACCTCGAGGCGACAATGTGATACTTCTACAAATTTAACGGTCCAACTGTTCTCCTAAACAATTAGAAAATAACATATAATTAATTATGTAATTAAATTCACTTTAGGTGCAACCTAATCTACGACATTATTATAAGTATTGTTGTTGTTCATTTATTATTATTTTTACATTTTTAAAGAGATAAATTATGAACTTAATTAATATTAATTAAAAATGTGTTTTAAATCCTACAATTCTCAAATCCCATTTCATCTCTGTTTAGTCTTAAATCTTAATTTAAGAAACACCATGGATTTACAGGATTTAGAGAAGCTATGGCACGAGAGGGAGGAAGGCAAGGTTGCCTACTTCAAAAGTTTCAATTAAGATTGAAGGAGAAGGAAGAGTATGAGATATTCGGGTCTCTGCATTCTACAATCTTGTCGTTACCTTCCTAGCTAGTTCCACTCACAATTGTATTGCAAAGGGTTACAATCATGAAGACGATCATTTCGAGTTAAACTGAGCAATGATGTAGGTGAGGGTTTCGAGCAAGTGGGCAGGAAGAAGAGAGATGGTCCGGGAAAAATTGAGAGGAGAGTGGAATGTGGAGATCAGTTGGAGCCATACCTCCACCCTTATAGAGCGCTGAAGCTTGTCAAATTGGGAAGATGACAAACAGAGGCGACAAGGAGAAAAGGAAGGATTCACTAAATCTAATTTTAGGAAATCAATGACCATGAATGAAAGATCACGAGCAGTGAAAAATGAAAAAAAAATGCATACAAGTAAAATAGGTTACAATACTTTTTAGATCTTACATACTACCCTCCTTAATAGAATTTGGTACTGAAATTCATACCCAAGATTACATCAACTCAGCTAATGGAAAATTATGGTTGTAGCTGGTATATGTATTTTTTTAGTAACCACTTACAATCATAAAACTGCTAGATGAGATGAGTCAGATGACACGACTAATGCAAAATGTATTGAATAACTCAATGTACTAAACTGTATCATATGAATGAATGTAAGGTCCCAAAATGTAAACAATTCTCTTTGCTAGTATTTTAAAATAGAGATAATACATGTCACTACAGCAAGAGCTTGAGAAGTCATAACAAATGCTCGAAGTGGAATCTAGCTGTGCTGCTCTAGAGAAAGAGATCGATGAGGCCGGTACTGGACCATTGAAGGATGTTGATACATTAGGAGTGGCTGCTTGTGTTGTTGGTACTATAATTCAAGAGGATGTTGTTGATATGGTCGATGCACTATCACTTGTTGAGACTACTGTTGAGGCTGAAGGTAATATTGACCCGCCTCTTTTGTTACCTTATTTATTGTTCCAACCTTTATTAGATTTAAACCAACCATTCTTATGCTACTTATTGTTGGTCTCGTAGTTTACTGTAGGGTTAGTTTGGGGTAGTGACCCGACCCGCAATAACGCAGTAAATTAACTTCTAAAACATGGCAAAAAAATTGACCCGATTTCTAAATAGCGGCTAGTGTGCAAAATCTTAAATGATATAAAAATTAGAAAATATTTTACACACTAGGGGTACTACGCAAGTATACATATCGTTTCAAGAAATATAGAGTTTTCTTTAAAAACCCCAGTATCGATCCCACGAGGAAGTGAAGTAAGAGGTCTTTAGTCAAATTCTAGTCTACTACTAATAGTCCTTAGTTTGGAATGTCGATTAAAATTGTGTTTTATCTAAAAACTACTCCTAAATGCAAGTATTAAATGTAATAGTAATTATAACTAAGTGCAAATAATAATTTTAAAGATAACCCTTTTTGGATGAATTGGTTTGGAGAATTTTGAGATATTAAAAACTACTATTCTTATGTAATCAAATAGATAATGTATAGGATTCAGATGCATTTAATATTGTATATGCCAAATAGGAGCAATCCTATTTTTTACCCTTTGGTCCAGGCATAAAGAACATTGACTAATCCTATGCTTGGTTACTGAATCTGCGGCTAGGCTGGGAGGATACCGGCTGCTACTTCGGAGCTCCCACGTTCCCCTGGCCTGAGGGCTAACATCTACACTTCAGCAACCAAACGATAGGACCGAATTAAGGATTTTAGCATGTCACTCTAAAATCTCCAATTCTGCGCCCGATTAATATTATTTCCCTATTTATTTGCATTCAACTTCTATGAACTTCACCATTCATGGAATTTAAATGTGGTTCGTACTTAGTTGTAGAAAGCATAGCCCTCTCGGATCGTATGTTTTCACAACAAATTTTAACATTACAACAGGCCTTAATTGCAATGTAAATTATGTGCAAGTAAAAACCATCACATTTATATCTAAATTAACTTCTAACATGCATCACAAAATCCTAAGCATGAATTCTACTCATTAGAAAAGAAAAGTAAATTGAAAACAATGGCATAATCATCTCATGCCACTATTTCTAAAGAAGAAGAAAGAGTAAGAGAGAAACGTCACAAAGCACGAAGAAAACGCAAAGAAAACTTCATTTAAACAAAGCAAATCAACTACATAAATGTTTACAAAATCATAAGATAATGAAGAACATTACTTAGCTTTTTCCCTTTGAAAGAAAGAGGAAGATCTCTCCCACAAAGTCTCCCGTCGATCCATGCAATTCTCGTACAATCCCTTACAAATTCTCTCAAAAATCTCCTCTCCAATCTCTCCAAAAGGGTAGAAATCTACATTTCTACTCTTAATCTAAGAATTCTAAACATTCCTCTAAGTTTTTCTCCAATTTTTTCTCTCTAATCTTCTCTTAATCTCTCCTTTTTCTAACCTATATTCGCCATTTTTAAAGAGTTTGGACGAATTCCCAAGAGTTTCCTTACGCACCCCTTCGAAAAAGCGTTCAAATACGTCGAATATTGGCCCAAAACTGCCAAAAGTAGGTTCGTGGTCGTCCGGCCGCTGTCGGCGAGTTCGAGCTCGCTGTCGGCGAGCTTTTCGGCCACTTTTCGGTGGTCTTGGGAAAATCTCGCCGTCGGCGAGATGGCTCTGAGCAGCTCCACCGTTTCGCTCCGTTTGACCCTGTTTTAGCTCTGTTTCGCCCCATTTCAGTTGCGTTGCGTTCGTAAGAGATATACCTACAAAATAAACATAAAAACAACATTTCTTTAAAGTGTAATCTCATTCAAAAATATGCAAAAAGTATAAAAGAGATTAAGCATCGAAAGACTTATCGAAAGGTGTCAGGGCAGAATTTCATTTCTTGCTCGTTTTTGCTCCAAATTGCACCGTTTTTGTTTCCTTTTGCTCCAATCGCCATTTCTTGTATCTAAAACCAAAAAACATACAAAATACCTTCCTTTAAAGTGTAATATCATCATAAATAAGTAAAATGATATAGCAAAAAGCTTATATATTTTAGTCGTGTCAAAATCCCCCAAACTTAACTGTTACTTGTCCTCAAGTAACACTTTTACTACATAAAAATATAACTCAAGACATTGTACTTTTCACCTGTAAGACACTAAAATTTTTCATTTAAAAGAATATATTGGTTAGACTTTTAGAAAGAAATTCAGTAACTCAGGTTAACACTACAAATATAAGAATATTCAGCAATCAAGTCTAAGGGTTCTAGTCTTCTATTTATTTCAAGATAAACTATAATTTGTCACATTAAGAGTGCCTTGAAAGATTATGTGAAAAAGGAGTTCATGTAAACTTCATCAGAATGTAGGCCAATACTTTAAATATAAATTCAGAAATGAAATCAAGTTCTCCATTTAGGGTGACTCAAGTGAAGCTAATTTTTGATTAGGCATCTCCTCAAGCTTCTCCTCATAAATCTTTTTCTTTTCTTTTTTTCTTTTCTTTCGGGATCATTTTCAGTCCCCCTTTTTTTTTCTTACTCTCTTTTCTTTTTTTTATTTTTTTTATATGAGGATTACTGTATCTGGAGAACCTGTAATGATTTTGAATTTCACTCTCCTCTTTCTAAAGTTCAAACTTAAAACATATCCTTACTTTATAATTATGTATAAGCTTTATTATTCATCATAAAGTCACAATCTCTATTTAACACATAATACTTTAAGTCTCTTAATATTTCAAAAATACAGTTTTCTTTACTTTAAATAGTTAACTATAATCAAATTCTTTCCTACTAAAATATCTTACCCTTATAAAATTAACTTTTATTTCTAAAAAACATTCATCCAATCCTTCCATAATATTCAATTAAAATAAAAAGTTTTAGTTATCTCAAGCGAGGTACAATTGCCAGAAGTTATGTTAATAATTTTTTTGAAAATATAACAATTGAGAACAAATAAGAGTTAATATTTTTCTTCCCCCAAAACTTAAATTGTAAAATATTTTGCAATTAATTTCATAAAATATAGCAGGAAGAAAAAGTAAAGATTGAATATACTTACTACTACAACATTCTATCAAATTCATATTCATGCATAATCAGGATAAAATGACTGCAGGAGAGAGTAAATCTAGCCTAAAATATACTTGTAATAAAATTATACTAAAAGGAAGTATTTTCATATCAAAATTTTATTTTTCTTCCTACCCCCAAACTTAATTTTTAACATATATAGCATTTAGTACAGAAAATATAAGTAGGAAGAAAATAATTTAGAAATTCTATCTACCACAAATGTCTATCAAAACCATTTACAAGTATTCATTAGGACGTAACAATATGCGACAGAAAGTAAATCTAAACTAATCATGCCAGAATGAAATTAACTAAACCAAAGTCTAACTAGCATAGCAGGTATCAGCAAGGGAATATAAAATGTTCTTCAAGACCTAAATAAAGTTGTAACACAAATATAAACACACATATAATAAATACAAACACAAATTATAAATGAGGATATTTCATCCTTTAACTCATCCAATCTCACTATGTTACCTTCAATTTCTAACGGAATCACTACACTAAGTAAATTAGGTACTTTCAAATGATATTATAGATTATAATCTCAAAGATAAGATTATCCCTGATAAATTAGTTTCCGGACACCAATCTCAAGTATCATCTAATTCTTATAATTAAGCACCTATAACAGTTATAAAGATAGTGTAAGATCATCCATATGGTATTCATCAAATAAGTTCGCGACTCCTACCTAATGAAAATAAAGTTATAGAAAGGAAGTAACAAACTAAGATGAAACTATAATAAGAAGTTAAGGAATCACCTCCCTCAAGACACACAAAGATCAAACTACTAACAATCTAAACATCTACCAATCATCAATCAAACTTATCAATACATTATAAAGCAAACATCATACAACACTAACAATCACGACTCTCAAAACATACTAAATCAAAACACACCGATAACTATGGGTCGCCTCCCATAAAGCGCTTGGTTTAACGTCATTAGCCCGACATATGATTCCACCTGGATCAAAATTCCATTTAAGTAATCCTCGATCAATCGCCCAATCATTTCCAGATCCAGGGATTCCTATAAAATCCTCAAATTTTAATTTTTCATTTAGCTCTTCAATTTCAGTTGGATTTATATCATTGTTCCTCATATTTCCTTCTAGATCCAATATTCTTCTATTGATTTTCTGAAATTGCATATTAATATCATCCTTGAAATTGATAAGAAATGGATCTTTATAAGATACTTCAATATCTTCCAAATTTTGGATCAAATTCTCTTTAAATAATTCGGATTCAAGATCAAATTCTTCTATGTCACTCTTATGATTCAAGTTATCTTCCAATTCTTCCCCTTTATAATTATTAAATGATGGAGGATCTATCTTAGTTGAGAAAATAGATTTTTTTAATTCCTTAGGAATTTCTTCCAGTGGTCTTTCAACATTCTTATCCTCTTTTCTCAACTCAAAGTTCTTTAGAAATATATCCTCAAATTCTCTTCCAAGTCTTAGTTCAATAATTTTATCTTGTTCATCATTCAATTCAGGTTTTTCTTGTGATTGAGTCGCATCTAAAGATATTAAGACTGGTTGTGTAGATGAATTCCCTAAATAGATAGGCTTTAAAATTGTATTGGGTACATCCATCTTAAGTTCATGAGATTTTTCAACAGATGTAATTAAAAGTTTACTATTTTTGATAGCGTCCATCATTTCACACCTCTGCTGAACATACATACAGTTTTCTTTAAATAACATTTTTGACTCATCATGAAAGTCTATTTCAATCTCATTTATTAACTTACTCTCAAAACTTTCTTGGAAATGTTCTTTACTTAGATAATCAATTTTATCCATCCAAAAACAATCATCATCTTTTCTCTCAGCTGGAAATTTTATAGTCTTTAATACATCAAAAGTGACTTCATGGTCATTAATATTCATAGTCAACTCTCTTTTTTGCACATCTATCATAGCTTGTCCAGTAACAAGGAAACGTCTCCCTAAAATAATTGGAATTTCTTTATCTTCCTCCATATCTAATACAATAAAGTCCAAAGGAAAGATAAATTTATCCACTTTAACAAGCACGTCTTCTATAACTCCTTTTGGATAAATGATAGATCGATCGCCTAACAAAAGAGTTACGATAGTGGGAGAAATATCGATTAAACCTAACCTTCTAAATATAGATAGAGGCATCACATTAATGCTCACTCCTAAATCACATAAAGCTTTTCCACATAATTTTTCTCCAATTGCACAAGGAATTGTAAAGCTACAAGGATCTTTAAGTTTCCGAGGAAAAGTTTTCTGAAGTATGGCACTGCACTCCTCACTTAGTGCAACTGTCTCGTAATCCCCAAATTTCCTTTTATTACTTAATATATCCTTTATAAACTTTGCATAACTTGGCATCTGTTCCAAAGCTTCAGTGAAAGGAATAATTATTGTTAAATTCTTAAGTACTTTCATGAACTTTGAAAATTTTTTATCCAACTCATGTCGTCTAAGTTTTTGAGGAAATGGAGGTGGTGGTTTTTCCAAACTGATTTTAGTTGGAGATATTACTTTTTCTAGATCTTTAGAAACATGTTCTTTGTGTCTTTTTATTTCCAATGTTTTTCTCACAACATCTTTCTCTTTTCTAACCACATCCTCTATATCTCTTCCACTTTTTAATTGGATGGCTTCTATTTGTTCATTAGTGTTCTCTTTAGGGTTGATCTCATTGTTGCTAGGAAGTGTTCCTTGGTGTCTATTGCTGAAGAATTAGCAATTTGTCCCGATTGATTCTCTATGTTTCTAATCGCAAAGCATTTTGACTTTGCAACTGGTTTCCCATTTATAATACCACTTTTTCCATAGACATTCTCTTATCCTCAAATTGTTGATCATCGTTAGAGTCCGGTGGATATGAAGGTCTATAGTTTATGTTCCAATGATTATTCCAATTTCCATTATGATTTGCATGATTATTTTCCCATTGTTGGTTTCCATCGTCAGTAGTAGTATTCCAGTTAAATTTAGGATGGTTCTCCCAACCTGAGTTGTAAAAGTTAGAGTAAGGGTTGTTTATGGTATTTAAAGTCTCATATGATAATTTAGAATCAATTATAGGCCCTAATGAACTTTCCTCACTTACAGGAGTAAATTGAGGTTGGTTCATTCCAAATTGGTCTAACTTCCTTGATATTGCAGCAATCTGAGATGCAAGAATTGTAATTATATCTGTATCATGAACACTAGCTACATTTTTATAATTTACCCTTGTAGAGGGCCATTGAAATTCATTTGTAGTCATTTCTTCAATTAATGCATATGCTTCATTAAATGATTTTGAAATTAATGATCCACTAGTGGCAGCATCAATTATAGACCTAAGGGATCTTACTAACCCATTATAAAAAGTTTGAATGATTAACCAATCGGGCAGAGCATGGTGTGGACACTTTCTTAGGAGTTCCTTAAATCTTTCCTAGGCTTCGTATATTGATTCCCCTTTATACTGACAAAAATGAGATAATATCGTTTCTAAGTTTAGTAGTCCTCGAAGGTGGAAAATACTTAGCTAGGAATTTCGACTTAACTCCTCCCAATTTTTAATAGAGCCAGGTGCTAATGAATATAACCATATTTTAGCCTTATCCCTTAGTGAGAAAGGAAAAAGCCTTAGTCTAACAGCATCGTCTGACATACCGTTATAATGAAATGTAGCATAGAGTTCTAGAAAATTTGATAAGTGTAAATAGGGTTCCTCCAAAGAAGTTCCTCTAAACTGATTGTTCTGCACCAGTTGGATAATCTCAGAATTTATTTCAAATGAGTCGACTTCTACGACGAGGTATTGTATACTTAAGTGAATTTCATTTGTCGTAGGATTTATGCAATCCCTCAATAATTTATGATGATTTTCCAATTTATTATCTTGAAAGTTTTCCATTTCCACTTCTAGTTTTTTGAGTTCTTTCTGAATTTTTATTTTTTATTTTCTTCAAACTCGGGATAATAAGGCACAAGTCCTACAGATCCTTTGTTTCGCATACGTAACACAACAAATAATATATTAACAATTAAACAAATAAACGAAGAAATATATTCAACACAACAAAATATTTTTACGAACACCATATTTTTCACACAAACACTTTTTTCACAACAATGTTTCATACAACAAAAAAAATTTTTCATACAAAAATAGTTTTTACTACACTACAGTTTTCCAAATCTAAGCCTAATTGCTTCAACTAAAATTTTCCTAAAGTTCTTACCGAAGCTTCCCCGGCAACGGCGCCAAAAACTTGACCCGACCCGCAATAACGCAGTAAATTAACTTCCAAAAGATGGCCAAAAAATTGACCCGATTTCTAAATAGCGGCTAGTGTGCAAAATCTTAAATGATATAAAAATTAGAAAATATTTTACACACTAGGGGTACTACGCAAGTATACATATCGTTTCGAAGTAATATAGAGTTTTCTTTAAAAACCCCGAGTATCGATCCCACGAGGAAGTGAAGTAAGAGGTCTTTAGTCAAATTCTAGTCTACTACTAATAGTCCTTAGTTTGGAATGTCGATTAAAATTGTGTTTTATCTAAAAACTACTCCTAAATGCAAGTGTTAAATGTAATAGTAATTATAACTAAGTGCAAATAATAATTTTAAAGATAACCCGTTTTGGATGAATTAGTTTGGAGAATTTTGAGATATTAAAAACTACTATTCTTATGTAATGAAATAGATAATGTATAGGATTGAGATGCATTTAATATTGTATGTGCCAAATAAGAGCAATCCTATTCTTTACCCTTTGGTCCAGGCATAAAGAACATTGACTAATCCTATGCTTGGTTACCGAATCTGCGGCTAGGTCGGGAGGATATCGGCTGCCACTTCGGAGCTCCCACGTTCCCTCGCCCGAGGGCTAACATCTACACTTCAAGCACCCAAACGATAGGACCGAATTAAGGATTTTAGCTCGTCACTCTAAAATCTTCAATTTTGCGCCCGATTAATATTATTTCCCTATTTATTTCGCATTCAACTTCTATGAACTTCACCATTCATGGAATTTAAATGTGGTTCGTACTTAGTTGTAGAAAGCATAGCCCTCTCGGATCGTATGTTTTCACAACAAATTTTAACATTACAACGAGCCTTAATTGCAATGTAAATTATGTGCAAGTAAAAACCATCACATTTATATTTAAATTAACTTCTAACATGCATCACAAAATCCTAAGCATGAATTCTACTCATTAGAAAAGAAAAGTAAATTGAAAACAATGACATAATCATCTCATGCCACTATTTCCAAAGAAGAAGAAAGAGTAAGAGAGATACGTCACAAAGCACGAAGAAAACACAAAGGAAACTTCATTTAAACAAAGCAAATCCACTACATAAATATTTACAAAATCAGAAGATAATGAAGAACAATACTTAGCTTTTTCCCTTTGAAAGAAAGAGGAAGATCTCTCCCATAAAGTTTCTCGTCGATCCATGCAATGCTCGTACAATCCCTTACAAATTCTCTCAAAAATCTCCTCTCCAATCTCTCCAAAAGGGTAGAAATCTACATTTCTACTCTTAATCTAAGAATTCTAAACATTCCTCTAAGTTTTTCTCCAATTTTTTCTCTCTAATCTTCTCTTAATCTCTCTTTTTTCTAACTTATATTCGTCATTTTTAATGAGTTTGGACGAATTCCCAAGAGTTTCCTTACGCACCCCTTCAAAAAAGTGTCCAAATACGTCGAATATTGGCCCAAAACCGCCAAAAGTAGGTTCGTGGTCGTCCGGGCCTCTGTCGGCGAGTTCGAGCTCGCTGTCGGAGAGCTTTTCGGCCACTTTTCAGTGGTCTAGGGAAAATCTCGCCGTCGGCGAGATCGATCTCGCCGTCGGCGAGATGGCTCTAAGCAGCTCCACCGTTTCGCTCCGTTTGACCCCGTTTTAGCTCCGTTTCGCCCCGTCTCAGTTATATTGCGTTCGTAAGAGATAGCCCTACAAAATAAACATAAAAACAACCTTTCTTTAAACTGTAATCTCATTCAAAAATATGCAAAAATTATAAAAGAGATTAAGCATCGAAGGACTTATCGAAAGGTGTTAGGGCAGAATTTCATTTCTTGCTCGTTTTTGCTCCAAATTGCACCGTTTTTGTTTCATTTTGCTCCAATCGCCATTTCTTGTATCTAAAACCAAAAAACATATAAAATACCTTCCTTTAAAGTGTAATATCATCAAAAATAAGTAAAATGATATAGTAAAAAGCTTATATATTTTATGTGTGTCAGGTAGAAAGGGGCAATCTTTGATCTTATGATTGGTATTGTAAGATTAAAACATTTGCCATTGAAAAGGCTGCAAGGTCCAGGATGGTTCTTCCGCAGTGAGGGTAACAAGAATTATTCTTAGTTTTATCTTTCAAGTGCTTCTTTTTTGGTTTTTTCTATACTAGAGCATCAGTATCATTTCATTTTGTGATAGTATTTTCTTCACATGCATTCATCTCTACCTCAACATGTATGGCTCGATCCACCAACTCTATGTAGACGAAACATTTGATAGCCGATAGCCACCTTCAAATGTCTTCTCTCAAGTCAATAAGTAAGTACTAGATTTTTTTATCTTCATGGTAATTAATCAAGGGAATGAAAAGAACAATTCTGGCAAATTACGTCTTGTACACTTAAAAGGTCTTCAATCCCTACTCAAGTTTCCTTCGGTTGTTCAAGAGCTTGGCCCAGTTTGCTAAAGGAAAATATTGTTCCAGGAACAGTCTCTCGAAATCCTCCCAGGAAACTACCACGTCTAGTTCAAAAGTGTTGTGACGGTAACTTTCCCACCAATCTCAGCTCCTTCATGAAATTGAAATGTTGCAATATCACCTTATGAACACAGTTTATTCCTAAAAGCCTATTTCAATATCATGGAGTCATACTTCAGCCTCTATTTGGTCCATGGTGCCATTGAAGGTAGGAGGACTTGTCTTTAGAAACTGGTCCATCACTCGATGCATAACACTCTTGTTAGTCATCACCATAGGTTGGTTGGCTTGCGTCTCCATGAAGACCACTGGTGGTACAAGTTGAGTGAATTACAGTACTGATTGTATAACTTAATGGATAGCTTCGTCCTCTTTCGCAATTTGGGCTGCAAAGTTAGCTTGTAACACTTGAGTAATATTTTGTTTTACTACCTCCAAGATAATCGCCGAGTTTAGATTTAGTGCTCCATTAGTCTCAGTGGTTTGAATAGGAGCAAACGACAATGGTTAGGGGAGCGAAGACATCTAAGAACAGGCACATCATTTATAGTAGCTCTTTGGACTACTCTTCCATGAGTAGTTGCAGCGCCTCTTCTCTTCTTAGCCATTCTAAACAATTGAAAGATGCAAAATTAAAGTTGATGGAATAATTGACTTACAAGGACAACCTATCCCCAACCCAATCCTAAGATGTCAAATAATATGATATGTAAAGTTAAGGAAGGTTAAATAGAAAACACAAGCTCTAATAGCACTCTATCACACCGCAGGACAGGAAGGCAGTACACCCCAGCAATACAAAGTGCTGATGGTTGTCAAATTGAGAAGGCGATAATCAGAGGTGAGAAGGAGAAAAAGAAGGATTCACTAAATATAATTTCAGAAAATCAATGACCATGAAGGAAAGATCACGAGCAGTGGAAAATGGAAAGAAAAAAAAAAGATTGCATACAAGTAAAGGTGTTAGAATACTTTTTCAATTCTTACATACTACCCTCTTAAAAAGAATTTGGTACCCAAATTTAAACCCAAGTTTACATCAACTCAACTAATAGAAAATTATGGGTGTAGCTGGTATATTTATTTTTTAATAACCACTTACAATCATAAAACTACTAGATGAGATGAGTTAGATGACACGACTAATGTAAAATGTATTGAATAACTCAATGTACTAAATTTTATCATATGAATGAATGTAAGGTCCCAAAATTTAAACAATTCTCTTTGCTAGTTATTTTAAAATAGGGATAATACATGTCACTAAAGCAAGAGCTTCATGGGCTTCTTGAGGAGTCATAACAAATGCTCGAAGTGGAATTGTTAGTCTGTGCTGCTCAAGAGAAAGAGATCGATGTGGCTAATACTGGACCATTGAAGGATGTTGATACATTAGGAGTGGCTTCTTGTGTTGTTGGTACTATAATCCAAGAGGATGCTGCTGATATGGTCGATGCACCATCATTTGTTGAGATTGCTATTGAGGCTGAAGGTAATATTGACCTGCCTCTTTTGTTACCTTATTTCTGGTGCCAACCTTTATTAGATTTATACCAGCCATTCTTATGCTACTTTTCGTTGGTCTCTTAGTTTACCGTAGGCTTAGTTTGGAGTAGGAAGGGGCAATGTCATATCTTGTGATCGATGTTGTAATAATTAATACATTTTCCAATTAAAAGGCTACAAGGTCGAGGATGTTTCTTCCCACAGTGAGCGTAATTAGAATTGTTCTTAGTTTTATCTTTCACGTGCTTCTATTTTGGTTCTTCCTATACTAGAGCATCAGTATCTTTTCATTTTGTGATAGTCTTTTCTTCACATGCTTTCAACTCTACCTCAAAATGTATGGCTCACTCCACCAACTCTCTTTAGGTGGCACACTTGACGACTGATTGTCACCTTTGAATGTCTTCTCTCAAGTCAATAAGTATGTAGTAGATTTTTTTTTATCTTCATACTAATTAATCAAGGGAATGAAACAAACAAATCTGGAAAATTACATCTTGTACTCTCAAATGGTCTTCAGTCCTTACTCAGGTTTCTTTAGGTTGTTGATGAGCTTGGCCCAGTCCACTAAAAAAAAATATTGTTCCAGTAACAGTCTCTCAAAATCCACCCAGGATATTACCATGTCTGGTTCAGAAGTGTTGTGACGGTAAATTTCTCACCATTGATCAGCTCCTTCATGAAATTGAAATGTTGCAATATCACCTTATGATCTTGGGGACACTTTATTTCTAAAAGCCTCCTTTCGTTATCATGGAGTCATACTTTAGCCTCGATTGGGTCCATCGTGTCATTGAAGGTAGGAGGATGTGTCATAAAAAATCGGTTTATCACTTGATCCATAACACTCCTGTTAGTCATCATGATTTGTTGGTTGGCTTTCGTCTCCATGAAGGCCATCAATGCTAGAAGTTAAGTGACTTGCACTGCTAATGGTATAACTTGGTAAATAGCTTCGACCGCTTGGGCGATTTGGGCTGCAAAGTTAGCTTGTAACACTTGAGTAACATTCTGTGTTACTACCTCCACGTTAATCACCAAGTTGAGATTTTGTGCTCAAGTAGTCTCAGTGGTTTGAATAGGATCAAACTATGGTGATTACGGGAGGGGAGACCCCTAGGAACATGCACTTCATTTATAGTAGCTATCTGGACTCCTCTTCCATGAGCAGCTGCAGTGCCTCTTCTCTTCTAAGCCATTCTAAACAATTTAAATACTAAAATTAAAATTGATGGAATAATTGACATAAAAGGATAACCTATCTCCCACTCAATCCTAAGAAGTCAAAGGATATGAGATGTAAGGTCAAGGACGGTTAAATAGAAAATAAAAGCTTTGATAGCACTCTGTCACACCCCAGGCCAGGAAGGCGGTACACCCCATGCCGGGAAGGCTGTACACACCAACAATACAGGGCATGATGAAAAGAATTGAACATGTTTTGTATTATTAACAGGAAAGAATATGCAAGAAATAAAAAAAAGAAATAATAAAATTTAAATTCTTACATAAATAAGGATACAACTAAAAGAAACTAAAATGAAAATAAAGAAATGATTTCCCAACCCCGAAAGAAAAATATAATAACTCATACAAAACTGAAAAATACTAATAAGAAAAATAAATTTGGTAAGTCTGCTTCGGTGAAGATGACCCAGTAAGTGGTTGGGTGAAATATGTTATATAAAGATATCAATGAGTGAGTTTGAAAATCAAACACAGTAAATAACTACTATTTATTGAAGCATAAACAGTAACGAAAATGAGACATTTTGTATGAACAATAAATATTGACAATTTATTATGTGTAAAAGAATTTGCAAGAACTTCATATGCTTATGATCATGAATAAGAGTTGCTTGAATACAGGCACTTTTGTGTAGATATTTGCATGGTACAATATCAGGTATTTTGGTACAGATATGAATTATTAATCAGCTCACACTACATGATAATATACAATATTGATATATACATTACATACATATAATTATATTTATATTTAGTCAGTTTGCAATGAGACCCTGAAGTAAGGTAAGGTAGACACCAATCCCATGAAAATCCACGGATTTCTCTGAAGGACCTATCAGTCCGGCTAGCCACAACAAAATGTTTAATAGTGGCATAATAATATTATAACATTAATTTTATTTTATACATCACAATCAATGCAAGAATATAACTACAAAACATTCACCGATATTTATAAACAAATATGCAAAACTGAAATAATGAGATTTATCACATTAGACAATAAAAGAAACAAAAGCTATTTACATATTAAGTGCAAACAATTATGACTAAGCAACAATAAACACAGTTAATTACACATTAAGGTCTTCATGAGTAAAAAATAGAAGCTAATGTAATTAAATGAAGGATATTAAAGGGTTCGAATGACAAACCAACAAGTAGTTAGGAATCTAATACAAATAGTAAGGATAACACCCCTAACTAGGAAGAGTACGTCTATTCCATAATAAAGAACAATTAGTTACCTTAAGGCGACAACATGACACTTCTACAAAGTCAACGGTTCAATTAGTATTCTACACCAATTAAAAAATAACATATAATTAATTATGCAATTAAATTCACTTTAGGAGCAACCTAATCTATGAGCTTTTTTATTAGTATTATTGTTGTTAATTTATTATTGTAATTATGTTTCGAATGAGAAATTATAAACTTAATTAATATTAATTAAAAATGAGTTTATATCCTACAGTTCTCAAATCCCGATTCTCTTCTGTTTTTTCTTAAAGCCTGAGTAAAGAGACCACATGGATTCACAAGATTTAGAGAAGTTGTGGCGTGAGAGGAAGGCAAGGTTACCTTCTTTGATATTTCGACTAGGAGCGAAGGAGAAGAAAGGGAATGGGAGTTTAGGGTCTCTAAATAACGCGATCCAATTGTTGCATTCCTAGCTAGTTCCATTCGCAATTCTATCGCGTAGTGGTTCAATCATGAAGACGATGGTTTCGGGAAAAACTAAGCAAAAATGTAGGCGAGGGTTTCAAGCAAGGGGGCAGGAAAGAGAGAGATGGTCCTGGTGAAATCAAGAGAGGGAGGGAGATGAGGAGATCGGTCGGAGCCTTACCTCCACTCTTATAGAGTGCTAATGCTCATCTAATTGAGAAGGCGACA
Source organism: Papilionanthe hookeriana x Papilionanthe teres (assembly GCA_022702705.1). Taxonomy (NCBI): domain Eukaryota; kingdom Viridiplantae; phylum Streptophyta; class Magnoliopsida; order Asparagales; family Orchidaceae; genus Papilionanthe; species Papilionanthe hookeriana x Papilionanthe teres. The sequence goes on from CM040425.1 coordinate 44,782,456, forward strand.
AACAATAAAATGAGCCCTCTAAACAATTCAATTGACTAATTGTTTAACATCAATCATATGCAATGAGAGATTGATATAAGTGGACACTCATATCCACATGATAAAAACAACAAAATCAATTGTATTAAAAGATGCAATCACATTGTCCACAAGTGAGGAAGGAATGCAGTTGGGAGTAGACTACGCGCGCTTGGTAAAGATAGAAGATGCATGTGGGAGGAGAAAGTAGCCCCTCACTTGAGGTAGGAAAGCTCGGACAGAGTTAGCAGAGGTCTGGCAAAGCATTGGGGCCTTAATTTAGGAGGAAGCCAGTGCAGAGGAAACCGATAAGAATCATGCAAGCGAAGAGAAAGTAGTCACGCTCGTGCAAGAAGAGAGAGCTCGATGCGAAGTCCAAGCATTTTAGTAGGCACCATCTCCATTGAGCTTATTAATGTTTCATCCCAAGCGGCAGGCCATTGAAGCCATGATATAAAGAAGGGACAGATATAATGCAATAGAAATATGTATCTTCTTCAATCGAATCCATTTCATGATATGTGAGCTTTCTCATTGTCCGCATCTCTGCCACCTTCCACATGCTCCAGCCTTGCGGTTTTTCTAAGACTCCCGAACTTGATCGTAATAATTAGAACCACGCCACCATCATTTGATATTATGACATTACATAAACAACATCTACTTAGAGAGAATCCTTACACACACATCCCATATCATTCATTTTCTAAAACAAAACCCAAAAACAAACCACCAGCAGCGGCCCCATACAATCACCAATACATTGTTAAATTTGTGATCAATAACAGTACATTTATATATTAGCCGTAGGAACAAACCATGCTTGACTTTCATACATAAGCAACCATTAGAGAGAAGTCTAACTAAAAGCACGCATCCTGTAAAGCACAATTCAATGGTGTTGAGGTGGCGGAGCAGAGACCGTAGGCTTGGCACACTGGTAGCATTTGGCGAAGAGTCCAAATGTATCTATCTGCTTGATAAAATTGGTGATGCTGGCCCAGCCGCCAAACCCAAACCCGACCACAAGAACCCAAACCACAATGAAGAGGTTCACAATATACATCCCGGTCCAACTTGGCAGGAAGAATGGTGGCTTATCTGCTGCGTTCTGCTCTCAGGGTTACATATTAAGAAATATAAAGCATCAGTGAACTAAGAGAAAGAACAATACCAAACATGGAAGTCGTGGTTGAAATGGCTTAATCAAAGGTAGGCCATATATTATAAATGCAAGATTATTAGACAAAGGCAGTGATGGCAAGTGATATGGAAGAATAACATCACACTCCACTGTTTGCCATTTGAAGAGAAAAATCCGGCGCTTCTAATTTGGATTAGCAATTCATATTTACAATCATTCATCGCTAGCTAGCTGAGATCCAAAAAAGGCCAGTCACCATCATACCGAGCAGAATTAAAGGAAGCTTGACAAGTTTATCAAAGGAGACCCTTATATCATACTTTGTAATAATTACGATGCAAATTCGAAGGAATTTTTTTTATTGCCAGTAATCCAACTAATAGATCCTAGCCTAAAAATAATCCCATAATATTCTTCAATTTTATGTTTCGAAATATTCTACGCAGTGACATACATACAAGCCTATTCATATATTTACATATATAAACAACTAAACTTCCCTATTTAGATTTGTAACACCCAAAAATTTTATGTCACAACAAAACTCCCATTATTTTAACTTTTAAAATATAAAATATAAGTTGGCATGTAAAAAAAAAAATTGAAATTTGGGTGTAAGATATTTAAATACATATGGTATGCATGTAAATCTTATTATAATCTCCAAATAATTGTTGGGGAAATTTATTTACATACCACATAGCTAAACTTTTAAATTTTCATAAATAACACTTTGATGCTTTAAACCTATGCATGACAATATATATTTATCTTTTTTTAAAAAAAAAAAGTGCTATTTTGATGTGATATTAAGGATTTAAGTGCTGCTTGTAAATATGAATGTTTAAGTGTGAGATGCGTAAATCCATAAGATTTGGGTGTTACTTATCTAAATGCCCAATAATTCTTGCCAAAGTTTTGAGAAAATACGATGAATCTTGAATAGGCTACATGTCTTTTCCATTTGTTTTCATTCCATTAAATAATAATCGTACAATCTATTGTACGTACAAAATAAAGTGCATAATCTATTTTAGGTAACTTAGTAATACATATTCCTAATCTAAATCTTCAGCTAAAAGCGAAATAAATCAGACTAAAAACTTTCAAAATAATTTAAATAAGAAACCTCCTAATTATAGAAAACTACTAAATTTGCTGCCTGATTTCCGTCTTTCTTGATTCACAATTCTTATGTTAATTTGACAATCACACTCTCTTATATTTCTCCAACTATAAAATTGCATTTATGTTACAAATCTAGCATTCTTTTTAACCAGCATAAGTTTTGATTGTCTTACATCTATTATAGTTATATTCACCATTCTTTCAAACTCAAAACCAGAGCAGCTTGTCTTAAAAACAAAAAACAGGAGCTAAAAGGCAATTCACAGAGTCATTCAAGTAAAAACTACAAAAGGAAAAATCTGGACTGAGATTACGTATGGGAAAGGTACCTTGCGTGCAGAGGCGCTGCGGTAGGTGATCATGTGGGCGAGGCAGGGGATGCCGTAGACGGTGAAGCTGACAAGGAGCGCGCCAACCGCAGAGTTGATGGGGCCGAAGAAAGGGAAGATTATCGCAAGGAACCAGATTGGGACGACGACGGGAAGACGGGCGAGGGCTCGCAGGGCAATGCTTTTGGTGTCGTGCATTCCGATGACCTTCTCCCAAACAAAGTAGAGCGGCGTGCAGGCGAAGCCGAAGGTGATGAACTGGTGGATCAGCATCAACACCACCGCCGTATCGCGCCATCTTGTCTTAGGGAGGAGGGAGAAGGCGTTGGAGTGGTCGAGGAGTCCATCGCCGAAGGCCCAGTACATGGCGGCCGCCGACGGAAGAGTTAGAGTGAAGACGTAGAATGTTGCAAGAAGGTAAATGAACTTGAATTTCTGAGGCTTCCACATTGCGTGCATTATCTCACTGCATGTGATTTTCATCAAATTGCAGAACACATATCCATTTCTATTTTTCAAGACTATATAATCAAAATAATTGAGAGTAATTGCCTTTCCTGAAATTAAAAAGTAATTCTTTAAAAACAGGGATAAAGATTAAAGTTAAATGGCATTAAAAACAGAGCCAAATGTTTGCTCTAAAGAGATAGAATCATAGTTTTGAATTCGGATCACATTAAATCTGATGAGAATTAAATTCAAATTTGTTTAATTTCTAATAGGTCAGATTTACACTAACTTTTGTATTAAATAAGTTCTTAGAAGCTTTTTGCTGAATTGTTTAGAAAGTGAAAACAACATATATCAATAAGTAATCTCAAATCAGCCACTAAGAAATTTTTTCTTTTAATTTTTATTTTTAGAATGAGCGCTGAAATACATCCATATATATATATATATATATATATATATATATATATATATATATATTAACCACAATTTAAGAGACAAAGATAGGGTGGTTAAGGCAAGAAACAATGAAAGCATTGCATCATAAGGATAATCAAAGTTAAAGTTAAACCGCACTATCTATTGTTTATTAGTGGGAGAGAGCCAAACTACACGTTTCAAGCTCGTAATCATTAATAGATCTCTTGCCAGTTAAAGATTCTTACCATTCTGATTAAAACTTCATAAAAAAGTGAGACTTTTTTCACTTTTAAATTAAAGTAGGAAGAAAAATACGATTAGCCAGGTGTAGAGGCTTAATATAGGGCAGTCAAAACAGCTCTTTAAGAAACTCGTGTTCATCTCATTTTAGCTCGAAATATTACTCATCAATTTTATATATATATATCTATTTTGATGAACACTATTTTTAAAAAATTTAATTGACTACAAAATTAAAAAGATTTATAATCAATTAAAAGTATTAATTAGAAATATATAATAAAAATTATTAAATTAAGTTCAAATGATGTTTTAATATAAATAATAATTTCTAAATTTTGTGACAATTCTTGACATCTTATAGTTACATAATTAGAGTTGTCGAAAAATTTCTTTGTTAAGTGAAAAGTTTCGTGTTCGAGCATTAGCGAAACGAGTTAAATACGAACACATTTTTTAAGCTCGAAATATAAACGAGTAAGACACAAGAGCTCAGCTAGTGTTCGAAAAGCTGGTATAATAACTCTTAATTACGATTAACTCAACTTTAAAAAATTAAAACAAAAAAAAGGAACGATCTCAGGCGTCCGAACGCTGTTCATAAGAAAAGTACGAAAAGCCCCGAATAGCCCCAAATGCGCCGTTTACGCCATTATTGTCTGTAATGTCAATTGGTTTTTAGTTCAAAATACAACTTTTCTCCGGTAAAATAACTCAGCCGGAGGATTGGGGTCCGGTGCAGCGAGAGGAATAAATGCGTATATGGACATTTTCATTAATCGGGGATGTAAGCTGTATCTGACAACGAACTGTCCTCGCTCCGACCAGCAAAAGCTGGCCAAGAAGAAAGAAGAAGCGGCGGAGGTAAAGAACATAAAAGCAGGCAGGATGACCCCAGGTTAAAATGATAAAAAGGGCTGCAGGGGAAAATAATGGTAATTATACTATCGACAGCAGCAGTTCAGTACTTACACAGTAACCGCATGGCCGCCGAAAGTGTAGAGGATGTTGGTGGCACCAGTGAAGTAGAGCACTAGCTTCGTTGGCCCGCTGTGGATCAACCCGGGATTCTGTATCAGTGTTCTAAAACTAGTTAAAAGAGCAATTTTTATTGGGCTTTATTGTGATAAATTCGAACTGTGATGTTGGGCGAGACCTGGCCGTGGATGAAGGCGGCGATGGTGAGGTACCAGGCGGTGTAGGTGGTCATGCCGAGGCCAAGGAAGGACCACACCCTGTAGTTATGGAAGGATGGGATGAAAACAGTCGTCGCGCAGCAGGCTCCGAAGATATAGGTCCATGTCCTCTTGTCGAGCCGATCGTTTATGTAGTATATGTTGCTGTGTTGGAAGGGGAAACATCGCGAAGTTTACACATAATTGCAGAAAATTACTGTTTTATGTAATCTCATTTGTGCAAAAATGGTGAATACCTGGCGCAGCCGATGAGCTGGATAACAGAACCGAAGAGCAGGAATGTGCAGTTGAAGGTCAGACCAATGGCCTTCCAGTATGGCCCCAGCAGCCCGTCTAGTACCTCGAACCACTGCAGGAATGTAAACGTTGATTTGGAAATCAGGATTCGAAACAGGGGAATCTGGGGAACAGAGGAAGGAGATGTGGAAAGGTGCCTGTATGACGTGATTTTTAAAGCTGGCGTTCTCCTTTTCTTTCCTGGTGCGGTACTCGATGTAGAGGACGCTGATGAGGTAAGCGGTCCAGCTTCCCATAAGGCCGTAGAAGATCTGGAGAGTGATTCCGGAAGCCATGCCCATCTGAGAGAAGGAGTATGGCAGCGTAAGCAGAACCTGAGCAACCTGCAACCATTTCGTCGAAATGATGCTTGGAAGAAATCGAAACGGGCAATGAGTGAGCGATGATTGAAAGGAAAATTGTCTACTTGATTGGAGGCACAGCTGAACCATGCATCATAGACGGAGCCGCCGTGCCACAGGAAGCTTTTCATGTTGAGCCGCGCCGGCGATACAGTAAGAGTGTTTTCCTCGTTGCTGCCTTTGATGCAGTTGGCTTCGCGGTCTGATACAATGGCATCTTCCGCATGCTTTGGAAGCACCATCATTGCCTATCGGTTGTGAATTTTTGTGGAAGTAGAACCTGCGAGAGGATAGAGAGAGGGAAATGGATTCGGGAAGATGGATATTTACTTGGATAAACAGTGATTGAATGCACTCAGAAGAATTGAATGCTGAGAAGGATAAAAAAGAAGCGAGATGTGAAGGGGCAGAGCCGTGGGAGGGCTGGGAGAAAAAGAAAGAAATAGATTGCAGAGCAGGAATCTAGTTTTAATGACTTCGAGAGAGGGGGCCGTAGAATGGAAGCTGTCAGTGGTAAGCTTCAGCTCTGTGCTATATATATATATATATAGCTGCTAAATCTACGATAGAAATCCTACGAGGAATTTCTTATAGGAGCTTTTTGCGAGCGATCGTGAAAGTTCAAACGGGCAGAAGGCCACACACATCATAAAAAATTAATCATCGCATAGAATCTTTAGACAACAATAATAATAATAATAATAATAATACTAATAATAATAGCTTGAAGAATACAGCAATCTACATCGCCAATCAAGAATATTTTCCGGGGGGAAATGTTTGAAGGACCGCAGCGTTAGTTTGTGTAATATGTTGGCCCAAAACTGCAACAAAATTTGATCTAAAATAATGGTAATTATGGCCATGTTCTTGGACAGACGCATTTGATAAAGATGGATCACCATATCAGCACCCATCTCCATCGATTATTTGATTAATGGCTATTCAGATAAAAGACTAATTTAAAAATTTTACTTAATGTTATAAGCAAGGGCCAAATCATTTTATCTGCCACTAAAGATTTTCTTAATGGAAAATTATGAAAGATTGTGATAAATTAATAAACAAATTGTTAGAAACCTTTTAGGCTTTAGAACTCATATTATTTGTGGATTCGTACAATCTCTAAGAGATCTAGTGAAAGAGGTCGTAAACAGGTTAAAATTTCCGCCTGTGCTTCTCTTTCTAAGTGTTGGTGAGAAGGAGAAGAGATTTGAGTGAGAGAGAGAGAGAGAGAGAGAGAGAGAGAGAGAGAGAGCTTGAGGACGTTCCCTCTTTTCTTTCTTGTATACTCCTAGAATGTATTTTCTCTCATAGGGATATAAATAATAAATAAATGATAAGTTCTTGGTTGTTTTGCGTGAAGCATGTTAGGATTCACAATTGATAAGTTCTTAGTATTGAATGTCATGCAGTCAATAAATACACTTGGACTATGATGGAACATAGTTATCATTCTTTATGTCACAAAGTATTTTTGAGCAAATTGGATGGCATAATTTGATAGATAAAGGTGAGCTTGGTTGAGGAACTTGTAGGGCGTAGGCGAGCTCGATAGGAAAGCTTGTGGAGGCTGGGCGTACTTAGTCAGAGAAGCTTGCTTGAATACTTGGTACCAGCGATTTTAGGCAAAGGAGCTCTGTGTAAACACTGACATGCTCAACAAAGAAGACTGTCTAGTCCTCTGAGAGACAAGTCTAGTAGTTGTAACCTCCAATGGCGTTGCTAGTGTGTAATGTTGGTTGTATCATGATCAATGCTCCAAATGTGGGATGAATGGGCTAGTTCTATTAGGCCCAAATATGGCCCACCTGAGGCTTTACTATTTTTCTAAAAATTTATTTTTTTAATTTTTTATTTTTGTAGGCGAGCTTGGTTGGTGATCATTATTGTTCAATCTTTAAAAGTCGTGTTTATTAGTACGATATCATTTTAAAGAAAACAATATCTCATAAATTAATCGTGAAATAGGCTCACACGATCATTTTTGGGTCTGCTCGCTAAGACTAGGGTCTCCGCGCCTTTTTTGTTGTGACAAATGACCCACTTAACTCAGTGGTTAGAGTATTACTTTCGTAGGAGTCATTGGTTCAAATCCAATAATAATGAATTTAAAGTCCTTTGACACCTTGATGTCCACTTTATATTTATTTTAATCTGTCTAATAAAATTATGAGAAAAGTTATATTCTCTTGAGAAAAAAAAAAGAACAAATATCAAAGTGCGTGACACTTCTTTTAAGGCAAGGCACCTTTCATATATAAAAATATATGTTAGATCACAAAATTATTCTTCATCAAAAGGTGCCGTTGCCCAATACAATAAGTAAAATGACATCATCTAATTTGCTTATCTTGATCATTTATGGGATGCCCCATCAGAGGGAAAAGATAAGAATATTCTACTCATAGCAAAAAATTCTTAAAATAATTTTTCTAGGTTCTTTGTTACCTACATAGTCACATTTCTGATTAAGATGACTGATCTTTTTCAGAAATACTATTCTCTTGAGAGGGACTTTAATTTTGTTTGATTGTGGATGTTAAAGAAGCATATCAGAATTAGGAAACAATATTCGATTAGGAGTCCAATGGTGGGGGCTCAAGTGAGCCCCACCGCTTATAACACTGATCAATGCCAGTGTATTACGATGGGGCCCAATTGACATGTGGCGCCCCATCATTGGACTCCGGACGCAAACAACATGCGGAGTCCTGATGTAATATTTTTTCTAGAAATAGACACAAGCTCGTTTTGCCATTTAACAGCTATCAGCTTAAGCGGGTTTAGGGTACACCATGATCTTGATTAAACTTAAGACTCGAAAATTGGATGACTTTAAATTTTTTGCATCAAAATAGGTTGAGAGTTTTTTTTATTATTATTGGAAATATTTTAAATATTTTTATTTGGAGGCAAGTGTTAAAAGAGGCAAAATAACTTGCAAATTTTCATTTAAATAAAACTCGTCAATTTTAGTGAAAATTTTGACTAATCATGTCAATGGAGTCCACCTTTTTTAGAGAGAGTTTAAATAAACTTTATTATATAAGGGAACATTAATTTAAAGTTAATATTATATAACTATCATTTATAAGAAAATATTAAAAATTATAAAATGGCTTATGCCCCAAGATTTAATCTTAAATTAGAACCTAATGGCATGTTTGAAATCAATTTTAATTCTTGTTTTCAAAATATAATTTAATTATGTTTATTTCCTTTTTTGAAAATAAATTAAATTATTTTTACTTAAATAATATTTAGATAATTTTTGTAGTGTTTTAATTTTTTTTTTTAAATTAAAATCACCTTGTCCAATTGGCCACCATCATTGCAGCCGGTAAAAAAAATCTTTTGGAAAAGTCTGTATTTGTGGGAATTCTCTCAATCATTCTAAGCCAAGTGACAAAATATTTCTCTTTCAAGCACACGAGTTGATGATTTGTAATTTAAATTTATCCTTGGACTATTTTTTTAAAAAATTCTCTTTTTTAGTAGCATTCTTATGATTTATTTTTGCTTTATTTATTTATATTTTATTTTGGGGCAACACTACTTTATATTCCATATTTGTTTGCAAGACAATATAAGACTTAAGTTTATGTTAGGTTATATTTTTATCTCTACCCTTCATTCTATAGATAAGTTTCTTCATTTAATTTTTATGAAATGAGTAGGACTTTTTTATAATTGTTGTATGTCATGTGATTCATGGCGGTAGAGTAATTTTTTAATGCCTTAGCATTGCATGAAATCGAATACCAATACTTTTTAGATGAAAATAATCTCTGGAAACTTAAAATTTTATGGGGACTAGCCCAGTCAAAGTAATCTACTAGAAGATTATAAGTATATAGATTCATTTCTTCTCCTAAATTACAGTAAATTGAATTACAATGTTGATAATCATTGCTATATAATAGTCATCTTGGATTAATGAACAAAATTGGGCTACAACAAAAGTAGTTATTTTCGAAAATAACAATAATGGTTCGCAACGGTCGCAGTTGGTTGATATAAAGAGTAGTTTGCCGCAAAGATTGGATTCGGTGGTTGTTATAGCTTTTGTTGCCCATAGAGGCTATAATTAAAAGCTGTAGTAACAATTAGCCATATAGGTCGTAGCTGGTCAAATAGGTTGTAGTTGGAGACTGTAATAGCAGTTAGCTAGATAGGCTGTAGCAGCTCACATAAGCCGTAATTGGAAGTTACAGTAGTCTCTAGCAACATTGCTATAGTAGAAGCCTGTAACAAAAAAAAATTGACACACAGGCCTTAGTGGAATGGTGCAATAATAACATTTGACAATTTATGCCATAGTGGAAGATAATAAAAATAATAATCGATCATATAGGTTGTAGTGGAAAGTTGTATTTACAATAATTGATCACATAAGTCGTAGTTGAATGTTTTAGGAATAACAGTTGACCATGTTACAGTGAGAGGCTGCAATTATAACAGTTGGTCACATATGCCGTAGTAGGAAGCTATAGTAGTAACTGACAACATAGACCATAGTATGTCACTAAAAGAGTCTTAGTTGGCAACATAAGCTTTTGCAGAAAGTGATGGTTGAAAATTTATCATGAGGCAAGTCGATCAATTACGCAAGTATATGTGTTAAGTAATATGCATTATTATAATCTGCGCATCTATCCCATGAGAAAATGTCTAACAATTATTCTTATAGAAAAATTTCTAGTTTACTAACTTTATAAACATCACAACATGATTACAACGAAAGGTTGAAATCCTAAAATTCTAATAGCAAACTGAAACAAAACATGCTCGCGGAAGTAGAAAATAAAAAGTATAAAGACACTTGATGTTTATCAATCGAGATGAAACTTGTGTCTCTATGACTTGGGTTTCGTGGTGGGTCGTGATTTTCCTTAGTACTTTCTTATGTGATAGTTGTTAACATGCGGAAAGTATTCTTCTTAAGCCTATGCCGAGGCTAGATAAATAATAAAAGACCCTTGAAGTTAAGTTTTACATAAACCCAAGACATTTCCTAGGATTCTTCTAATCCCCTAAATGGGGTTGAGAAACCCTTACCATAATATGCTTATTCTACTAGGATTCAATGGTTAATATATTCGTTCCACTATGTGATGTTTAGAATTCATAGATCACGATAGGTTTTAACATCCTAATTGACCAAACTTAAAGTAGATAAAATTTAGAAGTTTAACCAACATCATATGGACATGAAAGATTGAAAAATCTTATATGTAAAACTTCTCAAAAATTATGAAAAACCACTAACCTTACACCACAGTAAAACAAAATAGATTTTGGCCATGCATATTAGAGAAAATCGTGGAAAAGAAATCCATGCAGATCATTGTTACAAGAAACAACGCAATGTAAAATATACAAGAATGATTTTTCCTTTCCAGAAAGAGTAGAGCTTCCCTCTCTCATATAACAATATCTCAAGAAAAATAAGAATTAGGAGAGGAAAAAGAAGAAAAAACAAACCTTAAGGTTTCAACCAAAATAGAGGAAGAAAAACCTAAGGGAGAACTAACTCTTAAACCAGTCTCTAAGTCTAGCATCCAGCTCCCAAGATGTCTAGAAACGTCCCAATGAGCATACATATAGGGGAAGCTCAACAAAGTCAACAAAATTTCTTTGAAATATTATTATGCGACTAGGAATGTGTGCATTGAGTAGATGGCGAATGTGCACTAGCTCACAACCTTGCACTATTCACACTAATTTGTCCTTTTTCATGCTTGAACTACATTTTACCTTAACCTGTAAAAAAACAAAACCTTCCTTAAGCAAAACAATGTCATAAAATATGCCAAAATAAGGGTAAACAGTCTAGGAATTCATCTCATATTTCATTCGAATTATATCCTCCAAACTTGCCTGTTACTTACACTTAATTAATTTTATCACTTAGCTATTTTTTAACATTTATAAGTTGACCTTATCTTATGGGTGAGCCATTTAATAATGTGGGTAAGAATATTTTATGTTTTTGAGATTTTCACCTTTAGTGGGACTTTTAATGAATCGATAATTTCTTTTTTCTTTATTTAATCATCTCTTTCTTAGCATAATTTTACACAATCCACTAAATAGTGTGACTACAATTCTAATCATTATTCCAAATATTTTTAATTACTTAATTCATTTTCATGTAATAGGCTATGCCCTTTTTTTCTTAATTTAAGAAATTTCAGTGTTTCATTAAGGAACTGAATAAATCATTTAAGCTGGGGAGGTAACTAGAAAACAAAAGGTGAACTTCACCTATCCTTAAACTCAAGCTGCTTCTCCCTTGAATCTTTCTTTTGTTTTCCATGTTTAATTTGGAGTAAATTTCTACACTCCTTTCTTGTTCTTTCATTTTTTTTTCTTATTTTTTCTAGGAGAATTACTATATCTAGTTAAGCAAAATTTTAAGAATTATGATTTTCTAGTGCTCCTAAATTACAAGTTTTAATTAACTCTTAATATGAATCTTGTTGATCTTATAAATTAAGTCAAAATTAGGTTAATTCTATTGTTTGAATAAAGAAATAAACCTAAAACACTGTGGATTAATTAGTTTTCCTTATAGGTACATTTTTTCAAATGATTTTAAGAATTTTATGCTAGGAAAAAGGAAGGTTAAATTTTAGTATTAGACCATTATCAGACACTTCAAGTCCAACCTTAGCCAGATTTCACATTGACTTAACAATTTTTTGCCCTTCAACTATCAATTGACAAAGAATCCCACAATATTAAAATTGAATTTGAGAATAGTAATAACATTATTTTCAGGCTTCTAACTTGACCCATAATTATACAGATATTTTTTATTTTAAATGATTGCCAAAAACATGACCCAATATATTGACTTGTGTGTATAATATATATGTTTTATAATTCAAAGTTTAATTAATGCTATACACACTAGGGGTACTACGCAAGTATACGTATCGTTTCAAATAATATATGATTTTCTTTAAAACCTCAGTATCGATCCCACTGTGAAGTTGAATGGACTAAGAAACTGTTGTTTATCAACTTAAAAAAATCTACCTAAACTCTAGATAATAATTTAGGAAATATGATAAAAAGTTCAGGTGTAAAATAAAGTTAGTAAATTCCTACAAGTTCTAATTCAAAGTTATAGGTAAATGCAAAGGTCCTAAACTAGATTAATAAGAAGAGTTCAAATTATATAAAAGTTATTTCCCCTTGCAAATAGATAATAATGAGTGTAGGAAACAAATATTTAAAAGTTTAAAATGTAGTTTTATTCCAAATTGGAGCAATTCTATTCTTAACCCTCTTCCAAGTGCATAAAGAACATTGACTAACCTGAAGTAAGTTGGATATGGTTATGTTGGGAAGGTTCTAGCCTGTCACTTCTCGATTATTGATATACCTAAAATATATAATATTTTTATGCACATTTTATACATATTTTTGATGATATTGTACTTTAATGGACTGTATTTGTGTGTTTTTCTTTCAGGTACACTTAAATGGACCAAATATGTCAAAAGAAGTGAAAAAGGATCAAATTTGGATCAAGAATGATGAAGGTGTTAAAATGAATTGGAGATCCGAAGCGCCCAAATCTGGCGCCTAAGCACTAGCAGACAAAGAAGGCTGCGCCTAAGCGTTAAAGACCCTGCACTTAAGCTCCAGGTAGTTACTTTGCATATTTAAAGAATTATTGGAAAATTTTAAAGAGGTGTTTGAGGCATTCTTTAGTACAAACGTGGGTAACTAATTAAGGGTGCCAAAAGACGTTTAAATTTCACTTGAAAGGATGCATCTTTTAGGTAGACTCATTGAATATAGACACATTTTAAAGAGACATCAAGGCACCTTTTGGAGAAAATATAAATGGACTTGAAGTGAAGTAGAGCATGTAGAGTTCTCTTAGTAAGAGAGAGAAAAATTAGAGTTTGTAGAGAGTAGTTTAAGTATGAAGTTGTAAGATTCTTATTTAGTGTTTCTTCAGACTTTTCTCCTTCTTAGAGAAAGAGAGGGTGAGTAGGGATTTCTAAGTAAAAATCCATTGTATAGAGAGATTTAAAAGCTCTTGGGATGGGCGACTATTCCAAGGGAGGCTTGTTAGATGAAGGATGAGATTCAAAAGAACTTCAAGAGTGGTGGAGAGGAACTTGAGATAAGTTTTTAACTTTTGTACTTCATTTGTTTTAGTTGAGAATTCTTGTGTTCTCTACATGGTTTCTACTTTTAAAACTATTTTGGTTGTGTTTTCTTCATGGATTTTGAGTAGTCTTCTTTATCTTTTTCCTTAAACTAAAAAGCAATTAAGTGTTGGATGAAAGTTATGGAAGTATTAATCTTTAATGTTGGAAGAAGTTGTGTTGATTCAATCCTTGCACTTTAATTACTTCTTGATTTGACCAATCATGATGTTAACATTTGTTGTGAGAACATGTAAGAACCTAGTATGTATTGTTTTAATCAACAATAGGTATTAATCACATGGGATTGTATGGGTGAGAAAGTAATTCATATAATTTTGTGCAAATAAATGATGAAATATACTTTGATGTGTGTAAAATTAGAGACTTTAGGGTGACAGACTAAAGCCTCTAATTTAGTTTATTGTTTTAGGTTTTTATGTTAGAGTTAGCCCCTGGGTGGAGAGAAAGAAGAGAACTCTAGAGTGAGAGCTAGTATCTTCCCTACCTAACCCGTCTTCAAAACTATTCAAATTTTAAACTAGCCAATGTTTTTTATAACATCTCTAGTAAGGGTAAAGAATAAAATTGCTCTTATTTGGCACACCAAATTTTGAATACATCTACAACAGAATTCCTTTACTTATTAACCATTCATGATAAGGAAAATGATATTTTCATTTATACTTCTTTAAATCTTACAAAAATCTTGTTATAGTTAGATAATTGTTCGCTCTATTTCATAATTTAAGAAAATACAAAAAAGAATCCTATTTCAAATTTTTCTGTTATCTGAAACTGTTTAAGTGTCTTTTTCTAAATAGAATTTGTGATCTAAAATCTTTTTTATGAATTTTCAAAATTTTTTCTCGTGGGATCAATTTTTTTGGGCTTAATCAGAAAGTCATATATTACTTGAAAACAATACATATACTTGTGTAGATTTTCTAAAGTAAAATATCATTGTTGTATACTTATTTACATAAGAATCAAGTTTTTGGCATTGTTGTAAAGAAGAATATTTTATATCAAAAATAAAAGTTTAGTCAGATTAGCACAAGCATAAATTTTATCAGTTTTCATTTGGTAGTAAAGAGAATTGAGATCAAGTTTTTGGCGCATTTGTAAAGAAGAATATTTTATATCAAAAATATAGGTTTAATTGGATTACCACAAGCATAAGTTTTATCAGTTTCATTTGGTAGTAAAGAGAATCAGAATCAAGTGTCAATGTGTAAGCAATATTTCTAGAAAAAAATGAGATGCCCCTCAATTATATTTTGAAAGTTGAAATATTTGAAGTTTGGGGATTAGATTTCATGGGACAATTTAAACTATCTTTTGAAAATTTATATATATTGTTAGCAGTAGACAATGTGTATAAATGGATAAAAGCTGTTGCTTTACCTCTGTGTGATGCTCAAAGTGTTGCAAATTTCTTAAAAATAAATATATTTTACAGATTTGGAATGCCAAGAGTTATCATAACTGATGGGGGAAGTCATTTCAAAAATTCATTAATAGAAAAATTATTGAAGAAATATCGAATATATCATTGAATTTCTACTGCTTATCATTCTAAAAAAAGCAGTTTAGCTGAAGTTTCCAATCGAGAAATCAAAAGAATTATGAAAAAATCTATTAATCCAACAAAAATGGATTGGTCAGTCAAACTTTATTTTGCTTTGTAGGCTTATAGGTCTGCATATAAAACTCCTACAGTAATGTCACCATTCAGGTTAATTTATGGGAAAGCTTATCATTTACTAGTGGAACTTGAGCATAAATCTTATTAGGATATTAAGGAGTTCAATTATAATTTAATGAATGCTGATAAGAAGAGATTATTGCAATTAAATGAGTGGAAGAGATAAGGAATGAGTCTTATGAGAATAGAAAGATTTATAAATATAAGATGAAAAAATGGCATGATAGAAAGATTCTTATTAGAGATTTTGAGCTAGGACAAGTTTTTCTTTATAATGCAAGATTGTTATTATTTTCAGGCAAACTTAAGTCCAGGTGGATGGGCCCATTTATTTTTGTAAAAGTTTATCTCTATGAAGCTGTGGATATTAAGGATCCTAAAACCCTGAAAATTTTTAAAGTGAATGGTCATATGCTGAAACCCTATTTCTTAGAGGCTTAGAGTAATGTAAATGATATTTTGATGTTGGGTCACCCAGAATAAGCACTGGGTACGTCAGGATGACGACGTAATATCAAGCGCTCTGTGGGAGGCAACCCATAAGTTATCGGTGTGGTTTTGTTTTTTTTTGTTGTTGTGTTTATTTTTGAAAAATTGTGGTAGTATTTTAAACTTTTAGTGATAATTTTAACGTTTTGAATGATGTCTTAAACGTGTAAGATAGAGTTTTTGGATGTTAAGCTGACCTGTGCTAACGAAGCACTGGTGCTTAAGCACCCAAAAATGGCACTTAAGTGCCAGAGTTATAAAAATGTGCCTAAATGATGTTCTAGAAGATTTCAATGTGGGAAAGTGGCCTTGAATTTTATTTGGTGGTTTTTAAATATGGGAAGTGGGTATAGGCTCTACTAAAGTCTATAAATAGCATGGAAATGAAGAGGAAAGTTTCCCCTTTCAAAATTTCTATTCTTAAGTCTAAAAGAGGAAGATTTGAGTTATTCAAAGAGAGTTAACATAGCAAAAATATTTTCTTGGGAGAATGAATTGAAGAAAAATGAGGAAGCCGTCAAGAAGAAGTTTGTAAGTCAAAGTGCGCAAGAGTTATATAGTGGATTTCTAGTCGTTATTATTGAAGGAATAACAGAGAAAACTACAAAGATTGAGGCTGATGTGGCATCAATTGAGGCAAAGGTAAATGAATCTAAGATGTGGCATCAATTGAGGCAAAGGTAAATGAAACTAATGCACATTAAGCACATATTGGTTGGCAACTGAAAATACAATTCAATCATTCAAGTTATATTACAGAAGCAGAGAAGGCAATGTATTTGAAAAACAAATGGATTGAAGAGGAGTCTATAAGAGTTCTTCATCATCGTCAGTTTTATCAAATATTTGTGCAAAATGGTTCAGAAGAAATAAATGAAGGTCAAGGATATGTTCCACCTAACTGAGAATGAAATTAAGTTCTTTGTTTGGTTTGTTTGCTTGTTTGTGTGTGTTTGTTTGTGTGTGTTTGTTTGTTTTAAGTGTCTGATGAATTCAAAGAGTATCTCATCCAAAAACTTTTTGGAATGAGATTAGACATGTGATGTGTATTTGTACTTGTTGAATATATGTTAATGAAATTGTTGCATTTGTGAGAATTTTTTTTGGTTATTGTGATCGAATCAAAGTAGTGAAATATGGAAAATTTTTGAGAAAGAAGAGAGGAGAAGAGAAGAAATTATTATGATGATTTATTTAAGACCATGTGAGGGTGGTTTGCATGGGAACTTGTGCATTTTAATCAAAATTTGGAAAAATCAAAATTTATGCACTGGCGCCAAAGCGCCAAAACCCACGCTTAAGTGCGAGCAAACCCGAGTGCCCCATGCATAAGCGTCGCAATAATCGCGCTTTAGCGCTGGTTCACTAAAACAGGTTTATGATGGTTTTAAGTGCTGAAAAACACCATTTTTCCCCCATTTTATCATCTTCTTCATCAAGCTTTCACATTTTTACGCCTAGGGCATCCATATAAGTGAAGATTTCTTGGTGGATTCAAGCTAAATTTGTTGGTTTTCAACTTCTTAAGGTTAGAGCTTCTATTTTATGTAAAAAGTTTTATTTTCACCATAAATTTTGAGTTGATTTTGGAAATTTAAAAAAGTTTACTATTCAAGGTTTAAATTTGATGAAAATTAGTGGATTTTACATGAAAGAGTAAGTTTAAGCTTTTAGAAGTTTGATCTAGTGAGTTTGAGTTGATTTTGGAATTTATTATGAATTTCTTTGCAAATTTTAGAATAACACCAAGAATAAAAAGAAGCAAGGGGAAAAGTACATTTGATTCGAACAAATTTTTGAGCTTTAAGGCTTAGGATTGTTATGTTGAAGCACTTCAA
The DNA here is from genome assembly GCA_022702705.1 of Papilionanthe hookeriana x Papilionanthe teres. NCBI lineage: Eukaryota > Viridiplantae > Streptophyta > Magnoliopsida > Asparagales > Orchidaceae > Papilionanthe > Papilionanthe hookeriana x Papilionanthe teres. The sequence continues at coordinate 44,800,228 of CM040425.1, forward strand.
TCAAGGAAGTTGACCCCTGAGCGATGTTTTAAAAGTCCAGACGAAGAATTGGAAGATCTAATTGTTCGCCGACAGTGGGATCGATTTTGATGTTTCTATGCTGTTGATGTGATCTCTGTAGTTAGTAAGTTTTATGAAAATCTCCCTGAATCTAAAGACGATCTTGTGATGGTGAGAGGAAAGACAGTAGCATTTACACTTGAGTAATCAATTCATTTTATTAACTTCCTATAGATACTTTGCGTTTTTATTCCAATTACAATCATACGGAGGAGGAGCTAGATGAGATTATATCTTCGTTAACTGCTAGAAGAGGTTTTTGGAAAATTACTACTGGTAGAAGAGAAAACGTTTCTACATCGAAGATGGATGCCACAGTGAAAGCATGACATTATTTTATTTCTGCTTCTTTACTCTCCACTAATCACCTTGGTGAAGTGACCAGAGAGAAGGCTACACTGAACTACTGCATTCAGAAGCATAAGAATTTTGGATCACTCATATATCATATTATTACCAGTTCTGCCAGAGCCGCTACTACTGCAGGTTTGGGATTCTCTTCCTTAATCTTACCTTTATGTGAGTAAGCTGGTGTTAAATATGATAATTGGGAGGAGATTCCTAAACCTTTAAAGCTCACTACAAGTGTGAATGTGAAGACTTATTCCGAACATTAAATTTTTAGGGGGAGAGGAGGATTTTTTAGATGTTTCGGTGCTTCTACATCACATGCTTCTACATCTCATGGTAGATCCAGTCCTGATTCATAATCTAAAATGTAGCAGACTATGATGGATAACATGGATTATGCTATGGATAAGATATCTAATCTTGAAAACTATGTTGATCATATTGATTCATATTTATGAAGACATAGTGATTAGGGGAGAAGTACAACACTTCTTTGGTGAGACTTATTAAAGGAGATCAGAGTGTGGTACTTCCATCTTTTCCACGATATACTCAGCTTGATTCTGCTAGTTCTTGGAAGGATAATGATGATGAAGAAGATAATGATGAAGATAAGGATGAATAGGGATTGAGATATGTTATGTTTTATTTGATCTGTTATTTATGTTAATGTTGATGTTGGGACTAGTTTTTATGTTGTTATTTGTGGTGGTAGTGAACATTGTTGTTATTGTTTGTTGTAATGTGTATCTATGTGATGATTATGTGGTAGTTTGTATTAGAACTCATTTATTTTAAATGTGTTTTCACGGTTTTGTTGAACTTATTCTTGATGCTTTAGGATGTTTAGGTAGAACTAACCTTCATTTAAAATTTTATGTTTAAATTTCAATTTACTACCATGAATTTTCTGTTGTGATTGTGATATTATGTTAGTTTATGTGATATGCTTTTACATTGGCCTTCACTGCATTGAATTCTTTTGAATCTCTTAAATATTAAAATCAAAACGAACTGTGAACATTTTTACTTCTGTTTTTAAATTTTTTGTACCTGCATAATTAGGATCTGAAATTTTCTATTAGTATAAGTGTTAATTTTTCATTCGTGTCTTTAAATATATTATGCTAAAATTTGTAATTTTTATAAAAATTCAAGTTTGGTAGGGGGGAATGAAATATAATTTTCAAAACTTAAAGTTTTTTTGTTCTCAAATATGCTACAAATAAATTTGATTTTTAATTTGAAAAATGATTATGTGTATGAAGTTATATTAGGGTAATAAAATTTTCAATATAGAAATGTGTAACAAAATCTAGTTAAAACTTTATAGTGATGAAGAAAATTTTCAAGTTAAAATTATTCTTAGTAAAGAGATGATAATATGTAACTATCTTTAGTAAGAGATATAGACTTTTATTTTCAATACTTAAATTTTTTTATTAAAAGTAGTTTTCATAACTATTATTATATTTTTAAGGATATATCAGAACTTTGCTTTAGGAAAGGAAGAGTGGAATTCCAAATCAATAAAAGACTATCCAAATATATTAATCATTGCCAGAAAAAAAAAGAAATAAAAAGAATAGAAATGAAAGAAGAAAAAGAAAAGAAAAAAAAAGTATAGTATGGGAGGAGAATCTTGAGGATTAGTTCCTAATAAAAAATTGGTTCCACATCTAATCTTTTTAATGCATGAGATTTGAGAAACTCCTAAGCTTAAGGATATAATATAGTGATTATAATTATTTTAATGAAAATTTTTAAATAGAGAAGATTTAATGCCTAAACTCTATATTTAGAAAAATTACAAGTATTTCTGAATTAGATATGACCTCATATTTTCATACTTTTTTACTTTAAAAAAATTCTAAACTCTAAATTTGTCTCATTCACTAAAGTTTTTTCTAAATTGGAATTCTACATTTCTAGAACAAAATTTTAGAATCTCCTAAAGGAACTCATTCACATAATTTTCTTATGTTGGTTTTAAATAATTATAGTATCACTTGAGGACAAGTAACATTTCATGATTGGGAGAATTTGATATACCTAAAATATATAATATTTTATGCACATTTTTATACCTATTTTTGATATTACAATTTAATGGAAGGTATTTGTGTGTTTTTCATTCAGGTACACTTAAATAAACTAAATATGACAAAAGGATTGAAAAAGTATAAAGTTTGGAGCAAATATGATGAAGGTGTTAAAATGAACTGGAGTGCCTAAGAGCTCAGATCTGGTGCCTAAGCGCCGGCAGACAGAGAAGGTTGCGCCTAAGCGTTGAAGACCATGCGCTTAAGAGCCAGGCAGTTACTTTAAAGACTTTTTAGAAAATTTTGAAGAGGTGTTTGAGGCATCCTTTGGTACAAACATGGGTAACTAATCAAGGGAACCAAGAGACATTCAAATTTCACTTGAAAGGATGCATTTATTGGGTCGATACATTGAATATGGACACATTTCAAAGAGACACCGAGGCACCTTCTGAAGAAAATAAAAAAGAAGGACTTCAAGAGAAGTAGAGTATGTAGAGTTCTTTCAGTGAGAGAGGAAAATTATAGTTTGTAGAGAGTAGTTTAAGTAAGAAGGTGTAAGATTCATACTTAGGGTTTCTTCACACATTTCTTCTTCTTAGTGAAAGAGAGGGTGAGTAGAGATTCCAAAGTAAAAATCCCTTGCATAGAGAGATTTAAACCCTCTTGGGTTGGGTGATTAGTCCATGGGAGGCTTGTAAGAGAAAGGAAGAGATTTAAAGAAACATAAAGAGTTTGGTGGAGATGAACTTGAGATAAGTTTTTATCTTGTACTTCATTTAGTTTTAATTGAGACTTCTTGTGTTTTCTAAATGGTTTCTACTATTAAAACTATATGTGGTTGTGTTTTCTCCATGGATTTTGAGTAGTCTTCTTTATCTTTTTCCTTAAAATGAAAATTAATTAAGTGTTAGATGAAAGTTGCGGAAGTATTGATCTTTAATGTTGGAAGAAGTTGTGTTGATTCAATCCTTGCACTTCATTTACTTCTTGATTTAGCCAATCATGATGTTAACATTTGTTGTGAGAACATGTAAGATCCTAGTAAGTATTATCTCAATCAAAAATAGGTAGGAATCACATGGGATTGTATGAATGAGAAAGTAATTCATATAATTTTGTGCAAATAAATAGGGAAATATACTTAGATGGGTGTAAGGTTAGAGAGTTTAGGGTGATAGACTAAACCCCTAATTTGGTTTATTGTTTTAGGTTTTGATGCGAAAGTTAGCCCCCTGGTGGAGGGGAAGGAGGGTACTCTAGAGTGAGAGATAGTATCTTCCCTACCTTACTCGTCTTCAAAACTATTGAAACTTTAAAGTAGCCAATATTCTTTATATCATCTCTAGTAAGGGTAAAGAATAAAATTGCTCTTATTTGGCACAACACATTTTGAATACTTCCACAACAAAGTTCCTTTACTTATTATTTATTCATGATAAGGAAAAAGATATTTTCATTTATACTTCTTTAAATCTTACAAAAATCTTACTATAGTTAGATAATTAATCACTTTATTTCATAATTTAAGAAACTACCAAAAAAATCCTATTTTAAAGTTTTCTATTATCTGAAACTGTTTAAGTTTCTTTTTAGAAATAGAATTTTTGATCTAAAAACCTTTTTATCTTTTGAATTTTCAAAATTTTTTCCTATGGGATTGATATTTAGGGGCTTAATCAGAAAGTCCTATATTACTTGATTACGATATGTATATCTACATAAAATCTCTAAATTAAAATATCACTGTTGTATTCTTATTTACATCAGAATCAAGTTTTTGGCTCTATTGTAAAGAAGAATATTTTATATAAAAAATATAAGTTTAATTGGATTACCACAAGCATAAATTTTATCAGTTTTCATTTGGTAGTAAAGAGAATCAGGATCATGTTTTTGCGCCATTATGAAAAATAATATTTTATATCCAAGATATAAGTTTAATTGGATTACCACAAGCATAAATTTTATCAGTTTTTGTTTGGTAGTATAGAGAATCAGGATCAATTACCCACTGTGCCTTATTTATAGGACTAACCAAGCCTCAGGTTCTAACTCTAGATCAAATTGGTAAAGATTCTAGCCTGTCAATCTAGAATCACTAATTCTATGCCCACCAAAACTTATCTTCCTATCTATTTGCACTCCCTCTGGACTAAGTCTCCTCCCATCCTAACAGTTAATGAGATATTCACTAGTTTTGTGAAATCATAGCCCTCTCAAATCATTATGTTTTGCAATAGATATTAACATTACAAATGGTCACTTTGCAAAGTAAATTAAGAATCGGTGAAAATACCATCACAATTTTGGAATAGAAAAAAAGCTTCAAACTATTCTAATCCCGCACATGATTACTTCTTATTGCAAAGAGAAAGATAAAGAAAACTGCTTAGAATTCATGGGAATATCACAACAAAACATGTTTTGTATTTAAAACCAAGTCTTCAAAACAAAGCTTACACAAATACAAATTACTTATTTGAGGCTTCCCCCCAAGCAAATCCCTTGAAATTCCTTTGACTTTTTACTCAAGTAGACACACCAAAATACATACTATAAAGACTCTAACTCACTACACTCACTCTCACCACACACACAAAACAAGAGAGACTCATGCCAAGCCCTCTTCACAAACTCTCCTCCGACAACCCCTTTTCCGACCAACCAATATTTTCATTAAATAAAGCTCTTAATATCATTAAGAGTCGCTTCAGACACCTCTTCAATATTCGTCCAAATTCAATGTCAAATGGTCAAAATCATTTCTGGCTCATGGGCGCCCAACTATGGCATCTAGGTGCTAGCCTTCTAAAAGCTTTTCTAAACTACCTCGCGCTTAGGCGCTAGATCGTAGCGCCTAGGCGTCAGGTCAATTTTTGTTTTTTAGCTCCATTTGACCTTGTATTACTCCATTTTTTGCTCCTTTTGATTTTAAACTCCATTTCCTATACCTGAAATAAAGAAAACACACACAAAAAACCTTAAAACGCAATATCATTTAAAATGAACATAAAATGTACATATAAAAGTAGGTAATTTTAAGGCGTGGTAATTCTCCCAAACTTAAACATTACTTGTACTCAATTAACTCATCTATTTTGTAACACAAAATACTGTAACTTATGGTAGTGTGTTTCATTTAAGATTACTATATTCTTGCCCCATAAATGTGATAATGAAACATTAGAAATTTTTATAATAATTCAGGATAAACAAAGGTATAAGAATATTTGATACTTAAGTTAGAAATTTTTATTTTCTTTTCATTTCAAAAATAATTGTAATTTGTCAGACTTAATACTCTTAGAAGAATTAAAAGAAAGAATTATATAAGAACTCTTCTAGTAAAGTTTTAACTAATACATTTAACATTAAAAATAAATTCAATAAGTTTCTCCCATTAAGATAGTTCAAGTCAAGACAATTTTTAGTTAGATATCTCCTCAAGCTTCTCCCCACATTATTTCTTAAATTTTTTACTTTTCTTTTTCTTTTTATTTTGTTTTTCTTTTTCTTTTAGAATCATTTCAATCATTTCTTTTAGTTTATTTTTTATGTTAGGATTACTATATCTAGATTGTCTTTAATGATTTTGAACTTCACTATCCTCTTCTTAAAGTTAAAAATGTCTTAAATTTCTTTACTTGATAATATGTATTAGTATAAAATGATTTTTCATAGAGTCTCAAAACTCTTTTTAAAGTGTAAAGCTAAGATCCTTGTGTTTCAAAAATTAAGTTTTTCTTATTCAAGATTGTAAACGCATGTTCATAAACTTTCATACTAAAAATCTTAACTTAAGAATAACCCCTTATTACTAATAATTTTTATTTAAGTTTACTATATCATTCACATAATTGAAAATATAGTTTTGTAATAACACCGCATACCACCTGTTTTAGTTAAAAAAAAATTTAAATATAGTTTATTTGACAACAAATAAAGTTTTATTTTTTAAAGTTTTTCTCCCACCCACAAACTTGAACTTTTAAATATTTTAAAACATAATAGTATAAATCAAGTATGAAGAGAGAAAAATTTACAGATTGATATCTATCATTTAGCTCTAAGCATGACAATAATACAGGTACAACAAATAAAAATAGGTGTGCAGCAGTAAGTAAATCTAAATTTAATAGGTTTAGCATGAAAAGTACAAAGTAAAGAAATACCATCACACACAAGCAGTGTATATATATATATATATATATATATATATATATATATATATATATATATATATATATATATATATATATGAAGTGGATTAAAAGGCACATAAAAGTGGAATCAAAACTAAAAAGTCCAAAAGACACAATAACAATACACATGACTATCACAATGTCCAATACAATCAAAATATCTAAAGAGCATCAATAATAAAAATCACTGCTACTCGTCCACCTCCTCCTAATCATCATCATCAACCTCATAATCCTTATCCATCTTTTTATGGTGCTCATATAGAGAAAACGAGGATACTGAGGAAACTCAACATTATTATCTCCTCTCAAATACTTAATCCACCTAAAAATTACATATTTTTAGTGTACATTTCATGCTCGTTTTATGCACATTTTTAATGATATTACACTTTAAAGGAAGGTATTTTGAATTTTTTTGTCTTCAGCTACCAGAAATGGATGTTTGGTGAAAATGAAGTAAAAACGGTGCAATTTGGAGCCAAATTGAGCAAAGAAGAAAATTCTGATATGACACATTTTGATATGACTTTCTATGCTTGATTTGCTCTATATTTATCACATATTTTTGAATGAAATTACACTTTAAAGAAATATTATTTTCATGTCTACCTTGTAGGTATACCAGTCTGGAGTGCAACAGAGCTGAAATGGGGCGAAATAGAGCTGAAACAGTGCAAAATGGGGCAAAAAGGTGGAGCTGCGTGCAGGGTTGTGCTAGATTGCCCATAATAGCTCCATAGCACTAGACACAGATGCTATAACCCAGACTGGCTCTATAGCATCTGAGATGGTTATTGGACAGCTTTTGGGCAATTTTGGGACATTCTTGGATGTTCTGGAAACTTCTTGACAACTTGCACAACCCATGGAGTGATTCAATGAATCTAGACACTTGGAAAAGATTTTTTTATGAAGAGATGTATCACTTGAGTGAAAGGGTGTGTCTCTTAGATGAAGGAGTGTGTCTCTTGGATGAAGGAGTGTGTTTTTTAGAAAAAAAGGAGGTTTTTTGCTTCTCTTTAAAAAGAAGGGCTTAGTGCCACTCATGAGAAGTAATTAGAGAGTTAATTAGAGGAGTAATTAGTGTGTGTTTAGGAAAATTTTTTAGGAGATTTTTAGTTTGATTTTAGCGTGAGTATGGAGATGTAGATTTCTCTATTTAATGAAGAGATTAGTGAGGGATTTTGAGAGATATGAGTAAGGAAGCATGAGCGGAGCATGGATCGACATGAGACTTTGATAGAGATATTTTCTTCTTTCTTTTAGAAGGAAAAAGCTAAGTATTGTGTTCTTAATTTTCTTGTAATTGTTGTAAACACTTTCTAATGGATTTTATTTGATTTAAATAAAGTTTTATGTTGTGTTTTATCCATGCTTCGTAAGTAATTTTCTTTACTCTTTTCTTTTGATATGAAGTAGTGTCATGTGTAGGAAAATTACTAGTATGATAAAATTATTTTTATTTTCATGTGATGAGTAATATCTCTTTTGATTCATTGACATAACTTAGGTGGCAATAGGCTATGTTAAAATCTATTGTAAGTGAAACTAAGACTCGGGAGAGCAGTGATCTTGTAACTTGAGTGCACTCACATTGTTGTCAGTCAATAAAAGAGGTTGTGAGGTAGTTCAAAATACATATAGTTTTATGAAATAGGGTTTTGATTTAATTTAATATATGTTGATTTTTGAAAATAATCCTTTTTTTTGGAAAATATGAAATCAAACCGATCTCATATATATAATAGTTTAAATAATCAAGCACTTCACTACAAGATATGTATATATCCCAAAAAATAGATACATTGCTTGAGGTGAGGCTTGATCAAATAAACTAAAGAATTCATGACATCTGTTTGGTCTGTGAACCATTGTTGACCGACAATTTCCCCTATCTAATATGAAGGAATTAGATAGGGTTTATATTAATCTGGCGTCTTTAAGTTTTCTATAAGGGAAAGCTCTTATAGTTAATTACATCTTATATAACCGAAGTCACCTAAGAAAACTCTTGGTATAGATTAGAAAATATTTATATTCATGAATTCCAAAAGGGTAAGGTTCTTCAAGAAAATTTGATAATAGGAAACCCAATAGGTGAGTATCTTAAATTTCAGAACAATTTTTGTAGGAATCCAAAGGAAAGACTAGGGGAAAGACATGGATCCAAGAGAGATCTTGGAACTTTCCCAAACTATCTTATGTTTGAATCCAATTTTAAATATTTATTTTATATTTAATCCTGCCAATTTTATTATTTAGGACTTATGTTCCCATGATACCGATCATACGAATAGCCTGGAAGATAGGAGGATTTATGTCATATCCAATGACAATATCGAAATCCTAAAAAGAGTTAGTGCTTATGTTGCACAAAATGGTTATGCAAGGGACTAAAGAGATGAAGTGTGGGTTTATGCTGCACTAAGCAAGCTACCTTAAAGTCCTATGACTTATTGTTTTAATTTAAGTTTTGCTGCTGAAGATGGCCGTGTTGCCTACCATGCATGCTCCAAGCTCCTCGTCGTACCAAGTTTTGTTTAAAGAAGTGTCAATTGTAAGAGAAAAGAGGAGTTTTATTTTTTTAAGAATATTTAAATTGAGGTGTCTTAATATCTTATCAGGGGAACATTAAAGTTGATTATAGCGAAACTAGTTAAGATCCCAGGGTTCCATCATCCCGACACCACTATTTTCATCTGATTCACTTAGTCCACATAAATTTGCTAAACCTAACCGAAGTGAGTTCCAAACTTTCATTTAGACCAAGGGAAACCCCCATTAGTAATACTTAGGTTACCTCCTCTGAGGGATTCCAATCATCCAACGAGACATTTTAATTTAGTTACAATTATGATTTTTGTTTTGTTTGTTGTTAAATTTTGAGTTGTTTTATATTTTGACAGTTGTAGCGGTGAATTTTATCTCATATTTTTTATTTTTACTTTTGATTTTTGGTTTTGGTTTTGTGGTTATCTTAAAAGTTTTGGTTTTCATATAGAGTGACATTGTTGTTTAACATGTAAGCTCCCAAGCATGAAAAAAGTAAAGAAAGTGTGGAAAAAGAAAGTGCTGTAAACTTGTAAAAGTGTACCTGGTGAGTCTTCTCGTTCCTCTACCTAGTATTTTAGTATTTTTGCAATAATCATTTATATTTTTGCAGGGAAGTAAAACCCTATGGATAGGTTCATCACAAGCCTACCAAATCCTATGTCATAACTTGTTGGGTCCTATTCATTTATTTAAGAGATTTTCTTCATTTAATAAATATGATAAGTCCAGTTGTCCTACAAGGTGTCCAAAAGATTTATGAAACGGGTCTAGGAGGTACCTAGATATTTCACAATCCTTTTAAGCTTACTTGAGTTCATTTGAACTTATGATAATTATTAAATGATTCATCTTTTTTATATCCCTATGCTCAGTAAGCCAAAGTTTTAGCCATCCCGAAAGGCAGGTAATTATCATTTGATATTTTACTTAGGAATTATGTATGTGGGCCATTAGAGGCAAGCTTAATTTATGGAAGAATTTATCAAATTTTGAGGGCTTGTAATGTTTCACAAGTAGTTCTAGATTAACTATTTTTCCTTTACTCTTCCTCATTAGTCAATTTTCAATTAAACCTAGCTCACTACTAAGCCCTTAAGATTTTTGTCGGTGTATTTATGTCTTTAGAAAAGAAAGTTAAGTGACTTTCATGATTATGATTCTTATCAAATTATTGAATTATCATTTAAAAATCAATTAGGGGGTATTGAATTAGTGGAATACTAACTTCCAAAACCAACTCCTAACCTTAAGGATCTTTTAACTAAGTTCTCTTCCAAATTCTGATAATTAATTAAATCATAAGTTTTGTCTTTTAATGTGGCAAAATAAAATGGGTTTCATCCATTTACCCTTCTATATTTCAATCATTCAAACATAATGATTAAGATTATTTGTTTCCCTTTTCCCATTTTAATTAAGCCTAAATATTAATTAAGACTAAATACTTCAAAATTAGAACTATACCCCTAATGGCCTTTATCACTTCATAATTCTTTAAATTTAATTCAAATTCCTTTGAAATTTTTATGTGACTCCACGCATGGGTTAATTTAAAACATTAGAAAAGAAAATATGATTTTTTAAAATTTAATTTAATTTATATATTAAATTTAATGTAAAAATAGAAATTTTCAATGAAAATTCAATAACTTGTCCAAGACAAAAAATTTGACTTTGAAATTTTTATTAGATGTAGACCTAGACTAGAGGACCACTTAGAACAAAGTTCATAATTTTTCGAGCTTCAATTTAATTATTAGAATTATTTTAATTTTTAGTCTACTAATAAAATATAAAATATTATTTAAGTTGAGAATTAAGTTTTGTAATTTTTAAAAATCCCTCTGAGGTCAGGCAACTCAGAGAACAAAATTTCATATTTTTTTAATTTTTCTTTTAATTATTAGAATTATTTTAGTGAAAATTTAAGAAAATTCCATTTTACCCTTTAAAAATTGATTTAAGCCTTTAAAAATTAATTTCTTCTCTTAGAAAATTAGAAAAAATGTCCCAATTGTTCCTAAATACTTAGGAGACAATTTAGGACATTTCCAATCATTTTATTAATTTTATGATTTTTATGAATTTTTAATTATTTAAGTATTAAAATAAGGCTTAAAAATGAAAATTTTATTTTAGTTACACTTTACTTTTTAAAGACTCCTTTAGTTACAGAGAACTCCCAAAATCAATTTGGTGAAATTTTTAAGTGTATTTTAATTATTATAATTATTTAATTTCTAAAAATGTGATTTAACTTGAAAAATTCATTTAGGTATTTAAATTAACTCCAATTGATTTGAAATTTTTATGGGGAGTCTTTCTGTTCTTAAATTACAGTGGAGAATAAAAATTAAGTTATTTTCATTTATACTTAGTCCAATTTATTTTTATTTAAGTTTTAGGTCTTAATTACCATTAAGGTTGTTTTTAATGAGTTAAACCAACTTTTTTTTCCCAGGGTCCTCTGGTCGTAAGTAATATACTAAAATTTATGTTGTATTTTTCTGATTAATATTTGATTTATTATAATCATTTTACCAAAATAGGAATGATAACATGAAAATTAGAGATCTCTGTCTAGAGGTCTCCTAAGACTTTGGAAAAATCAAGGTCCCCTAAGACAGAGGCAACATCATACCAAAATATCAAGTCATGGTGAAATGTTTATGCTAATGGAGAATCAAATGACTCAAGACCGTATTTAATTAATTAAAAATCAAACATTATTCTCCTCTATTCACTGAGCACTAGGGTATTTTTATGATTTTTCTACACCAATTTATCGATTATTAAAGTTGGACTGATTCAACTAATTCAAAATACCCTGAATTTCTATTTAAACCACGCGGCGCTGACTGGATCCTTGGCAGCTCCGAAAGACCAAGCGACGCGCTCCTATTAAACACCGCCATCTGACTGGATGTCTAAGCTTCCACGCTTTATGTAATGATTCTCCTTCTGAGTCCATCCTGGCCGTCCAAGCATCACATGTGCGATCAGATGGTGCTCCTTCATCATCTTTGTCTGGTTCATCCTGAGAGTCGTCCACTTTCTAAACTTAAGAACTCGAGCTAGACTCAACCAAATCACATGGGGTTTGTTCTTAGATCTTCATCTGACCTAAACAAACATATCCATATGGTTTATACGATATGATATGGTTTGCACATGTGGGGGATGGAGAATAGCTCAAGAGAGGGGAGACCTCAATCTGAGATGCTCTACACCTTGGTGGGGATCTGATGTGTTTGAACTTATATTGCAAGAATTTATGAACTCAAATTGATATATTTTATTAGGATTTTGTTAAGTCCAAGCATTCTGTGCAAGTATACATATCATATCAAGTAATAAAGGGCTCAAATGGAGTCCTGGTTATCGATCCCACATGGAAGTTTGGAATATAAAAGAAAGTGTTCACAATATAGGTAACGTAGCACTAGAATCTGATATTTAATTTGAAATTAAAGTTTACTACTTAGTACTACTATCCAAGAAACTGTAATGATTAACTACACTACAATTACTTCTAACAACTTTAGAAACAGAATTAACTAACAGACATAGTAAAATAAGTATTTGAAAGGTTTTTGATATATGATAAAAGTATCTTTCCTCTTGCAATGAGAATATGATGTGCGGATTGATATGGAACAAAAATTTATATTATTGTGCCAAAAAGGAGCATAGATGATTCTTTACCCTTATAAGAGTACCCCCTCTTCCAAGTAAGAAAAGAACATTGACATATACTAAGTTTAGTCACTAACTCTAAGGTTAGGCTGGGAGGATACCGGCTCTCACTTCGGAGCTTCCACTCACCCTTCACCCGAAGGCTAACCTTTGATATTAGTTACTAATCTTAGAACCAATTTGGGGATTTCAGTCTGTCACCCTGAAATCTCCACATTGAAGTCCATCAAAACATATTTCCTTATCCATTTGCACTCAATTCCCATGAACTATGCAATTCATCCATAAAAATTGAATGGATCTTTCATTATCGTTGTAGGACATTAAATCCTTTCAAACTTAATGTTCAACAACATATTTCAACATTTCAATTGGCCAAATCAAAAATAAATTAAGTTCTAAATGAAAAACCATCACAATCTTTTCATTCCATTAAAAGCATATCAAATCCACATCAATCCATCATCACATCTCTATGCAAGAAGAAAGCCAAAGGAGACTACTCAGAATTCATGGAGAAGACACAATAAAACATGAATTTTATATATAAAAGAAAAGTCATACAAACCACAAAAGAAAATACAACTTATCTCTTTCTCTTCCCCAATGCAATTCGCTTGAAGTTCCTTTGAATCCTCTTCTCTCTTCTTTACAACACTTGATTCTCTCTTTAGAATGGAAAAGAAGAAGCAATCTCTCACTTTACCCCTTCTCCTTCACACCTTAGAGAAGAATTCCTCTCAAATCCTCACTCTACACACTCTTCTCCTAAACCCTAACACTTAACACTCACTAAAACTACTCTACACTGAAGAAGCACACAATGTTCATTCAAAAATAGTTACTTATAAGATAAGGACGAAATCCTAAGAGTTTCCATAGGCATACCTTCAAAAAGTTGCCAAAACTCTTCAAATTTGAACTCCACCGACTTTGGGCTCCGGCGGCGCTCTATCGTGCAATTTAATTATGGAGGCTCTGGATTTGGGTGCAGGCAACGCCAGAATACTTTTCACCATTTTGCTCCATTTTGCTCCTTTTTGCTCCGGATTCGTTCCTTTTTGCTTCTTTTCACTTCAATCACCTAAAATCATCATACCTGCAACAAATCATGAAAAATACCTTTCTTTAAAGTGCAATATCACTAAAAATGGGTAAAATTATGTAGCAAAAATCGTATATATTTTTGGTGCATCAGAATCCCCCAAACTTTAACTATTACTTGTCCTCAAGTAATCCTTTTACTACATAAAATATAACTCTTTAGAATGTACTTTTTAACTGTAAGACACTAAAATTTTTCATTCAAAAGAATATATTGGTTAGATTTTCAGAAAGAAATTTAGTAACTCAGGTTAACACTACAGGTGTAAGAATTTTCAACAATCAAGTTTAAGAGTTCTAGTCTTCTATTTATTTCAAGATAAACAACCATAATTTGTCATATTAAGAGTACCTCAAAAGACTATGTGAAAAAGGAGTTCATGCAAACTTTATTTAAATGTAGGCCAGTACATAAAACATAAATTCATAAATGAAATCAAGTTCTCCCTTTTGGGTGATTCAAGTGAAGCCAATTTTTGATTAGACATCTCCTTAAACTTCTCCTCATAAACATTTTTTCTTCTTTCTTTTTTCTTTTCTATTATTTTTCTCTTTTTTAAAATTTTTGTGATTGTTTTTCAATCTTTCTTTTCTTTTCTCTTTTTTTTATTAAGGATTACTATATCTGGATAGCCTTTTAATGATTTTGAACTTCACTCTCCTCTTTCTTAAGTTCAAACCTGAAACATCTCTTTACTTTATAGTTAAGTATAAGCTTTATTATTCATCATAAAGTTACAATATCTTCTTAACACACAATATTTTAAGTCCCTTAACATTTCAAAAATACAGTTTTCTTTACTTTAAATAGTTGACTATAATCAAATCCTTTCATACCAAATATCTTAATTATATAAAATCAATCTTTATCACTAAAATTTTTCATCCTATCCTTCCATAATATTCAACTAAAATGAAAAATTTAGTTATCTTATAATGAGGTTCAACTGCCAGAAGTTATGCTAATAAGTTTTTAAAATATAATAATTGAGAGCAAATAAAAGTTAGTATTTTTCTACCCTCCTCCAAACTTAAATTTTTCAATAAATTTGAAATAGTTTAGAGTAGAAGAAAACTAACCACTCTGTGTTGGGATCTTGAAATCTTCAACAGCTATATGGTATTAGTCAAAATTTACAACTAGCAGGCATGAAACAATTAGTAGCAGTGATATAACAATTTTTAAATATTTGCATGGGTAAAGAGAAATTAACATTACACTTCTAAACATCAACATAACACTACAACATGAAACAAATTATCACAGTACTATACAGTCTAGCTAACAATTTTAATGCTTCAGTACAACATAATAATACACCAAAAGATTTACACAACAAATGAAAATAAATACTATAATAGTACAGTACAACATGATTTCACATCATATGATACAACACAATACAACAAGAACAACAGAAAAAAAATAAAGAATCAACCAGTCTCCATCACCAGGATCAGCAGGGTCATCAACAGGGTCATCAGCAGGGTCATCAACAGGGTCATCAGCAGGGTCATCAACAGGGTCATCAGCAGGGACATCAATAAGGTCGAGTCTATATATTGTATAACTGGGGCAAGAAGGAAATATCACATCGGACTCCCCTCTCATAAATCTGACCTGAGCAGCATAATAAGCAATATCGAACTCAACTCTCCTCTGCAGATAATCTTCATTCACATCACTCATCGCCTCAAATACATCCGTCCGACCATGGAGTCTATCTACACTAGCATCCGGTGTTGAAAAGCCTTGAAATCTTCTTGAATCCGAGATCTAGCAAGCCTTAGATCTTCAAAATCATGAAAATGGAGGTGGAAGATGAAGGAAAAGGAAAAATTTGCTTGTCCCAGGGAAAAAATCACGAAATCAAGGGTTTTAGGCCTTTTTCTGGGCTCGGTGGCGCTCTATTAAATTAAATTGGCTAAACTCTCTGGATTTGGGCACCGGCAGCGCCAGTCCAAAATATTTTTTTGGTCCAAATTTTTTTTCATATTTTCGATCGTTTCGACATCCACAAAGATATTTAACACTTCAATAGACATTTACATCATCCCATAAGCAATAATTACCACAATTCTTCACACAAACAAAACACAACAATCATATATATAAAATCCAAGTTACATCATAGACACCCAATATGTTCATTGAAACCAACTATTCTTAGATATTTAGTGCAGTAAGTACTCTACGATAGGCAAGCACTAAGATCTAAGCACACAATGAAAGTAAGCACATCTAAATCCAAGTTCAAAGCAAATATTACACAAACTAAACATAACTAAGCAAAGCAAACTAAACACACAACAAACATAAGTAGAATCCATCAATTACTCCTCATCAGTTTCAGAACTATCCTCTCTTCTAATGTCTCCAATTTATTGCTGATGCACAAACAAATTATTGAATGGACGAATTAAAAATTTGTCAGATGATTCCGTAGTAATCACCGTGTTCTTCTTAATTAGATTGATCAAGCCCATCTCAATCCGACCAGTGTGATCGAATTTCTCTTTCATTCTCCAATCTATATGATTGAATAAATCAGAAATGTTATTGATCGCATTCATAACTTTTCGTACCTCAGTCTCCAACTGTTTGATCCTCTTCATTATCATTCTCGAACCTTCAGGAAAAAATGGTTGAATTGGTTGTGAAGTCTTTGTTGGTTGATCAACGAGCAGTTCATGTCATCTTCATCTCCAAGTGTCTGGTAGTAATAGGGATTAGTTGGATCAATAGGCCTCCATGGAAGAAGAACCTTTTCCCAACTTTTATAAGGAACCTGTGACTGACTACATAACAGAAATATGGTGAATGGGTCTCCAAGCCCATATTTAGATTCATGCACAATTAATCCAAGTACTGATTTCACAATGATATTACCAATATCAACCGGCCTCCCATTTTGAATACAAAAATTCAAAATGGCGCTTTACTTGGTTACCTTGCTTATCTTCAATGTCAGAAATAACTTTGCCGAAATAAAGTAGTGCCACTGCTTTGATACTGGATTCAAGGATGAAGGTGGGAAACTAATGTATCCATTCTCTCTAACTTCCCATTCTTTATTCACATCCGTCAAATATCGATACACATCATTCATATTATCCCTCGTGGCATTGAAATTAGTATAATGGCAAATAGATACGTTCTCGATCATAAAGAGATCGTTAATTTGTGTAGGAGTGAATTGTACAAATCTACCACGCACAAATACGAACCCTTGATTGATCCCGTGAATATTTGCATAAAAATCTTTCATGACAGGAACAACAACGGCAGCAGTAGTGTAGCAAAGCACTTCCCAATGCCTCTCCTTAATAATCTTTTCAATTATAGTAGTAGGATTATCCATGCCTCTATTAATGAAGCATCTTTCCTTGATAATTCTTCTTTTCATTATCACTTTGTTGAACAAATGCTGCGTTTCAAAACTTATGAACTTCCTTCGGTTGAAAACACGAAATTGAGGGGTTTCAATGGGAAAGGAATCCATAGGATATGAATTGGGATAGGTGGTTTTCATTTTTATGGAGTTAAGAAGTCAAAAATGGAGTTTAGGGAGTTATAAGGACAAAGATCCCGCCAAAACTTGCATTTTAAAACTTAAAAACCATCAAATAGATTTTGGGCACTGGCGGTGCTCGATAGGGTGCCAGCGGTGCACAAACAGGCAATTTCAGTTTGTGGAATGTGATAGGGCGCCAGCCGCCCATTCTGGCACCTGAGGCACCAGTGGTCAAAAATCCTCACTGAACTTCGTTTGATCAAAAATATTCCAATATCTCGATTCGATCCATCATTTATTAATTTATAAAGTATTTAGGAGTAATTAGGATTCAAAAATAACTATCTAAAAAACACAACTACAACAAACAAGAAAACATACCATAAAGATACATATGGGTTGCCTCCCATAAAGCGCTTGGTTTAACGTTGTCAGCCCAACAAACCATTCAGTTAATCGAGATGACTCATCATTAAAACCACTTTGAAGTCAGGTTGAAACACATTAAAGTAAGGCTTTAATCGATGCCCATTAACCTTGAAAATCTTTCCAGTATCAAGATCTTTAATATCAACAGCTCCAAAAGAATGAACTTTTACAACTGTAAAAGGTCCTAACCATCTAGACTTGAGCTTTCCAGGAAATAACTTCAATCTTGTGTTGTATAACAAAAAATTTTGTCCAAATTCCAAGTTCATTTTAAATATCTTCCGATCATGCCTTAATTTCCTTTTTTTCTTTATAAATCTTATCATTATGGTAAGATGCATTTCTAATCTCTTCTAATTCATTTAATTGCATAAATCTTTTCTCTCCAACATTTTTCAAATTAAAATTTAACTCTTTTTTTGCTTAATATGCTTTATGCTCCAATTCAATTGATAAATGACATGTCTTACCGAACACTATTCTATAAGGAGACATTCCAATAGGGGTTTTAAAAGTAGTTCTATAAGCCTATAAAGCAGTATCTAATCGAGCACACCAATCTAGTTTATGATTATCCACAGTTTTCTCCAAAATTCTTTTAATTTAACGATTTGACACTTCTGTTAAACCACTAGTCTGGGTATGATAAGCAGTAGAAATTCTATGAATAATATTATATTTCTTAATTAATCTCTTAATTTGATTATTCCTGAAATGGGATCCACCATCAGTTATGATCACTCTCGGCATTTCATATCTTGTAAATATATTTTTCTTTAAAAATTTTGAAACACTTCGAGCATCACATCTAAGTAAAGCAACAGCTTCAATCAATTTCAAGACATAATCAACGACAACCAATATATATAAATTTCCAAATGAAGGCGTAAATGGTACCATAAAGTCTAATCCCCATACATCAAAAATTTTAACTTCCAAATTATAATTTACAGGCATTTCATTTCTTTTAGAGATATTACATACTCTTTGGCATCGATCACATGATTTAATATATCTATAAACATCTCTAAAAAGAGTAGGCCAATAAAATCCAGATTGTAGAATTTTAAAAGCAGTTTTATCAATACCAAAATGACCTCCAAATTCAGAATCATGACATCGTTGAATAATCAAATTAGTTTCTTCTTGTGGCACACATTTCTTAATAATCAGATCCTTACACTGTTATAGATAGGGCTCATCCCAAAAATAGAATTTTGCATAATATTTAAACTTCTTTTGTTTTTTGCCTTGTTAAATCAGGTGGTACAAGATCACTTACAATATAGTTTACAATATCAACATACTAAGGTAAATTACTTCCCATAATAGTATATAGTTGCTTATCAGGGAAAATTTCAGTAATTGCTTTTTCAAATTCAGATAATTTATCATAGTGTATTCTTGACAGATGATCGGTTATTTGATTGTCAGCTCCCTTCCTATCAACTACCATAAAATAAAATTCTTGTAGAAGAAGTATCCATCTAATAAGTCTAGGTTTCACATCATTCTTTTGCATTAAACATTTTATAGTTGAATGGTATGTATGCACAATACTTTTATTTCCCATTAAATAAGGTCTAAATTTTTCAAAACCAAATACTATATCTAATAACTCTCTTTCAGTTGTGGTATAATTAATTTAAACCTCATTAAGAGTTTTACTAGCATAGTAAATGACTTTGAAAACTTTATCATGCCTTTGCCTCAATTCTACTCCGTTCGCATAATCACTAGCATCACATAAAAGTTCAAATGGTTTCTCCTAATCAAGTGAAAAAATTATAGGTGCAGTGATTAATTTTTCTTTTAATAATTTGAAAGCTCTCAAGCATTCATCATTAAAATCAAAATTTCTATCATTTTCTAACAGTCGGCACAAAGGTTTAGTAATTTTAGATAAATCTTTAATATATCGCCTGTAAAATCCAATGTGTCCTAAGAAACACATCACCTCTCTCACAGTAGTGGTAGTGGCAATCTCTCAATAACTCTAATTTGGGCAGGATTGAACTCCATACCATGTGCAGAAAATTTATGCCAAGTACAATTCCTTCTGCAACTATAAATTGACATTTCCCCCAATTCATAACTAAATATGTTTTCTCGCAAAGCTCCAAAACATTTACTAAGCTTTCTAGGAAAATTTCCAATGAAGTCTTGAATATAGAGAAATCATCCATAAAAACTTCTATTCCATTATCTATCATACTACTGAAGATAGACATCATACATCTCTGAAATGTTGCAAGTGCGTTACATAGTCCAAAATACATTCTTTGAAAAGTAAAGGTTCCATAAGGGCTAGTAAATGTTGTCTTTTTTTATCCTCATGAGCAATAGGTATTTGATGGTAACCAGTATATCCATCCAGAAAATAGTAGTACTTGTGTCCAGTAAGCCTATCTAGCATTTGATCGAGAAAAGGAAGATGAAAGTGATCTTTTCTGGTGGCGGCATTTAATTTCCTATAGTCAATACAAATTCACGATCCATTAACCTGCCTTGTGGGTATAATTTCATTACATTCATTCACTTCAATAATCACTCCTCCCTTTTTCGGTGCACAATGTATTGGAGTCACCCAAGCACTATCTGAAATGGGATAAATAATTCCAGCATCCTGCCATTTTAAAATATCTTTCTTAACTACATCTTTCATTATAGGATTCAATATTCTTTGCGGATCAACTCTCAGTTTATGTTCTTCATCTAATAAAATTCTGTGCATACAAATTAAAGGACTAACTCCTTTAATATCTTTCAAAGTTCATCCAAAAGCTTGTCGGCATATTTTTTGGTTGAGTGTTGTATTTTTGAAAAGGGGGTCGCCTACAGAAATTGTCGGCGAACTTTAAATTTTAAATTTAATTTAAAAATATATAATTTAGAAAGTAGTATTTGATTTTGAAAATAATTTAAAATTTGAAAATTTTAAGATATGAAATCAAACCGATCTCACATCCCAAATAGTTTATATAAACGAGCACCGCATCACAAACCGTGTATCTATCCCGAAGAATAGACACACTGATTGATGATGGGGCTCGATTAAATAAACTAGAAGATTTGTGACATCCGTTTGGTCTGTGAGTCAATTTTATAAGCCAACAAGTTCCCCTACTTAATACAAAGAAATTAAGCAGGGTTTATATTCCCTGGGTTCTTAAAGTTCCCTATAAGGGCAAGCCCCTACAGTTAATCACATCTAAAAGGACGAGAATCATTTAAGAAAACTCTCGATAATGATCAGTGGTTTTGCTCTCAAGAATTTCAAAGTTTAAGGTTTCAAAGGATTGGATTTTGGAAATTTCAATAAGGATTAGCTCAAATTCGGAACAGTTTATTTTAAGAATCTAAAGAAAGAGAAGTAGGAGAAGTTGAGGATCCAAGAAGAATCTTGGAAACTTCCCAAACTATCATATTGTTTGGCTTCAATTTAGAAGTTTATTTAATGTTACAACCCTGCCAATTTTATTTATTTAGGTCTTATATTTGTATGACATAATCACACAAATAGCCTCAAAGATGTGAGGGTTTATGTCTTATCAAATGACTACCTCGGAGTCCTAAGACCAGTTAGGGATTAATTTTCATAACATGATCATGCAAATACTTAACAAAGAGTTGAGGATTTATGTTGCACTAGGCAAACTACTTCGAAATCCTATGGCTTTGTTATTTAATTCTAAGAAAGGTTTTGTTGAAGTAGATTCCAGTTTTGCTGAAGAGGATGGCCGTGCTGCCCACTATGCTCCAAGCTCCTTGTTGTTGTAGAGGTTTAGTTTTAGAAGTCATAAATTGGGAGATGAGAGAAGTGTTTTGATTTAGAGGGAATTTTAAAATCCAACTGTTTTTTAATATTTTAATTAAAACAAATCTTAAAGTTATTTAAACAAAATCGATTAAGATCCCAAGGTTCCGTCATCCCGGCACCGTTATTTTCATCGAATTCACTTAGTCTAGATGAATTTTCTAAACTCAACTGAATGAGTTCCACACTTTCATTTAGACCCTGGGAAATCCCGTTAGCAACACGTGGGTTACATCATCCGAGGTAGTCCCGATCATTCAACGAGACGTTTTAATTTAGTTACAATTGTAGTTTTTTTGTTCTGTTTGTGATTAAATTTTGAGTTGTTTTATATTTTGGAATCTTGTGGAAGTGAATTTTATCTTGCAATGACTTTTAATTTAGTTTTGGTTTCGGTTCAGGGACTATCCTAAAGGTTTTGGTTTTCATGCAACAGACTTATTTATCATGCAAGAAAAGTAAAGTACAGTGCAAGTAAGTAAATTGCAATAATGTAAATTGCAATAAAATAAAAGCGTACCTGGAGGGTCTTCCCTTCATCCCAAGCTGCACTTAAAACACATGTTAAGGCATTTAAAAATTTCAACAGATACCTAGGTAAAGTTAAGGGAAGGGTTATGGTTGTCTACCAAATTCTTAATCCTATAACTAGTCATCTCCTATGACGTCTACGTTCTTGGTTTGGTTTAAGGATGATTTTCTTCATCAAAGAATAATTAAATTCAATTGTTCTTCTAAAACATCCTGTCATATTGAGGAAGTGCTTAGGACAAGTCCTAAACATCTTTTCAATACTTCTGGGATTATTTTGAGTCCAATTAAATTTAGTTGCACATGTGAATTAATCATCCAGGAGTTTAGTTAAACTTTATCTCATGCTCAGTGAACTTGGGTATCTGATTTCCTGATGAATGAAGAGACATCTCATTTAATACTCTATTTAAGAGTTATAATAATTAAAGCTTTTAGGGGCAAGTTGGTTTATTAAGAATTTTAATCATTCTTAATTTGAAGTTTGAGTTAATGATTTAAAGTGATTTAATTTAATTATGGTGTTTTAATTAATAATTTTAAGTTTGGAATAGTGTTCAAATTATTTTTAGATTCATTTTAAATCTTTACACTTTCAATTATCTTAGTATTTCAGATTGATGTTTATATTTTAAATTTACTTAGATAGAAAGAGGTGTTGAAATTATTGATATGTTTTGATTTAACTCTTAATGATTTCATCTGGGTTTGTTATTAAGTGATTTTAATTTAATTTAATTTTATTTGATTTGATTTAATTTAATTTAATTTAATTTTTAATGTAATTTTAATTTAATTTTAATTTAATTTACTTTAATTTAACTTTTAATTTAATTTTAATTTAATTTTAATTTTAGTTTAATTTAATTTAATTTCAATTTAATTTAATTTTTAATTTTGTTTAATTTTAGTTTCAATCTTTTTAATTTAATTTAATTTAATTGTTAAGGTGTTAATTTAATTTAATTTAAACTTTGACTTGACTTAATTTGATTTAATTTAATTTAACCCCATGATTTTAAATTTGATTTTAATTATTACTTTAATTTTTCAATAAGAACTAAATATTATTGAAGTGACTTATTTAGGGATTTTTAAATTAAAGAATAAATGTCCTCATAATAATATCCCTATTTTAATAATCCAAATTTTAAATATATTCTTTCCAAAATTTAAATTATTTAATTAATTAGGGTTTCATTTTAATATTTTCAAAGTGTTTAATGGGTTTCTACCCTCTAATTTCCCTAAGTTTCAATCATCCAAGAGAAAGTTAAAAGATCAAATATTTTACCCTCCATTTTGATTAAACCTAAAGTTTTAATTAAGGGTTAAAATTCTTAATTACCTTTATGCCCTTTTAGGCTTATTTATTTCATAACTCACTAAATTGAGATCAAATGAATTTGAAATTTTTATCTCACCTCACTCACATGTCAATTAAGATATTAGAGGAGAAAATGTGATTTTTCAGAATTTAATTTTATTTATATAATTATTTTTAGTAAAAAAAATGGGTTTTCAAAGAAAATTCAACAATATGACCAAGGTAAAGTTTCTATCTTTAAGAAAATCATGAGAAGTTCATAATGACTAGAGGACCACTTGGACCAATTTTTGTGATTTTTTTCAATTATATTTTATTTATTATAATTATTTTGATTTTTAAAGTATTAATTAATTTTAAAATAAAATAAAAATTGAAAAATAGATTTTATATTTTTCTTAAATTTCTCTGACCTCAAAGAGTCCAAAGAAACAAGTTTTATAATTTTCTAATTTTTCATTGATTTATTAGAATTATTTTAGTGAAAAAGGTTAAAATTTCATTTTTTTAATATTAAAAATTACATCAAGCCTTTAAAATTCAATATCTTATCCTAGGGACTTAGGAAAAAAACTTGGTTTGTTCCTAAGTAATTAGGAGTTAAAATGTAACATTTTTATGATTTTGAATATTTTTGTTATTTTTATTATTTTTTAATTATTAAAATATTAAAATATTGTGAAAAATCAACTTTTTTTAGAAAATTCCAATTTTAATTTTTCTGAACTCCCCTGATATTAAAGAAGCTCCAAAACTATTTTTGTGAATTTTTGAAAAGTATTTTTGGAGTTATGAATTTTTAAAGTTCCATTTTGTTTATGAGGGTTAATCAATCCATTTGGTGGGGTTAATCAAGTCTAATTGATTTCAAAATTTTATGTAAGGTTCCTCTGACCCTAAAGAACAATGGAGAATTATTTTCAAGTCAATTTGGTGTGTGGTTAACCCTAATTAATTCAAATTTAGTTTTGGGAGTTTAGGTCAATTAAGGTTATCATGAATGAATTAACTCAAAATATATTTTTACAGGGTCCCCTGGTTCTAAGAAACATCATCAAATTTTCCTAGAATTTATTTTATATCATGCGAATTATTGGAATTAAAATACCTAAAACAGTGACAAGAACTTGAAAAATCAATAACTCTTTACAGACATGGCCATTGACCTTGAAAAATTCAGGGAATATTCCCAGGATTAGGGGCTTCAAAAGTCCTATAGCCTCATGCCATGGTGAATTGTCTATGCAAATGGAGAATCAAAACATTGGAAAGAGTAAATAAATTATTAAAATAAAATACTCATCCAATTAACTTGATTTCGTTTCCACATTATTTTCCTCTGTTCACTGAGGAAGAGGGTATTTTTATTTTATTTTTGTGATTTTTCTATGCAAAGATATGAATTTTTGAAGTTTTGGTATTTAAATAATTCAAAAATACCCTAATTTCCTACTTATCCGACTCGGCGCCTCGTCATCCTCGTTCGGATCAAAAGCCCACGCGTTGCTCCATGATTCGCCGCCGCCATCTGACTCAGTGCTTCAGGGGCCCGCGGTTCGTGTACCATTGCGCAGTCCGGCTTGATCTCGAACGTTTGCTCGATACATGTGCTATCCAACGGCTCCTGGTCATCGTCTACGACTGGTGTGTACCCCTGACCGTCCACACTCAAACCCTAATATCTCTCTCGATTCTTAATGGATTTTCGAGTTCTTATACTCTATCGATTCGTCTTGAAGAGACAAACACATCCATACGGTTTATAAGCCATGAAATTAACCCAAACAAAATGGAGAATTGCTAGAAGCTCGAGAGGAAGAGTGAGTTCATACCTTTGCTCGGAGCAGTGAAGCTTCAATCTTAGGGTTGTGTCACCTTCGATTGAGTCCAAGCAAGCTCCAGATGAAGTCCTTGGCTCTGGGGAATTGTCTAAGTATGAAAGTGACCAAGGCCGATCACAAAGCTTGGAGGCTAGAAGCAATGGCTGGCCTGGTGAGGGGGCTTTTACTGTGGAACTTCTCCTCTTGGTCTGGTTAAGGTGTAGAGTCAATCAATTTGAAGATTGGCTCACTGTGGTGAAGTGTCCTATTTTTGGGTGGATTTTCAACTCCGAAATTGAGCACTGTTAATGGGATTTAGGGCAAAGGAACACTGGGGATCAACTGCTCTGGGTTAGGAGAAGCTCTTGGAGCAATTTTGGCAGAGTTTCCTTAAGGTCTGGTTCATCACCTTATTTGGCCGAGAGGTGAGTGGGTTTAAATAGAGGTGGCTGGAGGGCCTCCCAGGGGGGTTTAATGGCATGGATCCACTGGTCAGGGCAAGGGAAGAACAGCTGCGATGGCCATTTGGGTTAGGACAAGTCAGCTAATTCAAATTGAATTTTTGATTCAAATTAAGCCTCTCGGCCTGGTGGTTTCCGGCAGCTGTGGTGGCCGGCCGGCCATGCATGGGTCACCCTCAGGGTCAGAGAGGTCAGGGCTTGAGTTTGGTGCGAACAATTGGCTTTGGACATGTGTAAAGGAGTTGGATTGAAATGGCATGGGGATAAGGTTATTTTGGGTTCAAATGGGTCAACCCATGGTTTTGGGCTTGGTGCACCACCCAAGGCCTGGATCTAGGCTGAAAAGATTCATTTGGGTCAGCCAAGAGGAAATGGTGTAGTCTCCTTCAAGGATTAGGTGGCTAAAATGGTTTAGTGTGTATCATGGATGAGGTTAAAAAAGCTTAAGGAAGGCTTAATATAGGGGCCCCTCCATTTGCCATAAATGACATGGTGAGGTGTCAAAATTCTCATGGCTTCATATGGCTTGTAAATGGCTCACATTTGGCTTACATTTGGCTTGGAAAAGGTTGGCTTGTTTCATGAAAAAGGATTTTAAGGATTTTTGGTATTTTGGGGGTAATTTGGCACATGGCTTAGTTTAGAAAGATTCAATGATGAATTTGAAACATAAGGAGTGATTTAATTAAATGGATGATGAGATGAAAGTGTCTTGTAGGCTTTGGATTGATTTTAGGTCTTTTGAAATCATTTTGGATGGGCTTTTAAAGTGGTTTAAGGAAGTGGGATTTTGGATTTAAAGTAAATTTAGGATGAAAATTTTGTAAAGGATTGTGCCAAATAAATGTTGCAATTGGTTTAGGGATGTGTGATGAGTGGTTGGAATCAATTTAGTGTGATTTGGAGTAGAATTGTGTTAAATTTGGGCTTTTTTGGTAAAGGGGCCAAGGTGGGCCAAATTCGGTTAAATTGGGCTAAGGTTGAATTTGGTGTAAACTTAATGTTGGGAAATATTTATGGGAGTGTTACAAAGGGTTTTCAACTTTGGTTGGGCTCTAATTTTGGGATTTAGGCTTATTTGGGTTAGGTTTGGGCTTAGGTCAATTTAAGGGATTTTTGTTTTGGGTTAGGTTTGGGTGGAGTTTAGGTTCAAATTTTGGGCAAATCAAGTTAGTATTTTGCTTATGGGGATGTTATGAAGGCTTTAGAAAAGATTTGGGGCTAATTGGGGTTGACTTGGGTTGGTTTGAGCTAGGTTTAGGTCATGAGCCAAAATTAGGCTTTTAGGCTTCAAACTGAAATTAGGCCCAAATGTCAATCAAATTGGACTTGGATTTAGTCTAAATTGATATTGGGGATATTTAATTGAAATTTAGAATTGATTTGGACCAAAATTGAGGTTAATTGAGGTGGTTTGATTTGACATTGGGTTCACTTGGGTTAAAAATGGGTCAAATTGGGGTAATTGGTAAAAGTGGGGTAAATTGTCCAAATTGGCCCATGGTGTAGTTGAACAAAATGAAATTAGGAATATTTGGGATTTTTTGGAATTTTCTGGGAATTTTTAGAATTTTTGGATTTTTGGGGTAAAAGGGTATTTTGGTAATTTTGGGGGGTTTAGGGGTATTTTTGGAAATTTTGGTATTTTTGGCCAACGATGGTCAATTTGAGTGGTGGGAAGTGTTTAGGGTTGATTTTGAGGAATCTTGGGTAACTTAGGTAACTTTGCAAAATTTGGGTCATTTCAAGGGTATTCGGTAGGTTTGGTGGGTCCGGGGCCCCAGGGGTCAAAACATTGAAATTTTGAAAAAAATGCAGATTGATCAAGTGTGAGTGAAATGGAATTACTTTGGTTGAGCCATGAAGCCACATTAAGCCCATATGAGCCATGAGAGGACTCATTTGAGGCATTCACTATGTTGTTCCTTACCCACTTAGCCGGGGGCTTAAGGGTTAAGGACCATCCTTATGAATTACCTACATGAGTCAGGAAGTCAAGTTAGGTGAGATTGTGGTTTTAGAACTTGGAATGTGTGTGAGAGTGTAGTGTATGTGCAAGCTGACCCTCACTGGACCGTGCCATCCAGGGTATTCCTAAGGCCAAAAGGTCTTATAGGGAACTCATCATTTAAACCTCCACATTTGATTTCAACCCTCTAGGTGATTATGGGTCTACAATCAAACTTGTGGGGATTACAGAGAGTTAAGAAGTAGTTTGAATTTCTAAATGGTGGTTTCCATTTCTAGTCCTCTAAGATTAGTCAAAGGAAAAGTCTAAGACTAGATCCTAAGTACTAAAGAGAGAAGCAAAAGACCTCACCAAAATTGAGGTCAACAAATGGACCCCCAATAGGTGTGGCGTGCTAACCAAGCACACTGCACGTCTTGGCATTGATCGAAGATATCAACAAAACCAACACAGACGTCCAAGTGACAAACTTAGGACGAAGTAGAAGAATTTCTGCTAAGGAGTATCAGGTATATTTCCAAGACTGGAGATTCCTGAACTCTCGCTGGGGAAAGGGAAGGAGGTGAACTCCAAATCACAAGATCTAGGGAATTCGATTTAGATTTCATTTTAGTTTTAAATTTCAAGTTTCCATGTGTGAGTTTAGATTTGGATTTGTTCTGAGTTTAAATTTCGATTGAAGTTTAATTTAAAATCAATTTAAAGGAATTTTGAATTTGAAATTTGGATTTGAAATGAGAATTGAAACCTGGGTTTCAACCTCGGGATTGCGAAGAAAACTGAAATTTAGGCACCAGCCTCGGAGTGAGAATCAGAGTTTAAGTATCAACAGAAAAAGGATGAGAATCAGAATTTAGGTACTGATCTCAAGAGAGTGAGATTTAAAATTTAAGTATCAAACTTGAAAGAGAATCAAAATTTAGGTATCGATCTCGGAAAGAGAGTCAGAATTTAGGTACCGACCTCGAAATGAGAACCGAAATTTAGGTACCAGTCTCGAAAGTTGTAAATCGAAATTTAGGTATCAATTTGGATGAGAATCAAAATTTAGGTACCGACCTCGAAAGAAGAGAACTGGAATTTGGTACCAGTCTCGAAAGAGAGGATTGAAATTTGGTATCAACCTCGAAACAAAATCGAAATTTAGGTATTAATCTCAAATGAGAGTCGGAGTTTAGGTACCGACCTCGAAGGAAGAGAATTGGAATTTGGTACCAGTCTCGAAAATTTAGAATTTAAATTTAGGTATCAATTCGAAAGAGAGTCGGAATTTGGTACCGACCTCTAAGGAAGAGAACTGGAATTTGGTACCAGTCTCGGAAATTTAGAATTGAAATTTAGGTATTAATTCGAATGAGAATCAAAATTTAGGTATCGATCTCGAAAGATGGGAATAAAAATTTAGGTACTGATCCCAGAATGAGAACTGGAATTTAGGTACCAGTCTCGAGAGTTGAGAATTGAAATTTAGGTATCAACTCGAAAGAGAATCGAAATTTAGGTATTGATCTCGAAAGATGGGAATCAGAATTTAGGTACTGATCCCAGAATGAGAACTAGAATTTAGGTACCAGTCTAGAGAGTTGAGAATTGAAATTTAGGAATCAATTCGAAAGAGAATCAAAATTTATGTATCGATCTCGAAAGATGGGAATCAGAATTTAGGTACTGATTCTAGAATGAGAACAGGAATTTAGGTACCAGTCTCGAAAGTTGAGAATGGAAATTTAGGTATCAATTTGAAAGAGAATCGAAATTTAGGTATTGATCTCGAAAGATGGGTATCATAATTTAGGTACTGATCCCAGAATTAGAACTGGAATTTAGGTACCAGTCTCAAGAGTTGAGAATTGAAATTTAGGTATCAATTTGAAAGAAAATCGAAATTTAGGTATCGATCTCGAAAGATGGGAATCAGAATTTAGGTACTGATTCTAGAATGAGAACTGGAATTTAGGTACCAGTCTCGAAAGTTGAGAATTGAAATTTAGGTATCAATTTGAAAGAGAATCGAAATTTAGGTATCGATCTTGAAAGAAGGGTATCATAATTTAGGTACTGATCCCAGAATTAGAACTGGAATTTAGGTACCAGTCTCAAGAGTTGAGAATTGAAATTTAGGTATCAATTTGAAAAAGAATCGAAATTTAGGTATCGATCTCGAAAGATGGGAATCAGAATTGAGGCACCGATCCCAGAATGAGAACTGGAATTTAGGTACCAGTCTCAAGAGTTGAGAATTGAAATTTAGGAATCAATTCGAAAGAGAATCAAAATTTATGTATCTATCTTGAAAGATGGGAATCAGAATTTAGGTACTGATTCTAGAATGAGAACTGAAATTTAGGTACCAGTCTCGAAAGTTGAGAATTGAAATTTAGGTATCAATTTGAAAGAGAATCGAAATTTAGGTATCGATCTCGAAAGATGGGTATCATAATTTAGGTACTGATCCCAGAATTAGAACTGGAATTTAGGTACCAGTCTCAAGAGTTGAGAATTGAAATTTAGGTATCAATTTGAAAGAGAATCGAAATTTAGGTATCGATCTCGAAAGATGGGAATCAGAATTTAGGTACCGATCCCAGAAAGAGAACTGGAATTTAGGTACCAGTCTCAAAAGTTGAGAATTGAAATTTAGGTATCAATTCGAAAGAGAATTGAAATTTAGGTATCGATCTCGAAAGATGGGAATCAGAATTTAGGTACTGATCCCAGAATGAGAACTGGAATTTTGGTACCAGTCTCGAGAGTTGAGAATTGAAATTTAGGTATCAATTCGAAAGAGAATCAAAATTTAGGTATCGATCTCGAAAGATCGGAATCAAAATTTAGGTACTGATCCCAGAATAAGAACTGGAATTTAGGTACCAGTCTCGAGAGTTGAGAATTAAAATTTAGGTATCAATTCGAAAGAGAATCGAAATTTAGGTATCCATCTCGAAAAGATGGGAATCAGAATTTAGGTACTGATCCCAGAATGAGAACTGGAATTTAGGTACCAATCTCGAAAGTTGAGAATTGAAATTTAGGTATCAATTCGAAAGAGAATCAAAATTTAGGTATCGATCTCGAAAGATGGGAATCAAAATTTAGTTACTGATCCCAGAATGAGAACTGGAATTTAGGTACCAGTCTCGGGAGTTGAGAATTGAAATTTAGGTATCAATTTGAAAGAGAATCGAAATTTAGGTATCGATCTCGAAAGATGGGAATCAGAATTTAGGTACCGATCCCAGAATGAGAACTGAAATTTAGGTACCAGTCTCAAAAGTTGAGAATTGAAATTTAGGTATCAATTCGAAAGAGAATTGAAATTTAGGTATCGATCTCGAAAGATGGGAATCAGAATTTAGGTACTAATCCCAGAATGAGAACTGGAATTTAGGTACTAGTCTCAAGAGTTGAGAATTAAAATTTAGGTATCAATTTGAAAGAGAATCGAAATTTAGGTATCGATCTCGAAAGATAGGAATCCGAATTTAGGCACTGATCCCAGAATGAGAACTGAAATTTAGGTACCAGTCTCAAGAGTTGAGAATTGAAATTTAGGAATCAATTCGAAAGAGAATCAAAATTTATGTATCGATCTTGAAAGATGGGAATCAGAATTTAGTTACTAATTCTAGAATGAGAACTGGAATTTAGGTACCAGTCTCGAAAGTTGAGAATTGAAATTTAGGTATCAATTTGAAAGAGAATCGAAATTTAGGTATCGATCTCGAAAGATGGGTATCATAATTTAGGTACTGATCCCAGAATTAGAACTGGAATTTAGGTACTAGTCCCAAGAGTTGAGAATTGAAATTTAGGTATCAATTTGAAAGAGAATCAAAATTTTGGTATCGATCTCGAAAGATGGGAATCAGAATTTAGGTACCGATCTCAGAATGAGAACTGGAATTTAGGTACCAGTCTCAAAAGTTGAGAATTGAAATTTAGGTATCAATTCGAAAGAGAATCGAAATTTAGGTATCGATCTCGAAAGATGGGAATCAGAATTTAGGTACTGATCCCAGAAAGAGAACTGGAATTTAGGTACCAGTCTCGAGAGTTGAGAATTGAAATTTAGGTATCAATTTGAAAGAGAATTGAAATTTAGGTATCGATCTCGAAAGATCGGAATCAAAATTTAGGTACTGATCCCAAAATAAGAACTGGAATTTAGGTACCAGTCTCGAGAGTTGAGAATTAAAATTTAGGTATCAATTCAAAAGAGAATCGAAATTTAGGTATCGATCTCGGAAAGATGGGAATCAGAATTTAGGTACTGATCCCAGAATGAGAACTGGAATTTAGGTACCAATCTCGAAAGTTGAGAATTGAAATTTAGGTATCAATTCGAAAGAGAATCAAAATTTAGGTATCGATCTCGAAAGATGGGAATCAAAATTTAGGTACTGATCCCAGAATGAGAACTGGAATTTAGGTACCAGTCTCGAGAGTTGAGAATTGAAATTTAGGTATCAATTTGAAAGAGAATCGAAATTTAGATATCGATCTCGAAAGATGGGAATCAGAATTTAGGTACCGATCCCAGAATGAGAACTGGAATTTAGGTACCAGTCTCAAAAGTTGAGAATTGAAATTTAGGTATCAATTCGAAAGAGAATTGAAATTTAGGTATCGATCTCGAAAGATGGGAATCAGAATTTAGGTACTGATCCCAGAATGAGAACTGGAATTTAGGTACCAGTCTCGAGAGTTGAGAATTGAAATTTAGGTATCAATTCAAAAGAGAATCGAAATTTAGGTATCGATCTCGAAAGATAGGAATGAAAATTTAGGTATTGATCCTAGAATAAGAATTGGAATTTAGGTACTAGTCTCGAGAGTTGAGAATTAAAATTTAGGTATCTATCTCGGAAAGATGGGAATCAGAATTTAGGTACTGATCCCAGAATGAGAACTGGAATTTAGGTACCAATTTCGAAAGTTGAGAATTGAAATTTAGGTATCAATTCGAAAGAGAATCAAAATTTAGGTATCGATCTCGAAAGATGGGAATCAAAATTTAGGTACTGATCCCAGAATGAGAACTGGAATTTAGGTACCAGTCTCGAGAGTTGAGAATTGAAATTTAGGTATCAATTCAAAAGAGAATCAAAATTTAGGTATCGATCTCGAAAGATGGGAATCAAAATTTAGGTACTGATCCCATAATGAGAACTGGAATTTAGGTACCAGTCTCGAGAGTTGAGAATTGAAATTTAGGTATCAATTCGAAAGAGAATCGAAATTTAGGTATCGATCTCGAAAGATGGGAATCAGAATTTAGGTACTGATCCCAGAATGAGAACTGGAATTTAGGTACCAGTCTCGAAAGTTTGAAAGAGGACTAGAAGTTAGGCTCTAGCCTCGAAGAGAACTGTAAGTTAGGCTCCAGACTCAAAGGTTTATCTGTATGAAGAGGGACCCAATCTCATGCCATCAGAACCAAATCGAACAAAGTTCGTGGCTCCGTGTCAATAGAACTAGTTGATCCTCTAAAACACATAGGAAAGAGAACTGAAAGGAGCTGGTAAGTGTACCAAGCTGAAAAGACTTGACTTAGCAATAAGTCAAGGAAAATATTCAAATTTCAAAAGAGTTTCAAACAGGTTTCAATTGAGGAAAGAACTGAAAGGTTCGAATAAGAGGATTCAGATCGGAATTCAATTTGAGATTTAGATTCGTTTTCTTTGTCCTTTAACGATCCCATTTTATTTTATTTTTGTTTATTTAGTGTTCATGTGAATTTGAAGTTCATTTTAATATTCAGATTTTTTAGGAGATGTTCTCATTTATTTTCTTTTCTTTTCTGTTCTTCGTTCAAAGTTCATTTAACTCTAATGGCGTTTCCAGTCAATTTGCACGAAAAGAGGTGAAGGCAAAATATGACGTAGTCGTTTTCATTCCAACTTGCTGAAAATACATCATACAACTTGATCTAATCATGATGACATTTTCCTCGGAAATTTTATGTCTCATACAATCCATGTAAATCCAAAACGGATTGTGTAAGATTCTTGTTGATCCATCCAAAAGCGTCTGTAAAAAAAAAATCCATGTCTGAATAGTAAGAAACATGAGCAATAGCATCACCTTCCAAGCCACCCTTGGCAGGAATGCCGCATGGATGTGTATTTGGAGGTGTGTTATTTCCCATGTAACTCACAGCTCGTAGGGCTGGAGGCTCTCCAATTCTGGATCTGGCTGAAAGTGGTAAGGCATTTTTCTGTCATCCATTCTTCTAAAAGTAACTGAGATCCGCTTCACAGGCACTCCTGGAATGCAATGCTTCGCAACGTCTGCTCCGTTTCCTTTTAACACCACAACGGAACCTACCGGTAGTGGTATCTCCACCAGCCCTCAGAACTCACCGGGGCCTGCAATCCGGAGGTGAGATCCGAACATGATGTTGCACTGGTTGACGAATGACACTGTGCAGAAGGGTCTAACAAAGTCATGATGGTCTATGTGTCGAGGTATGCAGTCGTCTTCCTTGTAGATGTTAATAATGCAGCTGTTGGGTATGCAATCTGCAGGCAATACCCTCCATGTTATCATCCTTTTCACCATTCTCTTAATGATTCTTGGCATCGGATCCACCTCACTACGACGGAGTATCCCTGGTGGATTTCCTTTTCCGTCTATGGAAAAATTGTAGCAACATCCACATTGGAGTGTACTCTTCCTTTTCCTGGCATCCACCTTCAGGTTTCTAAATATGTCTTTTCTCTCAGGCGGCCAGCTCGACCCATTTTCTATAATTCGAGGATGCAGTCTACAATTTGTTGTTGCTCATAATCTGAGAACACATCTGTATGCAGCTCGAGGCCCTCCAAGATGTTGACCCTCTTGTTTCTGATTCTTTTAAAGTATTCAAAGGTTTTCTTCTCAACTAGTTGCATTTTCTCCAACTCGTATTCCGGGATTATCTGAAGTCTTCGGTGTCTAGTAACATACTGCGGGATGTATGGCTCAACCCCAGCAAGTTCTTCTACATGTCTCAGCTTCTCGGGGATAGTCTATGTAGGGACTTCCTCCGGGGTTGCTTTCGCAACAAGACTCTTCGGAAATGTTTCCTTCTGAATCAGAGCAACTGGCTCTTCTGAAGTTGCTTCGGTGTCTGATGGTTCTAATTCTATCGTGATCGGAGCTCCTCGGAATTCACAAATGGACTCGTTGCTTGTTGAGCTTTCGTAGCCTCCTTTGTGAACATCTTCTTCGTTGTGGTCATCGAGGTTATGTATGATTTGAGAATCATTATTTGTATTGGAATCGAGATCCGGATTAAGCTGGTTGTAGCTAGTTATGTAATCATTAGAAACAGTCAAAATGTAGCCAACGCCATAACCCTTATCATTATAAGATCTCGCCGGGGCGAGCAGATAATCATACAGAGTCAGGAGTTCGAGGGATTTCTCCCTCGAATCAGAAACAACCATCCTAGGATAAGCAGCCCCTACTCTACCCTTCGGAGCCTCGGTCTTCTTTTCTTCCACAATCTTCTCCTCCTTCTGGGGCAGTTCTTCAATCGTAAGTGATAGTGCCGGCTCAGCAGATTTCAAACTCTGAGTTGAAGCACATACCGAAGCGGCCTGGATGTGATCCAAAATTTTCTTTCATGATTTTGTCCAAACGGTACTCCATCCATCATCGGTCGTATGCGGGTCTATTGAAATAATGGGATCCGTTGAAATAACATTGACGGAACCTCCTTTCTGGGGTTCCTTCATGTATTCCTTTGGGATCGTTATGTTCCCTTTCCGGAGATTGTCATCAAGACAACTCTTGAAAGTGATGCAATCCTCTATCTTGTGTCCGAGCATCCGGTCGTAAGGGCAATAGTTCTGATGATCTTTCTTATTGACTTCCTCCGACTTCTTGGGCTTTGGCAGTTGAAAAACTGGTGTCTTCATTAAGCTGCGGAACATCTTCGCTATTGTTTCAGTTTTGAATGGATACTCTCTATTTAGAAATTCTCTTAAGGTATGCGATGAACGAGGCAGTTGTTCATAATGCTGAGGTGACTGTAGCTTGGTCGAGATTGTTGGTAGCTCTGCTGAGGTTGCTGATGGTGGTTGTTGGTAAGTCCGTTGCAGTGGTTGATAACTGGGCTGTGGTCGTTCTGGCGGTATCTGCATTGGCCGCTTGCCCTTATCTCATCGCCACGACGATTCAGCATTTCTTTTCGAATGCTTTCACAGTTTTCTGCTTATCGGTCTTGTCTACGAAACTTAACTGCTTTGCCTCTTCTTGCAAGCTCCCGGCCTTGCTAAGTAACTTCTCGAAAGTCTTGATTGTAAATCCTTTAAGGAGAAATGCTATCGGGCCATGGATACTCTTGAGCAAGATGCCGACTACATGTTGTTCTTAAAGCTGTGGTTCACACTTCATGCTTAAATTCCTCCACCGAAGTATGTAATCCACTAAAGTCTCATTCAGCTTTTGTTGCTCCACCACTAGATCACCGATAGTGATGTGGTGCTGAGCCCCAGCAAACCGTTTAACGAAGAGATTTTCTAGTTCTAAAAAGGTCTTTACCGAGCAGTTTGACAATTCTGCGTACCAGTCGAAGGCAATCCCTAACAAACTGCTGACGAACTGATGGAAGAGTAAAGCGTCACTCCCATCGGCATTGCAACAACTAGCACGAAAATGTGCGACATGCTGTCGGGGGTTTCCCGTTCCATCAAAAGTCTTAAATAGAGATGGTACGAAGCCTTTCGGGTATTGGACCGCATAGAACTCTTCGGAGTAAGGTCTACCTGTCTTAATTGATGTTCCACTCTTAGATTGCGCTAGGGCTTCTCGCACATGCTGTTCTACCATGTTTTTAATGTCCTTTTCTGGAATCATGTTTTGTGCAGAATCCATCTTTGATGGCTCGTCTCCGTTGATGGATGTGATCTCTTTTCCTCCATCTGCAATATGAATGATCTCTGGGGGTGTTTCTTTCTGAGGCTGAACCTGACTCTGGAGAGTGGCTAAAGTGGCAGGCATCTCTTCCATCCTTTTTGCCATCTGGGAAATTGTGTCATCTCTTTCCCGAAGCTGTGCCCTCATCACTTTCGGTTCATCTCTTTCTGCAGCTGCTGGAGCACCTTGTGAAGCTGATGATGCTCGCGTCTCAATCATATTGATCTCGGCATACTCCTCATCCATGAACTCTGATGAGTAAACTTCATCTTCTAGTTTTTTTCTTCTCTTTCTTTTGCTAACCGTCGGATGTCGGTCCTTAACTTGTCCATGGCATCCTCTAGTGGCCTTTTCCACACGGTCTCGCAGTTGTCTCGTGACGGTTGTTGAACTTCCTTTCCGGGAGTCCCCTTTATTGCAGTAGCACTTTCTTCTGATTCAAGTCTTCTGACAAGACTTTTCTTCTTAGGACATTATTTTGGTCTTAACTCGCCAGTAGTAGGTCGCCATATCATCCTTCTTACAGTCAGAAGCCTAGGATCGGATGGTCTGTCAGTTATATCTTTGGAAGGTGGTATCCTCCCTAATTTGTAGACACGATACAACAATGAGTGAACTGGCTTTTATCTTCTTCTTTTATTTCTCTGTGGCAGCAACAGGCTCTATTCGTGGTCTGAGGCGGGATTTAGCTGGCACCCGTCCTATCCTTCTTAAGATTTCTGACACAGGGCATCTTTCTTTCTTTGCCAATCTTTCTATCACAGCTTGCAGTCGGGCAAATGGCGTAGTCTTATCCCTCTTCCTCTTATAATTGTTGTAGTACGCAGGTCGGGGTAATGCAGCGGCGATCCTACGGACATTCTCTTCATCTGATGCTGCAGAGAGAGGCTGAAACCTTCTCCCTTCCAACAGAGGTATATACTCAGGCAGTTCTTCTCTTTCCTCAGGAATTTCTTCTAGAAAAACAACTTCAGCAGCTTTAGCTTTCTCGATCTTAGCGATCTTTCTGCTTCTATTTCTCCTTTGAGTCTGAGTTAGGGGTGCAACTCTTGAACTGGACCCAGTCTCAAAAAATAGATGGTATTGTAGCAAAATCTGTACCCTCCACGGTGACAGGCTCATCACAGACTTGGATTTCCTTCCCCTTTAGTTTGACAGAAGTCGGGGAAGGTGTAAAGATGACTAGACCGATGGGGGTAGAGACAATAGTCCTCTTACGAACAGTAGTACTCGTTGCAGCTGGAACCCTTTGCAAGGGAGGAAATTCTTAAGTCGATTTCAGGTTGAACTTAATCAGGGGTTTCTCAGTTTCTGGCACTTTGTCCATTAGTGCGAAGAGAGTGACGTCAGCAAACTTAATATCTGTATTATCAAATCCTTATCCAAAACGGATGATTCCATTATCTGGCAACTCATCCTTGTAAACGGCGAAGTCCATTCCATTGGTGAAGGAGAAAATTAACTTTGGCGCAGTCATTTTCTGCAGTGGTAGATTCTGGGTATTAGTCTCGAATTACGCTTTCTTTTATCGCAAAACTTAGGACGAAAAAAAAGAGTTCGCACACATTTTCGTTCATGTAATTATGATTTTAAAAGGATTTGTTTATTAAAAGAGTTGTTTATTAGAGGATTTGTTTATAAGGAACGAAATGTTTAAAGGTATAGAAAAGGTAAAGGATCTGATTCAGAATTTGAAAGGAAGAGAAAGTCTCGTAAGACTTCTCAATCCGAAGGACCGCTTCTAAGCTAACACCCATTAGGGGTCCACCCCACCTCAGAAAAGAGGTAAAAGGATCTCAGAACCTCTCCATTTAGGAGTGTCTAAATAGTGGCTCCTAAATCCGAGAGGAGTTGGCTATACTCGTTCAAGACAAAAATGAATGGGGTATTCCAACAGAAGAATAGTAGTTTGCTCCACTAGGGACATGGATACACTACCGATTTATGAAAGCAAAACCATCTAATCAAAATGGAGAGAGGAACTAGTCCCCAGCGGAGTCGCCAGAAATTGTCGTCATATTTTTAGGTTGAGTAGTTGTATTTTTGAAAAGGGGGTCGCCTACAGAAATTGTCAGCAAACTTTAAATTTAAAATTTAATTTAAATATATATATAGTTTATAAAGTAGTATTTGATTTTGAAAATGATTTTAAATTTGAAAATTTTAAAATATGAAATCAAACCGATCTCACATCCCAAATAGTTTATATAAACGAGCACCGCATCACAAACCGTGTATCCATCCCGAAGAATAGACACATTTCTTGATGATGGGGCTCGATTAAATAAACTAGAAGATTTGTGACATCTGTTTGGTCTACGAACCAATTTTATAAGCAGACAAGTTCCCCTGCTTAATACAAAGAAATGAAGCAGGGTTTATATTACCTGCGTTCTTAAAGTTCCCTATAAGGGCAAGCCCCTATAGTTAATTACATCTTAAATGACGAGAATCATTTAAGAAAACTCTCGATAATGATCAGTGGTTTTCCTCTCAAGAGTTTCAAAGTTTAAGGTTTCAAAGGATTGGATTTTGGAAATTTCAATAGGGATTAGCTCAAATTCGGAACAGTTTATTAAGAATCCAAAGAAAGAGAAGTAGGAGAAGCTGAGGATCCAAGAAGAATCTTGGCAACTTCCCAAACTATCCTATCATTTGGCTTCAATTTGGGAGTTTATTTAATGTTGCAGTCCTGCCAATTTTATTTATTTAGGTCTTATATTTGTATGACATAATCACACAAATAGCCTCGAAGATGTGAGGGTTTATGTCATATCAAACGACTACCTCGGAGTCCTAAGACCAATTAGGGCTTAATTTGCATGATATGATCATGCAAATACCTAACGAAGAGTTAAGGATTTATGTTGCACTAGGCAAACTACCTCGAAATCCTATGGCTTTGTTATTTAATTCTAAGAAAGGTTTTGTTGAAGTAGATTCCAGTTTTGCTGACGACGATGGCTGTGCTGCCCACTATGCTCCAAGCTCCTTGTTGTTGCAGAGGATTAGTTTTAGAAGTCATAAATCGAGAGATGAGAGAAGTGTTTTGGTTTAGAAGGAATCTTAAAATCCAAGTGTTTTTTAATATTTTAATTAAAACAAATCTTAAAGTTGTTTAAACAGAACCGATTAAGATCCCACGATTCCGTCATCCCGACACCGTTATTTTCATCGAATTCACTTAGTCTTGATGAATTTGCTAAACTCAACTGAATTAGTTCCACACTTTCATTTAGACCTTGGGAAATCCCGTTAGCAACACGTGGGTTACATCATCCGAGGTACTCCCGATCATTCAACGAGACATTTTAATTTAGTTACAATTGTAGTTTTGTTGTTCTATTTTTAATTAAATTTTGAGTTGTTTTATATTTTGGAATGTTGTGACGGTGAATTTTATCTTGTAATGAATTTTAACTTAGTTTTGGTTTAAGTTCAGGGACTATCCTAAAGGTTTTGGTTTTCAAGCAACAGTCTTATTTATCATGCAAGAAAAGTAAAGTACAGTGCATGTAAGTAAATTGCAATAAAATAAAAGCGTACCTCGAGGGTCTTCCCGTCATCCCAAGATACACTTAAAACACATGTTAAGGCATTTAAATATTTCAGCAGATACCTAGGTAAAGCTAAGGGAAGGGTTTTGGTTGTCTACTAAATTCCTAATCATATAACTAGTCATCTCCTATGACGTCTAGGTTCTTGGTTTGATTTAAGGATGATTTTCTTCATCAATGAATAATTAAATTCAATTGTTCTTCTAAAACAACCCATCATATTGAGGAAGTGCTTAGGACAAGTCCTAAACATCTTTTCAATACTTCTGGGATTATTTTGAGTCCAAGTAAATTTAGTTGCACAGGTTAATTAATCATCAAGGAGTTTAGTTAAACTTTATCTCTTGCTCAGTGAACTTGGGTATTGGATTTCCTGATGAATGAAGTGACATCTCATTTAATACTCTATTTAAGAGTTATAATAATTAAAGCCTTTAGGGGCAAGTTGGTTTATTGAGAATTTTAATCATTCTTAATTTAAAGTTTGAGTTAATGATTTAAAGTGATTTAATTTAATAATGGGGTTTTAATTAATAATTTTTTGTTTGGAATAGTGTTCAAATTATGTTTAGATTCAATTTAAATCTCTACACTTTCAATTATCTTAGTATTTCAGATTGATGTTTATATTTTAAATTTACTTAGATAAAAAGAGGTGTTGAAATTATTGATATGTTTTAATTTAAATCTTAATTATTTTATCTGGGTTTGTTATTAAGTGATTTTAATTTAATATAATTTTATTTAATTTGATTTAATTTAATTTAATTTTTATTTAATTTTAATTTAATTTTAATTTAATTTAATTTAACTTAACTTTTAATTTAATTTTAATTGAATTTTAATTTTAGTTTAACTTAATTTAATTTCAATTTAATTTAATTTTAATTTAGTTTAATTTTAGTTTCAATATTTTAAATTAAATTAAATTTAATTGTTAAGGTGTTAATTTAATTTAATTTAATCTTTGACTTGACTTAATTTAATTTAATTTAATTTAACTCCAAGATTTTAAATTTGATTTTTATTATTATTTTAATTTTTAATTAAGAACTAAATATTATTGAAGTGACTTATTTAGGGATTTTTTAAATTAAAGAATAAATGTCCTTATAATAATATCCCTATTTTAATAATCCAAATTTTAAATTTATTCTTTCCAAAATTTAAATTATTTAATTAATTATACTTTCATTTTAATATTTTCAAAGTATTTATTGGGTTTCTACCCTCTAATTTTCCTAAGTTTCAATCATCCAAGAGAAAGTTAAAAGATCAAATATTTTACCATCCATTTTGATTAAACCTAAAGTTTTAATTAAGGGTTAAAATTCTTAATTACCTTTATGCCCTTTTAGGCTTATTTATTTCATAACTCAATAACTTGAGGTCAAATGAATTTAAAATTTTTATGTCACCTCACTCACATGTCAATTAAGACATTAGAGGAGAAAATGTGATTTTTCTGAATTTAATTTTATTTATATAATTATTTTTAGTAAAAAAAGGGGTTTTCAAAGAAAATTCAACAACATGACCAAGGTAAAGTTTCTGTCTTTAAAAAAATTATGGGATGTTCCTAATGACTAGAGTACCAATTGGACCAATTTTTGTGATTTTTTGAATTATATTTTATTAATTAAAATTATTTTTAGTTTTAGAGTATAAATTAATTTTAAAATAAAATAAAAATTGAAAAATAGATTTTATATTTTTTCTAATTTTCTCTAACCTCAAGGAGTCCAGAGAAATAAGTTTTATAATTTTCTAATTTTTCTTTGATTTATTAGAATTATTTTAGTGAAAAAGGTTAAAAAATCATTTTTTAATATTAAAAATTACATTAAGCCTTTAAAATTCAATATTTATCATAGGGACTTAGGAAAAATTCTTGGTTTGTTCCTAAGTGATTAGGAGTCAAAATTTAACATTTTTATGATTTTTAATATTTTTGTGATTTTTATTATTTTTGATTATTAAAATATTAAAATATTGTGAAAAATCATCTTTTTTTAGAAAATTCCAATTTTAATTTTTCTGAACTCCCCTGATATCAGACAAGCTCCAAAACCATTTTTGTGAGTTTTTGAAAAGTATTTTTGGAGTTATGAATTTTTAAAGTTCCATTTTGTTTATGAGGCATAATCAATCCATTTGGTGGGGTTAATCAAGTCCAATTGATTTCAAAATTTTATGTAAGGTTCCTCTGACCCTAAAGAATAATGGAGGATTGTTTTCAAGTCAATTTGGTGTGTGGTTAACCCTAATTAATTCAAATTCAATTTTGGGAGTTTAGGCCAATTAAGGTTATCATGAATGAATTAGCTCAAAATATATTTTTTATAGGGTCCCCTGGTCCTAAGAAACATCACCAAATTTTCCTAGAATTTATTTTACAACATCCTAATTATTGGAATTAAAATACCTAAAACAGTGATATGAACTTGAAAAATCAATAACTCTTCACAGAGATGGCCTCTGACCTTGAAACATTCAGGGAATATTCCCAAGATTAGGGGCTTCAAAAGCCCTATAGCCTCATGTCATGGTGAATTGTCTATACAAATGGAGAATCGAAACATTGAAAATAGTAAATAAATTATTAAAAATAAAATACACATCCAATTAACTTGATTTCTTTTCTCACATTATTCTCCTCTGTTCACTGAGCAAGAGGATATTTTTATTTTATTTTTGTGATTTTTCTATGCAAATATATGAAAATTTGAAGTTATGGTATTTAAATAATTAAAAAATACTCTAATTTCCTACTTATCCGACTCGGCGCCGCGTCATCCTCGTCCGGATCGAAAGCCCACGCATCGCTCCATGATTCGCCGCCGCCATTTGACTCAGCACACCAGGGGCCCGCGGTTCGCGTATGATTGCACTGTCCGGCTTAATCTCGACCGTCCACTCGATACATGTGCTATCTAACGGCTCCTGGTCATCGTCTACGACTGGTGTGTACCCGTGACCGTCCACACTCAAACCCTAATATCTCTCTCGATTCTCAATGGATTTTCAAGTTCTTATACTCTATCGATTCTTCTTGAAGAGGCGAACACATCCATACAGTTTATAAGCCATGAAATTAACCCAAACAAAATGGAAAATTACTGGAAGCTCGGGAGGAAGAGTGAGTTCATACCTTTGCTCAGAGAAGTGAAGCTTCAATCTTAGGGTTGTGTCACCTTCGATTGAGTCCTAGCAAGCTCCCGATGAAGTCCCTGACCCTGGGGAATTGTCTAAGTATGAAAGTGACCAAGCCTGATCACAAAGCTTGGAGGCTGGAAACAATGGCTGGCCTGGTCAGGGGGCTTTTGCTGGGGAACTTCTCCTCTTGGTCTGGTGAAGGTGTAGAGTCAATCAATTTGAAGATTGGCTCACTGTGGTGAAGTGTCATGTTTTTGGGTGGATTTTCAACTCAAAAATTGAGCTCTGTTAATGGGGTCTAGGGCAAAGAAACACTGGGGATCAACTGCTCTGGGTTAGGAGAAGGTCCTGGAGCAATTTTGGCAGAGTTTCCTTAAGGTCTGGTTCATCACCTTGTTTGGCCGAGAGGTGAGTGGGTTTAAATAGAGGTGGCTAG
This sequence comes from Papilionanthe hookeriana x Papilionanthe teres, assembly GCA_022702705.1. Taxonomy (NCBI): domain Eukaryota; kingdom Viridiplantae; phylum Streptophyta; class Magnoliopsida; order Asparagales; family Orchidaceae; genus Papilionanthe; species Papilionanthe hookeriana x Papilionanthe teres. Next base: position 44,844,164 of record CM040425.1, read on the forward strand.
AGGGCCTCCCAGGGGGGTTTAATGGCTTCGATCCACTGCTCAAGGAAAGCAAAGAACAGCTACAATGGCCATTTAGGTTGGGATAAGTCAGCTAATTCAAATTGAATTTTTGATTCAAATCAAGCCTCTCAGCCTGGTGGTTTCCGGCGGCTGTGGTGGCTGGCCGGCAAGGCATGGGTTACCCTCAGTGTCAGAGAGGTCAGGGCTTGAGTTCGGTGCCAACAATTGGCTTTGGACATGTGTAAAGGAGTTGGATTGAAATGGCATGGGGAGAAGGTTATTTTGGGTTCAAATGGGTCAACCCATGGTTTTGGGCTTGGTGCACCACCCAAGGCCTGGATTTAGGCTGAAAAGATTTATTTGGGCCAGCCAAAAGGAAATGGTGTAGTCTCCATCAAGGATTAGGTGGCTAACTTGGTTTAGTGTGTATCATGGTTGAGGTTAAAAAAGCTTAAGGAAGGCTTAAGAAAGGGGCCCCTTCATTTGCCATAAATGACATGGTCTCAAAATTCTCATGGCTTCATATGGCTTGTAAATGGCTCACATTTGGCTTACATTTGGCTTGGAAAAGGTTGGCTTGTTTCATGAAAAAGGATTTTAAGGATTTTTGGTATTTAGGGGGTAATTTGGCACATGGCTTAGTTTAGAAAGATTCAATGATGAATTTGAAACATAGGGAGTGATTTAATTAAATTGATGATGAGATGAAAGTGTCATGTAGGCTTTGGATTGATTTTGGGCCTTTTGAAATCATTTTGGATGGGCTTTTAAAGTGGTTTAAGGAAGTGGGCTTTTAGATTTAAAGTAAATTTAGGATGAAAATTTTCTAAAGGATTGTGCCAAATAAATGTTGCAATTGGTTTAGGGATGTGTCATGAGTGGTTTGGAATCAATTTGGTGTGATTTGGAGTAGAATTTGGTTGAATTTGGGCTTTTTTTGGTAAAGGGGCCAAGGTGGGCCAAATTCGGTTAACTTGGGCTAAGGTTAGGCTAAGGTTAAATTTGGTGTAAATTTAATGTTAGGAAATATTTATGGGAGTGTTACAAAGGGTTTTCAACTTTGGTTGGGCTCTAATTTTGGGATTTGGGCCTATTTGGGTTAGGTTTGAGCTTAGGTCAGTTTAAGGGATTTTGGTTTTGGGTTAGGTTTGGGTGGAGTTTAGGTTCAAATTTTGGGCAAATCAAGTTAGTTTTTGCTTATGAGGATGTTATGAAGGCTTAAGAAAAGATTTGGGGCCAATTGGGGTTGAGTTGGGTTAGTTTGAGCTAGGTTTAGGTCATGGGTCAAAATTAGGCTTTTAGGCTTCAAACTGAAATTGGGCCCAAATGTCAATCAAATTGGACTTTTATTTAGTCTAAATTGATATTGGAGATATTGAATTGAAGTTTAGAATTGAATTGGACTAAAATTGAGGTCAATTGGGGTGGTTTGGTTTGACATTGGGTTCACTTGGGTTAAAAATGGGTCAAATTGGGGGTTTTGGTAAAATTGGGGTAAATTGTCAAAATTGGCCCATGGTGTAGTTGAACAAAATGAAATTGAGAATATTTTGGATTTTTTGGAATTTTCTGGGAATTTTTAGAATTTTCAGATTTTTGGGGTAAAAGGGTATTTTGGTAATTTTGGGGGGGGGTTAGGGGTAATTTTTGAAATTTTGGTATTTTTGGCCAAAGATGGTCAATTTGAGTGGTGGGAAGTTTTTAGGGTTGATTTTTAGGGATCTTGGGTAATTTAGGTAACTTTGCAAATTTTGGGTCATTTCAAGGGTATTCGGTAGGTTCGGTGGGTCCGGGGCCCCGGGGGTCAAAAAATTGAAATTTTGAAAGATAATGCAGATTGATCAAGTGTGAGTGAAATGGAATTACTTTGGTTGAGCCATGAAGTCACATTAAGCCCATATGAGCCATGAGAGGACTCATTTGAGGCATTCACTTTGTTGTTCCTAACCCTCTTAGTCAGGGGCTTAAGGGTTAAGGACCATCCATATGAATTACCTACATGAGTCAGGAACTCAAGTTAGGTGAGATTGTGGTTTTAGAACTTGGAATGTGTGTGAGAGTGTAGTGTATGTGCAAGCCAACCCTCACCAGACCAGGCCATCCAGGGTATTCCTAAGGCCAAAATGTCTTATAGGGAACTCATCCTTTAAACCTCCACATTTGATTTCAACCCTCTAGGTGATTATGGGTCTACAATCAAACTTGTGGGGATTGCAGGGAGTTAAGAAGTAGTTTGAATTTCTAAATGGTGGGTTCCATTTCTAGTACTTTAAGATTAGTCAAAGGAAAAGCGTAAAGCTAGATCCTTAGTACTAAAGAGAGAAGTAAAAGTCCTCACCAAAATTGAGGTCAACAAAGATTTCTTGTATCTTTTTAAAGTTTCCAACAACTTCAGTTCTTGGTATTCGTTTAACTCTAAAGATACAATAACTGGCAAGGTAGATGATTCTCCTAAAAACATATACTTTAAATGATTAGGGAGAATTTTCATCTCAAGTTCAGGAGGTATTATGATAGCTGGAATTAAGCTTTTATCTCCACCTTCCATAGTGTCTAATACTTCAAATCTCTCCTGAACATACTCCAAATCTTCATCCTTCTTACTATCTAAATTTTCTTCATCTTCACTTTTGCTTTTCAAACATTTTTTTATATTCTTCTTCGTTTTCAAATATATATTCAAAATGATCGTTTCTCAAGTAATTACAGACCTCCATTCTAAAACATTCATTATCTTTTTTCATTGAGGGATACTTCATAGATTTTAAAATATTAAAGGCCACCTCTTGATCATTAACTCTCATAGTTAATTCTCCTTTTTGAACATCAATTACCGCTCTTCCAGTAGCAAGGAATGGTCGTCACAAAATGATTGAAATTTCTTTATCTTCCTCCATTACATTAAAATCCACAGGAAAGATAAATTTATCCACTTTCACTAACACATCTTCCACCACTCCTTTAGGATAAGTAATGGAACGATCGGGCAACTGAAGAGTCACAGATGCAGGAGAAATTTCTTCTATTCCCAACCTTTTGAAAGTTGATAAAGGCATAAGATTAATACTAGCTCCCATATCACATGAAGCTTTTCCGAAAATTTTTTCACCTATAGCACACGTAATAGTGAAACTACCAGGATCTTTAAGTTTTCCGGAAGCTTCTTTTGAATAATTGCACTACACTCTCCGCTAAGTTCAACAGTTTTATGATCTGTAAACTTTCATTTCTTTATTTGAATATCCTTCATAAACTTAGCCTAGTCAGGCATCTATTCTAATGCTTCAACAAAAAGAATTTTTTATAGTTAATTTCTTAAGGATCTCAAAAAATATCCAAATCTTTTATCCCTATTTTGTTTCTTCAATCTTTGAGGAAATGGAGGTGGTGGTTTTTCAACAGTTATCTTCATTGGCTCAAGAAGATAATCCAAGTCTGGATAAATCTTGTTTGAACCTTTTTCAATTTCCACCTTCTCCTTTTCTATTTCAACTTCATTTTGCACTATAGTTTCCAATTCTTTTCCACTCCTTAATTGAATAGCCTTAAGTTGTTCCTTGTTTTGATCTTTTGGATTGATCTCAACATTACTTGGAAGTGTTCCAGAAGGTCTATTTCTAAGTGCAGTGAAAATATATCCTAATTGATTTTCAATATTTTTCATAACAGCTCCTTGAGCTTGTAATTAATTTCCCATATTCAGAATCATTTCTTCAGTAGACAACTTCTTATCCATAAATTGTGGGTTACTATTAAATCCAGGAGGATAAGATGGTCTAAAATTAGTATTTCCTTGATTGATCGAATTTCCAATTGGATTCATAGAATTGTTAGCCCAGTGCGGGTCAACATTAGCATTACTATTATTTTAATTGAAGTTTGGGTGATTCTTCCAACCAGGATTATAATAAATTGAATCAGGATTGTTAGGTCTATTAATAATATTTAAAGTCTCATAAGGTGTTTGAGATTCTATTATTTGTCCAAATGAATTTTCCTCCAACACTTGAGGTGGTTGAGAATAATTCATTCCATATTGATCTATTTTCTTTGAAAGGGCTGCAATTTGAGAAACTACCATAGTCATCATATATGAATAATGAACACTAGCTACTCTCTCAGGATTTACCCGTTCAGAGGGCCATTGAAAATTATTAGTAGCCATTTTTTCAATTTATGCGTATGCTTCATCAAAAGGTTTTGACATTAATGATCCACCAGCAGCTGCATCTGTAATATATATCAATGATCCCACCAATCCATTATAAAATGTTTGAATTATTAACGAATCTGGTAAAGCATGATGTGGGCACTTCCTAAAAAGATCTTTAAATCTCTCCCAAGCTTCATATATTGACTCTCCTTCAAACCGACAAAAGGATGTTATATCATTTCTTAGTTTAGCAGTCTTTGATGGAGGGAAATATTTTGATAGAAACTTTTGAGATAATTCTCCCCAGGTTTAATAGATCGAGGTGCTAACGAGTTCAACCACGCCTTACCTTTATCCCTTAATGAAAATGGAAAAAGTCTAAGTTTGACAGCGTCACTAGACACTCCGACATATTTAAAAGTAGCACACAGTTCTAAAAAACTAGCGAGATGTAAATTTGAATCCTCATTAGGTGTTCCTCCGAATTGATTATTTTGTTCTATTTAGATAATAACAGGTTTAAGTTCAAATAAGTTAGCAGGAACATCAGGATTTTGAATAGTTATGTGAATTTCATCTGCTGTTGGGTTAGCATAATCTCTTAAAGGTCTTCGCAAATTTCTAATATCATTTCTGTGATTATCTTGATTATTTGCCATTTTGGAAGAATTTTCAATTTGTTTTTGTTGTTTTCTAATTTTTCTGATAGTACTCTCTAACTCTGAATCGTAAGGCACTAAACCTATAGATACGCTACTACGCATATACAAACACAAATAATATAATGAAGTAAATAAACACACAAATACACACTACGAAATAAATTTACTTACTAACTTAACTTTATTAACTTCCAACTTTCTTAACTCCGTTACCTTCCTACTTACTTTCTTAACTCTGTTACCTTCCCCGACAATGACGCCAAAAACTTGATGCGTTCAGACTTATATTACAAGAATTTATGAACTCAAATTGATGAAGTTTATAATGATTTTGTTAAGTCCAAGCATTCAACGCAAGTATACATATCGTATAAAGTAATACAGAGCTCTAATGGAGTCCTGGTTATCGATCCCATAGGGAAGTTTGGAATATAAAAGAAAGTGTTCACAATATAGGTAACATAGCACTAGAAACCGATATTTAATTTGGAATTAAAGTTTACTACTTACTACTACTATGTAGGAAACAGTAACAATTAACTACACTAAAATTACTTCTAACAACTTTAGAAACAGAATTAACTAACATACACACTAAACTAAGTATTTAAATGGTTTTTGATATATGAGAAAAGTATCTTTCCTCTTGCAATGAGAATATGATGTGTGGATTGATATGGAATAAATATTTTATATTATTGTGCCAAATAGGAGCATAAATGATTCTTTACCCATAAAAGAGTACCCCCTCCTCTGAGTAAGAAAAGAACATTAACATATCCTAAGTTTAGTCACTAACTCTAAGGTTAGGCTGGGAGGATACCGACTCTCACTTCGAAGCTCCCACTCACCCTTCACCCGAAGGCTAACCTTTGATATTAGTTACTAATCCTAGAATTAATTTGGGGATTTCAGCCTATCACCCTGAAATCTCTACATTGAAGTCCATCAAAACATATTTTCCTATTCATTTGCACTCAATTCCCATGAACTACGTAATTCATCCATAGAAATTGAATGGATCTTTCATTATTGTAGTAGGACATTAAATCCTTTCAAACTTAATCTTCAACAACATATTTTAACATTTCAACTGGCCAAATCGAAAGTAAATTAAGTTCTAAATGAAAAACCATCACAATCCTTTCATTCCATTAAAAGCACATCAAATCCACATCAATCCTTCATCACATCTCTATGCAAGAAGAAAGACAATGGAGACTATTTAGAATTCATGGAGAAGATACAATAAAACATGGATTTTATATATAAAAGAAAAGACATATAAACCACAAAAGAAAATACAACTTATCTCTTTCTCTTCCTCAATGCAATTCCCTTGAAGTTCCTTTGAATCCTCTTCTCTCTTCTTTACAACACTTGATTCTCTCTTTAGAATGGAAAGGAAGAAATAATCTCTCACTTTACCCCTTCTCCTTCACTCCTTAGAGAAAAACTCCTCTCAAATCCTCACTCTAAACACTCTTCTCCTAAACCTTAACACTTAACACTCACTAAAACTACTCTGAAACCACAAAAAAAGCACATCATTTTCGTCCAAAAACAGTTACTTATAAGATAGGGAGGAAATCTCAAGAGTTTCCATAGGCATCCCTTCAAAAAGTTGCCAAAACTCTTCAAATTTGAACTCCACCGACTTTGGACGCCGGCGGCGCTCTATCGTGCAATTTAATTTTGGAGGCTCTGGATTTGGTCGCCGCCGGCGCCCATTCTGGAGCCGATGGCGCCAGAACACTTTTTCACCATTTTGCTTCATTTTGCTCCTTTTTGCTCCAGATTTGTTTCTTTTTTCTTCTTTTCATTCCAATCACCTGAAATCATCATACTTGCAACAAATTATTAAAAATACATTTCTTTAAAGTGCAATATCACAAAAAATGGATAAAATTATATAGCAAAAATCGTTTATATTTTTGGTGCATCAGGATCCTAGGAGCTCAGGGATGAAGCCTCTTGCCCTGGTGCATTGCCTAGGTATGAAAGTGATTAGACCCAATTCAGAGCTTTAGTGAAAGTCCCTGCTAGAGTAGCCTGATGATGGGGCTTTCAGTGGGGAGCTTCTTCTCTTGCTGTGGGGATGGTGTGGGTGAGTTTAATTTAGTTTGATGGAGTTTGGGAAGGTGTTCTATTTTGGGTTCAACTTCAGCTTAGAAATTGAGTTCAGGTAGAGTATTTGAGGGCTTGAAAATTGTGGTGATTGGCTTCTCTGTGGAAGAATTAGGTATGGGAGAATTTTGGCAGAGTTTGGGCAGGATTTTTGGTTGAGAACACTTTTGGCCATGGAGGAGGTGAGCTTAAATAGCCATGGCTGGGGTGACTGCCAAGGCTCCAATTCAGATGCAATGCACTGCCTAGATGGAGTGCTGAAGAGCTGGCCATGGGGTGGAATTTGGGTTTGGCAATTTATAAGGTGGCTCTCGGTTTGTGCTCCTCCGGCAACTAGGCTGGTCGAACATGCCAGGGGAGGTAGCCAATGGGCAGGCCATGAGTGCAATGGATTTTAATGGTTAAGGCATTATGGAAAACACCCCTCAGATTTAATCATTTAAAGGAGGAGATCCCCTAATTTAGGGGACCTTTGGTCCATGGCTCCACTAAGGTGGGCTAGGTGGGTCTAGCCCAGTCCCTAGGGTCAGTTTAGTGGTTGTGGGAGGCTTGGATTGATCACATTTGGTCTTATTTTGGTGAATTTAAGTCATGGGTTAATTTGGGTCACTTTGAGTTCAAATTGGGCTAACTTGGGTTTGATCTTGAATTTAACCCAAATGATTGAGCAATATTGTGTATATAATTGCCATGAATGGTTTAGAGAAGGATTGGAGTGGGTTTGGATTGGTTTGGGGGATCAATTTCGCTTGATTTGGGATTTTTATCAATTTGGGCCAGGATGGGTTAACTTAGGTTGAGGTTAGGCTATGGTTGGGTCTAAGGTTAATTGAAGGTTCCAAATGGTCTAGGGGAGATGTCGTAAAGAGTTCCCAATAGTAATTAGATGAAATTTTAGGAGTAGGGCAATCAGTTTGGTGAATTTTAGAGATGTGTTCAATTTGGGCTAAAATTGGGTATTTTTGGTTCAAGTGGGTTTGAGGGAGACTTGGATCCAAATTTAGGGTAAGTGATGATTCAAATTAGTTTAGGGTAGTGTTATGAAGAGATTAAGGTTGAAATTTTAGGAAATTGGTTGACATTGGGTCAAATTTAGGGTGAATTGGGTCAAGAGCTCAAAATTGTGGATTTTTTATTTATGTTGAAATTAAACTTAAATGTGGTTAAATTTAAGATTGGATTTGGTTTATATTGGCATTGGAGATGTGGGATTAAAGTTTGTAATTGTAATTGGGCAAGATTGGGGTTAATTAGGTGGATATTAGGTTAAATTTGGGCACTTTTGGGTTAAATGGGTCAAATTAGGGCTTTTGGTTAAATTGGGCTAAATTGGCCAAAATGGGTGATGTGGTAGTTAAGAGAAATGAAATTGGATATATTTAGGAGGTTTTTGGAATTTATAGGAATTTTTAGAATTTTGGGCTAAGAGGGGCATTTTGATCATTTTGGGAATTTTTGTTTGGGAAAATTGACAATTTTGGGTAATTTTGGTTAATTTGAGTGGTGGTAAGTATTTTGGAATGATTTTTGGAGAAAAATGGGTAATTTGGGTGATTTTGGAAATTTTGGGGGATTTTAGGATTTTGGGTAGGTTTAGGGGCAAGGGGTCAAAATTTGAAATTTTGGAAAAATTGGGATTAGTTGAAAGTGAGTAATATGGAATTGTTTAGGTTGAGCCATGGACTAAGGGTCAACCTCATTTGGTCCTCTATGTGTTAGTACTAGCCAAACCCTAGCCTAAGTCTAAGAGCTTGGGGAAACCACTTACATGAGTTTCCAAATAGTTAGGGGATCAAAGGAGATGTGCTTTTTTTAGGGTTGTGAGTGTGTAGTGTAAATGTGGTGTAAGCTCCAGACCTCCCAGGGTAGATCGTAAGGTCTGACCACTTATAGGAGACTTCCCCTGGGCTTCCTTATGCTTGGTCTCTTCCTCCCAAAAGCTGGAGATTAGGCCTTGAGCATATGAAAATTCCCAGTGAAGCAAAGAAGTGTCTAAATTTCTAAGGGAAAGGGTTCCATGACTAGTCTTCTAAGAAAATCACCAGGAGAGTCCTATGGCTAGACCTTAGGCAATTCTAAAGACAGACTAAACCTCAACCAAACGTGAGGTCAACAATTGTCCGGTTGGCTAGTAAAATAGTTAGGCGACAATAAAAATTTGAAAGAAAATATAATTTAATGATCTATTTCTATTAGATGCTTCTAGGTGACAGATAGTTACGTAAAACAAATAGAAAAGTAAACTTACTTATATGCTCGAAAAAGGGTAGGTAGACATATATTCCTTTTTGGCACGTAACCTATTACTTAATTCTATCAATTCTTTTTACTGTTGATTGCATTATCTTTATTTTACTTTTCTTATACAATGAAATAGATGCATGTTTAAAAATTTAGATTTGCTTATAAATTCTCTTATTTTATTGATGTGATTGTATTTTCACCGATTCTTAGTTGACTTTGCAAACTAATCACATATGAGGTTAAAATTCTTTAAGAACTATAATGTCCTGGGAGGCCTATGATTTCATCCAACTAGTGAATACCACACTTCATTCAAGGCAGAGCCATGGCGAACACTTAAAGGGGAGTGCAAATAAATAGGAAGATAGGTTTTGATGAGCATAGAGTTGGTTAGTTCTAGAGTGACAGTCTAAATTCTTATCAATTTGACTTAAGGTTTAGTACCTTGACGCTGGGATTCAGTTAATATAGTGGCATGGGCTTAAGGTCATCTAGAGGTGAGAGGCTAGATATTTTTGATGCAGAATCGAGATGTTAAGGAATTGACCTTAAGTTAGCCAGTATTCTTTGCTAGCACCGGGAGGGGGTAAATAATAGGTATGCTCCTATTTGTCACTACATTAAATTCTAAGATTTTCATTCATTCAAATTATCTAGGTAATTGCATAAGAAGGGAAGTCTTTAACATCTCAGAATTCTCAAAAACAATTTATCTAGATAAGTTGTCTTTAGTTTTAATATTGTCATTTCAGAGTAATTTTTAGAAAAATCACTTTAATCAACATTTCATAATAAGGCCTAATAGTAGTAGACAAGAATTAGCCTAAGAAATTTCTTACCTCGCTTCTCCGTAAGATAGATTCTGAGGTCTTAAAAGAAAACCCTATATTACTTGAAACGATACGTATACTTGTGTAGTACCCTTAGTGTGTAAACTATTTCCTAAATTTTATAGCATTTTAATTTTGTGCACTAGCCACTAAATAAAAATTGGGTTAAGTTTTTTGCCATCTTTAGAAGCTAAATTACTGCCTATTACGAGTCGGTCCAATACCTCACTAGAGAACTATGAAAACTGGCTTCATAATCACTCCTCCACTACAGATATTGCTCTAAATGACTCCATCGTTTTTCATTCTTCCATAACTGACACTGTACAAGAGAAATGTCACTCTGATGCTCCTGATAATAAGCACAAACTTCTTCTCAAGTGGTAGGAGGGGGAGCAGCAATACTAGAAGTAGATGGTCTACAAACTAAAGTACAAGGAATATCTGAAGCTTGGCTTCTAGAAAAAAAATGTAGCATGCTTTCCAAAAAATATACACATTAGCCTTACAAATGGGCTTTAGTAGCTATAATAACTCCTCCCATGATTTGAATCTAACATCATAATGCTTGAAAATAGTAAAGATAAGAGATGGATACCTCAAACACACAGTAGATCCTCTAGTAGAAGAACTAATGATATTCTTGTAAATGAGAAAACCAATATTTATAGGATGCATGCTCTGAATGCAGTAGCTCAATATGGCTCTCTTCAGGGTTACTTCGCTCAATTGATTCGTTGACAGAAGATGAGCAGATATAAAATAATGTTAGGTCTTCGATGGGGCATTCTACTTGGAAGAATAAAAATTTACCTTATGATTGTTCTTGACTTTCCAAGTTTCCAGCCCATTAGTCAGATAACCAATAACCTCATCTTGCTGCTCCTCTGTAGGCACAAACGAAGGTTAGTAGCAAGCTGGTACATCAGCTAACTCATATAATGAATTAATTCGCCCAGGTGTGAATTCACTCTCCTCTCCCAGAAAAATAGCTCGTCCTCTGATGAGTTTAGGTGGTTCATATAGAACTCCCAAACAACTGAAATGACTGCAATGATAGTGAAGTAACAGAAGCTTTCCCATTGACGTGCGATGATCAAATTCTCTATAGAACTACCATGATGAGAACATCTCCTCTCTGCATTAGGCTTCTTAGATAAAAGTAAATCATTATATTGGTCTTTTGCTTTTAGACTTGCAAATCTCTTGCAATCGAATATCTCCATGCCTTTTCATCTTTTGGTCTTAGGAGCCATCGTAAATCTATAAATTCAAGAAAATATCCAGAAAATTCCAAAAATAAGTTCTAAGGGCTTCTACAAATAATTTCTAAGCAAAGGAAGCATTCAATCATGGATTTTTTACTATTTGCTCATGATTTTGAAGATTTTCGACCTCTCCACGATGTGGAAGAAATCCACGTTGAATGATAAAATTTATATGCTAAAATATTGATCTTACCAAGAGAAGATGAAATTCTACTTCAAGAATCGAGTGCTATATGGAGTCCTAGGAAGCTTTTCGGTGAAATGGAGAGGAATAAGATGATTCATGGCTCAAAAATGGCATCAACCGGTCTGATTTCTCTTAAATCACTGGTTTGAAAGGTTCAACACCAAGGTGTCAGATTTTGGTGCTTAGGCACCCTGTTCGGTAGAATGACGCGTAGGTGCCAGGTTTCAATTCCTAAGTGTTAGTGTCCAAATTTTTGCAATTTTAGTATTTCCAATGTTAGCACAACAAACCTAAGGCCACTAGATCCATATTTAGTCGATTCACATCATTTCACTAATTAATCATCTTCCTAACATTTCTGAACTTCCATTTACACAACATTAACTTCCAAAATGTAACAATTTAAATGATACAAACATACTAACATGTTGAATTACTTCACAAACATCATACATTTTTATTAACACAAACTTAGTTTTAATACAACATACACAAGAATCCATAAAGCAAATTTGATACAACAGACATAACATCAACATTAATCGGGTATGATAAAATACACCTATTGATAAAAGTCGATACAACACCTAAACATCATATTTTACCCACTCAAACTCCCGAATACTAATAATTTTGAATGTTGTTTTCATCTACTTGTTCATCCCTTGGTTGGTGCATGAATAATAAAAATGAGAGTGAGGACATTCTTCCACAGCCTTTTCTTCAATCTAATTATTATCCTAATGCATCCTTACTTGCGCCTCCTGAAAGCATGCCAAATGATTAAACTATAGTTTGAACTGCCAATCCAAATGTTCAAAATGGTAATAGATATCACTCAATTAGGAATGCAGATCCACAATCACGTTTTCAATCTTCATGAGTTTCTCTGTAATTCCTTTCAGGCTAAGTGCTAGGAACCAGTTGAAATATATTTTGGCGTCCTTGTGCTTGCGCTTCTTTCCATCAGCCTAGCCATTACTTTTACTCTTCATTAGAACAAGAAAAATGAAGTTAGCACCCACTTCCTTCTCTAAATTGATCTCTCTCGCCTAGATTATGAAGTTCCAGGTCCCTTAAACGATATTATGATGGTTTTAAAGGAAAAAAATAGGTTCGAACTGCCTAAGGATAGTTTTCCCACATTTTCCGACTTTGGCGCCTATGTTGTAGACTCTAGCGCTTAGGCGCCAAGTTTCGATGTTGTGGCGCCAGTGGACAAAAGTACATCGGTTCACCTCACATCCAATTTTCAAATCTAAATTTTGTTTTGATCATTAAATTAGTGTTTTGCACCTCCTTACATCATGTGGGTCTCAGTACTACATCATATGGTCCGAATAACAACAACAATCAATCCACATAGATAATTATAGGTTGTATCCCACAAAGTGCTTGGTTTAACATCGTCAGCCCGACATATCGAATGTTTTACTCTAGTTGATCCAACACCAGGACTTCTTAAAATAAGGGCTTGTTTCCACAAATTTAAGGTTTTAATCTTTGTTATTTTACTTTAAATATTCTTTCAATTTTCAGATCCTTAATATCCACAGAACCATACAGATAGACTTTTATTACAATAAATGGCCCTGACCAAATGGACTTAAGTTTTCTAGGAAATAATTTTAATTTTATATCATAAGATAAAACCTCTTATCCAGGCTCAAAATATTTTCTTAAAATCTTCTAATCATTAAAAAATTTCATCTTTTCTTTATAATTTTTTGCGTTTTCATAAGGTTCGTTTTTAATTTCCTTGAGCTCATTTACTTGCAATAATCATTTCTCACCAGCATCTTTCAAATTATAAATAAATTATTTAATAGCCTAATAAACTTTATGCTCTAGTTCAACTGACAATTGATAAGCTTTTCCAAAGATGAGTCTATATGGTGACATTCCTATATGAGTTTTTATAAGTAGTCCTATAGAACTAAAATGCATAATCAAGTCTAGCAGGCCAATCTTTCCTATTAGGATTTACAATTTTTTCTAATATTTTTTTAATTTCATGATAGGAAATGTCTGCTAAAACACTTATCTAAAGGTGATAAGTTGTGGTAATTTGATGTTTAATTCCATATTTCTTAGTTAATGTTTCAATTCTTAAATTCTTAAAATGACTTCCCCCATCTGTAATGATCACTCTTGACATTCCAAATCTGGTAAAAAATTCTTCTTTAAAAATTTTGCAACATTTTGAGAATCACAACTGGTTAAAAAAAAAACTTCAATCCCTTTTTAAACATAATCTACAGCAATTAGAATATATAAATTTCTAAAAGATGGTATAATTGTCCCATAAATTCCAATCCCTATAAATAAAGGATTTCAACTTCCAAAGTAAAATTTAGAGGCATTTCATTTCTCTTAAAAAAATTGCCTACTCTCTGACATCTATCACAAGTTTTTACATAATTATTAACATCCCTAAATAAAATAGGCAAATAAATTCCAGATTGTAGAATTTTAAATAAAGTTTTATCTATGCTAAAATTTCCCCCAAAATCAAATTCGTGACATTTTTTAATAATTTTCTTGGTTTCTTTAATTGGTACACATCCTCAGGTAACTTGATTCATACATCATTTATATAAATAAGGGTCATCCCATAAGTAAAATCTTGCATCATGAATGAACTTCTTCTTTTGGTGGTTGTTAATCCATAAGGTAAAATATTACTAACTATATAGTTAACTATATTTGCATACAATAGAATACGACACTCATAAACAACATATAGTTGTTCATCAGGAAAATTTCATTTATTTCAATATCAAAATCACCATAATTTTCCTTTTCCAGCCTTAATGAACGATCAATAATTTAATTATCAGTTTCCTTTCTATCTACTACTTGAAAATCAAACTCTGCATCACAAGGACCCGTCTGATTAACCTTGGTTTTTCATCCTTCAACATCAGATATTTAATAACCGAGTGATCACCATGCACAATACATTTAGCTCAAATTAAATAGTATCTGAATTTATCAAATGCAAATACTATTGTCAATAATTCTTTCTTAGCGGTAGTATAATTTATTTAAGCTCCATTAAGAGTTTTAATAGATAAATATATAACTTTAAAATTCTTATCATATTTTTGTCCTAATACCAGACCAATAGCATAATCGCTCGCATCACACATTAACTCAAATGGATTTTCCTAATAAAGTGAAACAATAATATGTGCGGTGATTAGCTTTTCCTCTAATAAAGTGAAGGCATTTAAGCTTTCCTTGTTAAAATTAAATATTGCGTCTTTTTCTAAAAGATGACACAAAGGTTTGATAATCATAGAAAATTATTTATTATAATGCCTATAAAATCTAGCATGTCATAGAAAACTTATAACTCCTCTCACCATAGTAGGAGGTAGTAGTTCGCCTTGATTCTCTTTACTACCAAATGAAAACTAATAAAATTTATGCTTTTGGTAATCCAATTAAAATATTATTTTTGATATAAAATATTATTTTTTAGGACAGCGCCAAAAAATTGATTTACAACAGTGATATTTAATTTAGGGATTCTATATAAGTATACATATCATTATTAAGTAATATCAGACTTTCTGATTAAGCCTTGAAATATCGATCATACGGGGAAAAACTTTTAAAAATTTAAAAAATAAAAAGGTTTTTAGGTCACAAATTCTTTTTAGAAAAAGACACTTACTTAAACAGTTTCAGATAACAGAAAACTTCATAATACGATTCGTTTTGGTATTCTCTTAAATTATGAAATAAAATGAACAATTATCTAACTATAACAAGATTTTGTAAGATTAAAGAATTATAAATGGAAATATCTTTTTCCTTATCATGAATGAGTAATAATTAAATGAACTCTATTGTGGAAGTAATTAAAATGTGTTGTGCCAAATATTCTTTACCTTTACTAGAGATGCTATAAAGAACATTGACTAGTTTAAAGTTTGAATAGTTTTAAAGACAGGTTTGGTAAGGAAGATACTAGCTCCCACTCAAGAGTTCCCACCTTTCCCTCCACCTGGGGGCTAACTCTCGCATCAAAACCTAAAACAATAATCCAAATTAGGGGCTTTAGTCTGTGACCCTAAAGTCTCTAATGCTATACCCATCAAAGTATAATTTCTTATTTATTTGCACAAAATTATATAAATTACTTTCTCATCCATACAATCCCATGTGATTCCTACCTTTTGTTGATTGAGACAATATCTACCAAGATCTTACATGTTCTCACAATAAATGTTAACATCATGATTGTCCAAATCAAGAAGTAAATGAAGTGCAAGGATTGAATCAACATAACTTCTTTCAACATTAACGATCAATATTTCCACAAAATTCATTCAACACTTAATTATTTTTCATTTTAAGGAAAAATATAAAGAAGACTACTCTGAATCCTTAGAGAAAACACAACCACAAATAGTTTTAAAAGTATAAACAATGTAGAAAACACAAGAAGTCTTAATTAAAGCCAAATGAAGTACAAAGATAAAAACTTATCTCAAGTTCCTCTCCACCAAACTCTTAAAGTTCCTTTGAATCTCTTATTTTCTCTTACAAGTAACCCTTGGACTAGATGATCAACCCAAGAGGGTTTAAATTTTTCTATACAATGGATTTTTACTTAGAAATCCCTACTCACCCTCTCTTTCACTAAAAAGGAGAAAAGTGTAAAGAAACCTATGTAAGAATCCTAAAACTACTTACTTAAACTACTCTCTATAAACTCTAATTTTTCTCTCTCTATAAAAACTCTACACACATAAACACACTTCTCTTCAAGTCCTTCTTTTATATTTTCTCTAAAATGTGCCATGGTGTCTCTTCAAAATGTATCCATATTCAATTAATCTACCCAAGAGATGCATCCTTTCAAGTGAAATTTGAATGTCTTTTTGTGCCCTTGATTAGTTACCCACGTTTGTACCAAAGGATGCCTCAAACACCTCTTCAAAATTTGCCAAAAATTCTTTAAAATTGCAAAGTAACTGGCTGGCGCTTAGGCGCGGGGTCTATGGCGCTTAGGGGCGAACTTCTCTGTCTACTAACATCAGGCGCAAGATCTGTGCTTTTAGGCACCCCAGTTCATTTTAAGACCTTCTTCATTTTTGCTCCAAATTTGATCATTTTTACTTATTTTAGCATATTTGGTCAACTTAAGTGTACTTGAAAGAAAAACACACAAATACCTTCTAATAAAGTGCAATATTATCAAAAAAAGTATAAAAATATGCATAAAAATATTATATATTTTAGTTTTATCAAATTCCCCTATACTTAAGGTGTTACTAGTCCTCAAGTGACACTATAATCTTTCAAAACCAACATAAGCAAATTATGTGAATGAGTTTCTTTAGGAGATTCTAAAACATTGTTTTAGAAATGTTGTATTCCAATTTAGAAAAAATTTAACTGAATGAGACCAATTTAAAGTTTAAAAATTTTCTAAAGTGAAAAAGTATGAAAATATGAGCTCCTATCTAATTTAAAAATACTTGTAATTTTTCCAATTATAAATATAGAGTTTAGGCCTTCTATTTTCTCTACTTAAAAATTTTCATTAAAAATAATTATACTCACTATATTATATCCTTAAGCTTAGGAGTCTGTCAAGTATTGCATTTAAAAAGATCAGATGTGGAACCAATTTTTGATTAGACACTAATCCTCAAGCTTCTCCTCCCATACTATTCTTTACTTTTTTTTCTCTTTTCTTTTTTTACTTTCCTTTTCTTTTTCTTTTTTTTTCTTTTTCTTTTTCTTTTCTCTTCTTTTGTTTTTTTTGGTAAGGATTACTATATCTGGATAGATCATCAATGATTTTGAATTCCACTCTTCCTTTCCGAAAGCAAAGGTCTGATATATCCTTTACTTAAAAGTATAATAATAGTTTTAAAAACTACTTTTAGTAAAAGAAATTTAAGTATTGAAAATAAAAGTCTAATCCTTCTATATTTTTTAAAAATATATTATCTCTTAATAAATATAGTTACATCATATTTATCATCTCTTTACTAAGAAAATTTTTAACTTGAAATTTTTCTTCATCACAATAAAGTTTTCACCAAATTTTCTTACACATTTCTATATTCAAAATTTTATTACCCTAATATAACTTCATATAAAATCATTTTTCAAATCCAAAATCAAATTTATTTGCAGCATACTTGAGAACAAATAAACTTTAAGTTTTGAAATCTAATTTTTCATCCCCCCCAAACTTAAATTTTTATAAAAAATAAACATTTTAGCATATTAAATATAAAGACAGGATTGAAAATTAACACTTATACAAACAAGAATTTTCATATCGTAATTATGCAGGTACAAAAATTTAAAAATAGGAGTAAAAATGATCACATTTCATTTTGATTTTAATATTTAAGAGATTAAAAATACTTCTATGCAGTAAAGGCTAAAGTAAAAGCAAATCACACAAACTAACCTAATATTGCAACCACAATAGAAAATTCATGTAGTAAATTAAAAATTAAGCATTAAATTTTAAATGAAGGTTGGCTCTATTTAAACTTCCTAAAGCAGCAGAAATAAGTTCAACAAAAATCAACAAAACACATTTAAAATAAAAGAATTCAAATACATACTACCCCATCATCATCACATAGATACGCATTACAAAAAAAAATGAAAACAATGTTCACTACCACAACAAATCACAACATAAAAATTAGTCCCAACAATAACACAAATAACATAAATAAATGTTCAAATAAAACACAACATAAATCAATCCTTACTCATCCTTATCTCCATCATGATCTTCATCATCATCATCAACATCATCCTTCCAAAAACTAGTAGAATTAAACTGTTTATACCGTGATTAAGGTGGAAATACCACACTCTGATCTCCTCTAATAAGTCTCTCCAAAAAAACTGTTATACTTCACCTCATAATCACTATGTCTTCCTGAATATGAATCAATAAGTTCCACATAATTTTCAAGATTAGATACCTTATCCATAGCATAATCCATGTTATCTATAGTCTGCAGCTTTGTGAACCAGGATTGGATCTACCATGAGATGTAGAAGCTCTAAATGTAGAAACATGTGACGTAGAAGCACCAGAACTTCTAGAAAATCCTCCTCTCCAGCCAAAAATTGAATGTTCAGAATAATTCTTCACATTCACACTTATAATGGGTTTTAGAGGTTGAAAAATCTCCTTCCAACTATCATATTTAACTCCAGCTTACTCACATAAAGAAATGATTAAGGAAGGAAATCTCAAAACTATAGTAGTAGCTGCTTTAACAGAACTAGTAACAATCTGATATATGAGAGATCCAATATGATATGCTTATAATGCTGAATGCAGTAGTTCAATGTTACCCTTCCTCCAGTTACTTCACTAAGATGATTAGTGAGGAGTAAATGAGCAGAAATAAAATAATGTCATGCTTTCACTTTGGCGTCCATCTTCGATGTAGAAAAGTTTAATCTTCTACCACTGGTGATCTTCCAAAGACCTCTTCCAGCAATTAACGAAGATATAATCTCATCTGGCTCCTCCTCCGTAGGATTGTAATAAAAAAAAACACACAAAGTATCCATAGGCAGTTCTTAAAATGAATTGATTACCTCAGAGGTAAATGCTACTGTCTTCCCTCTCACCATAACTAGATCGTCTTCAGATTCAGGGAGATTTGCATAAAACTCCCTAACTACAGAGATCACTGCAACATAGAAAAACAACAAAATAGATCCAACTGTCAGCGAATAATAAGATCTTCTACTTCTCCACCCAGATTTTTAAAACATCACTCATGGTTCAACTAACTTGATTGAAGTGCTTCAGTGTGACGATCCTGAGCCTTATAACTTACAAATTAGTTCAAATCAAATGTACCTTTTTTCCTTGCTTCTTTTCATTCTTGGTGCCATTCTAAAATTTGCAAAGAAATTCACAATAAATTCCAAAACCAACTTAAACTCACTAGATCTAAATTTTAAAAGCTTAAACTCACTCTTCCATATAAAATCCACCAATTTTTATCAAATTTTCACCATAAATAGTAAATTTTTGAAATTTCCATAATGAACTCAAAATAAATGGTGTAAATAAAAATTTTTTACATAAAATAGAAACTCTAACCTTAAGAAGAAGAAATCCAACAAATTTGGCTTAAATCCACAAAGAAGTCTTCAATTATAGGGATGCCATAGGAGTAAAAATGTGAAAGCTTGAGAAAAAAGATGATAAAATGGGGAAGAAATGGTGGTTTTCGGCACCTAAAGCAGTCATAAACAGGTTTTAGTAAACCAACGCTTAAGCGAACTGTTGCGGCGCTAGACGCGGGGCTCACGGGTTTGCTCATGCTTAAGAGCTGGTTTTGACGCTTAGGCGCCAGTGCACAATTTTTGATTTTTTTAAATTTTGATTCAAATGCACAACTTCCCAAGTTAACCACCTTTCATGGTCTTAAATAAATCATTATAACAATTTCTTCCCTTCTCTCTTCTTTCTCAAAAAATTTCAACATTTCACAACTTCGATTCGATCACAACAAAATAAAAATTTTCACAGAAACAGAACACTTTCATTAACATATTTTCAACAAATACAAGCATACATCATATGTGTATGTACGGCTTATTTTTTAATTTAGTTTAAATAAATAATTTGAAAAGTAGTATTTGATTTTGAAAATAATTTAAGTTTGAAAAATTTTAAAATATGAAATCAAACCGATCTCACATCCCAAATAGTTTATATAAATGAACACCACACCACAAACCGTGTATCTATCCCTAAGGGTAGACACACTCGCTTGATGGTGGGGCTCGATTAAATAAACTAGAAGATTTGTGACATCCGTTTGGTCCGCGAACCAATTTTTTAAGCCGACAAATTCCCTCGCTTAATATGAAAGCATTAAACGAGGTTTATATTACCTGGGTTCTTTAAAATTCCCTATAAGGGCAAGCCCCTATAGTTAATTACATCTTAAGTGACGCGAATCACCTAAGAAAACTCTCGATAATAATCAATAATTCTGCTCCCAAGGATTTCAAAGTTTAAGTTTTTAAGGGATTAAATTTTGGAATCTCAACAGGGAATGGATCAAGTTTGAAACATCTTATTTTGGGAATTCAAAGGAAGAAAGGTAGAAGAAATCACAGATTCGAAGTGAACTTTGGTGACTTCCCGACTATCCTATTGTTTGGCTTGAATTTAGGAAAGTCCTAATGTCTATTTAATGTTTTGATTTTGTCAATTTTAATTAATTAGGGCTTATATTTATATGACAGAATCATACAAATAGCCTCGAAGATGTGAGGGTTTATGTCGTATCGGACGACTACCTCGGAATCCTAAGACTCGGTTAGGGCTTAATTTGCAATGCAAATGCCTAACGAAGAGTTGAGGATTTATGTTGCACTAGGAAAACTACCTCGAAGTCCTATGGCTTGGTTATTTTATTCTAAGAAAGCTTTCGTCGAAATAGACCCGAGTTTTGCCGATGACGATAGCCGTGCCGCCCACCATGCTCCAAGCTCCTTGTTGTTGCAGAGGTTTAGTTTTAGAAATCATAAATCAGGGGATGAGAAAAGTGTTTTGGTTTAGAGAGAATCTTAATTTCCAAGTGTTTTCAATATTTTAATTAAAACAAATCTTAAAGTTGATTATAACGACACGGTTAAGATCCCATGGTTCCATCCTTCCGAGCATCATTATTTTTATCGGATTCACTTAGTCCGGATGAATTTGCTAAACTCAACTGAATGAGTTCCACACTTTCATTTAGACCGTGGGAAATCCCGTTAGCAACACGTAGGTTACATCATCCGAGGTATTCCCGATCATCCAACATGACATTTTAATTTAGTTCTAATTGTAATTTTGTGTTCTGTTTGTGATTAAATTTTGAGTTGTTTTATATTTTGAAATGTTGTGGCAGTGAATTTTATATTTTCAATGTTTCGAGTCGTTGTTTTAATCTTAATCGTCCAAGTAGTGGGATGCCATACCATCCTTCTAGCGACGAAGGTCTCAGGACCGGATGGTGCAGTCGACCAAATGCTTCGGAAGGTGGTATCCTCCCTAATCTGTAATCCTGAAACGACGACAGGCGGACTAGCCTTCATCCTTTTACTTGGCTTTTCTGTAACGATGGCAGGTTCTACTCGGGGCCCAAGACGGTATTTGACTGGCACCCGCCCTATCCTTCTTAGAATCTCTTATACGGGGCATTTCTCTTTTTTTGCTAGTTTCTCGACTACAGTCTGTAGTCGGGCAAATGGCGTGATCCTAGCCCTTTTCCTTCTGTTGTCATCGTAGTATCGTTGGTCGAGGTAATGTAGAAACAATCATGCGGACATTTTCCTTGTCGGTACTGCGGCGGAAAGGGGATGGAATCTGCTTCCTTCCAAAAAGGGTGTATCTTCGAGCAATGGTATGTATTCGGGTAGTGGTGTGTACTCGGGGATTTACGGGATTTCCTCCAGAAAGCAACTTCGGCGGCTACGGCCTTCCCGGCAATCTTCCTACTTCGTTCCTTCTTTGGGTCCGTGTTAGTGATGGAATTCTTGAGTCGGACCCGATTTCAAAAACGGAAGGTCTCACGAGAAATTCTGTACCCTCCACGGTAACGGGTTCACCATAATTCCGGATTTCCTTCCCCTTTAATTTGCGTGCGCGGGGTAGGTGCAGAAACAACTAGACCAGTGGGGGTAGCAAGAACAGTCCTCCTGCGGACAGCAGTACTCCTCTCAGTCGGGATCTTTTGCAGGGGAGGAAACTCTCGAGTTGACCTAAGGTTGAACTCGAGCAACGGCTTCTCAGCTTCAGATACTTTGTTTGTCAGCGCGAAAAGGGAAACGTCGGTGATCTTGACATTCGTGTTCTCGAACCCTTGTCCAAACCGGATGATCCCATTGTCGGGCAACTCATCCTTATAAACGGCGAAGTCCAGTCCATTGGTGAAGGAGAAAATCAGCTTTGGGGCTTCCATTTCTGCAGGGTAGATTCTGGTTGTCAGTCCCAAGTTATGCTTCTTCTCATCAGGACGAAAAGAAAGGAATCGAAAAGAGTCCGAACTCATTCTTGTTCATGTGTGTATAAGAAGGAATCCTTTGTTAAAAGAGTCATTCATTAGAGGGTTTGTTTATTTAGAACGGAATGTTCAAAGGTGTAGAGAAGGTAATGAATCCGATTCAGAGTTGGAAAGGAAAAGAAAGTCTTATGCAAGACTTCTCGACTCGAAGGATCACTCCTAAACTAACACCTATTGGGGGTCCATCCCACCTCAGAAATGAGGTAAAAGGATCTCGGAACCTCTCTGTTTAGGGGTGCCTAAACAATGTCACCTAAATCCGAGAGAATGTTGGTTATACCTGTTCAAGGTAGAAATGAACATAGCATTCCAACGGAAAGAAGGGTAGTTTGACCCATTAAGGACATGGATACACTACCGATTTTGAAAGCGAAATTATTTGATTAAAATGGAGAGAGGAATTGTCCCCAGCGGAGTGGCCAGAAGTTGTACGGCTTATTTTTTAATTTAGGTTAAATAAATAATTTGAAAAGTAGTATTTGATTTTGAAAATAATTTTAAGTTTGAAAAATTTTAAAATATGAAATCAAACCGATCTCACATCCCAAATAGTTTATATAAACGAACACCACACCACAAACCGTGTATCTATCCCTAAGGGTAGACACACTGCTTGATGGTGGGGCTCGATTAAATAAACTAGAAGATTTGTGACATCCATTTGGTCTGCGAACCAATTTTTTAAGCCGATAAATTCCCCTGCTTAATATGAAAGCATTAAACAGGGTTTATATTACCTGGGTACTTTAAAATTCCCTATAAGGGCAAGCCCCTATAGTTAATTACATCTTAAGTGACGTGAATCACCTAAGAAAACTCTCGATAATAATCAATAATTCTGCTCCCAAGGATTTCAAATTTTAAGTTTTCAAGGGATTGAAATTTGGAATCTCAACAGGGAATGGATCAAGTTTGAAACATCTTGTTTTGCGAATTCAAAGGAAGAAAGGTAGAAGAAATCACAGATTCAAAGTGAACTTCGGTGACTTCCAGACTATCCTATTGTTTGGCTTAAATTTAGGAAAGTCCTAATGTCTATTTAATGTTTTGATTTTGTCAATTTTAATTAATTAGGGCTTATATTTATATGACATAATCATACAAATAGCCTCGAAGATGTGAGGGTTTATGTCGTATCAGACGACTACCTCGGAATCCTAAGACCGGTTAGGGCTTAATTTGCAATGCAAATGCCTAACAAAGAGTTGAGGATTTATGTTGCACTAGAGCGAAACTACCTCGAAGTCCTATGGCTTGGTTATTTAATTCTAAGAAAGCTTTCTTGAAATAGACTCGAGTTTTGTCGATGACGATAGCCGTGCTGCCCACCATGCTCCGAAGCTCCTTGTTGTTGCAGAGGTTTAGTTTTAGAAATCATAAATCAGGGGATGAGAAAAGTGTTTTGGTTTAGAGAGAATCTTAATTTCCAAGTGTTTTCAATATTTTAATTAAAACAAATCTTAAAGTTGATTATAACGACACCGGTTAAGATCCCACGGTTCCATCCTTCGGCATCATTATTTTTATCGGATTCACTTAGTCCGGATGAATTTGCTAAACTCAACTGAATGAGTTCCACACTTTCATTTAGACAGTGGGAAATCCCGTTAGCAACACGTAGGTTACATCATCGGAGGTATTCCCGATCATCCGACATGACATTTTAATTTAGTTGTAATTGTAGTTTTGTGTTACGTTTGTGATTAAATTTTGAGTTGTTTTATATTTTGAAATGTTGTGGCGGTGAATTTTATCTTGCAATAACTTTTAACTTAGTTTTGGTTTCGGTTTTAGGGACTATCCTAAAGGTGTGGGTTTTCATGCAACAATTGTTTATCATGCAAGAAAAGTAAGTGCGATGCGGTTAAATAAATTGCAATAATGTAAATTGCAAGAAAGTAAATTGCGATAAAATAAAAGCATACTCGGAGGGTCTTCCCGTCATCCCAAGCTACACTTAAGACACAATTAGAATATTTAAGCAAGTTCCTAGGTAAAGCTAAGGGAAGGGTTATGGTTTTCTACCAAATTCTTAATCCTATAGCTTAGTCATTTCCTATGACGTCTAGGTTCCTTGTGTTTTTGTTTGAAGACGATTTTCTTCATCAAAGAACAATTATGTTCAATTGTTCTTATGAACATCCTATCATATCGAGGAAGTGTTTAAGGCAAATCTTAAACATCTTTTCAATGTTTCTAGGATTGTTTTAAGTCCAAATGAATTCAATTACACAAATGAATTAATCGTCCGAGGTTTAGTTAAGTTTTGTTATTATCTTACTCAGTGAACTAGGATGTTTGAATGTCCTATAAGTGAAGTAACATTTCATTTAATATTATGTTTAGGAGTTATGACAACTAAAGCTTTCGAGGGTAAATTTGTGATTTAGTTTAAATTCGATTAATGGGTTTAAATTTGGAATAGTGTTCAATTTGCTTTATATTTAATTTCCTTCGTTTTAGGTGATGTTATTTAATTCAATTTAATTTTAAATTTAATTTAATTTAATTTAATTTTAATTTAATTTAATTCAATTTAATTCAATTTAGTTTGATGTGATGTTAAATTAATTTGATTTGATTTGATTTAATTTCCTTTAATTTAATTTAATCTGATTTAATTTTAATTTAATTTAATTTAATTTAATTTAATTTAATTTAATTTTATTTTATTTTATTTTATTTAATTTGTTTTAACTTAATTAAATTTAAATTTGATTTTATTTATTTAATTTAATTTAATTTAATTTATTCATTTAATTTAATTTAATCTTGTTTACTTAATTTAATTTAATTTAATCTTTAATTTAATTTTACTTTTAATTTTAATTTAATTTAATTTAATTTAATTAATCTTTAATTTAATTTAATTTGATTTAATTTAATTTAATTCAATTTAATTTACTTAATTTAATTTAATTTTTAATTTAATTTTATTTTTAACTTTAATTGAAATTTTAAAAGAGTTTAATAATTTAACTTTAGTTTAATGATTAAGTCTTTTAATATTTTAAATTTGAGTTATCATTTTAATTAAGAATTGAATATTAATGAGATGATTAATTTAGGGATTTTTAAATTAAAGAATAAATCTCTTCCCAACAATATCCCTATTTTAATAATTCCAATTTTATTATTCTTCCCAAATTTAATCAATTATTTAATTAAGGTTTAATTATTTTAAATTGTTTAATGGGTTTCTACCCTTTAATTATTTAAATTTCAATCATCCAAATCAGATTAAGATCAAATATTTTACTTGTTAATTTTATTAAACCTAAAGTTTTAATTAAGGGTTAAAATTTTAATTACCACTTTGCCCTTTAAGCTTAATAATTTCATAACTCACTAAATTGAGCTCAAATGAACTTGAAATTTTTATGTGACTTCACTCATATGTCAATAAAGACATGAGAGGAGAAAATGTGATTTTTCTGTATTTAATTTATTTATATAATTATTTTTGGTAGAAAATAGAAATTTCCAAGGAAAGTTTAATAACATGACCAAGGGAAAGTTTACGTCCGTAAGAAAATTAGGGGACATTCCTAATGACTAGAGGACCACTTGGACCAATTTTGGTGATTTTTTGAATTATATTATTTTTATTATAATTATTTTAAGTTTTGGATGTGTTAATTAATTTAAAAATAAAATAAAGGTTGAAAAATGAATTTTATATTTTTAAAAAATCTCTCTGATATCAAGGAAATTAGAGAATCAATTTTTGTAATTTTCTGATTTTTCTATGATTTATTATAATTATTTTAGTGAAAATGCTTAGAAAATACATTTTTTTAATTTTAAAATTACCCTAGGGCTTTAAAATATAATATCTCATTAAATAGACCTAAGAAAAATATGGGGTTTGTTCCTAAGTGATTAAAATTCAAAATGTGACATTTTGGTGAATTTTATTATTTTTGTGATTTTTATTATTTTTTAATTATCAAAAATATTAAAATAATATTAAAAATTAACTTTTTTAGAAAATTGAAATTTTAATTTTCTTAAATTCCCCTAATATCGAGAGAGGCTCCAAAACCAATTTGGTGAATTTTTGAAAGATATTTTGAAAGTTATGAATTTTTAAAGTTTAAAATGACTAAATGGCTTAATCGACCTATTTAGTAGAGCTAGCCAAGTCCGATTCACCTCAAATTTTTATGGTGGGTTCCTCTGATCCTAAAGGTCAAGTGGAGAATTGATTTCAAGTCAATTTGATGTATGGTTAGCTCGTAATTAATTAGAGACCTATTTTGGGTGTGTAAGCGATTATGGTTATTTTAAATGAACTAACTTCGAAACCTATTTTCCACTAAGGTCCTGCGGTCATTAGGGACATCACCAGATTTTTCTAGAATTTATTTCACAACATGCTAATTCGTGGAATTAAAATACTCAAAACGATAACATGAATTTGAAAAATCAATAACTTCTCGTAGGGATGGCTTCGACTTTGGAAAATTCGGGGAATGTTCCTAAATTCGGAGGCTTAAAAGCCACATGGTCTCATGCCATAGTGAATTTCCTATATGCATGGAGAATTAAGAGAATGCAAACGAGTAAATAAATTATTAAAAATAAAATACTTGATGAAATTAAATGATTTCTTTTCCACATTATTCTCCTCGTTCAGCTGAGCGAGAGGGTATTTTTATTTTATTTTTATGATTTTCCTACACAAAGTTATGAATTTTCCAAGTTCGGGAATTAAATAAATAGGAAAAATCCCTAATTTTCTATTTATCCGGAGTCGGCGCCGCGTCATCCTCGGGATCTCCGAATGGCCGCGCGGCGCGCTCTCATTCGACGCCGCCGCTTGAGTCGGCAGCCGGGCCCCGCGGTTCACGTACCATCTCTGAGTCCGAAGCCATCCGAGCCGTCCGTCCGGCGTGTATTAAATGGACGGCATCCGTTCATCGTCCCGAGCGTCCTCACCGAGAGCCGTCCACACTAAATCCCTAATATCTCACTCGATACTCGATGGATTTTCGTGTTCTTATGCTCTATGGATTCGTCTTGAGAAGACGAACACATCCATACGGTTTATGTGGGATGAAATTTACTCAATAAAAATGGAGAATGTTCGAAGCTCGGGAAGAAGAGTGAGGCCATACCTTTGCTCGGAGAAGTGTGGCTTCGATGCGAGGGTTGTTTCACCTTCGATTGGATCCCAGTGAAGCTCCGGATGAAGTCTCTGGTGCAGTGAATTGCCTAGGTAGGATTTTGACCACGGTACGATCACAAAGCTTGGAGGGCTGGAGCAAGCTGGGTGGCTTGGAGATGGGGCTTTTCTTTGGTGGACACCTTCTCTTGGTACGGTGAAGGTGTAGGACCAATCAATTTGGGGATTGGCTCACTGTGGAGAAGTGTCCTGGTTTTGGGCTTGGATTCCGACTACGAAATTGAGCTCGCAGAGAGGAAATGGCGGGGGATTTCGGTGGGATCAAATGCTACTATGTATGAGGAGTACTACGGAACAATTTTGGTAGAGTTTCCTTAAGGTTTGTTTCGACACCTCCCATGGCCGAGAGGGGTGGTGTTTAAATAGGAGAGGGTGGAGGGCCTCCAGGGAGAGTTAGGGCTTGGGATCGAGTTGCTCTTGGCGAGAGAAGAACAGCTACAATGGCCGCTGGGGATGGGGCGGCTCGGCGAGGGAGAATTCCGAAGTTGGCTCACATGTGAGCTCTCGGCCATGGTGTTTTCCGGCGGCACTGGTGGCTGGCCGGCCGAGTCATGGGTCACCCTCGAGGTCAGTGGGTCGAGGTGCGGGACTTGGTGCGATCAATTGGCGATTGCCATGTGTAAAGAGCTTTGATCGAAAGTAGAATGGAGGCATGGCTAGTTTTGAGTCTAAATGGGTCAATCCACCCATTTTGGGCTTGGTGCACCACTCGAGATGGCTTTGGATCTGTGGGGATCAAAGGATCACTTGGGTTCTGGCATGGAGAAGTCTCCATCCAAATGATGATTTGGATTAAATTTAAGTTTAGTGTGAAACATGATTAAGGCTAATGAGCTTTAGAGGATTAAGGAAAGTGGCCCTCCTCTTCTTACCATTAATGGCATGGTGGAGTGTCCGAGGCTCTCATGGCTCACATGTGGCTTATGAATGGCTTGCATGGCTCACCTTTGGCTTGAAAAAAGTTTGGTCGATTTCATAAAAATGGATTTTAAGGATTTTGGATAATTTGGTGGAAATTTGGATGAAGCTTCATTTAGAATTATTTGATAATTGGTTTAGGACTTAGGGATGATTTTAATTGAAAGTATGATGAGGGAAATGTCATATGGGCTTTGGGATCAGATTTTGGGCCTTTGGATGTGGTAGAAGATGGGCTTTTAAAATGTTTTAAGGAATGAGCCTTTAAGTTTAAAAATGAATTTATGGATGGGAATTTTGTAAAGAGGTTGGGCCAAATAATTGTTGGGTTTAGCTCATGGATGTGTCATGAGTGACTTGGAGCAAATTGGGAGTGATTTGGGTTTGAATTGGGTTGAATTTGGGCTCTTTTGGTGAATGGGCCAATATAGGTCCAAGTGGGCCAAGTTGGGCCAATGTTGGGCTAGGGTTGAAATTGATGTAAAATTAATGTTGAGAAATGTTTATGGGAGTGTTTCAAAGAGGTTTTGGCTTTGGTTGGGCTTTGATTTTGGGGTTTGGGCTCATTTGGGTTAGGTTTGGGTTTAGGTCAAAATTGGGCCTTTTAGCTTTGGGTTGAGTTTGAGTGGGGTTTGGGTCCAAATTTTGGGAAAATCATGTTATTTTTTTGCTTGTGGGGGTGCTAAGGAGGATTTAGAAAAGATTTGGGGTTAATTGGAGTTGAATTGGGTGAGTTTGGGTTAGGTTTGGGTCATGGGTCCAAATTGGGTTTTAAGGCCAAAAGTGAAATTGGATCCAAATGTCAATCAAATTGGACTTGGATTTGGTCTAGATTGGTGTTGGGAATGTTGAATTGAAGTTTAGAATTGAATTGGACCAGAATTTGGGTCAATTGGGTAGGTTTGGTTTGACATTGGGTTCATTTAGGGTTAAAATGGGTCAAATTGGGGGTTTTGACAAAAGTAGGGTAAATTGACAAAATTGGCCCATGGTGTAGTTGAACAAAATGAAATTGGGAATATTTGGGATTTTTTGGAATTTTCTGGGAATTTTCTGAATTTTTGGATTTTTGGGTCAAGGGGGGCATTTTGGGTATATGGAGGGTATTGGGAGGTATTTTTGGAATTCTTGGTATTTTTGGCTCTGGATGATCAATTTGAGTGATGTGGAAATGTTTGGGATTGATTTTGAGTAATTTTGGGTGATTTGGAAATTTTTGAGAAATTTGGGTAGTTTCAAGGGTTTTGGGTAGGTTAAGCGGGTGTAGGGTCCCGGGGGTCAAAAATTGAAAATTTGGAAAATTGAAGATTTGGAAAATTGAAGATTTGGAAAATTGAAGATTTGGAAAATTGAAGATTTGGAAAATTGAAGATTTGGAAAATTGAAGATTGGGTGAATATAAGTGGAATAAAATTATTTTGGTTGAGCCATGAAGCCACATCAAGCCCACATAAGCTATGAAGGGACTCATTTGAGGCATTCACTGTGTTGTTCCTAACCCTCTTAGCCAAGGGCTTAGGGGTTAAGGACCATCCATGTGAATCACCTACATGAGTCGGGAGGTCGAGTTGGGTATGGGTGTGTTTTTAGGAGGTGTGTGAAAGTGTAGTGTATAAGTGTAGTGTATGTGTAAGTCGGCCCTTCACCGAGACCGGGCTACCCGAGGCGGTCCTAAGACCAAAGAGTCACTATAGGAACTCATCCTTTAAACTTTCACATTTGATTTCGACCCTCTAGGTGATTAGGGGTCTACGGTCGAGTTTGTGGAGTTTGCGGGGAGTTAAGAAGTGGTTTGAATTTCTAAAAGGTGGTGGATCCCGATTCCATTCCTCTAAGATAGTCGAAGGAAAAGCCTAAGGCTAGATCCTGAAGTACTAAAGAGAAGAAGAGAAGACCTCATCTAAAATGAGGTCGACAAATGGACCCCGATAGGTGTGGTGAGTGACGGAGCACACCGCGCGTATTGGTGTTGACCGAAGCGATCAACAAAACCAACACGGATGTCCAAGTGACAAACTTAGGACGAAGTAGAAGAGTTTCCGTTGGGGAGTGTCAAGTATATCTACGAAGCTGGAGATTCTGAACTCCGTTGGGGAAAGGAGGTGAATTCCGAATCACATGATACGGAGGATTTGGATTTAGATTTCATTTTGTTTCGATTTAAGTTTTGATGTGTAAGTTTTAGATTTTGATTTTTTATTTTAAATTGAGGTTTGATTTAAAATTTATTTGAGAAAATTTGGATTTGAAACGAGAATTGAAACCTAGGTTCCAATCTCGGGATTGAAAAGGAAACTGGAATTTAGGTACCGGCCACGGAATGAGAATCGGAGATTAAGTGTCGATTGAAAAGGATGAGAATCGAGAATTTAGTACGCGACCTCGAAAGTTTAAACGAAGTCGGAGTTGAAATTGAAGTATCGATCTCGGGAGAGAATCGAAATTTAAGTATCGGTCTCGAAAGATGGGAGGCGAGATTTAGGTATCGTCCCCGAAAGAGAACTTGAATTTAGGTATCGAGTCTCGAAAGTTGAGAATTGAAATTTAGGTATCGATTCGGATGAGAATCGAAATTTAGGTATTGATCTCGAAAATGAGAGTTGAAATTTAGGTATCAATCTCGGAAGAGAGTCAAAATTTAGGTCTCGACCTCGGAATGAGAACTAGAATTTAGGTACCAGTCTCGGAAATTTTGAATTGAAATTTAGGTATCAATTCAGATGAGAATCGAAATTTAGGTATTGATCTCGGAATGAGAACTGGAATTTAGGTATCAGTCTCGAAAATTGAGAATTGAAATTTAGGTATCAATTCGGATGAGAATCGAAATTTAGGTATCGACCTCGGAATGAGAACTGGAATTTAGGTACCAGTCTCAGAAATTGAGAATTGAAATTTAGGTATCAATTCGGATGAGAATCGAAATTTAGGTATCGATCTCGGAATGAGAACTGGAATTTAGGTACTAGTCTCGGAAATTTTGAATTGAAATTTAGGTATCGATTCGGATGAGAATCGAAATTTAGGTATCGATCTCGGAATGAGAGCTGGAATTTAGGTTCCGAGTCTCGGAAATTTTGAATTGAAATTTAGGTATTAATTCGGATGAGAATCGAAATTTAGGTATCGATCTCGGAATGAGAAGCTGGAATTTAGGTACTAGTCTCGGAAATTTTGAATTGAAATTTAGGTATCGATTCGGATGAGAATCGAAATTTAGGTATCGATCTTGGAATGAGAAGCTGGAATTTAGGTACCGGTCTCGGAAATTTTAAATTGAAATTTAGGTATCAATTCGGATGAGAATCGAAATTTAGGTATCGATCTCGGAATGAGAAGCTGGAATTTAGGTACCGGTCTCGAAATTTTGAATTGAAATTTAGGTATCAATTCGGATGAGAATCGAAATTTAGGTATCGATCTCGGAATGAGAAGCTGGAATTTAGGTACCGATCTCGAAATTTTGAATTGAAATTTAGGTATCGATTAGGATGAGAATCGAAATTTAGGTATCGATCTCGGAATGAGAAGCTGGAATTTAGGTACCGGTCTCGGAAATTTTGAATTGAAATTTCTTGTGGAGATTTGGATTTAGCGAGATATCGAAATGAGATATGAAAGTGTTTTATATCCCATGGGAATCAATCAAAGTACGATTACTTAGCGAAGGGTACAAACCCATGCCATCCGGATCAAATTGAAAACTCTTCGTGATTACGAAATCATCTCGAGAGAGGGTTTCGAGGGAGGTCTAGAATAGATCTTGATTTGAAGAAGGATTGGAGGGTTTGAGAAGATGGGTTTAAGCTGGAATTTAGTTTGAGCTTTAAATTTGTTTTGTTTGTCCTTTAACTATCCCGTTTTTGTTGTTTATTTGGTGTTCAACATTTTTTAGATTTTTAAGGAAAGTTGTCTTTTATTCCTTTTTTTTATTTCTTTTACTGTTCTTTGTTCGAAGTTCATTTAACTTTAATGGCGTTTCCCGAGTTAATTTGCACGAAAAGAGGTGAAGGCCAAAAATGTGACATGGTCACTTTCATTCCGATCATGTCGAAGATACATCATACAACTTGATCCGGAATATATCTCATACAATCCATGTAGACTCGAAACGGACTATGTATGATCTTCGTCGATCCATCCAAAGAAGCATGCATCGAAAATCCATGTACGAATAGTGGGGTACATGGTCGATAACATCACCTTCCAAGCCATCCTTGGCAAGGATGCCGTACGGATGTACATTGGAGGTGTGATATTTTCCATGTAACTCACGGCTCGTAAGGCGGAGGCTCTCTAGCTCCGGGTACGAGTCGGAAATGGTAAGGTGTCTTCCTGTCGTCCATCCTTCGAAAGTAGCGAGATTCGCTTCATTGGTACTCCCGGTATGCAATGCTTAGCGATATCCGCTCCGTTGCCCTTCGGTATCATGACGGAACCTACCGGTAATGGTATCTTCTACGGCCCTCGGAACTCACACGGGCCTGCTATCCGGAGGTCGGATCCGAACATGATGTTACATTCGTTCGGGAAAGAGAGCGTGCGAAAGGTCGACAAAGTCGTGGTGATGCTATGTGTGGGGGTATGCGATCACCTGCTTGTAGATGTTAATAATGCGAGTACATTGGGTATGCAATCTGCGCTGCGTACCCTCCATGTTATCGATCTCTTTACCATTCTCTTGATGACTAGTGGCATCGGATCCACTTGGCCATGACGGAGTATTCCCGGAGGGTTTCCCTTCCTGTCTTCCACGAAGTTGTAACAGCATCCACATTGTATTGTGATTCTTCCTTTCCCTGGCATCCATCTCCGGGGTTCTGAGTATGTGTTTTCCCTTAGGCGGCCCGCTCGGCCCATTCTTTTCAAATCCTGGATGCAATCCACGATTTCTTGTTGTTCATACTACGAAAATACGTACGTGTGTAGCTCGAGGCCCTACAGTATATTGATCCTTACGCACTCAGATTCTCTCGAAGTATTCAAAAGTTTTCTTTTCGACATTCTGCATTCTTTCCAGCTCGTACTCTGGATTAATTTGCAAATGGCGAGGCCTGGTGACATATTATGGGATATAAGGCTCGATTCCTTCACATTCTCCTGCATACCTTGGCTCCTCGGGGATGATGTCCGTCGGGACATCCCCCGGGGTTGCTTCTGCAACAAGGTCATGCATCACTGGTGGTTCTATCTGGTGGCGTGGTAGCCTTCTTTCTTCTGGTTTTTGTGAGATTTCCACTGGTCCTTTCGTCATCCTAGGAGGTGGCCTCCTTTCTTCGGGTTCTGGTGAACCGGTGTCCTTGAAGTGTATGTGCTTGGCGTAGCATCGTCTCGTCGTCGCTGGTCCGCTGCTAGTTTGGTTAACATCTTGCGGATGCGGCGATTCTTATTTCTTCGTTGCGTTGCTTGTGAGAGTAGCTCTTCGAACTTCTTGAATCTCCGTGGGCGCGGCGTGACAAGCTCGCCCTCTGGCTGTAGCGACTACGGACTTCATTTTCTTATCTTCTTCGGTGTTTGCCTTTCTTTTCTTCTTCTTTGGATTGGTGGCTTGGGCCACCCACTTTCATCACTTGTCTGCCGGGCGAGTTCTTCTCGGTCAGCGGGACCCGGTCACTTTCCTCATCTTGTAGGCATGCTTGGTGCGAAATCCGAGTCGATCTCGATTATCGCTCCATCTTTCACCCTCTTTTCATCGAGTGCGAGGCTTACGCCATTTCTAAAGTTTAGGACCGACCGCCAGTTCGACATTTCCTGCGAAAAGACAAGGAAAAGGATCGGGAGGCTATCTTAAGAACAAGAACATTAAGAAAATGTTTATTAAAGACACACATTTTTTTATTACTTCTTGTATTTTTAAATTTAACAGGAATGAAGTGGGATAAGATCAGGAAAGAGATTTTGATATGGGAGAGAAAACATGGAAAACTTTATTATCATGATTTTATTTATTTTAGCACATTTTTTATTATTTTTGGGTTCGGACCCGGTCATAAGTAACTACCGCCGTGTTTCTTAGGGATGAAGAATTCATTCCTTCGAAACATCGAGGTAGAGTAATACTTTTTAAGTATCGTCCGTTGATCGGAAGCATATGTCGTTCTCCACAGCAATTCACTAGGCTGGTAGGAACCTCACGAGTATCTTGCTTGACCACGAACGGCCCTTCCCGAGTTGGTTCGAATTTTCCTCCTATCTTGCGGTGTGCGAGAATAGGTCTCTTGAGAACGAGAACTAAGTCACCAACATTGAAGGTTCTTGGGCGGACCGGTTGTCATGGGCTTGAACCATCTTAGCTTGGTATAGTTCTAAATTACATTTGCGGCTGCAAGTCTTTTCCCTTCCGGTCTTTCCAATTCTTCTAGTCGTAATTTAGCGTTTTCTTCTGTCGTGATCTTATTTGCAGCTGCGATTCGAGTGAAGGAAGGCTCGAACCTCTAAAGGTAACACTTGCCTCGGACCCATACACCAGAGCTTAAGGTGTAGCTTGAGTAGGAGTTCTGAAGGTTGTCCGGTAGGCCCATAAGGCTTCTAATAACTTCTCGTGCCAATTTCTCTTATTGTCGTCCAAGGTTTTCTTTAAGATTTGAAAGAGAGTTTTATTAAAAGCCTCAGCGAGGCCGTTTGCTCTTGGGTAGTAAATTGTTGAATATCGCCGGTCGATTCCATGTCTCCGACAAAATTGTTGATTTGTGTGCTTCGAATGCTGGCCCATTATCCGAGATAATCTGCGCGACACTCCGAAACGGTAGACAACTTGGTTCTTGAAAAGCGTAGCACGTGGTGTGTTTTCACTTCTCTAAAGTGGAGCTGCCTGCCGCACTTGGAAAAGTAATCTGTAGCCGCAAGAATGAAGCGATGTCCTTTTGAAGATGGTGGTTCTATTGGACCCACTATATACGTGCCTCAACATTCGAATGGCCACGACGCGATTGTCGGATGTAGCACATTTGGAGGTTGGTGTAGAACCACTCCGTGCACTTGGCATTGATGACGGCTCTTGGCGTTTTTCATGCGGTCGGTCATCATCGAGGGCCGATAGTACCCTAGTTTTTTAATTTTCATTTTCATCTTCGGACCCGGCTAGTGAGCGCCACGGAGTCTGAATGCACCTCTTTAACAATTTCACGGGCCTCGCACCCGCTTAGGCACCTTAGCCGCATTTGATCGAAAGACCTTACGCATAACGTGTTGTTTATTAATGCGTAGGACGGAGTTCTTTTCTTGATACGATGGGCTAGCGACTATTGTCCGGTAGCTTTCTGTTTGCGGGTAGTCTATCGATGGTCGTCGCCTGATCTTACGTGTTTTTACATCACTTATTGCAAGTCGATCCTTTTTCTTTTTCGATTTATTTATCGTGTCTATGTCGAGTTGTGATAGGACACGACGTCCAGTGAGCCGACACTTCCATCGATTCATCTTGCAAACGAGGCAAATTCTTTTGCGAGACGGGCTAAAGCATCTCGCTAAAGCATTTTCTTTTACGGGAATTTTGTAGATTGTCACATTCGAATTTGTTCCAACAATTGAATGGCATACTTGAAAGTATTGCTCGAGTCTTGGTTTAAAAATTCTATCTTGTCCGGCGATCCGTTGAATGATTAGCTGCGAATCTCCAGTAGATGTTGATGTCCGTTATCCCCATTTGAATAGCTAATTCCGAGTCCGTTATGAGAGCTTCATATTCCGCTTCGTTGTTTGTACAAGGTTCTGTCAAGTGGTAGGAGTATCTTAACATCCCCCGCTCCTGTGTTATAAAGATTAGCCTGATTCCTGCTTTACCGGGTACTATCACTTGCGATTCTTTGTCTTTGTGTGTTGAAGATGCTCCGTCAAAGTATAATTCCCAACGTCGATCATCAGGGTCTTCTAGGCTCATTATTTGTTCATCTGGAAAATCTTCATTGAGAGGAGATTCTGCCGGCAGAGGGTGTGCAGCGAGGAAGTCTGCTACGACTTGTCCCTTTACGGCACGAAGAGGCACGAAAGTTATATCGAATTGCAATAATATCATTGACCATCCGGCAAGTCCGCCGGAAAGTGTTGGACGAGTCATCGAGTATTACAATGGATTAAATTTCGAGATCGGGTTGACCTTATGAGAAAGCATGTAGTGCTCGAGCTTTTGAGCGGCGAAGATCGGGGCCAAACAATGCTTTTCGATTGCGGGATACCTTATTTCCGTCGGAAGTAAACGACGGCTTAAGTAGTAAAGAGCATTTTCTTTACCCTCATCATTGACACAGAGCTAACGGGGCTCGAGAGAGTCGTCTAAAGCCGCGGTAAAAAGTATCGACGGTCTACACGAGGCCGGGGCTGCTAAGACGGGAGGTGTCATTAAATATTGTTTAATGTCCTCGAAGGCCTTACGGCATTTCTCTTCCCAAATAAATTTGGCGTCCTTTTTAACTAGTGCCGAGAAAGGCTGACACCTACTGACAAGTTTGAGATAAAGCGTCGAAGATATGCCAACTTCCCTTGAAAAGATCGTAGTTGTTTTAAGGTTTTGGGAGGCGGCATTTCTAAGATAGCTTTAATCTTTTCGGGTTGATTTCAATTCCACGATGTCGGACAACGAATCCTAAGAATTTCCGGAGGTGACGCCGAAGGCGCATTTTAAGGGATTCATCTTAAGGTTAAATTGCCTTAATCGTTCGAAAACAATTCTCAAATCATACAAGTGGTTGTCCTTTACTTTGCTTTTGATGACCACATCGTCCACGTAGCATTCGACTTGATTGTGGATGAGATCATCAAAAATTCTTGTCATCGCTCTACGGTAGGTTGCTCCTGCGTTCTTCGATCAGAATGGCATTCTTGTGTAGCAATATAATCCGATCGGCGTTACGAATGCTGTAAGCTTTTCATCTTCTGGAGCCATTTTTATCCGGTTGTATCTCGAAGATCCATCCATGAATGAGAATATTTCATCTGTCGAGGCAATGTCGATCATTAATTCCGAGATCGGTAGAGGGAATTCATCTTTTGGACATGCCTTGTTTAAATCTGCTGAAGTCCACACAAATTCGATCCGACCATTCTTCTTTCGACGGCACCACATTGGCTAACCGAGTCGGGTATTGTTCTTCACGGACAAATTTGGCGTCTATTAGCTTTTTAACTTCGATTATGACTTGTTGTTCAATTTCTAGACGCATTCTTACGGGACCTTGTCGGCTGGGACGAAGTAGGATCCACTCTAGCTTATGGACTGCGACCTGCGGAGCTAATCACGGCATCTCGTCATAGTTCCAAGCAAAACGGTCTTTAAATTCCATTAATAACTTGATTATTTCTTCTGAGTCTTCTTTATTGAGTATGGAGCTAACAAAGGTAGGCCTAGGCTCTTCGCTAGTACCTAAGTTAACTTCCGTTAACTCATCTATTGTAGATTTAATTTCTTCTTCGAATTCTGGTGGAGCGTCTCCAATTTGTAAATCTTCAAATTCTTCTGTAGTTTCCATGTAGTTTTCATTAGACTCGCAAGTGACAACCAAGAAAAATTCAGTATCGTCAGGCGATCCTACTGTGCCGAATCCGAGACCATGCTTTGCATTGGGTGGACGACCGGAGTTATTCCATAATTTTTCAAAATGTTGTGATTGACCTTTTGTCCATTGTCGAGGTAAGAAACCACGTTGAATTAAATTTTGAACACGGGGAGAGTACCACTCGAAAAGGTAATTCCATTAATTCGATGAAGTGACATCTTCAAATTATACATTATTTTCAGTTTTGGAGGAAGAAGCACCACGGTAGAATTTGATTGGCTTTGCACCGTCGCTACGTACCTCTTTGACCACCATACCATCGATCTTATTAGAATGGATCGGGGTTAGGGTCATAGTATGTACGTAGTGGTTAATCTTCTCGTACATCAATTTGTATTCTTCATTCTTTTCATCTTCGAGGGAGATCTTGAATTGCGGCTTCTTCGAGCTTATCGTTGCTGCTTCTTGCTTGATTTCTTTTTCTTCTTCGGAACTATCTTCCCGATCAACATTGATGGTCGGTTTCCTTTGTCCAGCTGTCCTAACGTCTCTACCACGGCCTCGTCCCCGGCCTCGACCTCGGATGCGAGTTGTGGAGAAACCTTCACCATCTCGCCGGAAGGGAGTGGTGAGTGACTGTTGGACTAGAACTTCAGGTTTTTCGTTGTCCCGAACTTTCTTTGCTTCATTTGTTACGGTATCTCTGGAGAAGATTGTTTTCTTCGGTGGTGCATAATAAGCTGCGTCTTCATGGATTCCAATCTCATGTACGGAGAATGGTTGTAAGTCACCTTTGATGCCTTCGTTCCCTCCATCGTAGTATTTGATGCAACGATGTAGAGATGATGGTACCATCCTGTTTTAATGTATCCATGGTCGGCCTGAGTAGAGCGTTGAACGACGTTTCGAATCGATTATGTGAAATTTTGTGGTTGTCTTTGCTAAGTCACCGGATTTCATTAGTAGCGTTATTGACCAGAGGGCTCTTTCTCCTTTACGGTTGAATCCTCTTAATAACATTTTGTCGGCCTCGAGCTCACGAGCATCAATTTCCAAATATGCTTAGTGTTCGGAGACTCATTATATTGATTGATGCTCCTGGATCCACCAATACTGCGGAGAGCGTAAACTTCCCGATTGTAGCTCGAAATGTACAACGGTCGATTGTGATCCGCTGTCCCAGTAGTAGGTCATTGTCCAGTGAAGGTAACACCTAGTTGTTCCTTTAACGAGCAAACCTCATCTAAGGAATCTCCGACCATTTGAGCTAAGAAAATTTCCGGATCAAGTAAGGCCTTGATCGAGCTCCTCTCATCTCCTTTGATAAGATGAGAGCATCGTAGATGCTCGGTTTGGTTGCGGTTTCCTAAGATGGGCTAGCACGTTGTAGTCCACTTTATTTCCATGTGTCTCGGCTTCTTCTCGAATGGGTATTTCTTCTGTCGGGGTTGGTTCTTCTTGAACAACCACACGTTTCCTTTGTCCTTTGGACCCATTCTCGGAGGTAGAACTCTTCCACTTCTTAAGTTGACTTCGTAATTTCTTCGAATCTAGTGTTGAGCTTGCTTGGTGTTTCTTCTCGAATCGGAATGACGAGGCTCTTCCGGATTAGCTTCGAGTCCGAAGGCTCTAACTCTATTGTGATTTGGAGCTCCTCGAAACTCGCAGATAGATTCGTTGCTTGTTGAACTCTCGTAGCCTCCTTGATGGATGTCTTCTTTGTCATTTTCATCGTCGAGATCGTGTATGATTTGAGAATTGTCGTTGGTATCAAAATCGATGTCTGGATTATCGCTAGTTACGTAATCGTTAGAAACAGTCAAAAAGTAGCCAACGCCATCACCCTTATCATTATAGGATCCCACCGAAGTGAGCAGATAATCATACGAGTCGGAGGTTCGAGGGATTTCTCCCCCGAATCGAAACAACTATCCTAGGATAAGTAGCCCCTAGTCCAGCCTTAGGAGCCTCGGTCCTCTCTTCTTCGTCGATTTTCTTCTTCTCTTCGATCGTCTCTGTTGAGGTGGTTCTCCTATCGCAAGTGATAGTGTCGAGCTTGGCGAGGTTTCGAACTCTGAATTGAAGCTTGCACCGAAGCGGTTTGGATGCTGTCTAAAATCTTTTTCGAAGACCTTGTCCAAGCGGTAGTCCATCCATCGTCAGTCGTATAGGGATCTATCGGAATGATGGGATCAGTTGAGATAACATTGACGGAACCTCCTTTATGGGGTTCCTTCATGTACTCCTTCGGGATTGTTATATTTCCTTTCCGAAGGTTGTCATTGAGCCAACTTTTGAAGGTAATGCAATCTTCATCTTGTGTCCAAGCATTTGGTGATAAGGGCAAAAGTTGGGATCACTTTTCTTGTTGACTTCCTCTGGTCTCTTAGGCTCGGCAGCTGGAAATCGGAGTCTTCATCGACTAGGAAACATTTTCGGCACTTGCTTCATTCTTGAATGGATATTCCCCTGCTCGAAGCTCCCTTAATGTACGTTGCGGACGAGGCGGTTGTTCATACTTGTGGAGATGATCGATAGCTGGGTCGGGGTTCTTGGTAATTCTGTTGAGGTTCTTCGCGGCCGTTCGGACGATATTTGTATCGGTTGCTTGCCTTTGTCGACTGCTGCAATGATCTCGGATTTCTTTTCAAAAGTCTTCACAGGCTTTTGTTTGTCTGTCTTGTCGGCGAAACTTAATTGCTTCGCCTCCTCTTGCAAGCTCCCGGCCTTGCTTAACAACTTCTCGAAAGTCTTAATAGTCAATCCTTTGAGGAGAAGTGCTATCGAGTCGTGAATGCTTTTAAGTAAGATGCCGATCTGCATGTTGTTCTTGTAGTTGTGGTTCACACTTCATGCTTAAGTTCCTCCATCGAAGTATGTAATCCACCAAAGTTTCGTTCGGCTCGCTTCTCTACCACTAAATCACCTATAGTGATGTGGTGCTTGAGCTCCGGCGAATCGCTTGATGAAGAGGTTCTCTAGTTCGAGAATGTCTTCACCGAACCATTCGGTAATTCGCGTACCAATCAAATGTGATCCACGACGAGTCGCCGACAAGCTGTCGGAAGAGTAATGCATCGCTCCGCCGGCATTGCAACAAGCGGCACGAAAGTGTGCAACATCTCTGTCGGGGGTTCCCGGTTCCATCAAATTTCTTGAACAGAGGTGGTACGAAGCCTTTTGGGTATTGGACAGCGTCGAATTCTTCCGGGTAAGGTCTACCCGTCCGAATGGATGTCCCGCTCTTCGATTGTGCTAAGGCTTCTCGCACATGCTGTTCCACCAAGCTCTTGATATCTTTTTACGGAATCATACTTTGTGTTGTATCTTTCTTTAAGCTGATCATCCCCGTTGACGGATGTAATCTTTTTCCTCCGTCCACGATGTGAATGACCTCGCGGGGGTGTCTCTCTTTGGGGTTGCACTTGACTCTGGAGAGTGGCTAGAGCTACAGCCATCTCTTCCATCCTCTTCGCCATTTGGGCGATCGTATCGTCTCTTTCTTGAAGCTGTCTTCTCATCACTTCTGGCTCTTCTCTTTCTGCGGCTGCAGGGAGCACCTTGTGAAGTCGACGAAGCTCGTGTTTCGACCATGTTGATTTCGCATACTCGTCGTCCATGAATTCCGATGAATCAATCTCGTCTCCAAATTTCTCTTCTCTTTCTTTTGCTAGTCGTCGAATATCGGTCCTCGACTTTTCCATAGCGTCCTCTAGCGGTCTTTTACGTGCATCTTCACGGTTGTCGTGTGATAGGCTGCCGGGTTCCCTTCTCGTGAGTCCCCTTCCACTGCGAGTAGCACTTTCTTCGGATTCGAGTCTCTCGACGAGACTTTCCTTTTCGGTCGTTGTTTCAATCTTAAGTCGTCCAGGTAGTGGGACGCCATACCATCCTTCTAGCGGCGGAAGGTCTAGGACCGGATGGTGCCGTCGGCCAAATGCTTGGAAGGTGGTATCCTCCCTAATCCGTAATCACGAAACGACGACGGGCGGACTAGCCTTCATCCTTTTACTCGGCTTTTCCGTAACGATGGCGAGTTCTACTCGGGGCCCAAGACGGGATTTGGCCGGCACCGCCTCTATCCTTCTTAGAATCTCTTATACGGGGCATTTCTCTTTTTTTGCTAGTTTCTCGACTACAGTCTGTAGTCGGGCAAATGGCGTGATCCTAGCCCTTTTCCTTCTGTTGTCATCGTAGTATGCTGGTCGAGGTAATGTAGAAACAATCATGCGGACATTTTCCTCGTCAGCTACGGCGGAAAGGGGATGGAATGCTGCTTCCTTCCAAAAGGGTGTATCTTCGAGCAATGGTATGTATTCGGGTAGTGGTGTGTACTCGGGGATTTCGGGATTTCCTCCGGAAAGCAACTTCGGCGGCTACGGCCTTCCTGGCGATCTTCCTACTTCGTTCCTTCTTTGGGTCCGTGTTAGTGATGGAATTCTTGAGACTGGACCCGATTTCAAAACGAGAAGGTCTCACAGAAAGTTCGTACCCTCCACGGTAACGGAGTTCACCATAATTCGGATTTCCTTCCCCTTTAATTTGGCGAAGCCGGGGTAGGTGCGAAACAACTAGACCAGGTGGGGGTAGCAAGAACGGTCCTCCTGCGGACGGCGGTACTCCTTTCGGTCGGGATCTTTTGCGGGGAGAAAACTCTCGAGTTGACTGAGGTTGAACTCGAGCAACGGCTTCTCGGCTTCGGATACTTTGTTTGTCGGCGCGAAAAGGAAACGTCGGTGATCTTGACATTCGTGTTCTCGAACCCTTGTCCAAACCGGATGATCCCATTGTCGGGCGGCTCATCCTTATAAACGGCGAAGTCCGAGTCCATTGGTGAAGGAGAAAATCGGCTTTGGGGCTTCCATTTCGCGGGGTAGATTCGGTTGTCGATCCCAAGTTATGCTTCTTCTCATTAGGACGAAAAGAAAGGAATCGAAAAGAGTCCGAACTCATTCTTGTTCATGTGTGTATAAGAAGGAATCATTTGTTAAAAGAGTCATTCATTAGAGGGTTTGTTTATTTAGAACGGAATGTTCAAAGGTGTAGAGAAGGTAATGAATCCGATTCAGAGTTGGAAAGGAAAAGAAAGTCTTATGCAAGACTTCTCGACTCGATGGATCACTCCTAAACTAACACCTATTGGGGGTCCACCCTACCTCGAAATGAGGTAAAAGGATCTCGGAACCTCTGCGTTTGGGGGTGCCTAAACGAGTGGCTCCTAAATCCAGAGAGAATGTTGGTTATACTTGTTCGAGGTAGAAATGAACATAGCATTCCAACGGAAAGAAGGGTAGTTTGACCCATTAAGGACATGGATACACTACCAATTTTTTAAAGCAAAATTATTTGATTAAAATGGAGAGAGGAATTGTCCCCAGCGGAGTGGCCAGAAGTTGTACGGCTTATTTTTTAATTTAAAAAAAATAAATAATTTGAAAAGTAGTATTTGATTTTGAAAATAATTTTAAGTTTGAAAAATTTTAAAATATGAAATCAAACCGATCTCACATCCCAAATAGTTTATATAAACGAACACCACACCACAAACCGTGTATCTATCCCTAGAGGTAGACACACGTTCGATGGTGGGGCTCGATTAAATAAACTAGAAGATTTGTGACATCCATTTGGTCTGCGAACCAATTTTTTAAGCCGATAAATTCCACGCTTAATATGAAAGCATTAAACGGGGTTTATATTACTCGGGTTCTTTAAAATTCCCTATAAGGGCAAGCCACTATAGTTAATTACATCTTAAGTGACGTGAATCACCTAAGAAAACTCTCGATAATAATCAATAATTCTGCTCCCAAGGATTTCAAATTTTAAGTTTTCGAGGG
Source organism: Papilionanthe hookeriana x Papilionanthe teres (assembly GCA_022702705.1). NCBI lineage: Eukaryota > Viridiplantae > Streptophyta > Magnoliopsida > Asparagales > Orchidaceae > Papilionanthe > Papilionanthe hookeriana x Papilionanthe teres. The sequence goes on from CM040425.1 coordinate 44,888,153, forward strand.
ATTGAAATTTGGAATCTCGACAGGGAATGGATCGAGTTTGAAACATCTTGTTTTGCGAATTCGAAAGGAAGAAAGGTAGAAGAAATCACGGATTCGAAGTGAACTTCGGTGACTTCCGGACTATCCTATTGTTTGGCTTAAATTTAGGAAAGTCCTAATGTACTATTTAATGTTTTGATTTTGTCGATTTTAATTAATTAGGGCTTATATTTATATGACATAATCATACAAATAGCCTCGAAGATGTGAGGGTTTATGTCGTATCAGACGACTACCTCGGAATCCTAAGACCGGTTAGGGCTTAATTTGCAATGCAAATGCCTAACAAAGAGTTGAGGATTTATGTTGCACTAGGACAACTACCTCGAAGTCCTATGGCTTGGTTATTTAATTCTAAGAAAGCTTTCTTTGAAATAGACTCGAGTTTTGCTTGATGACGATAGCCGTGCTGCCCACCATGCTCCAAGCTCCTTGTTGTTGCGAGAGGTTTAGTTTTAGAAATCATAAATCGGGGGATGAGAAAAGTGTTTTGGTTTAGAGAGAATCTTAATTTCCAAGTGTTTTCAATATTTTAATTAAAACAAATCTTAAAGTTGATTATAACGATACCGGTTAAGATCCCACGGTTCCATCCTTCGGCATCATTATTTTTATCGGATTCACTTAGTCCGGATGAATTTGCTAAACTCAGCTGAATGAGTTCCACACTTTCATTTAGACCGTGGGAAATCCCGTTAGCAACACGTAGGTTACATCATCGGAGGTATTCCCGATCATCCAACATGACATTTTAATTTAGTTGTAATTGTAGTTTTGTGTTCTGTTTGTGATTAAATTTTGAGTTGTTTTATATTTTGAAATGTTGTGGCGGTGAATTTTATCTTGCAATAACTTTTAACTTAGTTTTGGTTTTAGTTTTAGGGACTATCCTAAAGGTGTGGGTTTTCATGCAACAATTGTTTATCATGCAAGAAAAGTAAGTGCAATGCGGTTAAATAAATTGCAATAATGTAAATTGCAAGAAAGTAAATTGCAATAAAATAAAAGCATACCTGGAGGGTCTTCCCGTCATCCCAAGCTACACTTAAGACACAATTAGAATATTTAAGCAAGTTCCTAGGTAAAGCTAAGGGAAGGGTTATGGTTTTCTACCAAATTCTTAATCCTATAGCTAGTCATTTCCTATGACGTCTAGGTTCCTTGTGTTTTTGTTTGAAGACGATTTTCTTCATCAAAGAACAATTATGTTCAATTGTTCTTATGAACATCCTATCATATCGAGGAAGTGTTTAAGGCAAATCTTAAACATCTTTTCAATGTTTCTAGGATTGTTTTAAGTCCAAATGAATTCGATTACACAAATGAATTAATCGTCCGAGGTTTAGTTAAGTTTTGTTATTATCTTACTCAGGTGAACTAGGATGTTTGAATGTCCTATAAGTGAAGTAACATTTCATTTAATATTACGTTTAGGAGTTATGACAACTAAAGCTTTCGAGGGTAAATTTGTGATTTAGTTTAAATTCAATTAATGGGTTTAAATTTGGAATAGTGTTGATTTGCTTTATATTTAATTTCCTTCTGTTTTAGGTGATGTTATTTAATTCAATTTAATTTTAAATTTAATTTAATTTAATTTAATTTAATTTTAATTTAATTTAATTCAATTTAATTCAATTTAGTTTGATTTGATGTTAAATTAATTTGATTTGATTTGATTTAATTTCCTTTAATTTAATTTAATCTGATTTAATTTTAATTTAATTTAATTTAATTTAATTTAATTTAATTTAATTTTATTTAATTTGTTTTAACTTAATTAAATTTAAATTTGATTTTATTTATTTAATTTAATTTAATTTAATTTATTCATTTAATTTAATTTAATCTATTTACTTAATTTAATTTAATTTAATCTTTAATTTAATTTTACTTTTAATTTTAATTTAATTTAATTTAATTTATTTAATCTTTAATTTAATTTAATTTGATTTAATTTAATTTAATTCAATTTAATTTACTTAATTTAATTTAATTTTTAATTTAATTTTTATTTTAACTTTAATTGAAATTTTAAAAGAGTTTAATAATTTAACTTTAGTTTAATGATTAAGTCTTTTAATATTTTAAATTTGAGTTATCATTTTAATTAAGAATTGAATATTAATGAGATGATTAATTTAGGGATTTTTAAATTAAAGAATAAATCTCTTCCCAACAATATCCCTATTTTAATAATTCCAATTTTATTATTCTTCCCAAATTTAATCAATTATTTAATTAAGGTTTAATTATTTTAAATTGTTTAATGGGTTTCTACTCTTTAATTATTTAAATTTCAATCATCCAAATCAGATTAAGATCAAATATTTTACTTGTTAATTTTATTAAACCTAAAGTTTTAATTAAAGGTTAAAATTTTAATTACCACTTTGCCCTTTAAGCTTAATAATTTCATAACTCACTAAATTGAGCTCAAATGAACTTGAAATTTTTATGTGACTTCACTCATATGTCAATAAAGACATGAAAGGAGAAAATGTAATTTTTCTGTATTTAATTTATTTATATAATTATTTTTGGTAGAAAATAGAAATTTCCAAGGAAAGTTTAATAACATGACCAAGGGAAAGTTTCTGTCATTAAGAAAATTAGGGGACATTCCTAATGACCAGAGGACCACTTGAACCAATTTTGTTGATTTTTCGAATTATATTATTTTTATTATAATTATTTTAAGTTTTGGAGTGTTAATTAATTTAAAAATAAAATAAAGGTTGAAAAATGAATTTTATATTTTTCAAAAATCTCTCTGATATCAAGGAAATCAGAGAATTAATTTTTGCAATTTTCTGATTTTTCTATGATTTATTATAATTATTTTAGTGAAAATGCTAGAAAATACATTTTTTTTAATTTTAAAATTACCCTAGGGCTTTAAAATTTAATATCTCATTAACTAGACCTAAGAAAAATATGGGGTTTGTTCCTAAGTGATTAAAATTCAAAATGTGATATTTTGGTGAATTTTATTATTTTTGTGATTTTTATTATTTTTTAATTATCAAAAATATTAAAATAATATTAAAAATCAACATTTTTAGAAAATTAAAATTTTAATTTTATTAAATTCCCCTAATATCAAAGAGGCTCCAAAACCAATTTGGTGAATTTTTGAAAGATATTTTGAAAGTTATGAATTTTTAAAGTTCAAAATGACAAAATGGCTTAATCAACCCATTTAGTAGGGCTAACCAAGTCCAATTGACCTCAAATTTTTATGGTGGGTTCCTCTGATCCTAAAGGTCAGTGGAGAATTGATTTCAAGTCAATTTAATGTATGGTTAACTCTAATTAATTAGAGACCTATTTTGGGTGTTTAAGCCAATTAGAGTTATTTTAAATGAACTAACTCAAAACATATTTTCCCTAGGGTCCTCTGGTCATTAGAGACATCACCAAATTTTCCTAGAATTTATTTCACAACATGCTAATTACTGGAATTAAAATACTCAAAACAGTAACATGAATTTGAAAAATTAATAACTTCTCATAGGGATGGCCTCTGACTTTGGGAAATTCAGGGAATGTTCCCAAATTCAGAGGCTTCAAAAGCCCTATGGTCTCATGCCATGGTGAATTTCCTATATGCATGGAGAATTAAGAGAATGTAAACAGTAAATAAATTATTAAAAATAAAATACTTGATGAAATTAAATGATTTCTTTTCCACATTATTCTCCTCTGTTCACTGAGCAAGAGGGTATTTTTATTTTATTTTTATGATTTTCCTACACAAAGTTATGAATAAGTTCAGGGAATTAAATAAATAGGAAAAATCCCTAATTTTCCATTTATCCGAGTCGGCGCCGCGTCATCCTCGGCATCTCCGAACGACCACGCGGCGCGCTCTCATTCGACGCCACCGCTTGAGTCAGCAGCCCGGGCCCTGCGGTTCACGTACCATCTCCTGGTCCGACGCCATCTGAGCCGTCCGTCCGCGCGTGTATTAAATGGACGGCATCCGTTCATCGTCCCCGAGCGTCCTCACCCGAGAGTCGTCCACACTAAATCCCTAATATCTCACTCGATACTCGATGGATTTTCGTGTTCTTATGCTCTATGGATTTGTCTTGAGAAGTCGAACACATCCATACGGTTTATGTGGGATGAAATTTACTCAATAAAAATCGAGAATGTTCAGAAGCTCGGGAAGAAGAGTGAGGCCATACCTTTGCTCAGAGAAGTGTGGCTTCGATCTGAGGGTTGTTTCACCTTCGATTGGATCCCAGCAAGCTCCAGATGAAGTCTCCTGGTCTGGTGAATTGCCTAGGTAGGATTTTGACCACAGCCGATCACAAAGCTTGGAGGCTGGAGCAACTGGGTGGCCTGGAGATGGGGCTTTTGCTGGTGGACACCTTCTCTTGGTCCTAGTGAAGGTGTAGGACCAATCAATTTGGGGATTGGCTCACTGTGGAGAAGTGTCCTAGTTTTGGGCTTGGATTCCAACTACGAAATTGAGCTCACGGAGAGGAAATGGCAGGGGGATTTCGAGTGGGGATCAAATGCTCTATGTATGGGGAGTAGTCGGAACAATTTTGGCAAAGTTTCCTTAAGGTTTGTTTCGAGCACCTCCCATGGCCGAGAGGGGTGGTGTTTAAATAGGAGAGGGTGGAGGCCTCCAGGGAGAGTTAGGGCTTGGGATCAGCTGCTCTTGGCAAGAGAAGAACAGCTACAATGGCCACTGGGGATGGGGCAGCTCAGCAAGGGAGAATTCAAAAGTTGACTCACATGTGAGCTCTCGGCCATGGTGTTTTCCGGCGGCCTGGTGGCCGGCCGGCCAGGCATGGATCACCCTCAAGGTCAGGTGGGTCAGGGCTGGGACTTGGTGCAAGTAATTGGCAATTGCCATGTGTAAAGGCTTTGATCCAAAGTAGAATGGGGCATGGCTAGTTTTGAGTCTAAATGGGTCAATCCACCCATTTGGGCTTGGTACACCCTTCAAGGTGGCTTTGGATGCTGTGGGGGATCAAAGGGATCAGCTGGTTTGGCATGGAGAAGTCTCCATCCAAATATATTTGGATTAAATTTAAGTTTAGTGTGAAACATGATTAAGGCTAATGAGCTTTAGGGATTAAGGAAAGCCCTCCCTCTTCTTACCCAATATGGCATGGTGGAGTGTCCAAGGCTCTCATGGCTCACATGTGGCTCATGCATGGCTTCATGGCTCACCTTTGGCTTGGAAAAAGTTTGGTCAATTTCATAAAAATGGATTTTAAGGATTTTGGATAATTTGGTGGAAATTTGGATGAAGCTTCATTTAGAATTATTTGATCATTGGTTTAGGACTTAGGGATGATTTTAATTAAAAGTATGATGAGGGGAAATGTCATATGGGCTTTGGGACCAATTTTGGGCCTTTGGATGTGGTAAAAGATGGGCTTTTAAAATGTTTTAAGGGATGGGCCTTTAAGTTTAAAAATGAATTTATGGATGGAAATTTTGTAAAGAGGTTGGGCCAAATAATTGTTGGGTTTAGCTCATGGATGTGTCATGAGTGACTTGAAGCAAATTGAGGGTGATTTGGGTTTGAATTGGGTTGAATTTGGGCTCTTTTGGTGAATGGGCCAATATAGGTCCAAGTGGGCCAAGTTGGGCCAATATTGGGCTAGGATTGAAATTGATGTAAAATTAATGTTGAGAAATGTTTATGGGAGTGTTACAAAGAGGTTTTGGCTTTGGTTGGGCTTTGATTTTGGGGTTTGGGCTCATTTGGGTTAGGTTTGGGTTTAGGTCAAAATTGGGCCGTTTAGCTTTGGGTTGAGTTTGAGTGGGGTTTGGGTCCAAATTTTGGGCAAATCATGCTAGTTTTTTGCTTGTGGGGATGCTATGGAGGATTTAGAAAAGATTTGGGGTTAATTGGAGTTGAATTTGGTGAGTTTGGGTTAGGTTTGGGTCATGAGTCCAAATTGGGTTTTAAGGCCAAAAGTGAAATTGGATCCAAATGTCAATCAAATTGGACTTGGATTTGGTCTAGATTATGGGAATGTTGAATTGAAGTTTAGAATTGAATTGGACCAGAATTTGGGTTAATTGGGTAGGTTTGGTTTGTCATTGGGTTCAATTAGGGTTAAAATGTGTCAAATTGGGGGTTTTGACAAAAGTAGGGTAAATTGACAAAATTGGCATATGGTGTAGTTGAACAAAATGAAATTAGGAATATTTGGGATTTTTTGGAATTTTCTGGGAATTTGCTAAATTTTTGGATTTTTGGGTCAAGGGGGGCATTTTGGGTATTTGGAGGGTATTGGGAGGTATTTTTGGAATTCTTGGTATTTTTGGCTATGGATGATCAATTTGAGTGATGTGGAAATGTTTGGGATTGATTTTGAGGAATTTTGGGTGATTTGGAAATTTTTGAGAAATTTGGGTAGTTTCAAGGGTTTTGGGTAGGTTAAGCGGGTGTAGGGTCCCGGGGGTCAAAAATTGAAAATTTGGAAAATTGAAGATTGGGTGAATATAAGTGGAATAAAATCATTTTGGTTGAGCCATGAAGCCACATCAAGCCCACATGAGCCATGAAGGGACTCATTTGAGGCATTCACTTATGTTGTTCCTAACCCTCTTAGCGAGGGCTTAGGGGTTAAGGACCATCCATGTGAATCACCTACATGAGTCAGGAGGTCAAGTTGGGTATGGGTGTGTTTTTTAGGAGGTGTGTGAAAGTGTAGTGTATAAAGGTAGTGTATGTGTAAGTCAGCCCCTTCACCAGACCAGGCCACCCAGGGCAGTCCTAAGGCCAAAGAGTCCTATAGGAACTCATCCTTTAAACTTCCACATTTGATTTCAACCCTCTAGGTGATTAGGGGTCTACAGTCAAGTTTGTGGAGTTTGCGGGGAGTTAAGAAGTGGTTTGAATTTCTAAAAGGTGGTGGATCCCAATTCTAGTCCTCTAAGATAGTCGAAGGAAAAGCCTAAGGCTAGATCCTAAGTACTAAAGAGAAGAAGAGAAGACCTCATCAAAAATGAGGTCAATAGTGTAATCTCATTTCAAAAAACATTTTGGATGAGATACCCTCTAAATCATCATAAAACAAGATAAATTTACGTTAAACATTTATAACAAACAAACATAAGAAAACAAGCAAAAAAACTAAAAAAATAACTTATTTCCATTATTCGTTAGCTGGAACAAATCGTTGAACCATTTGACACAGATATTTGATAAAAAAAAAGAGGATGAAGAACTCTAATAGAATCCTCTTCAATCCATTTGTTTTTCAGATAAATCGTTTTGTCCGCTTCTTTAATATAACTTGAATGACTGAGTTGCATTTTGATTTGTGAGCCAATATATACTAAATGTTCCCTTTACCTCAGTTGATGCAACATCAGCCTCAATATTCACAATTTTCTCCACTATTCCTTCAATACTAACAAATAGAAATTCATTATATAACTCTTGTGCACTTTGACTAACAAAATTATTTTTGACGGCTTCCTCCTTCTTCTTCAATTCATTCTCCTAGAAAGACATTTTTGCTATCTTAATTCTTCTTAAAACAACTCAAATCTTCCTCTCTTAAACTTAAGAATAGAAATTTTTAAAGGGCAAGTTTCCTCTTCATTTCCATGCTATTTATTGACTTATGTTGAGCCTATACCCACTTCCCACATTTAAAAACCATTAAATAATGTTCAAAGCCACTTTCCCATGTTTAATTCTTCTAAAACTTCATTTAGGAACATTTTTATAACTCCGGCCCTTAAGCACCAGTTTTGGGCGCTTAGGCGCCAGTGCTTAGTTAAGTACAGGTCAGCTTAATGTTCAAAAACTCATTCTTACACATCTAAGACATCATTCAAAGCCTTAAAATTATCACCAAAATTTTAAAATACTACCACAATTCTCTAAAAATAAACAGAAAAACAACAATAAAATAAAAGCACACTGATAACTATGGGTTGCCTTCAATAGAGAGCTTGGTTTTATGTCGTCAGACCGACATACCCAAGGCTTATTCTGGGTGACCCAACATCAAAACGTCATTCACTGTAGTCTGATTCCCTAAGAAATAGGGTTTCAGCCTATGGCCATTCACTTCAAAAACTTTCAGGATTTTAGAATCCTTAATATCCACAGCTCCATAGGGATAAACTTTTACCACAATAAATTGGCCCATCCACCTGGACTTAGTTTGCCTGAAAATATTCTCAATCTTCCATTATAAAGCAAAACTTGTTGTCTTGGCTTAAAATCTCTTGTAGGAATCTTCCGATCATGTCATTTTTTCATCTTATATTTTTAAATCTTAGCATTCTGATAAGACTTATTCATTATCTCTTCCAGCTCATTTAATTGTAGTAATCTCTTGTTACCAGCAACCTTTAAATTAAATTGAACTTTTTAATAGCCTAATAAGTTTTATGCTCAAGTTCCACTGGTAAATGACAAGCTTTCCCATAAATTAACCTGAATGGTGACATTACTATAGGAGTTCTATAAGCAGTCCTATAAGCCCACAATGCAAAATTAAGTTTGACTGACCAATCTATTTTTGTTGGATTAATAGATTTTTCCATAATTCTTTTAATTTCTTGATTGGAAACTTCAGCCAAATCGCTTATCTGAGAATGATAAACAGTAGAAATTCGATGATAGATTTGATATTTCTTCAATAATTTTTCTATTAATGCATTTTGGATATGACTTCCCCCATCAGTTATAATAAGACTTGGCATTCTAAATATGCAAAATATACTTTTTTAAGAACTTTGCAACATTTTAAGCATCACATCGAGGTAAAGTAATAGCTTCTATCCATTTAGACACATAGTCTACTGCTAACAGTATATATAAATTTTCGAAAGATGGTTTAAATGGTCCCATGAAATTTGATCCCCAAACGTAAAAAATTTTAACTTCCAAAATATAATTGAGGGGCATCTCATTTCTTCTAGAAATATTACCTACACGTTGACACCGATCACAATTTTTAATATAAGCATTTATATCTCTAAAGATAGTAGGCCAATAAAATCTTGATTGCAAGATTTTATATGTTGTTTATCAACACCAAAATGTCCCCCAAAATCAGAATTATGACATTTTTTGGATAATTTCAAAAGTCTCTCCTAAATGCACACATCTTCAAATAATTAAATCCTTCCCCTGTTTACACAAAAATGGGTCATCCCAAAATTAAGTCTTAGCTTCAGATAAAAATTTCTTCTTTTTTTGGTGAGTGAGACCAAAAGGTAAAATGTTACCAACAACAAAGTTCACAATGTCTACATACCATGGAACACACCATTCATTAATACTAAACAATTTTTCATCTAGAAAATGTTTATTAATTTCTTCTTCAGAACAAAGTAACTTTAAGATTTAAGCCTGGAAAGATGATCAGCAATTTGATTATTAGCTCCTTTTCTATCTACTATTTCAAAATCAAATTCTTGCAAAAGGAGAAACCATCTAGTTTTTGTATCCTTCGTTTTCATTAAATAATTTATAGCATAATGATCAATATTCACCACACATTTAGTTCTAATTAAATATGATATGAACTTTTCAAACACAAATATTATTGCTAATAACTCTTTTTCAGTTGTAGTATAATTAATTTGAGCTTCATTAAGAGTTTTACTAGCATAGTAAATTACTTTAAAAGTTTTATCATATTTCTGTCTCAAAACAGCTCTAATAGCATAATTACTTACATCACACATTAATTCAAATAGTTTTTGCAATCTGGTGAAACAATTGTTGACCTCATTTTTGATGAGGTCTTCTCTTCTTCTTTTTAGTACTTAGGATCTAGCCTTAGGCTTTTCCTTTGACTATCTTAGAGGACTAGAATTGGGATCCACCATCTAGAATTTCAAACCATTTCTTAACTCCCTGCAAACTCCACAAACTTGACTGTAGACCCCTAATCACCTAGAGGGTTGAAATCAAATGTGGAAGTTTAAAGGATGAGTTCCTATAGGACTCTTTGGCCTTAGGACTGCCCTGGGTGGCCTGGTCTGTTGAAGGGGCTGACTTACACACACACTACACTTTCACACTACACTTTAACACACCTCTTAAAACCACACCCATATCTAACTTGACCTCCTGACTCATGTAGGTGATTCACATGGATGGTCCTTAACCCCTAAGCCCTTGGCTAAGAGGGTTAGGAACAACATAGTGAATGCCTCAAATGAGTCCCTTCATGGTTCATGTGGGCTTGATGTGGCTTCATGGCTCAACCAAAATGATTTCATTCCACTCAAATTTACCCAATCTTCAATTTTCCAAATTTTCAATTTTCCAAATTTTCAATTTTTGACCCCGGGGACCCTACACCCGCCTAACCTACCCAAAACCTTGAAACTACCCAAATTTCTCAAAAATTTCCAAATCACCCAAAATTCTCCAAAATCATTCCTAAACATTTCTCTCCACTCAAATTGATCATCCATACCCAAAAATAGCAAAAATTCCAAGAAAACCTCCCAATACCCTCCAAATACCCAAAATACCCCTCTTGACCCAAAAATCCAAAAATTCAGAAAATTTCTAGAAAATTCCAAAAAATCCCAAATATTCCCAATTTCATTTTGTTCAACTACACCATGGGCCAATTATGTCAATTTACCCTACTTTTGTCAAAACCCCCAATTTGACCCATTTTAACCCTAAGTGAACCCAATGTCAAACCAAACCTACTCAATTGACCAAGATTCTGGTCCAATTCAATTCTAAACTTCAATTCAACATTCCCAATACCAATCTAGACCAAATCCAAGTCCAATTTGATTGACATTTGGATCCAATTTCACTTTTGGCCTTAAAACCCAATTTGGACCCATGACCCAAACCTAACCCAAACTCACCCAATTCAACTCCAATTAACCCCAAATCTTTTCTAAATCCTCCTTAGCACCCCCACAAGAAAAAACACTAACATGATTTGCCCAAAATTTGGACCCAAACCCCACTCAAATTCAACCCAAAGCTAAAAGGCCCAATTTTGACCTAAACCCAAACCTAACCCAAATGAGCCCAAACCCCAAAATCAAAGCCCAACCAAAGCCAAAACCTCTTTCAAACACTCCCATAAACATTTCTAAACATTAATTTTACATCAATTTCAACCCTAGCCCAACATTGGCCCAACTTGGCCCACTTTGACCTATATTGACCCATTCAACAAAAGAGCCCAAATTCAACCCAATTCAAACCCAAATCACCCCCAATTTGCTTCAAGTCACTCATGACACATCCATGGGCTAAACCCAACAATTATTTGGCCCAACCTCTTTACAAAATTCCCATCCATAAATTCATTTTTAAACTTAAAGGCCCATCCCTTAAAACATTTTAAAAGCCCATCTTTTACCACATCCAAAGGCCCAAAATTGGTCCCAAAGCCCATATGACATTTCCCCTCATCATACTTTCAATTAAAATCATCCCTAAGTCCTAAACCAATGATCGAATAATTCTAAATGAAGCTTCATCCAAATTTCCACCAAATTATCCAAAATCCTTAAAATCCATTTTTATGAAATTGACCAAACTTTTTCCAAGCCAAAGGTGAGCCATGAAGCCATGCATGAGCCACATGTGAGCCATGAGAGCCTTGGACACTCCACCATGCCATATTGGGTAAGAAGAGGGAGGGCTTTCCTTAATCCCTAAAGCTCATTAGCCTTAATCATGTTTCACCTAAACTTAAATTTAATCCAAATATATTTGGATGGAGACTTCTCCATGCCAAACCAGTCGATCCCTTTGATCCCCCACGGCATCCAAAGCCACCTTGAAGGGTGTACCAAGCCCAAATGGGTGGATTGACCCATTTAGACTCAAAACTAGCCATGCACCATTCTACTTTGGATCAAAGCCTTTACACAAGGCAATTGCCAATTGCTTGCACCAAGTCCGCACTCGACCCACCCGACCTCGAGGGTGATCCATGCACAGCCGGCCGGCCACCGAGCCGCCGGAAAACACCATGGCCGAGAGCTCACATGTGAGCCAACTTTTGAATTCTCCCTTGCTGAGCTGCCCCATCCCCGAGTGGCCATTGTAGGCTGTTCTTCTCTTGCCGAGAGCGAGTCGATCCCAAGCCCTAACTCTCCACGGGAGGCCTCCACCCTCTCCTATTTAAACACCACCCCTCTCGGCCATGGGAGGTGCTGAAACAAACCTTAAGGAAACTCTGCCAAAATTGTTCCAGACTACTCCCCATACATAGAGCATTTGATCCCCACTGAAATCCCCCTGCCATTTCCTCTCTATGAGCTCAATTTCAGATTTGAAATCCAAGCCCAAAACCAGGACACTTCTCCACAGTGAGCCAATTCCCAAATTGATTGGTCCTACACCTTCACCAGACCAAGAGAAGGTGTCCACCGGCAAAAGCCCAATCTCCACGCCACCCAGTTGCTCCAGCCTCCAAGCTTTGTGATCGGCCGTGGTCAAAATCTTACCTAGGCAATTCACCAGACCAGGAGACTTCATCCGGAGCTTGCCGGGATCCAATCGAAGGTGAAACAACCCTCGGATCGAAGCCACACTTCTCCGAGCAAAGGTATGGCCTCACTCTTCTTCCCGAGCTTCGAACATTCTCCATTTTTATTGAGTAAATTTCATCCCGCATAAACCATATGGATGTGTTCGTCTTCTCGAGACGAATCCATGAAGCATAAGAACACGAAAATCCATCGAGTATCGAGTGAGATATTAGGGATTTAGTGTGGATGGCTCTCGGGTGAGGACGCTCGGGGACGATGAACGGATGTCGTCCATTTAATACACGCGCGGACGGACGGCTCAGATGGCTTCGGACCAAGAGATGGTACGTGAACCGCGGGGCCCGGGCTGCTGACTCAAGCGGCGGCGTCGAATGAGAGCGCGCCGCGTGGCCGTTCGGAGATGCCGAGGATGACGCGGCGCCGACTCGGATAAATAGAAAATTAGGGATTTTTCCTATTTATTTAATTCCCGAACTTGGAAAATTCATAACTTTGTGTAGGAAAATCATAAAAATAAAATAAAAATACCCTCTTGCTCAGTGAATAGAGGAGAATAATGTGGAAAAGAAATCATTTAATTTCATCAAGTATTTTATTTTTAATAATTTATTTACTGTTTGCATTCTCTTAATTCTCTATGCATATAGGAAATTCACTATGGCATGAGACCATAGGGCTTTTGAAGCCTCCGAATTTGGGAACATTCCCCGAATTTTCCAAAGTCGGAGGCCATCCCTATGAGAAGTTATTGATTTTTCAAATTCATGTTACTGTTTTGAGTATTTTAATTCCAGTAATTAGCATGTTGTAAAATAAATTCTAGGAAAATTTGGTGATGTCCCTAATGACAAGAGGACTCTAGGGAAAATAGGTTTTGAGTTAGTTCATTTAAAATAACCCTAATTGACTTAAACACCCAAAATAGGTCTCTAATTAATTAGAGTTAACCATACATCAAATTGACTTGAAATCGATTCTCCACTGAACTTTAGGATCAGAGGAACCCACCATAAAAATTTGAGGTCAATTGGACTTTGTTAGCCCTACTAAATGGGTTGATTAAGCCATTTAGTCAATTTGAACTTTAAAAATTAATAACTTTCAAAATATCTTTCGAAAATTCACCAAATTGGTTTTGGAGCCTCTCTGATATTAGGGGAATTTAAGAAAATTAAAATTTCAATTTTCTAAAAAAGTTGATTTTTAATATTATTTTAATATTTTTGATAATTATAAAATAATAAAAATCACAAAAATAATAAAATTCACCAAAATGTCACATTTTGAATTTCAATCACTTAGGAACAAACCCCATATTTTTCTTAGGTCTATTTAATGAGATATTAAATTTTAAAGCCCTAGGGTAATTTTAAAATTAAAAAAAAATGTATTTTCTAGCATTTTCACTAAAATAATTATAATAAATCATAGAAAAATCAAAAAATTGTAAAAATTAATTCTCTGATTTCTTTGATATCAGAGAGATTTTTGAAAAATATAAAATTCATTTTTCAACCTTTATTTTATTTTTAAATTAATTAACACTCCAAAACTTAAAATAATTATAATAAAAATAATATAATTCAAAAAATCACCAAAATTGGTCCAAGTGGTCCTCTGGTCATTAGGAATGTCCCCTTATTTTCTTAAGGACAGAAACTTTCCCTTGGTCATGTTATTAAACTTTCCTCGGAAATTTCTATTTTCTACCAAAAATAATTATATAAATAAATTAAATACAGAAAAATCACATTTTCTCCTCTCATGTCTTTATTGACATATGAGTGAAGTCAAATAAAAATTTCAAGTTTATTTGAGCTCAATTTAGTGAGTTATGAAATTATTAAGCTTAAAGGGCAAAGTGGTAATTAAAATTTTAACCCTTAATTAAAACTTTAGGTTTAATAAAATTAACAAGTAAAATATTTGATCTTAATCGGATTTGGATGATTGAAATTTAAATAATTAAAGGGTAGAAACCCATTAAACAATTTAAAATAATTAAACCTTAATTAAATAATTGATTAAATTTGGGAAGAATAATAAAATCGGAATTATTAAAATAGGGATATTGTTGGGAAGAGATTTATTCTTTAATTTAAAAATCCCTAAATTAATCATCTCATTAATATTCAATTCTTAATTAAAATGATAACTCAAATTTAAAATATTAAAAGACTTAATCATTAAACTAAAGTTAAATTATTAAACTCTTTTAAAATTTCAATTAAAGTTAAAAATAAAATTAAATTAAAAATTAAATTAAATTAAGCAAATTAAATTGAATTAAATTAAATTAAATCAAATTAAATTAAATTAAAGATTAATTAAATTAAATTAAATTAAATTAAATTAACTTAAATTAAAATTAAATCAGATTAAATTAAATTAAAGGAAATTAAATCAAATCAAATTAAATTAATTTAACATCAAATCAAACTAAATTGAATTAAATTGAATTAAATTAAATCAAAATTAAATTAAATTAAATTTAATTTAAAATTAATTTGAATTAAAAAACATCACCTGAAACAGAAGGAAATTAAATATAAAGCAACTTGAACACTATTCCAAATTTAAACCCATTAATTGAATTTAAACTAAATCACAAACCATTTGAACACCAATTCACCCTCGAAAGCTTTAGTTGTCATAACTCCTAAACAGAATATTAAATGAAATGTTACTTCACTTATAGGACATTCAAACATCCTAGTTCACTGAGTGAGATAATAACAAAACTTAACTAAACCTCGGACGATTAATTCATTTGTGTAATTGAATTAATTTGGACTTAAAACAATCCTAGAAACATTGAAAAGATGTTTAAGATTTGCCTTAAACTCTTCCTCGATATGATAGGATGTTCATAAGAACAATTGAACTTAATTGTTCTTTGATGAAGAAAATCGTCTTCAAACAAAAACACAAGGAACCTAGGCGTCATAGGAAATGACTAGCTATAGGATTATGAATTTGGTAGAAAACCATAACCCTTCCCTTAGTTTTACCTAGGAACTTGCTTAAATATTCTAATTGTGTCTTAAGTGCAGCTTGGGATGACGAGAAGACCCTCCAGGTACGCTTTTATTTTATTGCAATTTACTTTCTTGCAATTTACATTATTGCAATTTATTTAACCGCATTGCGCTTACTTTTCTTGCATGATAAACAATTGTTGCATGAAAACCCACACCTTTAGGATAATCCCTAAAACTGAAACCAAAACTAAGTTAAAAGTTATTGCAAGATAAAATTCACCGCCACAACATTTCAAAATATAAAACAACTCAAAATTTAATCACAAACAGAACACAAAACTACAATTACAACTAAATTAAAATGTCATGTTGGATGATCGGGAATACCTCCGATGATGTAACCTACGTGTTGCTAACGGGATTTCCCACGGTCTAAATGAAAGTGTGGAACTCATTCAGTTGAGTTTAGCAAATTCATCTGGACTAAGTGAATCCGATAAAAATAATGATGCCGGAAGGATGGAACCGTGGGATCTTAACCGGTGTCGTTATAATCAACTTTAAGATTTGTTTTAATTAAAATATTGAAAACACTTGGAAATTAAGATTCTCTCTAAACCAAAACACTTTTCTCATCCCCTGATTTATGACTTCTAAAACTAAACCTTTGCAACAACAAGGAGCTTGGAGCATGGTGGGCAGCACGGCTATCGTCATCAGCAAAACTCGGGTCTACTTCAAGAAAGCTTTCTTAGAATTAAATAACCAAGCCATAGGACTTCGAGGTAGTTTGCCTAGTGCAACATAAATCCTCAACTCTTCGTTAGGTATTTGCATTGCAAATTAAGCCCTAACCGGTCTTAGGATTCCGAGTTAGTCGTCTGATACGACATAAACCCTCACATCTTCGAGGCTATTTTTATGATTCTATCATATAAATATAAGCCCTAATTAATTAAAATTGACAAAATCAAAACATGAAATAGACATTAGGACTTTCCTAAATTCAAGCCAAACAATAGGATAGTCGGGAAGTCACCGAAGTTCACTTCGAATCTGTGATTTCTTCTACCTTTCTTCCTTTGAATTCTCAAAACAAAATGTTCTAAACTTGATCCATTCCCTATTGAAATTCCAAAATTCAATCCTTTGAAAACTTAAACTTTGAAATTCTTGAGAGCAGAATTATTGATTATTATCGAGAGTTTTCTTAGGTGATTCCCGTCACTTAAGATGTAATTAACTATATGGGCTTGCCCTTATAGGGAATTTTAAAGAACCCGTGTAATATAAACCCCGTTTAATACTTTCATATTAAGCGAGAGGAATTTGTCGGCTTATAAAATTGGTTCGCGGACCAAACGGATGTCACAAATCTTTTAGTTTGTTTAATCGAGCCCCACCGTCGAGCGATGTGTCTATCCTTAGGGATAGATACACGGTTTGTGGTGCGGTGCTCGTTTATGTAAACTATTTAGGATGTGAGATCGGTTTGATTTCATATCTTAAAATCTTCAAATTTAAAATTATTTTCAAAAAAAAATCAAATACTACTTTTCAAATTACTTATTTAAATTAAATTAAAGATTCGCCGACAACTTCTGTTAGGCGACCCCATTTCAAAATACAACACTCAACCTAAAAATAGTGCCGACAACTTCTGGCGACTCCGCTGGGGACAATTCCTCTCTCCATTTTAATCAAATAATTCTGCTTTCAAAAATCGGTAGTGTATCCATGTCCTTAATGGGTCAAACTACCCTTCTTTCCGTTGGGATGCTTTGTTCATTTCTACCTTGAACAAGTATAACCAACATTCTCTCAGATTTAGGAGCCACTGTTTAGGCACCCCTAAACAGAGAGGTTCCGAGATCCTTTTACCTCATTTCTGAGGTGGGATGGACCCCCAATAGGTGTTAGCTTAGGAGTGATCCTTCGAGTCGAGAAGTCTTGCATAAGACTTTCTTTTCCTTTCCAACTCTGAATCGGATTCATTACCTTCTCTACACCTTTGAACATTCCGTTCTAAATAAACAAACCCTCTAATGAATGACTCTTTTAACAAATGATTCCTTCTTATACATACATGAACAAGAATGAGTTCGGACTCTTTTCGATTCCTTTCTTTTCATCCTGATGAGAAGAAGCATAACTTGGGATCGACAACCGAATCTACCCCGCGAAATGGAAGCCCCAAAGCTGATTTTCTCCTTCACCAATGGACTGGACTTCGCTGTTTATAAGGATGAGCTGCCCGACAATGGGATCATCCGGTTTGGACAAGGGTTCGAGAACATGAATGTCAAGATCACCGACGTTTCCCTTTTCGCGCTGACAAACAAAGTATCTGAAGCTGAGAAGCCGTTGCTCGAGTTCAACCTTAGGTCAACTCGAGAGTTTCCTCCCCTGCAAAAGATCCCGACTGAGAGGAGTACTGCTGTCCGCAGGAGGACTATTCTTGCTACCCCCACTGGTCTAGTTGTTTCTGCACCTACCCCGGCTTCTGCCAAATTAAAGGGGAAGGAAATCCAGAATTATGGTGAACCTGTTACCGTGGAGGGTACAGACTTTCCTGTGAGACCTTCTGTTTTTGAAATCGGGTCCAGCTCAAGAATTCCATCACTAACAAGGACCCAAAGAAGGAACAGAAGTAGGAAGATTGCTAGGAAGGCCAGGGCTGCCGAAGTTGCTTTCTTGGAGGAAATCCCAGAAATCCCTGAGTACACACCACTACCTGAATACATACCATTGCCTGAAGATACACCCTTTTTGGAAGGAAGCAGCATTCCATCCCCTTTCCGCATCGACTCGACGAGGAAAATGTCCGCGGGATTGTTTCTACATTACCTCGACCAGCATACTACGATGACAACAGAAGGAAAAGGGCTAGGATCACGCCATTTGCCCGACTATAGACTGTAGTCGAGAAACTAGCAAAGAAAGAGAAATGCCCCATATCAGAGATTCTAAGAAGGATAGGGCGGGTGCCAATCAAATCCCGTCTTGGGCCCCGAGTAGAACCTGCCATCTTTACAGAAAAGCCAAGTAAAAGGATGAAGGTTAGTCCGCCTGTCATCTTTCAGGATTACAGATTAGGGAGGATACCTCCTTCCAGCATTTGGCTGACAGACCATCTGGTCCTAGACCTTCTGCTGCTAGAAGGATGGTATGGCGTCCCACTACTGGACAGTCGAGGTTGAAACAAGCGGCTCGAGAAGGAAAGTCTCGTCGGAGACTTGAATCCGAAGAAAGTGTCACTGCAGTAAAGGGGACTCGTGAGAAGGGAACCCGGCAGCTATCACACGACAACTGTGAAGATGCACAGAAAAGACCGCTAGAGGACGCTACGGAAAAGTTGAGGACTGATATTCGACGACTAGCAAAAGAAAGAGAAGAGAAATTCGGAGACGAGATTGATTCATCGGAATTCATGGACGATGAGTATGCAGAAATCAACATGGTCGAAACACGAGCTTCATCAGCTTCGCAAGGTGCTCCTGCAGCCGCAGAAAGAGAAGAGCCGGAAGCGATGAGAAGACAGCTTCAAGAGAAAGACGATACGATCGCCCAAATGGCGAAGAGGATGGAAGAGATGGCTATAGCCCTAGCCACTCTCCAGAGTCAAGTGCAACCCTAAAGAGAAACACCTCCAGAGGTCATTCACATTGCAGACGGAGGAAAGGAGATTACATCCGTCAATGGGGATGATCAGCTAAAGAAGGATACAACACAAAGTATGATTCCAGAAAAAGATATCAAGAGCTTGGTGGAACAGCGAGTGCGAGAAGCCTTAGCACAATCAAAGAGAGGGACATCCATTCCGACGGGTAGACCTTACCCGGAAGAATTCGACACTCGTCCAATACCCAAAAGGCTTCGTACCACCTCTCGTTCAAGACCTTTGATGGAACCGGGAACCCCGATAGCATGTTGCACACTTTCGTGCCAGTTGTTGCAATGCCGGCGGGAGCGATGCATTACTCTTCTGACAGTTCGTCAGCAGCCTGTCAGGGATCGCCTTTGATTGATATGCAAAATTACCAAATGGTTCAGTGAAGACGTTCTCAGAACTAGAAAACCTCTTCATCAAGCGATTCACCGGAGCTCAGCACCACATCACTATAGGTGATTTAGTGGTAGAGAAGCAGAAGCCGAACGAAACTTTGGTGGATTACATACTTCGATGGAGGAACTTAAGCATGAAGTGTGAACCACAACTACAAGAACAACATGCAATCGGCATCTTACTTAAAAGCATTCACGGCCCGATAGCACTTCTCCTCAAAGGATTCACTATTAAGACTTTGGAGAAGTTGTTAAGCAAGGCCGGGAGCTTGCAAGAGGAGGCGAAGCAATTAAGTTTCGCCGACAAGACAGTACAAGCAAAAGCCCGTGAAGACTTTTGAAAAGAAATCCGGGATCGTTGCGAGCACTCGACAAAGGCAAGCAACCGATACAAATATCGTCCGAACGGCCACAACGAACCTCGACGGAATTATCGGCAACCCCGACCTAGCTATCGGTCATCTCCACGAGTATGAACAACCGCCTCGTCCGCAACGTACATTAAGGGAGCTTCGAGCGGTGGAATATCCATTCAAGAATGAAGCGAGTGCCGAAAATGTTCCGTAGTCCGATGAAGACTCCGATTTCCGGCTACCGAGCCTAAGAGACCAGAGGAAGTCAACAAGAAAAGTGATCCCAACTTTTGCCCTTATCACCAAATGCTTGGACACAAGATAGAAGATTGCATTACCTTCAAAAGTTGGCTCAATGACAACCTTCGGAAAGGAAATATAACAATCCCGAAGGAGTACATGAAGGAACCCCAGAAAGGAGGTTCCGTCAATGTTATCTCAACTGATCTCATCATTCCGATAGATCCCTATACAACTGACGATGGATGGACTACCGCTTGGACAAGGTCTTCGAAAAAGATTTTAGACAGCATCCAAACCGCCTCGGTGCGAGCTTCAATTCAGAGTTCGAAACCTGTCAAGTCGGCACTATCACTTGCAATAGAAGAACCACCTCAACAGGAGACGATTGAAGAGAAGAAGAAAATCGACGAAGAAGAGAGGACCGAGACTCCTAAGGCTAGACTAGGGGCTGCTTATGCTAGGATAATTGTTTCGGATTCGGGGGAGAAATCCCTCGAACCTCTGACTCTGTATGATTATTGCTCACTTCGGTGGGATCATATAATGATAAGGGTGATGGCGTTGGCTACGTTTTGACTGTTTCTAACGATTACGTAACTAGCGACAATCCGGACATCAATTTCGATACCAACGACAATTCTCAAATCATACACGATCTCGACGATCAAAATGACAAAGAAGACATCCATCGAGGAGGCTACGAGAGTTCAACAAGCAACGAATCTATCTCGCGAGTTTCGAGGAGCTCCGATCACAATAGAGTTAGAGCCTTCGGACTGCGAAGCTAATCCGGAAGAGCCTGTCATTCCGATTCAGGAAGAAACACCGGCAAGCTCAACACTAGATTCAGAAGAAATTACAGAAGTCAACTTAAGAAGTGGAAGAGTTCTACCTCCGAGAATGGGTCCAAAGGACAAAGGAAAGCAGGTGGTTGTTCAAGAAGAACCAACCCCGACAGAAGAAATACCCATTCGAGAAGAAGCCGAGACACATGGAAATAAAGTGGACTACAACGTGCTAGCCCATCTTAGGAAACTACCAGCCAAACTGAGCATCTACGATGCTCTCATCTTATCAAAGGAGATGAGAGAAACTCTGACCAAGGCCTTACTTGATCCGGAAATTAGCTTAGCTCAAATGGCCGGAGATTCCTTAGATGAGGTTTGCTCGTTAAAGGAACAGCAAGGCGTTACCTTCACGGACAATGACCTACTGCTGGGACGACGAGATCACAACCGACCGTTGTACATTTCGAGTTACAATTGGGAAGTTTATGCTTTCCAGAGTATTGGTGGATCCAGGAGCATCAATCAATATAATGAGTCTCCGAACACTAGCATATTTGGAAATTGATGCTCATGAGCTCGAGGCCGACAAAATGTTATTAAGAGGATTCAACCAGAAAGGAGAAAGAGCCCTCGGGTCAATAACGCTACTAATGAAGACCGGTGACTTAGCAAAGACAACCGTAAAATTTCACATAATTGATTCAGAAACGTCGTTCAACGCTCTACTGGGCCGACCATGGATACATGAAAACAGGATGGTACCATCATCTCTACATCGGTGCATCAAATACTACGATGGAGGGGAACGAGTGCATCAAAGGTGACTTACAACCATTCTCCGTACATGAGATTGGAATCCATGAAGATGCAGCTTATTATGCACCACCGAAGAAAACAATTTTCTCCAGAGATACCATAACAAATGAAGCAAAGAAAGTTCGGGACAACGAAGAACCTGAGGTTCTAGTCCAACCGTCACTCACCACTCCCTTACGGTGAGATGGTGAAGGTTTCTCCACAACTCGCATCCGAGGTCGAGGCCGGGGACGAGGTCGTGGCGAGAGACGTTAGGACGATTGGACGGAGGAAACCAGCCATCAATGTTGATTGGGAAGACGAGTTACGAAGAAGAAAAGGAAATCACACAAGAAGCAGCTACAATAAGTCGGAAAAAGCCGCAATTCAAGATCTCTCTCGAAGATGAGAAGAATGAAGAATATAAATCGATGTACGAGAAGATTAACCACTACGTACATACTATGACCCTAACCCAGATCCATTCTAATAAGATCGAGGGTATGGTGGTCAAAGAGGTACGTAGTGGCGGTGCAAAGCCAATCAAATTCTACCATGGTGCTACTTCCTCCAAAACTGAAAATAATGTACAATTTGAAGATGTCACTTCATCAGAATTAATGGAATTACGTTTTGAGTGGTACTCTCCCTGTGTTCAAAATTTAATTCAGCTTGGTTTCTTACCTCGAGAATGGACAAAAGGCCAATCACAACATTTTGAAAAATTATGGAATAACTCCGGTCGTCCACCCAATGCAAAGCATGGTCTCAGATTCGGCACAGTAGGATCAGTTGACGATACCGAATTTTGCTTGGTTGTCACTTGCGAGTCTAATGAAAACCGCATGGAAACTACGGAAGAATTTGAAGATTTACAAATTGGAGACGCTCCACCGAATTCGAAGAAGAAATTAAATCTACTGATAGATGAGTTAACGGAAGTTAACTTAGGTACTAGCGAAGAGCCTAGGCCTACCTTTGTTAGCTCCTTACTCGATAAAGAAGACTCGAAGAAATAATCAAGTTATTAATGAAATTTAAAAACCTGTTTTGCTTGGAACTATGACGAGATGCCGGGATTAGCTCCGGAGGTTGCGAGTCCATAAGCTAGGAGTGGATCCTACTTCGTCCCGGCCGACAAGGTCCCGGAAGAATGCGTCTAAAAATTGAACAACAAGTCATAGTCGAAGTTAAAAAGCTAATAGACGCCAAATTTGTCCATGAAGAACAATACCCAACCCGGTTAGCCAATGTGGTGCCGATCGAAAGAAGAATGGTCGGATCGGAATTTGTGTGGACTTCGAGAGATTTAAACAAGGCATGTCCAAAAGATGAATTCCCTCTACCTATCCCGGAATTAATGATCGACATTGCCTCGACACATGAAATATTCTCATTCATGGATGGATCTTCGGGATACAACCGGATAAAAATGGCTCCGGAAGATGAAAAGCTTACAGGCATTCGAACGCCTATCGGAGTATATTGCTACACACGGTGATGCCATTCGGATCGAAGAACGCAGGAGCAACCTACCAGAGAGCGATGACAAGAATTTTTGATGATCTCATCCACAATCAAGTCGAATGCTACGTGGACGATGTGGTCATCAAAAGCAAAGTAAAGGACAACCACTTGTATGATTTGAGAATTGTTTTCGAACGATTAAGGCAATTTAACCTTAAGATGAATCCCTTAAAATGTGCCTTCTGCGTTACCTCCGGGAAATTCTTAGGATTCGTTTTCCGACATCGTGGAATTGAAATCGACCCGGAAAAGATTAAAGCTATCTTAGAAATGCCGCCTCCCAAAACCTTAAAGCAACTACGATCCTTTCAAGGGAAGCTGGCATATCTTCGACGCTTTATCTCAAACTTGTCAGGTAGTTGTTAGCCTTTCTCGGTATTAGTTAAAAAGGATGCCAGATTCATTTGGGAAAAGAAATGCCAGAAGGCCTTCGAGGACATTAAGCAATATTTAATGACACCTCCTGTCTTAGCGAGCCCGGTCTCGGGTAGACCGGCGATACTTTATACCGCGGCTTTAGACGACTCTCTCGGAGCCCCGTTGGCCTGTGTCGATGATGAGGGTAAAGAAAATGCTCTTTACTACTTAAGCCGTCGTTTACTTCCGACGGAAATAAGGTATCCCGCAATTGAAAAGCATTGTTTGGCCCCGATCTTCACCGCTCGAAAGCTCGAGCACTACATGCTTTCTCATAAGGTCAACTCGATCTCGAAGTTTAATCCATTGCAATACTTGATGACTAGTCCAACACTTTCCGACAGACTTGCCAGATGGTCAATGATATTATTGCAATTCGATATAACTTTCGTGCCTCTTCGTGCCGTAAAGGGACAAGTCCTAGCAGACTTCCTCGCTGCACACCCTCTGCCGGCAGAATCTCCTCTCAATGACGATTTGCCAGATGAACAAATAATGAGCCTAGAAGACCCTGATGATCGACGTTGGGAATTATACTTCGACGGAGCATCTTCAGCACACAAAGACGAAGAATCGCAAGTGATAGTACCGGTAAAGCAGGAATCGGGCTAATCTTTATAACATCGGAGCGGGGGATGTTAAGATACTCCTACCACTCGACGGAACCTTGTACAAACAACGAGCGAATACGAAGCTCTCATAACGGGATCGGAATTAGCTATTCAAATGGGGATAACGGACATCAACATCTACGGAGATTCGCGAGTTAATCATTCAACGAGATCGTCGGACGAGTATAGAATTTGTAAACCAAGACTCGAGCAATACTTTCGATATGCCATTCAATTGTTGGAACAAATTCCGAATGTGACAATCTACAAAATTCCCGAAAAGAAAATGCTTTAGCAGATGCTTTAGCCCGTCTCGCAAAAGAATTTGCTCGTTTGCAAGATGAATCGGTGGAAGTGTCGAGTTCACGGACGTCGGGTCCTATCACGGCTCGACATAGACACGATACATAAATCGAAAAAGAAAAAGGATCGACTGTAACAATGATGTGAAAACACAGAAGATTGGCGACAACCATTGATAGACTACCTGCAAACAGGAAAGCTACCAGACGATAGGTTGCTAGCCCATCAGATCAAGAAAAGAACTCTGTCCTACGCATTAATAAACAACACGTTATACAGAAGGTCTTTTGATCAAATGTGGCTAAGGTGCCTAAGCGGGTGCGAGGCCCGTGAAATTGTTAAAGAGGTGCATTCAGGACTGCGTGGCGCTCACCGGTCGGGTCCGAAGATGAAAATGAAAATTAAAAGACTAGAGGTACTATCGGCCCTCGATGATGACCGACCGCATGAAAATCGCCAAGAGCCGTCATCAATGCCGAGTGCACGGAGTGGTTCTACACCAACCTCCAAATGTGCTACATCCGACAATTGCGTCGTGGCCATTTGAATGTTGGGGCACGGATATAGTGGGTCCAATAGAACCACCATCTTCAAAAGGACATCGCTTCATTCTTGCGGCAACAGATTACTTTTCCAAGTGGGCAGAGGCAGTTCCACTTAGAGAAGTGAAAGCACACCACGTGCTACGCTTTTTCAAGAACCAAGTTGTCTACCGTTTCGGAGTGCTCGCGCAGGATTATCTCGGATAATGGGTCGGCATTCGAAGCACACAAATCAACAATTTTGTCAGGAGACATGAAATCGACTGGCGGTATTCAACAGTTTACTACCCAAGAGCAAACGGCCTCACTGAGGCTTGTAATAAAACTCTCGTTCAAATCTTAAAGAAAACCTTGGACGACAATAAGAGAAATTGGCACGAGAAGTTATTAGAAGCCTTATGAGCCTACCGGACAACCTTTAGAACTCCTACTCAAGCTACACCTTACGCTCTGGTGTATGGGTCCGAGGCAGTGTTACCTTTAGAGGTTCAGCTTCCTTCACTCAGAATTGCAGTTGCAAATAAGATCATGACAGAAGAGAACGCCAAATTACGACTAGAAGAATTGGAAAGCCTGGAAGGGAAAAGACTTGCAGCGCAATAGAATTTAGAACTATACCAAGCTAAGATGGTTCAAGCCCATGACAAACTGGTCCGCCCAAGAACCTTCAAAGTTGGTGACTTAGTTCTCGTTCTCAAGAGACCTATTCTTGCACACCGCAAGATAGGAGGAAAATTTGAACCCACTTGGGAAGGGCCGTTCGTGGTTGAAGTGAGTATACTCGGGAGGTTCCTACCAGCCTAGTGAATTACCGGGGAGAACGACATATGCTTCCGATCAACGGACGATACTTAAAAAAGTATTACTTACCCGATGTTTCGAAGGAATGAATTCTTCATCCCTAAGAAACACGAGCGAGATAGTTACTTATGATCGGGTCCGAACCCAAAAATAATAAAAAATGTGCTAAAATAAATAAAATCATGATAATAAAGTTTTCCATGTTTTCTCTCCCATATCAAAATCTCTTTCCTGATCTTATCCCACTTCATTCCTGTTAAATTTAAAAATACAAGAAGTAATAAAAAAAATGTGTGTCTTTAATAAACATTTTCTTAATGTTCTTGTTCTTAGTACAGCCCCTGATCCTTTTCCTTGTCTTTTTGCAGGGAAATGTCGAACGGGCGGTTGGTCCTAAACTTTAGAAATGGCGTAAGCCTTGCACTCGATGAAAAGAGGGTGAAAGATGGAGCGATAATCGAGATTGACTCGGATTTCGTACCAGCATGCCTACAGTACAAGGAAAGTGACTGGGTCCCGCTGATCGAGAAGAACTGCCCGGGCGGACAAGTGATGAAAGTGGGTGGCCCAAGCCACCAATCCAAGCAGCAAGAAAAGAAAGGCAAACACCGAAGAAGATAAGAAAATGAAGTCCGTAGTCGCTACAGCAGAGGGCGAGCTTGTCGGCGCCGCACCCACGGAGATTCGGGAAGTTCGAAGAGCTACTCTCGCGGCAACGCAATGAAGAAATAAGAATCGCCGCATCCGCAAGATGTTAACCAAACTAGCGACGGACCAGCGCGACGAGACAGGTTGCTATCGCCAGGCACATACACTTCAAGGACACCGGTTCACCGAGAACCCGAAGAAAGGAGGCCAACTCCTAGGATGACGAAAGGACCAGGGAAATCTCACAAAAACCCGAAGAAAGAAGGCTACCACGCCACCGGATAGAACCACCGGTGATGCATAACCTTGTTGCGAAGCAACCCCGGGGATGTCCCGACGGACATCATCCCCGAGGAGCCAAGGTATGCGGGAGAACGTGAAGGAATCGAGCCGTATATCCCACAATACGTCACCGATGCCTCGCCATTTGCAAATTATTCCGAGTACGAGCTGGAAAGAATGCGTAATGTCGAAAAGAAAACTTTGAATACTTCGAGAGAATCGGAGGTAGAAGAATCAATATACTGGAGGGCCTCGAGCTACACACAGACGTATTCTCAGAGTATGAACAATAGCAAATCGTGGATTGCATCCAGGATTTGAAAAGAATGGGCCGAGCGGGCCGCCTAAGGGAAAACACATACTCAGAACCCCGGAGATGGATGTCAGGTAAAGGAAGAATCACAATACAATGTGGATGCTGTTACAACTTTGCGGAAGACAGGAAGGGAAACCCTTAGGGAATACTCCGTCATGGCCAAGTGGAATCGATGCCACTAGTCATCAAGAGAATGGTAAAGAGATTGATAACATGGAGGGTACTGCCAGCAGATTGCATACCCAATAGCTGCATTATTAACATCTACAAGCAGGGTGATCGCATACCCCCACACATAGATCACCACGACTTTGTCGGACCTTTCCGCACGATCTCTTTTACGAACGAGTGTAACATCATGTTCGGATCCGACCTCCGGATAACGAGGCCCGGGTGAGTTCCGAGGGCCGGTGAAGATACCTTTACCGGTAGGTTCCGTCATGATACTGAAGGGCAACGGATCAGATATCGCTAAGCATTGCATACCAGGAGTACCAGTGAAGCGGATCTCAGTTACTTTCAGGAGGATGGACGACAGGAAGACACCTTACCATTTCTAGCCAGATTCGGAGCTAGAGAACCTCCGACCTTACGAGCTGTGAGCTACATGGAAAATATCACACCTCCAATGTACATCCATACGGCATCCTTGCCAAGGATGGCTTGGAAGGTGTTGTTATTGACCATGTACCCCACTATTCGGACATGGATTTTGACAGATGCTTCTTTGGATGGATCGACGAAGATCATACATAGTCCGTTTTGAGTCTACATGGATTGTATGAAATATATTCCAGATCAAGTTGTATGATGTATCTTCGACATGATTGGAATGAAAGTGACCATGTCACATTTTTGGCCTTCACCTCTTTTGTGCAAATTGACTGGGAAACACCATTAAAGTTAAATGAACTTCGAACAAAGAACAGAAAAGAAATAAAAAAAGGAATAAAAGAAAACTTTCCTTAAAAATCTAAAAAATGTTGAACACCAAATAAACAACAAAAACGGGATAGTTAAAGGACAAACAAAACAAATTTAAAGCTCAAACTAAATTCCAGTTTAAACCCATCTTCTCAAACCCTCCAATCCTTCTTCAAATCAAGATCTATTCGGACCTCCTTGAAACCCTCTCTCGGGATGATTTCGGAATCACGAAGAGTTTTCAATTTGATCCGGATGGCATGGGTTTGTACCCTTCGCCAAGTAATCAGACTTTGATTGATTACCATGGGATATAAAACACTTTCATATCTCATT
Source organism: Papilionanthe hookeriana x Papilionanthe teres (assembly GCA_022702705.1). Lineage (NCBI taxonomy): Eukaryota > Viridiplantae > Streptophyta > Magnoliopsida > Asparagales > Orchidaceae > Papilionanthe > Papilionanthe hookeriana x Papilionanthe teres. Next base: position 44,916,616 of record CM040425.1, read on the forward strand.
TCGATCTCTCGCTAAATCCAAATCTCCACAGAAAATTTCAATTCAAAATTTCCGAGACTGGTACCTAAATTCCAGTTCTCATTTCGAGATCGATACCTAAATTTCGATTCTCATCCGAATTGATACCTAAATTTCAATTCAAAATTTCCGAGACTGGTACCTAAATTCCAGTTCTCATTCCGAGATCGATACCTAAATTTCGATTCTCATCCGAATTGATACCTAAATTTCAATTCAAAATTTCGAGACCGGTACCTAAATTCCAGTTCTTATTCCGAGATCGATACCTAAATTTTGATTCTCATCCGAATTGATACCTAAATTTAAATTCAAAATTTCCGAGACTGGTACCTAAATTCCAGTTCTCATTCCGAGATCGATACCTAAATTTCGATTCTCATTCGAATTGATACCTAAATTTCAATTCAAAATTTACGAGACCGGTACCTAAATTCCAGTTCTCATTCCGAGATCGATACCTAAATTTCGATTCTCATCCGAATTGATACCTAAATTTCAATTCAAAATTTCGAGACCGGTACCTAAATTCCAGTTCTCATTCCGAGATCGATACCTAAATTTCGATTCTCATCCGAATTGATACCTAAATTTCAATTCAAAATTTCGAGACTGGTACCTAAATTCCAGTTCTCATTCCGAGATCGATACCTAAATTTCGATTCTCATCTGAATTGATACCTAAATTTCAATTCAAAATTTCCGAGACTGGTACCTAAATTCCAGTTCTCATTCCGAGATCGATACCTAAATTTCGATTCTCATCCGAATTGATACCTAAATTTCAATTCAAAATTTCCGAGACTGGTACCTAAATTCCAGTTCTCATTCCGAGATCGATACCTAAATTTCGATTCTCATCCGAATTGATACCTAAATTTCAATTCTCAACTTTCGAGACTGGTACCTAAATTCCAGCTCTCATTTCGAGACTAGTACCTAAATTCTAGTTCTCATTTCGAGATCGATACCTAAATTTCGATTCTCATCCGAATTGATACCTAAATTTCAATTCAAAATTTCCGAGACTGGTACCTAAATTCCAGTTCTCATTCCGAGATCGATACCTAAATTTCGATTCTCATCCGAATTAATACCTAAATTTCAATTCAAAATTTCCGAGGCTGGTACCTAAATTCCAGTCCTCTTCCTTCGAGGTCGGTACTTAAATTTCAACTCTCATTCGAGATCGATACCTAAATTTCAATTCTCTTTTGAATTGATACCTAAATTTCAATTCTAAACTTTCAAGACTGGTACCTAAATTCTAGCTCTCATTTCGAGACTAGTACCTAAATTCTAGTTCTCATTCCGAGATCGATACCTAAATTTCGATTCTCATCCGAATTGATACCTAAATTTCAATTCAAAATTTCCGAGACTGGTAACTAAATTCCAGTTCTCATTCCGAGATCGATACCTAAATTTCGATTCTCATCCGAATTGATACCTAAATTTCAATTCAAAATTTCCGAGACTGGTACCTAAATTCCAGTTCTCATTCCGAGATCGATACCTAAATTTCGATTCTCATCTTAATTGATACCTAAATTTCAATTCAAAATTTCCGAGGTCGGTACCTAAATTCCGGTCCTCTTCCTTCGAGGTCGGTACTTAAATTCCGACTCTCATTCGAGATCGATACCTAAATTTCGATTCTCTTTTGAATTGATACCTAAATTTCAATTCTAAACTTTCGAGACTGGTACCTAAATTCCAGCTCTCATTTCGAGACTAGTACCTAAATTCTAGTTCTCATTCCGAGATCAGTACGTAAATTTTGATTCTCATCCTTTTCGAAGTCGATACCTAAATTTCGACTCTCTTTCGAGATTGATACTTAAATTTCAATTCTCATCCCTTTCGAGATCGATACCTAAATTCGATTCTCATCCTTTTCAATCGACACTTAAACTCCGATTCCCACTCCGAGGTCGGTAACTAAATTCCAGTTTTCTTTGCAATCCCGATATCGGAACCTAGGTTTCAATTCTCGTTTCAAATCTAAATTTTCTCAAATTAATTTTAAATCAAACTTCAATCTAAAATAAAAAATCAAAATCTAAAATTACACATCTGAAATCTAAATCGAAATTCCCCCAGATCATGTGATTTGGAATTCACCTCCTTTTCCTTTCCCCAGCGAGAGTTCAGGAATCTCCAGTTTCAGAGATATGCTTGACACTCCCCAACGGAAACTCTTCTACTTCGTCCTAAATTTGTCACTTGGACATCTGTGTTGGTTTTGCTGATCGCTTCGGTCAACACCGATACGCGCGGTGTGCTCCGTCGGCTCACCACACCTATTGGGGGTCCATTTGTTGACCTCATTTTTGATGAGGTCTTCTCTTCTTCTTTTTAGTACTTAGGATCTAGCCTTAGGCTTTTCCTTTGACTATCTTAGAGGACTAGAATTGGGATCCACCATCTAGAATTTCAAACCACTTCTTAACTCCCTGCAAACTCCACAAACTTGACGAGTAGACCCCTAATCACCTAGAGGGTTGAAATCAAATGTGGAAGTTTAAAGGATGAGTTCCTATGGGACTCTTTGGCCATAGGACCGCTTACAGGTGGCTCAGTGCAGTGAAGGGCCGACTTACACACACACTACACTTATACAATACACTTTCACACACCTCCTAAAACCACACCATACCTAACTCGACCTCCTGACTCATGTAGGTGATTCACATGGATGGTCCTTAACCCCTAAGCCCTTGGCTAAGAGGGTTAGGAACAACATAGTGAATGCCTCAAATGAGTCCCTTCATGGCTCATGTGGGCATGATGTGGCTACATGGCTCAACCAAAATGATTTCATTCCACTCAAATTTACCCAATCTTCAATTTTCCAAATTTTCAATTTTCCAAATTTTCAATTTTTGACCCCCGGGACCCTACACCCGCCTAACCTACCCAAAACCCTTGAAACTACCCCAATTTCTCAAAAATTTCCAAATCACCCTAAATTCTCCAAAATCATTCCTAAACCTTTCTCTCCACTCAAATTGATCATCCATACCCAAAAATACCAAAAATTCCAAGAAAACCTCCCAATACACTCCAAATACCCAAAATACCTCTCTTGACCCAAAAATCCAAAAATTCAGAAAATTCCCAGAAAATTCTAGAAAATCCCAAATATTCTTAATTTCATTTTGTTCAACTACACCATGGGCCAATTTTGTCAATTTACCCTACTTTTGTGAAAACCCCCAATTTGACCCATTTTAACCCAAGTGAACCCAATGTCAAACCAAACCTACTCAATTGACCCAAATTCTGGTCAAATTCAATTCTAAACTTCAATTCAACATTCCCAACACCAATTTAGACCAAATCCACGTCCAATTTTATTGACATTTGGATCTAATTTCACTTTTGGCCTTAAAACCCAATTTGGACCCATGACCCAAACCTAACCCAAACTCACCCAATTCAACTCCAATTAACCCCAAATCTTTTCTAAATCCTCCTTAGCACCCCCACAAGCAAAAAACTAACATGATTTGCCCAAAATTTGGACCCAAACCCCACTCAAATTCAACCCAAAGCTAAAAGGCCCAATTTTGACCTAAACCCAAACCTAACCCAAATGAGCCCAAACCCCAAAATCAAAGCCCAACTAAAGCCAAAACCACTTTCAAACACTCCCATAAACATTTCTCAACATTAATTTTACATCAATTTCAACCCTAGCCCAACATTGGCCCAACTTGGCCCACTTTGACCTATATTGACCCATTCACCAAAAGAGCCCAAATTCAACCCAATTCAAACCCAAAACACCCCCAATTTGCTTCAAGTCACTCATGACACATCCATGGGCTAAACCCAACAATTATTTGGCCCAACCTCTTTACAAAATTCCCATCCATAAATTCATTTTTAAACTTAAAGGCCCATCCCTTAAAACATTTTAAAAGCCCATCTTTTACCACATCCAAAGGCCCAAAATTGGTCCCAAGGCCCATATGACATTTCCCCTCATCATACTTTCAATTAAAATCATCCCTAAGTCCTAAACCAATGATCAAATAATTCTAAATGAAGCTTCATCCAAATTTCCACCAAATTATCCAAAATCCTTAAAATCCATTTTTATGAAATTGACCAAACTTTTTCCAAGCCAAAGGTGAGCCATGAAGCCATGCATGAGCCACATGTGAGCCATGAGAGCCTTGGACACTCCACCATGCCATATTGGGTAAGAAGAGGGAGGGCTTTCCTTAATCCCTAAAGCTCATTAGCCTTAATCATGTTTCACCTAAACTTAAATTTAATCCAAATATATTTGGATGGAGGCTTCTCCATGCCAAACCAGTAGATCCCTTTGATCCCCCACAGCATCCAAAGCCACCTTGAAGGGTGCACCAAGCCCAAATGGGTGGATTGACCCATTTAGACTCAAAACTAGCCATGCCCCATTCTACTTTGGATCAAAGCCTTTACACATGGCAATTGCCAATTGCTTGCACCAAGTCCCAGCCCTGACCCACCTGACCTTGAGGGTGACCCATGCCTGGCCGGCCGGCCACCAGGCCGCCGGAAAACACCATGGCCGAGAGCTCACATGTGAGCCAACTTTGGAATTCTCCCTTGCTGAGCTGCCCCATCCCAGTGGCCATTGTAGCTGTTCTTCTCTTGCCAAGAGCAGCTGATCCCAAGCCCTAACTCTCCCTGGGAGGCCCTCCACCCTCTCCTATTTAAACACCACCCCTCTCGGCCATGGGAGGTGCTGAAACAAACCTTAAGGAAACTCTGCTAAAATTGTTCCGGACTACTCCCCATACATAGAGCATTCGATCCCCACCGAAATCCCCCGCCATTTCCTCTCCGCGAGCTCGATTTCGAGTTGAAATCCAAGCCCAAAACCGGGACACTTCTACACGGTTAGCCAATCCCCAAATTGATTGGTCCTACACCTTCACCAGACCAAGAGAAGGTGTCCACCAGCAAAAGCCCCATCTCTAGGCCACCCAGTTGCTCCAGCCTCCAAGCTTTGTGATCGGTCGTGGTCGAAATCCTACCTAGGCAATTCACCAGACCAGGAGACTTCATCTGGAGCTTGCTGGGATCCAATCGAAGGTGAAACAACCCTCAGATCGAAGCCACACTTCTCCGAGCAAAGGTATGGCCTCACTCTTCTTCCCGAGCTTCTGAACATTCTCCAATTTTATTGAGTAAATTTCATCCCGCATAAACCGTATGGATGTGTTCGTCTTCTCAAGACGAATCCATAGAGCATAAGAACGCGGAAATCCATCGAGTATCGAGTGAGATATTAGGGATTTAGTGTGGACGGCTCTCGGGTGAGGACGCTCGGGGACGATGAACGGATGCCGTGCATTTAATACACGCGCGGACGGACGGCTCAGATGGCGTCGGACCAGGAGATGGTACGTGAACTGCGAGGCCCGGGCTGCTGACTCAAGCGGCGGTGTCGAATGAGAGCGCGCCGCGTGGCCGTTCGGAGATGCCGAGGATGACGCGGCGCCGACTCGGATAAATAGAAAATTAGGGATTTTTCCTATTTATTTAATTCCCTGAACTTGGAAAATTCATAACTTTGTGTAGGAAAATCATAAAAATAAAATAAAAATACCCTCTTGCTCAGTGAACAGAGGAGAATAATGTGGAAAAGAAATCATCTAATTTCATCAAGTATTTTATTTTTATTAATTTATTTACTGTTTGCATTCTCTTAATTCTCCATGCATATAGGAAATTCACCATGGCATGAGACCATAGGGCTTTTGAAGCCTCTGAATTTGGGAACATTCCCTGAATTTTCCAAAGTCAGAGGCCATCCCTATCGAAGTTATTGATTTTTCAAATTCATGTTACTCGTTTTGAGTATTTTAATTCCAGTAATTAGCATGTTGTGAAATAAATTCTAGGAAAATTTGGTGATGTCCCTAATGACCGAGAGGACCCTAGGGAAAATAGGTTTTGAGTTAGTTCATTTAAAATAACCCTAATTGGCTTAAACACCCAAAATAGGTCTCTAATTAATTTGAGTTAACCATACATCAAATTGACTTGAAATCAATTCTCCACTGACCTTTAGGATCAGAGGAACACACCATAAAAATTTGAGGTCAATTGGGCTTGGTTAGCCCTACTAAATGGGTTGATTAAGCTATTTAGTCAATTTAAACTTTAAAAATTCATAACTTTCAAAATATCTTTCAAAAATTCACCGAATTGGTTTTAGAGCCTCTTTGATATTAGGGGAATTTAAGAAAATTAAAATTTCAATTTTCTAAAAAAGTTGATTTTTAATATTATTTTAATATTTTTGATAATTAAAAAATAATAAAAATCACAAAAATAATAAAATTCACCAAAATGTCACATTTTGAATTTTAATCACTTAGGAACAAACCCCATATTTTTCTTAGGTCTATTTAATGAGATATTAAATTTTAAAGCCCTAGGGTAATTTTAAAATTAAAAAAAATGTATTTTCTAGCATTTTCACTAAAATAATTATAATAAATCATAGAAAAATCAGAAAATTGCAAAAATTAATTCTCTGATTTCCTTGATATCAGAGAGATTTTTGAAAAATATAAAATTCATTTTTCAACCTATATTTTATTTTTAAATTAATTAACACTCCAAAACTTAAAATAATTATAATAAAAATAATATAATTCAAAAAATCACCAAAATTGGTCCAAGTGGTCCTCTAGTCATTAGGAATGTCGCCTAATTTTCTTAAGGACAGAAACTTTCCCTTGGTCATGTTATTAAACTTTCCTTGGAAATTTCTATTTTCTACCAAAAATAATTACATAAATAAATTAAATACAGAAAAATCACATTTTCTCCTCTCATGTCTTTATTGACATATGAGTGAAGTCACATAAAAATTTCAAGTTCATTTGAGCTCAATTTAGTGAGTTATGAAATTATTAAGCTTAAAGGGTAAAGTGGTAATTAAAATTTTAACCCTTAATTAAAACATTAGGTTTAATAAAATTAACAAGTAAAATATTTGATCTTAATCTGATTTGGATGATTGAAATTTAAATAATTAAAGGGTAGAAACCCATTAAACAATTTAAAATAATTAAACCTTAATTAAATAATTGATTAAATTTGGGAAGAATAATAAAATTGGAATTATTAAAATAGGGATATTGTTGGAAAGAGATTTATTCTTTAATTTAAAAATCCCTATATTAATCATCTCATTAATATTCAATTCTTAATTAAAATGATAACTCAAATTTAAAATATTAAAAGACTTAATCATTAAACTAAAGTTAAATTATTAAACTCTTTTAAAATTTTAATTAAAGTTAAAAATAAAATTAAATTAAAAATTAAATTAAATTAAGTAAATTAAATTGAATTAAATTAAATTAAATCAAATTAAATTAAATTAAAGATTAATTAAATTAAATTAAATTAAATTAAATTAAATTAAATTAAATTAAATTAAATTAAATTAAATTAAATTAAATTAAAATTAAATCAGATTAAATTAAATTAAAGGAAATTAAATCAAATCAAATTAAATTAATTTAACATCAAATCAAACTAAATTGAATTAAATTAAATTAAATTAAATTAAAATTAAATTAAATTAAATTTAATTTTAAATTAAATTGAATTAAAAAACATCACACTGAAACGAAGGAAATTAAATATAAAAGCAACTTGAACACAATTCCAAATTTAAACCCATTAATTGAATTTAAACTAAATCACAAACCATTTGAACACCAATTTACCCTCGAAAGCTTTAGTTGTCATAACTCCTAAACGGAATATTAAATGAAATGTTACTTCACTTATAGGACATTCAAACATCCTAGTTCACTGAGTAAGATAATAACAAAACTTAACTAAACCTCGGACGATTAATTCATTTGTGTAATTGAATTCATTTGGACTTAAAAAAATCCTAGAAACATTGAAAAGATGTTTAAGATTTGCCTTAAACACTTCCTCGATATGATAGGATGTTCATAAGAACAATTGAACTTAATTGTTCTTTGATGAAGAAAATCGTCTTCAAACAAAAACACAAGGAACCTAGACGTCATAGGAAATGACTAGCTATAGGATTAGGAATTTGGTAGAAAACCATAACCCTTCCCTTTGTTTTACCTAGGAACTTGCTTAAATATTCTAATTGTGTCATAAGTGCAGCTTGGGATGACGAGAAGACCCTCCAGGTACGCTTTTATTTTATTGCAATTTACTTTCTTGCAATTTACATTATTGCAATTTATTTAACCGCATTGCACTTACTTTTCTTGCATGATAAACAATTGTTGCATGAAAACCCACACCTCTAGGATAGTCCCTAAAACTGAAACCAAAACTAAGTTAAAAGTTATTGCAAGATAAAATTCACCGCCACAACATTTCAAAATATAAAACAACTCAAAATTTAATCACAAATAGAACACAAAACTACAATTACAACTAAATTAAAATGTCATGTTGGATGATCGGGAATACCTCGGATGATGTAACCTACGTGTTGCTAACGGGATTTCCCACGGTCTAAATGAAAGTGTGGAACTCATTCAGTTGAGTTTAGCAAATTCATCCGGACTAAGTGAATCCGATAAAAATAATGATGCCGGAAGGATGGAACCGTGGGATCTTAACCGGTGTCGTTATAATCAACTTTAAGATTTGTTTTAATTAAAATATTGAAAACACTTGGAAATTAAGATTCTCTCTAAACCAAAACACTTTTCTCATCCCCTGATTTATGATATCTAAAACTAAACCTCTGCAACAACAAGGAGCTTGGAGCATGGTGGGCGGCACGGCTATCGTCATCAAGAAAACTCGGGTCTACTTCAGCAAAGCTTTCTTAGAATTAAATAACCAAGCCATAGGACTTCGAGGTAGTTTGCCTAGTAAAACATAAATCCTCAACTCTTTGTTAGGCATTTGCATTGCAAATTAAGCCCTAACTGGTCTTAGGATTCCGAGGTAGTCGTCTGATACGACATAAACCCTCACATCTTCGAGGCTTTTTGTATGATTCTGTCATATAAATATAAGCCCTAATTAATTAACATTGACAAAATCAAAACATTAAATAGACATTAGGACTTTCCTAAATTCAAGCCAAACAATAGGATAGTCGGGAAGTCACCGAAGTTCACTTCGAATCTGTGATTTCTTCTACCTTTCTTCCTTTGAATTCTCAAAACAAAATGTTCTAAACTTGATCCATTCCCTATTGAAATTCCAAAATTCAATCCTTTCGAAAACTTAAACTTTGAAATTCTTGAGAGCGAAATTATTGATTATTATCGAGAGTTTTCTTAGGTGATTCCCGTCACTTAAGATGTAATTAACTATAGGGGCTTGCCCTTATAGGGAATTTTAAAGAACCTGAGTAATATAAACCTCGTTTAATACTTTCATATTAAGCGGGGAATTTGTCGGCTTATAAAATTGGTTCGCAAACCAAACGGATGTCACAAATCTTTTAGTTTGTTTAATCGAGCCCCACCGTCAAGCAGTGTGTCTATCCTTAGGGATAGATACACGGTTTGTGGTGCGGTGCTCGTTTATGTAAACTATTTAGGTTGTGAGATCGGTTTGATTTCGTATCTTAAAATCTTCAAATTTAAAATTATTTTCAAAAAAAAATCAAATACTACTTTTCAAATTATTTATTTAAATTAAATTAAAGATTCGCCGACAACTTCTGTTAGGCGACCCCTTTTCAAAATACAACACTCAACCTAAAAATAGTGCCGACAACAATAACTGGTACAGTGATTAATTTCTCTTTTAAAAGTTAAAAAGCTTTTTGGCAATCTTTATCGAAATTAAAAATCACATCTTTCTTGTGCAAATGGAATTGTGGCTTAGAAATTTTTGAAAAATCTTTAATATAACGTCTGTAGAATCCAACATGTCCCAAAAAACTTCTAATTTCCCTCACATTTGTTGGATGAGGTAATATAGTGATTACTTGAATTTTTTGTATTATGTACTTCCATAACTTTCTCAGAAATGTGATGTCCTAAAACAATTCCTCCCAATTAAGAACTGTCATTTTTCCATAAACTGTCATTTTTCCCAATTAAAAATACTTCCATAAACTGTCATTTTTCCCAATTAAGAACTAATTTTATTTCTTTACAACATTTTAAAACTCCTGATAAATGTTCTAAACATGATTCAAACAAATTTCCAAACACAAAAAATCATCCATAAAAACTTCAATTCATTTTTATATTAAATAACAAATAATAGCCCTCATACATCTTTGAAATGTAGCAGGGGCATTACATAAACCAAACGACAGTCTTCTAAAGGCAAAAATACCATAAGGTAAATATTGTTTTCTCTTGATCTTCAGGAGCAATTTGTATTTGGTGATAACCAGTATATCCATCCAGAAAAAAATATTTACGCCCAGCTAGTCTATCCAAAAATTGATCCACAACGGGTAATGGAAAATGATCTTTCCTTCTGGCAATGTTGAATTTTCTATAATCAATGCATATTCGTCATCCTGTAACTTATTTTGACGGTAATATTTCATTTTTTTCATTAATAGTTACAGTAACTCATCCTTTCTTAAGAACATAATGAATAAGAATAACCTATGCACTATCTAAAATAGGATAGATAATCCCAGCATCTAACCACTTTAAAATCTCTTTCTTGACAACACGTTTCATAATGGGATTTAATCTCCTTTAAGGATCAGCCCTGAGTTTGCAGTACTCTTCCATAAGGATTCTGTGCATTCAAATTGAAGGACTGATTCCTTTAATATCAGTAATTATCCATCCAAAGGTTTTCTTATATCTCTTCAAAAGTTTTAGCAAACACTCTTCTACTTCTGAAGTTAAATTCAAGAAAATTATTATCTGCAAAGTTGAGGAATCACCTAAAAAGATATATTTTAAATTCTTAGAAGTAACTTCAATTCAAGTTCAGGAGCTATCTAAATTGATGGATAAAAAGATTTGTCTTTTTCTGTCTTGTCCAAAACTTCAAAACTTTCTTGAACAAAATTTGAATTTTATTCAATAAAACCATTAACATGTTCTAATTCCTCTTATTCCTCGTGTTCCAATTATTTCATTTCTGAATTCTCTTCAAAAGTTGTTTTAAAATGGCATTCACTAAGATATGTCATCACATCCATCTTGAAACATTCATCATCTTTACCTTTTGCAGGGTATTTCATTGACTTGGAAATATTAAAAGTGACTATTTAATTATTAACATGTATTGTTAATTCACATTTTTTCACATCTATCATTGCTCTACCTATTTCTAGAAAATATCTCCTTAAAATGATAGGTATCTCTTTATCTTCCTCCATACCTAACACAATGAAATCAACGGGAAAAATAAATCGATCCACTTTAACCAAAACATCTTCTACAACTCCCTTAGAATATGTTACAGAAAAATTTTCTAATTGCAATGTTACAGTTGTAGGAGATATTTCTCATAATCCCAGTCTTTTAAAGATAGATAATGGCTTAAGGTTAATACTTGCACACAAATCACATAAAGCTTTTCCAAAAAATCCGTCTCTTATCACACGTAGAATTTTGAAGCTTCAAGGATCTTTATGATTTTCAGGAAGTTTTTTCTGAATTATAGCCCTGCACTCCTCATTAAGGGAAACAGTCTCATTATCTTCAAACATTTCTTTTCTATTAAGAATATCCTTCATAAACTTCAGGTAGCTTGGCATTTGTTCTAAAGGTTTAGCAAAATGAATGTTAGTTGTAAGCTTCTTAAAGATTTACAGAAATTTTGAAAATTGTTTATCCAAATTTTGTTGACAAAGTTTTTGAGGAAATGGAAGTGGTGACGATTTTTCTAAATCAATCTTAAGCGAAGAAATAGGTTTCTCAAAATCTTCTGAAGCGCCTCTTTAAAATTTTCAATTTCTTCTTTCTCAACTTCAATCTTTTTTTTTTGACTCTGCTTTCCAACTCTCTTCCACTTCAAAGTTGAACAACCTTTACTTGCTCTTTATTATGGTCTTTAGGATTAACTTTTGTATTACTAGGAAGTGTTCCTTGGGTTCTGTTACTTAATGAATTTACAATTTGTCCCAACTGATTTTTAATATTTCTTATAGCAGTTCCTTGAATTTGTAACTAATTTCGCATTTGTAACACCACTTCTTCTATAGACAACTTTTTATCCTTATATTGTTGATTATTATAGAATCCTATAGGATAGGTAGGTCTATAATTACTATTACATTTGTTGTTCCTGTTCTCCAATCGCTTTACTTGGTTGCTTCTCCATTTCCCCATTGTTGATTTGAACACCCAAATTATTATTCTTGTTAAAATGAGGATAGTTTTTCCAACTTGGATTATAGTAATTCGATTATGGGTTATTTGACTTGTTATTAATAGCATTCAAAGTCTCAATTGATGTTTGAGAATCTAGCATTTGGCCTAATGAATTCTCTTCAATCATTATATTTGGCTGTGAAAAATTCATTTCAAATTGGTTTATCTTCCAACTTGATTTGCTAATATGGAAAAAGCTTCAGAATCGTGAATATTGGCTACCATTTTAGGATGCACCCTTTCAGATGACCATTGAAAATTATTGGTAGTCATTTCTTCAAATAAAGCATAAGCTTCAAGAAATGGTTTAGACATCATTGAACCACCAGCAGTGGCATCGATAATATATCTAAGAGATCCAGCCACTCCATTATAAAAAGCTTCAATAATTAACCAATCTGGCACAGCATGGTGCAGAAACTTTCTTAGAAATTCATTAAATCTTTCCCAATCCTCGTAAATAGACTCCCCTTCAAACTGACAAAAAGATGTAATATTATTTCTAAGCCTAGCTATTTTTTATGGTGAAATATATTTAGCAAGCAATTTCTATGCTAAATCACCCCAAGTTCTAATAGATCCAGGTGCTAAAAATTCAAACATATTTTAGCCTTTTCCCTAAGTGAGAATGCAAAAAGCCTAAGCCTAATAGCATCATCAGAAACACCATCATATTTAAATATAGCACACAATTCTAGAAAATTGACAAGATGTAATTTTGGATCTTTAGTTGGTGATCCCCAAACTGATTATTAAATAAAATTTGTATAATAATATGTTTAAGTTCAAATGAATTAGCAGCTACAACAAGATTTGGAAAATTAACATGAAGTTCATCCACTGTAGGGTTTGCAGAATCTCTTAAAGGTCTTAATTCATGATGAATTTTAGCATTTTGATTAATCTGTTTTGTCATTTTTTGATATTCTTGATTTTTTTTGTTTTTTTAATTTTTTAATATTTCTAATAGTTCATTCTAATTCAGTAATGTAAGGCACAAGTCCTTCAGAACATGAACTTCACATAAACTATTACACAACACAATAATAAAAACAAAAATAAAACTAAAATAAATTACACAATAACAGATTGGGTTTAAATAAGACTTTCTAAAAATAGAAATTTTGTTTTTCTAAATACTCTTTTTAATTTATCTTTTAATTTCAAATCCAAAGAAAATTTGACTTTCTTTTGTTTTCCCAGTAAAGGTTGCGAAAAACTTGATCATGATTCTCTTTATTACCAGATCAAAACAGATAAAATTTATGCTTTTGGTAATCCAATTAAACTTATTATTTTGATATAAAATATTATTCTTTACAATAGTGCCAATAAGTTGGTTATGATGTCAATAAGAATAGACCAGTGATATTTTAATTTATTGATTCTACGCAAGTATACATAACTTTATCAAGTAATATAGGACTTTCTGATTAAGCCCCGAAATATCGATCCGATGAGGAAAATTTTTTGAAAATTTAAAAGATAAAAAGGCTTTTATATCACAAATTCTATTTAGAAAAAGATACTTACTTAAAAAATTTTAGATAACATAAAAATTTAAAATACGATTCTTTTTGGTATTTTCTAAATTATGAAATAAAATGAACAATTATCTAACTATATGAAACTTTTTTTAAGATTTAAAGAAGTATAAATGAAAATATCTTTTGCTTTATCATGAATGAGTAATAAGGAAAGGAATTATGTTGTGGAAGTATCAAAATGTGTTGTATCAAATAAGAGCAATTTTATTCTTTACCCTTACTAGAGTGCTATAAAGAACATTGATTAGTTTAAGGTTTGAATAGTTTTGAAGACGGGTTAGGTAGGGAAGATACTAGCTCTCACTCTAGAGTTCCCTCCTTTCCCTACACAAGGGGGCTAACTCTCGCATTAAAACCTAAAATAATTAACCAAATTCGGGGCTTTAGTCTGTCAGCCTAAAGTCTATAATTTTACACCCATGAAAGTATATTTCCTTATTTATTTACAAAAAATTATATGAATTACTGTCTCATCCATAAAATCCCTTGTGATTCCTACCTAATGTTGATTGAGACAATACCTACTAGAATCTTAAATGTTCTCACAAGAAATGTTAACATCATGATTGGTCAAATCAAGAACTAAATGAAGTGCAAGGATTTAATAAACATAACTTATTCCAACAATAAAAATTAATACTTCCACAACTTTCATCCAACCCTTAATTACTTTTCATTTTAAGGAAAAAGTTAAAGAAGACTACTCAGAATCCATGGAGAAAACACAACCACAAATAGTTTTAAAAGCATATACCATGTAGAAAACACAAGAAGTCTCAATTAAAACAATATTAAGTACAAAGATAAAAACTTATCTCATGTTTCTATCTACCAAACTCTCAAAGTTCCTTTAAATCTCTTCCTTTCTCTTACAATCCTCCCTTGGACTAGTCGCCCAACCCAAGAGGGTTTAAATCTCTCTACAAAATAGATTATTACTTAAGAATGCCTACTCACCCTCTCTTTCACTAAGAATGCAAAAAGTGTGAAGAAACACCAAGTAAGAATCCGACAACCAATTACTTAAACTAATCTCTACAAACTCTTATTTTCCTCTATCTAAAAGAACTTTACACACCCACACACACACTTCTCTTCAAGTCCTTTTTTTATATTTTCTCCAAATGGTGCCTTGGTGTCTCTTCAAAATGTGTCGATATTACCCAAGAGATGCATCCTTTCAAGTGAAATTTAAATGTCTTTTGGCGCTCTTAATTAGTTACCCAAGTTTGTACCAAAGGATGCCTCAAACACTGCTTCAAAATTTACCAAAAATTCTTTAAAATTGTAGAGTAACTGTCTAGCACTTAAGCGGATGGTCTTTGGCGCTTAGGCGCAACCTTTTCTGTCTGCTGGCGCTTAGGTGCCAGAACATGGTGCTTAGGAGCCCCAGTTCATTTTAACACCTTCATTTTTTATCTATGTTTGATCCTTTTTCACTCCTTTTTATATATTTGGTCCATTTAAATGTACCTTAAAGAAAAAAACACAAATACCTTCCGTTAAAGTGCAATATCATCAAAAATAGGTATAAAAATGTGGTTAAAAATAATATAGATTTTAGGTATATCAGTAGTTCAACAATTACTTGTATTTTTGTTGGATCTACTTCCATGCCATTTTATAAAATTTTATGTCCTAAAACAATTCCTCCTACGACCATAAAGTGGCATTTTTCCCAATTGAGAACTAAATTAGTTTCTTCACAGCGTTTTAGAACTCCCATTAAATGATCTAAACCTGAATCAAAGGAGGTCCAAAAAACTGAGAAATCATTCATAAAAACTTCAATTCCTTCCTAATTTAGATCGCAAAAAATGATCATCATACACATTTGAGAAGTTACAGGTGCATTGCATAAACCATAGGGCATTCTTCTAAAATAAAAAGTCTCATAAGGACTCGTGAATGTTGTCTTCTCTTGATCCTCAGGAGCTATAGGAATTTGGTGGTATCCATAATATCCATAAAAAAATAGAAATGTTGGTGCACAGCTAGACTATTCAACATTTGATCAAAAAAAATTAAAGGGAAGTTATCTTTCATTGTAGAGAGATTTAATTTTCTAGAATCAATACAGATTCACCAAACAATGAATTGTCTTATTGGAATTAATTTGTTCCTTTCATTAATAGTTATAGTGACTCCCCCTTTCTTAGTAACATAGTGAATTGGACAAACCCAAGCACTATCCGAAATAGAATAAATGATCCCAAGATCCAAACACCTTAAAATTTCCTTTTTAGTAACATCTTTCATTATTAGATTCAATCTCCTTTGAGATCCTACCTACGTTGATGATTATCTTCCATTAAAATTATGTGCATACAAATAGAAGGGTTGATACCTTTAATATCTGCTAATTTCTATCCAAAGGCTTTCTTAGAATTTTTCAGAGTTTTCATTAATTTCTTTTACTGATCGTCATTTAAGTATGAGGATATTATATTACGTAATGTTAATGAGTTCCTGAGAAAAGCATATTTTAAATGCAAAGGGAGAACCTTCATCTTAAGTTTAGAAGGTTTTTCAGTTGAAGGAATAATAAGTTTAACATTTTCAGTAGTGTCTAGAAATTCAAAATTTTCTTGAACATAATTTGAATCCTCAGTGTTTATCCCATCTGATTTATCTTGAAAATCAATCTCATTCTCATCCACCAGTTCTTGTTGTTTTGTCATAACTTTAGAGCTTTCTTGAGAATGAATATCAATTAAACAATAAAGAGTCTCCATTCTATAACATTTATCATCTTTTTCTATTGTTGGATACTTCATTGACTTTAACACATTAATAGTAACTTTCTAGTCATTAACTCTCATAGTTAACTACCCTTTTTGCACATCGATCATAGCTCGTCATGTGGCAAGGAAATGTCTCCCTAAAATGATAGATATATTTTTATCTTCCTTCATATCTAAAATATTGAAATCCACATGTAAGATAAATTTATCTACCTTCACTAATGCATCTTATATAACTCCTTTATGATAAGTAATTGATCGATCAGCTAATTACAGAGTTATAATAGTGAGAGAGATCTCTCCTAAGCCTAACCTTCTAAATATCGATAATGGCATGAGGTTAATGCTTGTTCCTAAATCACATAAGACTTTCCACAAAATATTTCTTCTGCCGTACATAGAATAGTAAAACTACCAAGATCTTTAAGTTTTTTAGGAAGCTTTTTATGAATTATTTCACTACATTCTTCACTTAATGAAATAGTCTCATGTTCTCCAAACATCCTCTTCTTACTTAATTTCTTTCATAAACTTGGAATAACTAGATAGTTTCTCTAGTGCTTCAACAAACAAAATATTACTTGTTAGCTTTTTAAATATCTCCAAAAACTTAGCAAATTGTTGATCAAGCTTCTGTTGTCTAAGTCTATGAGGAAATGGTAGTGGTGGTCTTTCAAAATTGATCTTAGATTCTAATTTTGGTCAAGCTCTGCATGTCCATAGTAGATCCTAATTTATATATAATAATGTGACCTTGAAATTAAGATGAGAGTCATAGGCATATTTCTCCTCAGTGATGCCACATGGTTCCATACATCAAGTGACTCGAAAACCCATTCTCGTTCCTTAGTTTTAATATAGACTCCAGCCTATGGACTCTAAGAAAATCCAACATAGTTAGAAAAAACATTAATTTAAATTATGAAGCTCTACCCAATACATAGCTCCCTGCAATAAGACCTCCCCTAATATACTAGTGCACATGTCTCAAACCTAATAAGCATAAAAAAAGACAACATATAAAATTTTTGGCTAGACTTAAACATTGAATAACAACAAGACATATGAATAACCTAACTACACCCTAACATATTCTAAAAAGCATTTAAAATAAGGTGCCTAACACATATGTTTGCGGAAAAAAAGTGGCTGGTGCTGGTTTACAGTTTTGATGTTATCTCCTACCCTAACCTTATCCCCCATGCTAAAAATTTAAGAGATCTAAATCACAACACTATAACATGATGGTTTTAAGAAAACATAAGTTTTAAAGCTTGACTATATTTATAGTCTAAATTATAGATGTCTTAGTTTTAAACTAGATTTAAAATTGGATGAATAATATTAATACATAAAATATTCTTTTGTATTTTAAAATAAGACCTCATATATGTGTTTAAATAAATAACGTGAAACATTTTAGATTTTTAGATCCTTAGCACAGTCATACAAGTGGTGATCCCAATGTATTAATTTACATTACTCAGTAAGATATACTCACAAACAAGGCTCATTAAAGTATTGAGAACAACTTTGGGTCCATAATCTAAAATGAAAAATTGCCATCAGAGTGCTAACTCTCCTAAAGATACATGAAATAATGATGCAAAATGCAAAGTATTTTAGCATGAAATGATTTCTCAAGCAAGGTATGTGTAATCAAAAGTGATATGCTAGATGGTTTTACATGATATAAAAGCTCGAGGTAGGTTTAAGAAACCATAACATGGACAAAGTAATATCCTAGGCGCGATTACTACTACATCAGATAGCATGTAAAAATACGTGTAACATGTTTGCTAGCCTTGAACACATGAGGTGAATTGATCATACAAGAAAGCAAGCAAAGGAAATGATGAACACAATCATTCTAGGTGGTATGATTATGTTCACGTACCATTATATATATATATATATATATATATATATATATATATATATATATATAGTGATGTCTAGGAAGAAGCTTTGAAAAACCAAGGAGAGGTCCTTTTTGATGAATTCCCAAGTAGTCCGATAAAATCCAGCGAGTAGTAGCCATCTCGTGCTCGTTGTTTAAGAAACCATAACATGGACAAAGTAATATCCTGTGCGCGATTACTACTACATCGGATAGCATGTAAAAATACGTGTAACATGTTTGCTAGCCTTGAACACATGAGGTGAATTGATCATACAAGAAAGCAAGCAAAGGAAATGATGAACATAATCATTCTAGGTGGTATGATTATGTTCACGTACCATTATATATATATATATGTATATATATATATATATATATATATATATATATATATATATATATATATATATATATAGTGATGTCTAGGAAGAAGCTTTGAAAAACCAAGGAGAGGTCCTTTTTGATGAATTCCCAAGTAGTCTGATAAAATCCAGCAGTGTAGCCATCTGTGCCTGCTGTTTTGGAAGGATCCAAAGAAAAAATAGCCTATTTGATCTCATCTTCCTCAGGTGGAGCAGATAAAATTGATCCATCAAAGTTGGGGTTAATTCTTGTACAAAGGAGAAGCATAACTGACAATGTCTGTTGGCACAGGAATTACTGCTGGAGATAGATAGGTTCTGTAGAGGTACTAATCTTATTATTAAGCTGGATATAGCTAAAGCTTATGACACCATCAATTGGGTTCCAAATGATTTCTATTCTTTAATCAAGAGATGGCTTCACAACTCTCACTATAACATTCTTCTTAATGGAGAATGCCATTGTTTCTTCACTGCCTCCAGAGGAATTAAATAAGGTGGTACTCATTCCTAAGGATAATAGCAAAGAAACATGGAAGGACTTCAGGCCAATCTGTTTAACTATTGTTTTTCAAAAATAATCAGCAAGATTATTGTTTCCAGATTGCAACCATTGCTGGATGCCTTAATCTCAGTCAGCCAATCAACATTTGTACAAAGGAGAAGCATAACTGACAATGTCCTGTTAGCACAGGACTTACTGCTGGAGATAGATAGGTCTTGTAGAGATACTAATCTTATTATTAAGTTGGATATAGCTAAAGCTTATGACACCATCAACTAGGAATTTATTATTCAGATTCTAAAAGCCAGGGAATTTCCAAATGATTTCTATTCTTTGATCAAGAGATGGCTTCACAACTCTCGCTATAGCATTCTTCTTAATGGAGAAAGCCATGGTTTCTTTACTGCCTCCAGAGGAATTAAACAAGGTGATCCCCTCTCTCCTTATATCTTCATTTTGGCTTTTGATTATCTTTCCAAGTTGATTAATCATTCTTAGACGATGGCTCCATACCTTAGATACCTGCACAAATCCAATTGCAATGTTTCACATCTAGCCTATACAAATGATGTCATTTTATTTACTAATGGGAGCAAAGCTGTTGTTAAGAAGACGATGACCACTCTGGATTACTTCCAACAAGCTTCAGGTCTGTCTTTCAACAAAACCAAAAGTCATTTCATTCCCAGCATCAAGTTACCCTCTACTCAGCAAAACTGGATCAAAGACTATACTAGTTTCACTACTTCCTCCTAACCTCTCAAATACTTAGGATTTCCATTGATCAAAGGAAGGAGAAAACAAAGCCATTATAATGAGGTGGTGAAGCAAGTCAAATCCAAGATTCAATGCTGGACTACTTCATTTCTTTCAAATGGAGGTAGACTGACTCTTTTAAAATCAGTACTCTCATTTACCCCCTTTACATCCTACAAATGATAATGTTAAAGAGGAGTACCCAAAGAATGTTGGAAGTCTTCTTTAGCAAATTCTTATTGGCAGGACAACATAAGCAACACCACTGGCTTGGAATAAAATTTGCCAACCTCTAGTCAGTGGTGGATTGGGCTTTAAAAACTTATCACATATGAGTTATATCTTCCATTGTAAACAATGGATCAGATTTAGACAACAATATTCCTTATGGGCATGGTATATGAAAGGGAAATACTACCCCCACTCTCACCCCTGCCAAGTGTTGCCAAAGCTGGGAGACTCTAGAAATTGGAAAGCCCTCCTCCGTGTCAAGGAAGTTGCCGAAGATTTATTTATATGGGATGTCGGAGAAGGCCAAATTAATTTTCGACTAGATAATTAGCTTGGGAATCAAACTTTGAAAGACCATCAGCACCCCCCACTCCCCCCTCCCCCCCGCCCCCATTATAATATTACCATTGTGGCAGATTGTTGGATAGATGGCAGATGGGATTACTCCAAGCTCAGTGAAATCAACTCTCCTCAACTTATCGGAAGAATTCAAGACCTCCCCATTAACCCTTCAACTCTTGATAGACTAATTACCAAAAATAGCTCCCAGCTAAGTCTCTCCAAATTAATTTACCAGTCACACTTCCATTGACAGTTAAAAAATTGGGGAAATTATGTTTGGAAAGGCAGCATAACCCCTTTTATGTTCTTTTTTTGCTAGAGGTTATTTAGAAAATTCCTTCCTACTGATGATATTTTAAAACTCAAAGGCATTAGAGGGCCTTCCAGATGCCACCTTTTTCACTCAGCTGAGGAGAGCCTATCTCATCTATTTTTGTATTGTGCATTATCCAGGCAAGTGTGGTTAGATGTGTTAGCAGGTGAACAAATTTAGGGACTTCAGAATAACTAGCCTAACCTCACCTCTTGTTGGGCTACTTGGCAACAACACCCCAAAAAGTACATTCCCTTCACTATCTTCTGGTTTATTTGGGTTGCCCGAAATGCTTCCCTTCACCAAAATCTTATCACCATATCTCATAAGATTGTCATCAACTATCAGTCATTTATTCTTAAAATTGATACTTCTTTAGCTAATTCTTCCAGGAGGGTGACCACCCCTCCCATTCAGTTGGTGCTCTGGAGGGCCCCTCCTAAGCCTTGTGTAAAGCTAAATACTGATGGAAGTTACTCCACTAACACTGCAGACATTGGAGAATTATGCAGGAACTTCAAAGGTCACTATTTATGGTATTTTGCTGCTCCCATTGATGCCTCCAATGAATTAGAAGCTGAAACTGTGGTTGTCTTCTGGGGATTGAAACTAGCCTTAGCCCAAAACCTGACCAACATACATGTGGAATTGGATTGTCTACAGCTACTGCATCTCCTTCTCCTCAAGGCCTCCCCTTCCTGGTACCTGATTAACTGGATGAAGATGATTTTCTGTCTTGCTTCAGAAATTTAAGTTATCTGGTCTTATATCCCTAGAGAAGGCAACAAATCTGCACACCACCTTGCCCATGAGGCCTCTTCTTCACAATTACTCACTTGTCATAACATTCCATCCTCTTTTTTGAATTTTTTGCTTACTGGGGATTGTTTAGACATACCCCATCTAAGATGTAATTTTCCTTTTGATTAATGCAATTGCTTTTGCCTATATATATATATATATATATATATATATATATATATAGTGATGTCATATATTCTATGTGATATGACTCATGTGAAGTGAAGTCATACATTAGGTGTAGTGACATAATAGACTAGATGGAGTCATGTGTGACCCGATCTGCAAATTCACAGTTATATATAATTGCTAGGCTAGAAACGTGATGTTAGATTTTTTTAAGTGGCTAGTGTGCAGAATGAATATGTTTTAGAGATTATAATTTGATTTATAATTTAAACAAAAGGGGTTCTAAGCAAGTATACGTATCATTTCAAGTAATATTTTATTTTCTTTTAAAACCACTTTATTAATCCTACAGGTAAGTTATAAGTGTAAAAAGAGGTAATAATTCTTACCAATTTAGATTTTAAACTTAAAGAAAGTAACAAAAGTTTCAAAGCTAGATAAATGAAGAAGATTTCAAATTATGTGAAAGTCCTTCACCTTGCAATTAGAACATAATCAGTGTAGGAATCAAATGTTTAAAAGTTTAAATGTAGTTTTGTGAAAAATAGGAACAATCCTATTCTTTACCACCTTCTAAGTGCATAAGGAGCATTGAATAACCAAGAGTTAAGTCCTCAAATCAAAGGTTATGCTGGATAGGTTCTAGCCTCTAACTCTAGATTACCCACTATGCTCTCCCTATAGGACTAATCGGTCCGTGATTTCCAAACTCTAGGATAAATTGGTTAAGGTTCTAGCATGCTACCAGAGAATCACCAACTTATACCCATCAAAACTTATCTCCCTATCTATTGCACTAACCTACAAACTATCAGAAGGTTAATGTGATTCTTACTAGTTCAGGAACACATACCGCTCCTGGGTCATTATAGAATTACAATAAATTTTAACATATCATTTGGCTAGATTGAATATGTAAATTAAGCATGAAGTAATAAATAATCACAAGTATGAAATAAGAGAAATCTTAAAAAATTCTAATCTTACACATAATTATTACTTAACGCAAGGAGAAAGACAAAGGAAACTACTTAGTATTCATGAGGATAACAAAACAAAACATGCTTTGTATTGAAATTGAAGTTTACACATTAAATAAAACAAAATATAAAACACTTATCTTAAACTTCTCCTTAAGCAAATACTCTGAAGTTCCTTTGATGTTTTCTTTAGCTCTCCTTACAATTTACTCCAAGAAGAACACACACTCAATAAAGGCTATCACACTCTAAAAGACTTTAAAACTTACTTAAAATCCTAAATGCTTCAAAAGTCTCTCTCTATCTGTCTTTCTCTGAAATCTTCTTTTGTTCTGGCCTCACTTGACTCTTTTTAAGATAACTTAAGAAATTTCAAAGAGTCACTTTTGATGTCCCTTCAAAATTCATCAAAAGTCAATGCATAGTGAAGAAAACTGCTTCTAGCACTGATGACACCCGGACCTGTCGTCGTTGTTGCCGCTAATTCTCTATCGTTGAATGTCGGATGTCTGTGATGTCATTGTCAAGGAGTTGCCGCTCTCTATCTATTGCATTGCCCTAAATTTCAAGTAAGTTTTTCATTTGGATCATTTAAATAATCCTTAGATATGAAGAAGCTTGGAGAAGAAAAAAAAAGGGCTAATAGAATACAATATAAAAGGAAATGTCGGGATTGTGATGGACATTACGGGAAAAATTATAGAATGTCTAATTCTAAAGATTCCCATATAAGAATGACCACATGAAAAATTCAATAACGAGAGATTTTAGGTATAATAACTATTCTGAGTTCTTTATTCTTTTATAGAGGCAAACTCCTATAGTTAATTACATCTTCGACAGTTTAAGAATGCCTAAGAAAACTCCTGATTATCGTTCACATTTGTTCTCTAAGAAATTTTTAAATGACAAGATCAAGGAAAGAAATGTGAATGTTTAATCTTAAGGGTAATATTTTTCTAAGTGTCACGTACTGCCCTAAGGGTCTCAATTTTTCTCATTTTGTTTGTTGTTTTATTTTGATATAGATTTCATTTGGTTTCGTTAATATCATTTTGTTTTTGTTTTATTTTGTTGTTGTTGTTTTGTTAAGGTTGTTTTGGTTTTGTTTTGTCGTTATTTTGGTATTGTTTTGTTTTGAAGTCGTTTTGGTTCTATTTTGAAGTTTATTATTTTTGTTTTTGTTTGTTATTGTTATTCTTATTTTTCTTGAAATTTCTTGTCCAATTTTTAGAATATCATCCTTGAAAGCAGTGTCAGTTTTATAAAAGAAATAATGTCAATTTTATTTCTTAAGGTGTTAATTTAATTGGTTAAATTTTAATTTTTAGACAACCCGGTCAGGATGTCCATGGCTCAGTCATCCCAGGGTCGTTGAATGCCTCGATCTACTTAGTCCAAAAGGTGTTTAAACTAGGAATGAAAGACTCTTGTCAACAAGAAATCTTCGTAGATCAAAAACACTGAGGTTCAATTTGCATTTGGTGATCTTTGTTAATTAAAGTTTCATTTAAGTTTTAATGCCTTTTTTCATATTTTAAAATTTTAAAGGTTTTAGGTTGCTTATGATTTATGAACTGATTTTATTTTGTTTTGAATGATTCACTCAAAATCGTTAAGTTTAGGTTCATTTTAAAAAGAACCTAGTGTAAGGTACTTTTAGATTCAATTTAAATAAAACCTAATGTTTGACATTACTTAGAATCAATTTTGATAAAATCTAAGGTTTGATTTATTTAGATTCAATTTAGGTAGAATATAAAGTTTAATTTTTTTAGATTCAATTTTGTAGAAACTAAAGTATAAGGTAACTTAGGCTCAATTTAGGTAGAACCTAATGTATAAGATAATTTAGGTTCAATGTTGTCAGAACCTTATGTTTGATATTATTAGATTCAATATATGTATAACATAAATTTAGGTTCAATATAAGTTGAACATAAAGTAATCTTAAGTTGCCCAAGTTTTAAACTATTTTAAGTTCAATTTAAATTGAACCTAAAGTTTAAGTTGACTTAGTTTAACTTTGGTTTAATTTGGGTTAAACCTAAAATTTTGGTTGTTATAGATTCAATTTGTGTTGAATCTAAATTTTAAGTTGATTTAGGTTCAATTTGGGTTGAACCTAATGTTTGAATTGACTTAGGTTCAATTTGGGTTAAACCTATTGGTTGATTTAGATTCAATATAAATTGATCATAAAGTTTAACTTGACTTAGTTTCAATGTAGGTTAAACTTAAGGTATATGTTAACTTAGGCTTAATGTAGGTTGAACTTATGATGAGTTTTGACTCAGGCTTAATTTAGGTTAAAACTAAGGTATGGGTTGATTTAGGTTCAGTATATGTTGACTTAGGTTCAATTTGGGTTAAACCTAAAATTTTATAGTGACTTAGGTTTAATGTGGGTTGAACCTCATGTTTAAGTTCACTTAAGTTCAATTCATAATAGACTTACGAGTTAGGTCTAATAAGGTTTGAATTTAAGTTCTAAGCTTAATGTAGGTAAAACTTAGGATTTAATTGAGTCTACTTCAGGTTAGACTTGATTAGAGTTTAGGTTAATTTAAGCCTAATATAAGTAGTTTGATTAAGTCCAATTAGAGTTTAAGATTAAGTAAACCTAATTTAGGTAAGGTTTAACTAGATTAATTAGACCTAATTAGGGTTAGGTCTAATTAGAGTTTAAGATTAATTAAACCTAATTTAGGTAAGGTTTAATTGGATTAATTGTACCTAATTAAGATTATGTCTAATTAGGGTTTAAGTTTAATTAGAGCTAATTTAGGTAACTATTAATTGGATTAATTAGATCTAATTAGGATTAAATTTTAAGATTAATTAAACCTAATTTAGGTGAGGTTTTGCAGGATTAATTAGACCTAATTTGGGTTAGGTCTAATTAGCGTTTAAGATTAATTAAACCTAGTTTAGGTGAGGTTTAATTGGATTAATTAGACCTAATTAGGGTTAGGTCTAATTAGGGTTTAAGATAATTAAACCTATTTTAGGTAAGTTTTAATTGCATTAATTAGACCTGATTAAGTTTAGGTTTAATTAGGGTTTAAGTTTAATTAAACCTAATTTAGGTAAGTTTTAATTAAATTAATTAAATCTGATTAGGTTTAGTTCTAATTAGAATTTAAGATTAATTAAACCTAATTTTGGTAAGGTTTAATTGGATTAATTAGACCTAATTAGGGTAGGTCTAATTAGGGTTTAGGTTTAATTAAACCTAATTTAGGTAAGATTTAATTGAATTAATTACACCTGATTAGGGTTAGGTATAATTAGAATTGAAGATTAGTTAAACCTAACTTAGGTAAGGTTTAATTGAATTAATTAGACCTAATTTGTCTTAAACCTAATGTTATTAAGGTTTAAGGTGATTAAACTTTAATTAGGATTTTTAAAGGTTTAAGTTATATTTAAACCTAACCTAACAAAAATTTAGGGATTTGTCTTAGGTTTAAAGTGATTTAATTAATCCTAATTTTTCCTTTTTACAAAAGATAGCAATTTAGGGTTTAATTTATAATTTTTTAATTTTACAAAATTTATCCTAAAAATCTTAAAATGTCATTTCAAGTTTTTCAATGGTTGGAAAATATCATTTTAGGGTTTAAATTCATCACCTTAATGTTTCTATTCATTTCCAAATTTATTTTCTAATTTTCTAATTATTGTAATTAATTTTAAAAATAATCACGAAGTAAGGTTGAAAATTAGATATCTCATGCTAGAGATTCCTCTTTGACTTGAAGAGACCACAGAACTTCCCCATGGATGAAAGGATCAATTTGTAAAAATTTCAATTTTTTTAGAGTTATAATTAATTTTAAATAATTAAATAACTCCTTTGAGTAATTAATTAATTAAAAGTTAAATATAATTTATTAATTCTAAATTTTATTTTTGTAATTTTCTCCTTGTTCTTCTAAATCTAGAGGTATTTTTAGTTTATTTCTGTGATTTTTCTGTGTCAAGTTATAATTTTTCAATGTTTAATAAGATTTTTTAGATTTATTTAAGTCCTACTTAACATAATTTCCATGAGATACTAACTGGATCCTCTGATCCGTCGAATTCTGACACTTTGGTATCTGATTTGTGGGGCTTTACACATGAGATCGTCTATTTCATATGGACGAATCCGCGGTTCGGCTAGATCATAGCTGTTTATTTCTAATACAAAGAAATGGACGACATCTAGCCATCGTCCCCAAAGCCTATTAAACCATAAACCATTTGTGTTGAAACCTTAAGAACTCTCTCAAATCTCAATGGATTTTCATGAAATTTGTTTCTAAAGCTTCATCTCAAAAAAATGAACACATCTATACGGTGATGTGGGTGCTTTGAAGTGGTCCTCTTCACAATTTCTCAGACTCGAGCAAGAATCAGGTTAAAATGGTCATACCTGGCTTTAACAAGGTGAAGCCTCAATCAAGCCTGATAGAAGCGATCACTAGATCCTTGCAAAGCTCCTAGTGTGCTCAACTTGAAGTGAAATTAGGTGGAAGTATGAATTCACTGAGATAAGCTCACATCTTGATCTTGAAATGGGCTTGGGCTCATGGGAAGGTCCAATTTTGATTGCAAACTTCTTTGTTCAGCTCAGGTATGGTGTAGGAGTGGTCTATTTGGAGGTTTGAAACGTTTTGTGTCAACCTAAAAAATTGTCCTTTTTTTGGGGCATGAAATTGGAACAAATCAATGGATTTCAGGAGTTAATTCTATGGGGGATCAACCCCATAGGGTTTAGAGAACAATTTTGGTCTTAGGTGTCTCAGGGTTTAGGAAGTGTAGCTCTTCTCTATGGGAGCTTTCAGGTTAGCTTCATATATAGCCATGGAAATGCCATGATGAAGCTTAAATTTCTTGGGAATGGGGCTAACAGCTTCATGATGGCAATAGAAAAATTTCCTTGGCTAAAGATAACCATGGGTGAGCTCCCCAAGTGATTTCATAATGAGCCTTCATTAAGGCAAGATTTGGATTTTGGCCTTGGCTCACTTCCATTAGGTGGCTCATGAGGTGGATGATGACTTCACCAAATGTCCTTCTAAGGGTTCATGAAGGAATGACGCCTATTCATTTCCCTCAGCCTCATGATGACCTTTGAGTTAATCAACAATGGTGGATTGTAGGTTGGTTGAGTTTACCATGTCATGGTGGGTCTCATGGGTCATGGGTGACCCATTAGTAATTTTTCATGAATTGTATTTAGGGTTTAAATGTAAAGCATGGGTTTATGGTTACCATAGGTTTGTATTGTCGTGGGTTTAAACCATGATTTTGAACAAAAACCCTAGGTCTAATAATCTATAGTTTCACTCTCTCTAATTAATCAAATAATTAATTAATCAAGAGAATAAATTAATGTGATTAAAGATAAAATTTCGGTCAAAATGTGAAAGTTGACCAAATTTGATCAAGGTTGACCATGGTCAACCATGGTTGACCATAGTTGACCATAGTTGACCAATTTAGCTCTAAAGTTTACTAGGGTGACTTACTTGACCAAGTATTGGTTGAGTGAGTCATGGAGTGCTATTAGATAGTTTAACTTGATTAAATGGCTTGGTTTGACCCATTTTAGTGTTTAGGTTGATCAAATAGTCAAGTATGGTTATTTTGGCATCTTGAGTTGATAAAGGGGTCAAGTTTGACCAACTTTGTTGCCTGGGTTGATCAAGTAGTCCATTGGGTCCTTTGGTCAAAAATTAACCTTTTTAACTAAGATTGACCAATTTAGGTATGTGTTTGACCAGATGGTCAATGTGGTGGTCATTGGGTCCAAAATTGACCATTTTAACCAAATTTTACCAATTTAAATCTTTGGTTGAACAAATGGTCAATGTGGTGATCATTGAGTCCAAAATTGACCATTTTGACTAAGTTTGACCAATTTAGGTCTATGGTTGACCAGATGGTCAATGTGGTGGTCATTGGGTCCAAAATTGACCATTTTGACAAAGTTTGGCTAATTTTAGTCTAGGGTTGACCAAATGGTCAATATTACACCAAATATTCGTTTGTTTGGTCCACTAGGATGTCTCCATCATTTGGGCTCAAAAGGGGCATATCAAAGTTTTTCCTAAAATTTTAGGGTTAAAGGGGTTTGGGATGTATTCAGGAAGTCAATTATGGTAGACTGCTTTCCCAAGATAGATTTATGAATGTCATTCTTAATGTGTGCTCACAAAAGTGAGGTTAATAGGCACCTAGGCACCCAACTGTGGCGCCTAGGCACCACTAACTGTGACCAAACTTTACTTATGTAAGAATTTATGATTTTATATTTAAATATTTATAATAATTTTTTGTAAAAGTCACAATTTCAGACGCAAGTATACGTATCATTTCAAGTAATACAAGGCTTTATTAGAGTCCTAGTTATCGATCTCACAAGAAAGATTAAGTGAAAATTAATTTAAAAAATATATTTAGATTTTCAAATTAAAAGTAAATATTATTTTTATTTCGTTTCAAAATTCAGATTTTTAAGTTTAATTTAATTTCTACTAAATGTAAGTAAGCAGCAGTAAAGTAAAATGTTACTGCAAGTATAAATAAAACAACTTTCTCCTTTTTCAACTAATCCAAGATTTTTCAGAATAATTATCATTTATTGAGAACTTTAAATTATGGTATTACGCCAAATATAAGCATTCATATTCTTTACCTTCGCTCGATAGTATAAAGAACATTGGCTAATCTATAGATAGGTTCAAAATGTATTATTAGTAGAATAGGTTAATCTTGGCTCACACTTCTAGATGTCCAAGGGTGGCTATGGTCGGCCCTACTAGTGACCCCTTCCCTTTCTATAAACCAAATTATTAGAATTTAGTCTATCACTCTAAAAACTAATCAATTCTACGCCCAATAAACAATATCTCCATATTTATTTGTACTTCACCTTAAATAACCCGCATATAGCAATCGATTACCCAAGGATTCATGTGATATCTACTAGTTAAGAACTCATCTCCGGATAGGTCTCAGAATTCTTCAACAAGTTTTAACAATTTAAATGGCCAGTTTAAAAAGTAAATTAAGATCAGGTATTAATATCATCATAATTTTTATAAAATTTAAGTTTAAGTTCTCCAACGAAATTAAATTATCTTATTATCTCTTCATAGTTGAAAGGAGAAAGAAAACTAACTACTCGGAACACATTGAATTCACACAACAAAACATATTTATAAAACTTTGAACTAAGTTATAAATACTTATCTGGAATGTTCCTTCAAGTGATCCGCTGACTCCTATTGACTCCAATGCAAAATGAAAGACTTCAACATCAACAACACTTGCAAACTCACACTTACTACTCAAGGAATTGAGTAGTAACACTCAAAATAACTAAAATAAACTCACTAATTAAATAAGAAGAAAATATGGTGGTTCTCTAAATCTATCACCAGATGCTAGAGATGAGGGGGGAACTTTTCTCTATAGAATTGACTCCTATTTATAGAGCTTCAAAAATGGTTGCTTAAGGCACCTCTTCAAAATTCTTCCAAATACAATGTATCTTCTAGAAAGTAACTGTGCCGCCTAGGCGCGGGACTCCGTGACCAAGTCTTCGCACCTCTTCACTTTGGATCGCACCTCTTCGCGATTAAAACCGTTTTTCTGTGTCCAGATGCGTTGTATCACATGTCCTATATATTATGAGTAACTTCCAGTCTTCTAAAAAGTCTGATAACTGCTTAACACCGTCAAAATAACTGCCCAAAGTCATTAAAAATTCTTCGTTGTTTCAGTATCGAACTGGCGCGTAGGTGCCGGATTCTGGCGTCTAGGCGTCAGACCTAAAATTTCGGCAACTTTGCTTTTTAGCTCTATTTTTGCTCATTTTTACTCCTTTTTCCTTCTTGAACTCTTTTTTTATCACTTACATCTAAAAACATAAAAATACCTTTCATTAAAGCATAATATCCTTGAGAATTGAATTATAAATAAGGCATAAAAATAGGTATTTTAAAGTGGATCAAATTCCCCCAAACTTAAACCTTACTTGTCCTCAAGTAACCTTTATAATTACATAAAATGTATAACATTTGGAATGAAGTTTAAATATTTAAGATTCCTTGTACATTTTGGCTTTATAAAAACTTTAACAAATCTTTAACCAAATTTCACTAATTAAGTTTAATTTTAAGAATTTAAAGAATATTTAACTACCAAATCATAAGACTTTCAATTTTTTCATTTATTTCAAGATTAATTGTAATTTATCATATTAAGTTCACATATATAATTTACAAGAAAAAGACTTTCATGAAAAATTTTTATAGTAAAAATATTTGTACATAAAAATTAAGTTAAAATTGTAATTAGTTTTCTTCCTATAAGATAATTCAAGTGAAGCCAATTTTTTTAGGCTTTCCTCAATCTTCTTCTCACATTTTTTTTATTTTTGGATTGTTTTTCAATCCTATATATTTTTCTTTTCTTTTCAGGGATTATTTTTCAATCCTTTTCTTTTTCTTTCTTTTTCTTTTTCAAGTGAGGATTACTATATCTGGATAGCCTGTTAATAATTTTGAACTTTACTATCCTTAACTTATATTTAAAAACTTATACATTTTCACTTAATAAATATTACATTTTTAATAAGTATTTTTCAAAAAATATTTCAACCTTTTCTTTTTCAAGTAATAATCTTTATTCCTTAGTATTTTAAAAATACAATTCTCTTTACTATAAATAAAAAAAATTTAATCTTATTATTCTTTAAATTAAATAATTATATTCTTAAAATCAATCAAAATTATTGGAATTTTAGTTAAGTCTACTAAATTATTTATAAATTCAAAAATTTAAGTAATCTTAAATAGATTTTTCATTCCTTATGTTAATAAATATTTTTTTAAAGAAAATATTAGTACATTGAGAACAAGTAATATTTAAAATTTGAAAATGTTTTCCCTTCCCCCAAACTTCAGCTTTAGTATAAAAATCAATCATAAAATTTTCTAAAGCATGAGAGAAAAAATAAAACAGTAATTTATCTAATTACAATGATGATATAGTAAGGAAAAACTAATTTCTACTTCTACACATGCTTTAATATGTATGTAACAAAAATGATTAAGCATATATAGAAAAGTTTGCAGAGCAGGAGTTAATTTCTACAATTTTTTTTATATTTAAAACATGCATAATTACTAACTATTCAAGAATACTAAACAGTAGGCTGAAACAGAAACAAACATTTATCAAAGAAAATAAAAATTCATCCAACTTCAGTCTTTTGTACATAACACATAAGATGATCTAAAACAGTCTAAACATCAAAAGTCCACACAAAATTAATTAAACAAATCAACACTAACAAATAACAACAAAATCAGACTCATCAGTACTGACATACTAGAAATAAAATAATAAAAACAGAATCAATACATCTCAGGAGGTAAATCAAACTACTAATCACAAGCTGTAGCCTCATCGTCGTCATTACCAAAAGAAAATTCTACATACTTCGGATTTACATAAGTTAAGAATCTAGGACAAGTAGGGAACTGAACATCATGATCACCCTTCAGGAATCTAATAAGAGACTCAGAATACTCAGCATCATAACCACTCTTCCTTTGGGTGTACTCAGAAAGATGATCGATCTTCTTATCAATCGTATCTACTCTACAATGAGTTAGAAATAACTCATTCTGTTGCTCCATAAACTTATGATGCATAGATTCCCAGAAACTAGATGGTGGCTCAGCAACAGAAGTAGAGGGTCCAAAAGTAGAAGCTCTACCAGAAGGAGGTAATTGGACTAGATGGTGCGGTAGAACTCTTACCTCGGAGTCGATCATAAATACTGACACTTTCTCATTCAATGGGCTTTGTAGACTTGAGCTTTTCCTCCTGAAAGCTCAACAATAACTCCAGCACTTTCACATAGAGAATAATCAAAGATGGAAATCCCAGTCCCACAAAAGTGCTAGAATGAGCAGTGGCATCTACATAATCATAAATGATACTCCCAACATCAATCGGCTTCCTCTCTTGTATACAGTAGTTGAGGATAGCTTTTTCCTTGGTAAACTCACTCAAATGGTTGTATGGAAGGAGGCGATAAAAAATAAAGTAATGTCATGCCTTAGAAACACCATTTAGCTTAGACGATGAAAAATTTACCCATTTTTCATTTCGGATCTTCCAAGCTCCAGTTCCATCTGTCAAATAACCAATAACCATCTCCAGATCTCCCTCAGATGGAGACAGTCCATAGTAATAGCACTCAATGTTCAATGGCAAGCCGTAGAAAATGTTGATTTGCTCTGGAGTAAATCCGACTCCAACTCCTCTTACAAAGATTTCAAAATCTTCGGCATCAAAAAAATTTGCATAAAACTCCCTGATGACAGGGTTTACAGTAACAGCAGTAAAGTAGCAGAATCGGTGCCAGTCCAGTGCAACGATCGTATCTTCCATCCTTTCTCCAGGATTGTAAAAACTTCGCTCTGAGATAAACTTTCTTGTCTTAGCAAAATCATTGTAACGAAAATGTGTAGTGGCAGTGACAAACTTACTTTGACCAAAATTTTCTCGTTCCTTGCCTCGCGTAGATTTAGGTGCCATCTAAATGTGAAATAAAAACGCAAAATAAATTTATAGGATCAAAGGAAATGAACAAAATTAAGCTTTTCAAACTTGAAAGAGCTTAAAAATCCATGAATTTAACTCTAAAAATCAATTTTTTTCTCAAAATTTCTGTTCTCTTTAAAGAGAGCAAAATCCATGGTGAAATTCAAAAATAAAAGGTTTAGAATGTATATCTGACCTCGAGATGAAGAAATCGAGTGATTCCCAGCTTAAAAACTTGAAAATCTAGCCTCAAAATGGATCCTAAGGCTCTATTTTCACGAAAACGGGAATAACATGAAGCTTAGGCATCAAAAATGGCGTTGGGGGGTTTAAGAAGATGAAGTTTTAGGTTCAAGCTGAACCGACGCATAGGCGCCGAATTCTGGTGCCTAGGTGTCAAACTCACCTTTCTAAAAATTCAATTTAAAAATTATATTTTCTACCAAAACTTATCAAATTCAACTTCTAATTACTCTCGTGAGAGTATTACTCCAATTTATAACTTCCAAACATTTCCATAATCAATTAAAATGATAAATTAGATCCACGTTTCAAACTTAAGATATAAACAAACTTTTCAATTCCATTTCATATTTTTCATTCCAAGCTCAATAAATTCCAAAAAAGGACTATAACAAGGTTCATCATTCTATAAACAACACAAACAACATTAATTCAAAGCAAATTCCTTATCCAACAACACACATTGAACAATTAAGCAAACACACAAACTAAATCTTTGACTCACTAAAACTTAGCTCAATCACACTTAGAACATATAAAAGATCTATTCAACACCAAACTTTAATTTCCATCCCTCTCGTAATGAAGTTCGCTAGGCTCGCATGGATAGAAAACCAGCGCCCTTGGAAATTCCAAAGCAGTCTTCTCATCAATCCACTTATTCTTCTCATACATTGCTACTTGAGCATCTTGATAGGCTGCCATATGATTGAACTAAAGTTTTGTCTCAATCCTTTCTAAACGACTAAATAACCTCTCCATACTAACTGTAATAAAACCATTAAAATAAGGTTAAGGATCTTTGGAAGATTTGTCTCTTACCTCTGTTGACCTCATTTTTGGTGAGGTCTGATCTCTCTCTCCTTAGTTCTTAGGATCTTGTCATAGGTTTTCCCTTTGACTATCCTGGAGGATTAGAAATGGGACCCACCACTTAGAAATTCAAACACCTCTTAACTTTTCTTGAACCCCACACAAAACACCATAAACCTCCAAGCCCCTTTGGAAGGTTAAAATCAAATGTGGAGGTTCAAGGATGAGTTCCAAATAGGATTCTTCGGCCTTAGGTTTACCCTGGGTGGCCTGGTCTTGGTGAGGTTCATGTTGCACACACTGCACACCCACACTCATCTTAAACCATCCCTACACAATCTTGACTCCTGGTTCATTAGAGCACTCACGTGGCTAAGGCCAAACCCCTAGCCCTTGGCTAAGAGGGTTAGGAAAAACATATGAGATGTTCAAAATGGACATTTATAGATCCATGGCTCACTTTAAGCTTCTTCACCCTCTTTATCATAACCAAATACCATTTTGCCAAAATTCCTGGTTTTGACATTGGGTCCTCAAGCCTACCTAAAACTACTTAAAATACCCCTATAACCAACCAAACCCTCAAAAATTCTCAAAAATTATCCAAAATTCCTAAAGATCCTAAAAACCATTTTGAAACAATTACCACCTCTTAAATTCACCAAAATACCCCAATACCTTCAAAATAACCTTCAAATACCCTAAAATACCCATCTTGGCACAAAATTCCAAAAATTCTAAAAATTCCCAAAAAAATCCAAAAAGTTCTAAAAATTCCCAATTTCATTTTGTTCAACTAAAACATGCCTTGGTTTTGCCAATTTAGGCCAGTTTTCATCCCAAATGGACGCAATGTCAAACCAAATCAACTCATTTGACCTCAATTTTGCCCAAAATCAATTCTAAACTTCAATTCAACATCCCCAATACCAATATAAATCAAATCCAAGCTCAATTTGCTCCACATTTGAATTCAATTTCAACTTAAACCCAAAACCCCAATTTTTCCCTAAATTACCTATGAACCCAAACATGTCCAAATCCAATCCAATTCAGCTCAAATTCTCTTTAAAATTGTTCTAAAATTGTCCTATGAACCCAATTGTAGATGGAGGAAAAGAAGTTACATCCGTCAACGGAGATGAACAGCCAAAGAAGGATTCAGCGCAGAGTATGATTACCGAAAAGTATATCAAGAATATGGTGGAACAGCAGGTGTGAGAAGCCTTAGCTCAGTCTAAGAGTGGAGCATCTATTCAGACGGGTAGACATTACCCTGAGGAGTTTGATGCAGTCCAATACCCGAAGGGCTTTGTACCACCTCTGTTTAAGACTTTCAACGATACAGGAAACCCTCGGCGGCATGTCGAACATTTTCGTGCTAGTTGCTGCAATGCCAGTAGGAGCGATGCCTTACTCTTTCATCTGTTCGTCAGCAATTTGTCAGGGATTGCATTCGACTAGTACGCAAAATTACTGAACGGTTCAGTCAAGACCTTTTCAAAATTGGAAAACCTTTTCATTAAGAGGTTTGCTGGGGCTCGGCACCACATCACTATTGGTGATCTAGTGGTGGAGCAACAGAAACCGAACAAAACCCTGGTGGATTACATACTTTGGTGGAGGAATTTAAGCATGAAGTGTGAACCACAGCTTCAGGAACAACATGCAATCGGTATCTTATTGAAGAGTATCCATGGCCCGATAGCACTTCTCATTAAATGATTCACAATTAAGACTTTTGAGAAGTTGCTTAGCAAGGCCGGGAGCTTACAGGAAGAAGCGAAACGGCTGAGTTTCATTGACAAAGATGATAAAAAGAAGCCAATGAAAGCGTTCAAGAAGAAATCAGGAATCGTCGCGGTAGTGGATAAAGGTAAACAACCAGTGCAGATACAGCCAGAGTGGCCACAACCAAGTTATCAACCACCGCAACAGATTTATCAGGAACCTCAGTAGATTTATCAGCAACCTCAGCAGATTTATCAGCAACCTCAGTAGAGCTATCAACAGCCTCGACCGAACTATCAATCATGGCAGCATGATCAACCGCCGCCTCATCCACCGCGTGCCCTGAAGGAACTTCTGAATAAGGAATACCCCTTCAAGACTGAAGCAGTGGCCAAGATGTTTCGCAGTTTAATTAAGACGCCCAACTTTCAGCTACTAGAGCCCAGGAGGTAAGAAGAAGTCGATAAGAAAGATCATCCAAATTACTGTCCCTACCATAGGATGCTTGGACATAAGATAGAAGACTGCTTCACCTTCAAGAATTGGCTCGAGGATAATCTTCGGAAAGGGAACATAACGATCAAGAAGGAATACATGAAGGAGCCCCAAGAAGGAGGTTCCGTTAGTGTTATTTCAACAGATCCTATTGTTCTGATAGACCCGTACACGACCGAAGATGGATGGAGTACTGTCTGGACGAAGTCTTCAAAGAAAATTTTGGATCACATCCAGACCGCTTCGATGCGCGCTTCAATTCAGAGTCTAAAACCTACCAAGCTGGCACTATCACTTGCGATTGAAGAACCGCCCCAGAAGGAGGAGAAGATCGTGGAAGAAGAGAAGACCGAGGCTTTGAAGGGTCTTTTCCTAGGATTATTATTTCTGATTAGGGGGAGAAATTCCTCAGACCTCTGACTTTGTATGATTATTTGCTCGCCCCGGCGGGATCT
This sequence comes from Papilionanthe hookeriana x Papilionanthe teres, assembly GCA_022702705.1. Lineage (NCBI taxonomy): Eukaryota > Viridiplantae > Streptophyta > Magnoliopsida > Asparagales > Orchidaceae > Papilionanthe > Papilionanthe hookeriana x Papilionanthe teres. The sequence continues at coordinate 44,953,930 of CM040425.1, forward strand.
TATAATGATAAGAGCTTAGGTGTTGGCTACATTTTGATTGTTTCTAACCATTACGTAACTAACGAGAACCAACCTAATCTGAGTATCGATTTCGAAACGATTAACGATTCTCAAATCATACAAAACCTCGATGACCGCGACAAAGGAAGAGACATTCACAAGAATGGCTATGAAAGCTCAAGAAGTGACGGGATCATTTGTGAATTCCGAGGAGCTCTGATTGCGATAGAATTAGAGTTGTCAGATTCAGAAACAATTTCAGAAGAGCCAATCGTTCCAATTCAAGAGGAGACAACGGTAAATTCAGAAGAGATAACAGAAGTCAGTCTGAGAAGCGGAAAGATTTACCCTCGAGAGTGGGGAACGAAAAATAAAGGAAAGCAGGTGGTTGCACAGGTAGAGCCAACCCCATCAGAAGAATTTCCCATTCAGGAAGAGGTTGAAGAACCTAGTAATAAAGTGGACTACAACGTGCTAGCCCATCTTAGGAAGGTACCAGCCAAACTGAGCATCTACAACACTCTGATCCTGTCGAAGGAGATGAGAGAAACTCAGATCAAGGCCTTACTTAATCCAGAAATTTGTTTAGCTCAAATAGCTAGTAATTCCTTAGACGAGGTTTTCTCGTTGAAATAATAGCATGGTGTTACCATCACGAACAGTGACTTACTACTTGGAACAACTGATCACAATAGATAGTTGTACATCTCAGTCAATATCGGAAAGTTCACGCTCTCCAGGGTGTTAGGTTATCCAGGAGCATCAATCAACATAATGAACCTTCGAACATTAGCATACTTGGAGATTGATGTCCGTGATATCGAAGAAAACAGGATGTTACTAAGAGGCTTAAATCAAAAAGGAGAAGAGCCCTTGGATCGATAACGCTACTGATGAAGACCGGTGATTTGGCAAGAACAATAGCAAAATTCCACATAATTGATCCTGAGACATCATTCAACGCTCTACTGGGTCGGCCGTGGATCCATGAGAATCGGATGGTACCGTCGTCTCTGCACCAGTGCATAAAGTATTATGAAGAAGGGGGAGAACATTGCATCAAAGGTGACTTGCAACTGTTCTCCGTACACAAAATTGAAATTCATGAAGATGCAGCCTATTATGCGCCTCCGAAGAAAACTATTTTTTCCAGAAATATCATACCGAATGAAGAAAAAAGAGTTCGAGACGATGAAGAGCTTGAAATTCTTGTTTAACAGTTACTCACCACTCCTTTACAGCAAGATGGTAAAGGTTTCTCCAGGACTCGCACTCGAGGTCGAGGCCGGGGATGAGGTCGAGGAAGAAACGGTGGAACAGTTGAACAGAAGAAACCGGTCATCGATGTTGATTGAGAGGACAATTTCGAAGGAGATGAAACCAAGAAGGAAGCGATGAAGTTAAGTCAAAAGAAACCTCGGTTCAAGATGTCTCTCGAAGATGAAAAGAATGAAGAATACAAATCAATGTACGACAAGATTAAACGCTGTGTACATACTATGACCCTAACCCCAATCTATCCTAATAAGATCGAGGGTATGGTGGTTAAGGAAGTACATGGTGGTGGTGCTAAACCGATCAAATTATACCGTGGTGCTTCTTCTTCCAAAATTAAGAATGTTGTACAATTTGAAGATGTTACTTCTTTCGAATTATTGGAATTGCCTTTTAAGTGGTACGCTCCCTGTTTTCAAAATTTAATTCAGCATGGCATTTTACCTAAATAGTGGTCAAAAGGTCAATCACAACGCTTTGAAAAATTATGGAATAATGCCAGTCGACCACCCAATTCAAAGCATGGTCTTGAATTCAGCACAGTAGCTCCAGTTGATAATTTGGAATTTTGCTTGGTTGTCACTAGTGAGCCTAATGAAGACTACCTGGAAGCTTCAGATGATCTAGAAGATCTACCAATCGGAGATGCTCCTCCATTATTTGAAGAAGAAATTAAATCCACAATAGACGTGTTAATGGAAGTTAACATAGATACTTGCGAAGAGCTCAGGTCGACCTTTGTTAGCTCCTTACTCAACAAAGAAGACTCCGAAGCAATGATCAAGCTACTAATGGAATTCAAAGACTGTTTTGCTTAGAGTTATGATGAAATGGAGGAATTAGCTCCAGAGGTTGTAGTTCATAGGCTAGAAGTAGATCCCACTGTTGGTCCAGTCAAATAAGCTCTCAGAAGAATGCGTCTAGAAATCGAACAACAAGTTATAGCTGAAGTTAAGAAGCTAATCGATGCTAAATTTGTTCGTGAAGAATAATATCCAACCTGGTTAGCCAATGTGGTACCAGTCAGAAAGAAGAACGATTAGATCAGAATCTGCTTGGATTTCAGAGATTTGAATAAAGCCTGCCCAAAAGATGAATTTCCACTACTAATTCTAGAATTAATGATAGACATCGCCTCGACACACAAAATCTTCTCTTTCATGGATGGATCGTTAAGATACAACCAGATAAAGATGGCACCAGAAGACGAAAAGCTTACAGCCTTCAGAACGCCAATCGGAGTGTACTGCTACACAGTAATGGCTTTCAGATTGAAGAACGCAGGAGCAACCTACCAAAGAGCGATGACGAAGATTTTTTATGATCTCATTCACAACCAAGTCGAGTGCTACGTGAATGATGTGCTCATCAAGAGCAAACTGAACGAAGATCACTTGTATGATTTGAGAATTGTTTTCGAGAGATTAAGAAGATTTAACCTTAAGATGAATCCCCTGAAATGCACCTTCGGCTTCACTTCTGGGAAATTCTTAGGATTCGTTGTCCGACATCACGGAATTGAAATCTATCCGGAGAAGATTTTGAAACAACTACGATCCTTTCAAGGGGAGTTATCATATCTTCGACGCTTTATTTTGAATTTATCAAGTAGGTGTCAACCCTTCTCGGCATTGGTTAAAAAGGACGCCAAATTTGTTTGGGAATAAAAATGCCAGAGGGCCTTCGAGGACATTAAACGATATTTAATGACACCTCCTGTCTTAGCAACCCCAGTCTCGGGTACACGGTTGATACTGTATACCGCGGCTTTAGGCGACTCCCTCGGAGCACTGCTAGCCCAGGTCAATGACGAGGGTAAAGAAAACGCTCTCTATTACTTAATTCGTCATCTAATTCCGATGGATGTAAAATATCCTTCGATTGAAAAGCATTGTTTGGCCTTGGTCATTGCAGCCCAAAAGCTCAGGCACTACATGCTTTCTCATAAGGTCAACCTTATTTCGAGAGTTAATCCATTGTAATATTCGATGAACCATCTGACACTTTCTGGCCGACTTGCCAGGTGGTCGATGATACTATTGCAATTCGATATAACTTTCGTTCCTCTTCGTGTCGTAAAGGGACAGGTTCTAGCAGACTTCCTCGTAGCACACCCTTTACCGGCAGAGTTGCCTCTCAAGGACGACTTACCCGGCGAGCAGATAATGAGCTTAGAAGACCTCGACGATCGGCGTTGGGAACTGTACTTTGACGGAGCATCTTTGGCACAGAAGGATAAAAAATTGCAAATGATAGTGCCCGGTAAGGCAGGAATCAGACTAATATTTATAACACCGGTGCTGGGGATGTTAAGGTATTCCTACCATCTAACAGAGCCATGTACGAATAAAAAAGTAGAATATGAAGCCCTTGTAACTGGACTAGAGTTAACCATTCAGATGGGGATAATAGACATCAACATCTATGGTGATTCACAGTTGATCATACAACAGGTCGCAGGATTGTACAGAATTTTGAAACCAAGGCTCAAACAATTCTTTCAGTATGCCATGAAGTTGTTAAAGCATATTTCGTGTGTAATGATCTACAAGATCCACAGAAGAGAAAATGCCCTTGCAGAAACACTAGCCCGCTTTGCAAAAGAATTTTCCTGCTTATAGGATGAGTCAGTTAAAATGTCAGTCCAGGGACAACAGGTCCTCTCATAGCTCGACATGGATGCAATACACTAATCAAAAGGAAAGGAAGAAGAAACAATTGCAGTAGTGGTAGAAACTACAGAGGATTGGTGGTAGCCATTAATAAACAATACATTATACAGAAGGTCTTTCGACCAGATGTGGCTAAGGTGCCTGAATAGGTCCGAAGCTCATGAAATTGTTAAGGAAGTGCACTAAGGACTTTGTGGCGCTCACCAGTCAAGTCCAAAGATGAAAATGAAGATTAAGAGACTAGGTACTACTGGCCCTCAATGATGACTGATTGCATGAAAGTTGCCAAAAGTTGTCACCAATACCAAGTGCATGGAGTGGTCCTACATCAACCTCCAAATGTGCTACATCCAACAATCGCGTTGTGGTCGTTTGAGTGTTAGGGTACAAACATTGTGGGTCTGATAGAACCACCTTCTTCAAGAGGATATTGCTTTATTCTTGCAGCTACAGATTACTTTTTGAAGTGGGCAGAAGCAGTACTGCTCAGAGAAGTGAAAGCACATCACGTGCTACAGTTCTTCAAGAATCAAGTCATCTACAGTTTCGGGTTACCGTGCAGAATTATCTCACATAATGGGTCTGCATTCAAAACTACGAAGATCAACAATTTTTTCAGAAGGCACGGGATAGACTGACGCTATTTGACAATCTACTACCCAAGAGCAAGCAGCTTGGCCGAGGTTTTTAATAAAACTCTTGTCCAAATCTTAAAGAAAACTTTGGACGATCAGAAAAGAAATTGTCACGAGAAGTTGTTAGAAGCCTTATGGGCCTACAGAACGACGTTCAGAACGCCTACTTAGTCTACACCGTACGCTCTAGTGTACGGGTCTGAAGCCGTCTTACCCTTGGAGTTACAGCTTTCATCACTCAGAATTGCAGTTGCGAACAAGATTACTACAGAAGAGAACGCCAGATTAAGACTTGAAGAATTGGAAAGCTTGGAAGGAAAATGACTTTTAGCGCAGCAGAATCTCGAACTGTATCAAGGCAAGATGATCCAGGCCCATGACAAACTGGTCCGCCCAAGGACGTTCAAATTCGGTGACTTGGTTCTAGTCCTCAGAAGACCTTTTCTTGCACACTGCAAGATAGGAGGTAAATTTGAACAAACTTGGGAGAGGTCATTCGTGGTCGAGACAGTCTACTCAGGAGGTTTCTACCAGTTTGTGAATTGCCGTGGAGAATGATCTATGCTTCTAATCAATGGACGATACCTAAAGAAGTATTACACAACCTGATGTTCCGAAGGATGGAGTCCCATTCCTAAAAGCACGGGCAGAGTAATCACTTGTAACCGGGTTAGAACCCAAAATTGAAAAAAAAATGATTAATGAAAAATAAAAAAAATATATGTGAAAGAAATCATTATATTAATAAGTTTTGATCCTTCCTTTTAAGTCAATCTCACTCCTGACCTTTCCTCATCCTGTCCCTTTCCCTTAAAATTTGAAAAGGAATGAATAAGAATTTTCCATTAATAAGTAAATTTTCTTATTGTTCTCATTCTAAGTACAGCCCCTGATCCTTTCCTTGCTTTTTTCGCAATGAAATGTCGAACGGGCGGTTGGTTCTGAACTTTAAAGATGGCGTAAGTCTTGCACTTAACGAAGAAGAACTGAAAGTTGGTGTCGTGATCGAGGTCGACTCAGACTTTGCACAGCTGAAGCTAGAATATGAAGAAACTGCCTGGACTACTGTAGACCTCGGGCATTCCCATGGAAAGACAGTGATGAACCTCAGTGAGAAGGTTCAGCACACTGCAAACCAGAAAAGGAAGATCTGCACGATCGACGAACACAAGATGAAATCAGTGATAACTGCCGCAGGAGGGAAGTTTTTCAGTGCCGTCCCTACCGAAATCCAAGGGGAGAGGAGAGCTACTCTGACCCCAACTCAAAGAAGAAACAAGAACCGCCGTATCCACAAGATGCTGAAGAAATTGACAAAAGAACAGAATAAGGAAGAAACCCGATGACCACAACAGTCGTCCCAAGGAGGCCAGCCCTCAGGAGCACCATAGCAGAGGTTGTTCTAGAGGAGGTTACTACAGAGCCTGCACCTGAGACAGTGATGATTCCAGGCGAGCGTGATGGTGTGGAGCCGTACATCCCACAGTACATCACCAGACCCCAATAATTCCAATTAATTTCAGAGCACGAGTTGGAGATGATCCAGAGGGTGCAGAAACATAATTTTGAATATTTTCAATGGATCCGAGGCAGATATGTCAACATCCTTGAAGGACTGGAGTTGCATACGGATGTCTTCTCTCACTACGAGCAGAGTGAGATTGTGGACTACGTCTCCAAGCTAAAGAAGCAGGGTTGTGCAGGACGACTACGAAGCAGGACCTACTCCGAGTCGAACAAAGGGAAACGAGGCAAGGGGAGGATTACAATCCAATTCAGATGCTGTTACAACTTTGCTGATGACAAGAAAGGAAATCTGCCAGTCGTACTCCGCTACGAAGAAGTGGATATAATGTCAGTTCTTATCAAGAAGATGATAAAAAGGATGGTGGCTTGGCGAGTCTCACCCGCTGACTGCATACCAAACAGCTGCATAATCAACATTTATGCGGAAGGACATTGCATTCAACCTCATGTGGACCATCACAATTTCGTGAGACCTTTTTGCACCATTTCCTTTGTCAACCAATGCAAAATCATGTTCGAGATAGAACTCCGGATACTCGGCCCCGGAGAATTCCAAGGGCTAGTAGAGATACCTCTACCGGTAGGCTCTGTCCTCGTACTACAAGGAAATGGTGCAGATGCGGCGAAGCACTGCATCCCAGGAGTTTCCTACGAGCGGATCTCCATCATTTTCAGGAGGATGGACAATAGAAAGATTTTGATCTACTTCCGACCAGATCTAAAATTAAAGAATTTACAGCCCTACGAGCTGTAAGCTACATGGTAGTAACACACCTCTAAAGCACACTTGCATGGGATTCTCCTCTAGAAAGTGGCTTAGATGGTGATGTTATCACCTATGTAATTTACTTTTCAGACATGGATGAATCAAACTGACAGTTTTGTCAGATGACACGAAGATATCAGTATAGTCTGTGTTCAGACATACATGGGTTTTGTAAAAATCTGTTTTTCAGAAAGATGTCATCAAAAACGTTTTGATGAAATCACCTAATGTACCTTCGACATTTTTAATGGAAGCGACTATGTCAAGTTTTGCCTTTAGTTTCATGCAATTGACTACAAATGCCACTAAATCTGAGATTGACTTGATTTCAAGAAAGTTGAACGAAGAACGATTTGAATAAAATAATAACAAACAAAAAATGTAAATTCAAACTTTAAATCCGAATAAAACACAAAATGAAATTTAAAATCTTAAATTATAAACCAAAATAAATGAATGAAAACCTAAATTAAAATGAAATTTCAATCAAAACAAAATCAAATCACTAAAAGACAATGAAAATAAAGTCCCGAATCTGAAATCCCCAGCCTCAAGCTGTTCTCAAATCTTTTCAACTCTCTGCGATTCCTTCCCTTGTTTGAGAAGGTCGACTGAGTCTATCAACACAAAACCACGAAATTTTCAATTTGGTTTTGATGGCATGGATTCATATCCTTCGCCAAATAATCAAACTTTGATCAACTCTCTCGAGATGTGAAACACTTTCATGTCTCATCCCAATCTTATAATACACTGAGATTTCCACAGAACCATCAAAAATCAAATACCAACTTTTGGGATTGGTACCTAAATTCAAGTTCCCATCTTTCTAAGATTGGTACCTAACTTCCAGTTCTCATTTCAAGATCGATACTCAATTTTTTATTCTCTTTTCTGAATTTCCACTAATCTCGCACTCCTTCCAAAAAACTTTCCGCATTCTAATCCTCTGACTTGGGTATAAGACCGACAAGGCATCCTGATCTCGGTGTCCACTAATCCCGTACCCTTTCCGAGAAACTTTTCCGCATTCTAATCCTCTGACTTGGGTATAAGACCGACAAGGCATCCTTATCTCAGTGTCCACTAATCTCGCACTCTTTCCGAGAAACTTTTTTGCATTCTAATCCTCTGACTTGGGTATAAGACCGACAAGGCATCCTAATCTCGATGTCCAAAACTTGGGAATAAAACCGCCAATACAAGCGGGGTGCTCCTTTAGCACACCACATTTATTGGGGGTCCATTTGTTGACCTCATTTTTTGTGAGGTCTGATCTCTCTCTCCTTAGTGCTTAAGATGTAGCCATAGGTTTTCCCTTTGATTATCCTAGAGGATTAGAAATGGGACCCACCAATTATAAATTCAAACACCTCTTAACTTTTCTTGAACCCCACATAAATGACCATAAACCTCCAAGCCCCTTTGGATGGTTAAAAATCAAATGTGGAGGTTCAAGGATGAGTTCCAAATATGGTTCTTTGGCCTTAGGATTACCTTGGGTGGCCTGGTCTTGGTGAGGTTCAGGTTGCACACACTGCACTCCCACACTCATCCTAAACCATCCCTATCCAATCTTGACTCCTGGTTCATTAGAGCACTCACGTGGCTAAGTCCAAACCCCTAGCCCTTGGCTAAGAGGGTTAGGAAAAACATATGAGATGTTCAAAATGGACATTTATAGGTCCATGGCTCACTTTAAGCTTCTTCACCCTCTTTATCATAACCAAATACCATTTTTCCAAAATTTCTGGTTTTGACATTGGGTCCTCAAGCCTACTCAAAACTACCTAAAATACCCCCAACAATCACCCAAAGCCTCAAAAATTCCCAAAAATTACCCAAAATTTCTAAAAATCCTAAAAACAATTTTGAAACAATTCTCAGCTCTTAAATCCACCAAAATACCCCAATACCCTAAAATAACCTTCAAATACCCGAAGATACCCCTCATGGCCTAAAATTCGAAAAATTCTAAAAATTCCCAAAAAATTTCAAAAAATTTGAAGAATTCCTAATTTTATTTTGTTCAACTAAACCATGCCTTAGTTTTGCCAATTTAGTCCACTTTTACCAAAATCCTCAATTTTACCCATTTTTAACCCAAATGGACGCAATGTCAAACCAAATCAACTCATTTGACCTCAATTTTGTCCAAATTAAATTCTAAACTTCAATTCAACATCCCCAATACCAATATAAATTAAATTAGAGCTCAATTTGGTCCACATTTGAATTCAATTTCAACTTAAACCCAAAACCCCAATTTTTGCCCTAAATTACCCATGAACCCAAACATGTCCAAATCCAATCCAATTGAACTCAAATTCTCTTCACATATGTTCTAAAACTAGCATGACACATTCCTATACCCAAACACAACATTTATTTGACACAAATTTGGACTAAACCCCCACACAAAATTCATTTGGGCTAAAAAGCTCAATTTTGGCCCATAAGCCTAAATCCTCCTCAAATTAAACCCCATGACCAATCTAAATTCCCAAAATGATTTTCAATCAAAATTTAACATGTAAAAAATCAATTTTAATCATTTTAAATTCATTTTTATGGATCTACAATCAATTTAAAAAAAAAATCAAAATCATTACATACATGTTAAAGGCCCATACTCGTGTGCATGTTTAAAAGCCCATTTATTTAATTTTAAACGCCCAAATTTGAGCCCAAATGTCATAATTCCATTCTATTAGGATTCCATGTCATTTTATTTATCATTTCATGGCATTTAAACCAACTCCTCATGGCATCATACCAACCTTCCATGCATGTACATGTCTCTTTATCCAAATAAGGTAAGTTGACATTATTTTTTCAAAATTCATGAAATTTTAAAATGCCATTTGCATGAAACTTTCCATGACCCCATAAATACCATGCCATGACATATGGAACCTTTGCATGAGCATACATAGTCAAATTTGCCAAAATGGGCAAGGGGAGTTGACCTCTCCTTCACCCCTTATATCAATTTTCCTTCACTCCTAAGCACTCAAATCCAATCCCAAACTTCCATGGAAGCCTCCCAAACCCACCTAAACTCTTCCTTGGACTTTAAACCTTGCTCTAAAAACTTTGGGCAAAGCTTTAGCCAAGTGACCAAGGGTTTAACCCAAGTCTAGCCAACTTACCCAAACCTCCAATTCACATTGGATTTTCACCTCCCTCTCCCCACTCACCAACTCCACTATATATATATTAAAGAAAAATAAAAGCTTGTTGCCTCACCCCTTCACAATCCACACATACCCCAACCAACAAAAGCTCTTCTTCCTTTTTCTTCTCCCTAGGCCGAGGTCCTATTCGTTCCAGTGAGCCTCTCCCTCTCCAATGAAGGTAAACCTCTTCTCTTCCTGACTTCGTCATCGTTATTACATGCATGCTACCTAATTATTAAGTATTTACATACCAATTTCAAAACAAAAAAGGGAATATTTACCTGCATATGTTTCAATTCTATTGTATTTGCATCTCTACAAATATATATATATATATATATATATATATATATATATATATATATATATTGGGAAGATTTACAAGCATAACACTCATTTATTCTCATGCAAGTAAAAAAAAAATAGTTGGGAGATTTACATGAATACCACTCAATTCTTTTATCTTTACACAACCAATTTAAAAAAAAAGAAGAATATTTACATACATGCCACATCTTATTTGATTTAAGTACATCATCATTGTATGGATATGTTTCACTATGTTAGATGAGCATTTCAAAAAAAATCACACGCAATTTTGTTAAGTATCGAGAGAGATATTAAGCATTGAAGATGGACGGCCCAGGAAGAGTCAGAAAGAAATCGATCCATGAGTGTGCCACCACAGGAGCCATGCAGACCAATAGGAGATCGACAGGTGGATTGAGTGGAAAATTGATTTTGTTTTATTATTTTCGACACCAAACTTTGAAAATCCATAACTTTGTACAGAAAAATCTAAAAAAAATAAATAAAAATACCTTTTTGCTCAGTGAACAGAGGAGAATAGTTTGAAAAAGAAATCAAGTTATTTGGTTGAGCATTTAAATTTTAATTATTTTTATACTAATTTGAGTATTTTAATTCTTCACTCACACACACAATTCACCATGGCATGAGACCATAGGGCTTTTATAGCCTCTGATCTTGGGAACATTTCCTGAATTTTCCAAGGCCAGAGGCCATCTCTTTGGCAAGTTATTTATTTTCTGAGTTTGTGTCTATTTTTGGTATTGTAATTGTAAATGTTAGCATGCTGATTAATAAAATCTAGGAAAATTAGGAGAGGTATCTTATGACCAGATGACCCTAGGAAAATTAGGGCTTGACTTAACTCTTTAAAAATAACCCTAATCAGCCTAAACACCTAAAACAGAACATTAATTAATTAGGAGTAATTACACAGTAAAATAACTTTAAATCAATTCTTCACTGATCTTTAGGGTCATAGGAGTCTCACATAAAAATTTCAAGTCAATTGGAATTAATTAACCCCATTAAATGAATAATTAAGTGACATACCCATTTTGAAAATTAAAAAATTCATAAAACCTAAAATACATTTAAAAAATTCACCAAATTATATTTGGGAGTTCTCTATGATCAGTAGAGTCTATGAAAAATAAAATTGTATTTTTCAAAAAAATTTGATTTTTAATCATTTTTAAATATTTAATAATAAAAAATTATAAAAAATCACAAAAACATAAAAATTCACCAAAACATCACATTTGGTCTCTTGAACACTTGGGAACCATCAAAATATGAATTTTTAAAAGACTAGGATAATTTTTAATATTTAAAAAATGAATTTTCTTAACCTTCCATTAAAATAATTCTAATAATTTAGATAAAAATCAGAAAAATATAAAATGTGTTTCTCTAAGCTCCTTGAGATCAGAGAGATTAAAAAAAATATGAAACATAATTTTCAACTCTTTTTTTATTTTAAAATTAATTAATACCCTAAAACTTAAAATAATCATAATAAATAAAATATAATTCAAAAAATCACCAAAATTGGTCTAAGTTATCCTCTAGTCAGAATAAACATCCCATAATTTTCTTAAGAACAAAAACCTTAACTTGGTCATATTGTTGAATTTTCATTGAAAACCCTTATTTTTATAAGAAATAATTATATAAATTGAATTTAAAATGAAAAAATCACATTTTATCCTCTAATGTCTTAATTGATATATGAGTGGGGTGACACAAAAATTTCAAGTTCATTTAATCTTAATTTAGTGAGTTATGAGATGAATAAGCTTAAGAGGGCATAAAAGTAATTAAGGACTTTAACCCTAATTAATACTTTAAGCCTAATCAAAGGGAGGGTAAAATATCTAATCTTAATTTTCTCTTGGATGATTGAAACTTAGAGAATTAAAAGGTAGAAACCCATTAATCACTTTTAATACATCAAAATGGAACCTTAATTAATTAAATCATTTAAATTTTGGGAGAATAATTAAAATTTGGATTATTATGATTAGGGAGATGACTTAAGAAGATATCAATTCCTTAATCTAAAATCCCTAAATGGATCAATTCAATAATAGTTGACTCTTAATTAATTCTAAAAAGAAATGATGATTGAAATTAATAATTAAAAGGGAAATAATTTTCTTTAAAATAACTTAAAGCTTAAAACATTAAATGATTTAATAATCAAATTGAAATAAATTTAAAACATTAAAACTAATTTGAATTCACTTGAGAACAAACTTAAAACAAATTTGAAATATTAAATAATCTCAAAACAATTTATAATTAAAAATGTGAAAATCAAACCAATTAAAATTAACCTAAAGTATTATGATTAATTCAAATCAAATTTAAATCATCAAAATTTAAAGAAATTAAGTAATTTAAACACCTCTTTCAACTCAAGTAATTTAAAACATTTAAAAAACATTAACCCGAATTTTGAAACTAAATTGAATTATCCTAAATCATCAATTTAACCTTAATCAAAATAGTTAAATTCTTTAACGAATTAATTTGCCACTAAAGTCTTTCATTATTATAACTCTTAAATGAAGCATCGAATGAAATGTCACTTCACTCATAGAATAATCAAACATCCTAATTCTTTGAGCAAGGGTAACTCGGGTGATTGATTCATCACCTCAATGAAACCAACCGAACTTAAAGTAATCGCTAAAATGTTTAAGAAGATGTTCAGAATTCAAGTCCGAGCACTTCTCTAACTTGATGGGATGTCTCAAAGAACAGTGAAACTTCGTTGTTCTTTGGTGAAGAAAATCATCCTTAATAAGACACAAGGACCTAAACATCATAGGAATTGACTAGCGATAGGATTAGGATTTTGGTAGATAACCAAAACCTTCCCTTAGCTTTACTTAGGTGCTTTCCTTGAAATATATAAATGCTCTGACATGTGTTATAAGTAAAGCTGGGAATGACGAGAAGACCCACCAGGTATGCTTTTATTTTATTGCAATTTATTTACTTGCACTGTACTTTACTTCTCTTGTATGTTAAAAACAATGTCACCCTGCATGAAAACTGAAACTTTTAGGATAGCCACAAAACTGAAACCAAAACTAAAATAAAAACCAAATCAAAATAAAACGCACCGCCACAATATTCAAAATATAAGACAACTCGAGATTTAATCACCAACAAAACAAAATTGCAATTATAACTAAAATTAAAATGTCTCGTTGGATGATCGGGAATCCCTCAGATGATGTAACCCACGTGTTGCTAACGAGATTTCCCATGGTCTAAATGAAATTGTGGAACTCATTCAGTTGAGTTTAGCAAATTCATTTGGACTTGGTGAATCCGATTAAAATAGCGGTGTCGGGATGACAGAACCGTGGGATCTTAATCGGTCCTGCTTAATCAACATTAAGATTTGTTTTAATTAAAACATTAAGACATCTGAACCTTAAGAATTTTCTAAACCAAAATACTTCTCTCATCTCTTGATTATCATGTTCTAAAACTAAACCTCTGCAACAACGAGGAACTTGGAGCATGGTGGGCAGCACGACCATCTTTATCAGCAAAACTTGTATCTACTTCAGCAAAACCATTCTTTAGTCTAAATAACCAAGCCATAGGATTTCGAGGTAGTTTGCCCATTGCAACATAAATCCTCAACTTTTTGTTAGGCATTTGCATAATCATGTTATGCAAATTAAGCTCTAACCAGTCTTAGGACTCCGAGGTGGTCATTTGATACGACATAAACCCTCACATCTTTGAGGCTATTTGTATGATTATATTATACGAATATAAGTCCTAATTAACAAAAATTGGCAGGATTGAAACATTAAATAAACTCTTAAATTGAAGCCAAACAATAGGATAGTCGGGAAGTCACCGAAGTTCATTTCAGGTCCGTGACATCCCCTACTTCGCTTCCTTTAGACTCCTGAAATAAACTGTTCCAAATTTGAACTATTCACTATTGAAATTTACAAAATCGAATCATTTGAAAACCTTAAACTTTGAAATTTTTGAGAGCAAAACCACTGATCATTATCGAGAGTTTTCTTGAGTGTTTTTGGACATTTAAGATGTAATTAACTTAGGGGCTTGCCCTTATAGAGAAATTTAAGAACCCAGGTAATATAAACTCTGCTTAATTTCTTTATATTAAGTAGGGGAACTTGTTAGCTTATAAAATTGGTTCACAGACCAAACGGATGTTACAAATCTTCTATTTTATTTAATCGAGCCCCATCATCAAGCATTGTGTCTATTCTTTGGGATAAATACACGGTTTGTGGTGTGGTGCTCGTTTATAAAAACTATTTGGGATGTGAGATCGGTTGATTTCATATCTTAAAAATTTTAAAATTAAAATTATTTTCAAAAAATCAAATGCTACTTTCCAAATTATTTAAAACTATATATACAATAAATTAAATTTAAAATCTAAAATTCGCCAACAATTTCTGTTTGACGACCCCTTTTCAAAACACACAACTTAAAAAATATGCCGACAACCTCATTGCCATGATTTCATCTCTCCATTTCTTCCAATCTTCTCTTCTTTCCTCTAAAATGAGTTGTTCTGGTTAAAAATAGGGTTGCATAGGGTTTGAGGATGAAAATAAGGAAATTTATAGGGAGATTTCGTGTGAAAAACTAAAGATTTTCGATTTTTACACGATCTGTAACTGGGGCGTTTAGTCGCCGGACTATCTTTACCATTGTTTATACTGGCGCTTAGGCGCCAAATTTGGGCGCCTAAGCGCCGGAACCACGTTCGACTCTGATTCGCCTATCGTCATTTTACAAAGTTTCGGTCTTAAAAAAATAGGTCTATTAAAAGGGTATGATCAACACACAAACATCGGTTAAGATAAATCTTAATCACAAACAATCACAATGATAATATAAGGGTTTCATCCACTTGGTTTAACGTCGTCAGCTCAACCTAATAAGTTGAATTAATTGGGTAGACTTAGTTCGTGAGCCTTTTTGTAATTTGATTTCATTTCTCCTATATAAGGCTTCAGTCTTAATCCGTTAACTTTAAATATTTTTCCCATCTTGGGATCTTTAATATCCACAGCTCCATGAGGGTATACTTTCTCAATTATAAATGATCCCATCCATTTAGATCTTCATTTTCCAGGAAAAAGTTTTAAATGAGCATTAAATAATAGTACTTCTTGTCGAGGCTCAAATATTTTCCTTGAAATCTTTTTATCATGCAAATTATTCATTCTCTCCTTATAAATCTTTGCATTTTCATAAGACTCATTTCTTATCTCTTCTATTCATTCAGTTGTAACAGTCTTTTCTCTCATGCAGCATTAAAATCATAAATGAACTCCTTTATCGCCCAGTAAGCTTTATGTTCCATTTCAACAGGCAAGTGACAATGTTTACCATAAATTAACCGATAAGGTGACATTCCGATAGGTGTCTTATAAGTTGTTCTATAAGCCCATAATGCAGAATCAAGTCTATCAACCCAATTAGTTCTTTTAGGATTAAGAATCTTCTCTAATATTCTTTTAATTTCTCTGTTTGATACTTCAGCCATTCCACTTGTCTGTGGGTGATAAGCAGTTACAATTCTATGTTTAATTCCACATTTTTCCAGTAATGATTGAATTCTTACGTTTCTAAAATGACTTTCCCCATCTGTGACAATTACCCTAGGCATTCTAAATCTTGTAAAAATCATCTTCTTTAAAAATTTTGAAAAACTTTTGGAATCACAATTAGGTAAAGCTACAGCATCAATCCACCTTAAAACATAATCAACAGCTAATAAAATATAAATTTTTCCAGATGATGGTACAAAAGGTCCCATAAAGTCTAAACCTCATACATAAAAAAATTTCAATTTCTAATATATAGCTTAGAGTCATTTCATCTTTTCTGGATATATTCCCCATTCTTCGACATCGATCACAAGTTTTCACATAATATCCAACATCTTTGAATAATGTAGGCCAATAAAATCCAGAATTTAAAATTTTAAACGCAGTTTTATCCACTCCAAAGTGTCCTCCAAATTCAGAATTGTGATATTTTTTAATAATTGCAAAAGTTTTTTCATAAGTTACACATCTTCGAATCACAGAATCTCTTCCTATTTTAAATAAATGAGGATCTTCCCAAATATATGATTTAGAATCATTCTTGAATTTCTTAATATATTTGCTATTCAATCCATACGGTAAAATATTGATAACCAAATAGTTAACTATATCTCCATACCAAGGCATTTGTAATCCTTGAATAACATATAATTCTTCATCAGGGAATTTCTCATTTATGTTTTTTTCATAAATCTTTTCGATATTATTTTTAATTCTTGATAAATGATCATCAATTTGGTTGTCAGCTCCATTTTCTGTCCACTATTTGAAATTCAAATTCTTCTAAAAGTAAAACACATCTGATCAATCTCTGTTTAACATCCTTTTTAGACATTAAATACTTAATAGCAGAATGATCAGTATGTACGATACATTTTGTTCCAAGAAGATAAGGTCTAAATTTATCAAAGGCATATACTATTGCTAAGAGCTCTTTCTTAGTAGTAGTGTAATTTATTTGAGTTTCATTAAGAGTTTTGCTAGCATAATATATAACTTTGAAAATTTTCTCATATTTTTGTCCCAATACAGACTCAATTGCATAATCACTTGCATCACACATTAATTCAAAAGGTTTACTCCAATCAGGTGCAACAATGACAGGTGCAGCGATTAATTTTTCTTTTAGAATATTGAACGCATTCAGACAATCTTCATTAAATTTAAAATTATCTTCTTTTTCTAATAAATAACAAAGAGGTTTAGTAATTTTAGAAAAATCCAGCATGACCCAGAGAACTTCTCACATCAGTAAAAGTAATAGGTGGTTAAAGTTCAGCAATAATTTTCACTTTTGACTGATCAACTTCCATCCCTTTTTGTGAAATTTTATGTCCAAGTACAATTCCTTCTGTGATCATAAATTGACATTTTTTCTAGTTTAGAACCAAATTTCTTTCTTCACATCTTTTCAGAACTTTTGCTATATTTTCCAAGCAAGACTCAAAATAAGTTCCAAATACTGAAAAATCATCTATAAATACTTCAATTCCTTTATCAATTAAATCACAGAATATTGACATCATACATCTTTGAAGAGTTGCAGGTGCATTACATAAACCGAAAGACATTCTTCTAAAGGCAAATGTTCCATAAGGACTTGTAAATGTTGTTTTCTCTTGGTCCTCAGGAGCAACTAATAATTGATGATAACCAGAATATCCATCCAAAAAACAAAAATATAAGTGTCCAGCTAATTTATCCAACATCTGATCCAAGAAAGGTAAAGGAAAATGATCCTTTCTAGTGGCGTTGTTTAATTTTCTATAATCAATGGAAAGTCGCCATCCAGTAACTTGTCTTGTAGGGATTAATTCATTTTTATCATTAACTATGACAGTTACTCCCCCTTTCATCGGAACACAATGAATATGACTTACTCATTGATTATCCGAAATAGGGTAAATAATTCCAGCATCTAACCATTTTAAATTTTTTTTAACAACCTCTTTCATAATTGGGTTTAATCTTCTTTGAGGTTCAATAGTGGGTTTACAATTTTCTTCGATTAAAATCCTATGCATACAGATTGAAAGGCTTATTCTTCTTATATCTGCAATAGTCCAACCAAAAGCTTACTTATAATTCTTCAGAACTCCTATTATTTTTTCTTCTTGATCTTTGCTAAGTTCTCAAGATATAATCACAGGTAAAGTTAATGAATTTCCCAGAAATGCATATTTTAAATGTGCAGGTAAAATTTTTAATTCCAGTTCAGGTGCTTTTTCAACTGAGGGTAAAAGTATATCATTTTTAGTTGTGTCTAAAATTTCCCAATTATCATGAATATAATGAGTTTCTTCAGATAAATTTTCTTCATTCACTTCTTCAATTTCTTCAGTTAATGACTCATTATATATTATGGATTCATCATTTTTTTCCTCAGAAATGACCTTACATTTTTCTTGATAATGCTTTTCAATTATATAATCAAAAATATCCATCCGATAGCATTTTTCTTTGTCAGGATACCTCATTGATTTCAGAGCATTGAATGTTATCTCTTGATCATTAACTCTCTTTGTTAATTCTTCTTCTTGGACATCAATCATAGCACGTCCAGTAGCTAGAAAATGTCTCCCTAAAATAATATGTATTTCTTTATCTTCTTCCATATCCAGTACAATGAAATCCACGGGAAAGATAAATTTATCCACCTTAACAAGAACATCCTCTATAACTCTTTTAGGATAAGTAATCGATCGATCAACTAACTAAAGGGTTACAGTGGTGGAAGAAATCTCTCCTAAATCTAACCTTCGAAAGATAGAAAATGGCATGAGATTAATACTTGCTCCTAAATCACATAAGGCTTTTTCACAAAATTTTTCTCCAATAGCACATGGTATAGTGAAACTTCCAGGATATTTAAGTTTCTAAGTTAATTTCTTTTGAATTATTGCACTGCTTTCTTCACTTAGTGCAAAAGTTTTATAAGTTTCAAATTTCAGTTTCTTTCTTAAAGTATCCTTCATAAATTTTGCATAGCTCGACATTTGTTCCAAAGCTTCAGCAAAAGGAATGTTGATGGTAAGCTTCTTAAAAATTTCAAAAAACTTAGAAAATTGATGGTCAAGCTTCTGCTGTTTTAGTCTTTGAGGAAAAGGTGGTGGTGGTTTTTCAATTTTCACTTCAATAGGAATTACAGTCTGATCGTTACTTGGAAAAAGAGTTTATTTAGGTTTTTCAATCTCTTCAACTTCTCTTTCTTTTTCAATTTCATTCTGAATCTTTTCTTTTAATTCCTTTCCACTTCTAAGTTGTACAATTTTTTCTTGTTGATGGTCTTTTCCAGTTTCTCGAGGACTAATTTTGACATTGCTAGGCAGTGTTCTTCGAGGTCTGTAATTAATAAAATTAGCAATTTTATCCATCTGATTCTCAATATTTTGAATAGCAGTGTTTTGACTTTGTAGTTGATTACCTAGTTGCAAGATCAATTCTTCTACAGATAACTTTTTCTACTAATTGTTAAAACCAGGAGGATAAGTTGGTCTAAAGTTTGAATTTCCTTGATTATTTCAATTTTCGGTTGAATTAAGATGATGATTATTACTCCATTGTTGATGTTCATTATTCCAATTAAAATTTGGGTGATTTTTTCAACCTGGATTATAATAATTTGAATAAGGGTTATTAGTTTTACTAGCAATAGTTTGCAAAGTTTCCATTATTTGAGAATCATCAATATTTGCAGAATTATCATTACTTACATGTGAAATATTAATAGCAAAATTATCCAATTTCTTAGATATTACAGCCACTTGTGAAGCTAAAATAGAAAAGGCTTCATTATCTTGAATACTTTCCACTCTTTTAGGATTAACCCTTTCAGAAGGCCATTGAAAATTGTTATTAGCCATTTCTTCAATTAAAGTATAAGGTTCATCAAATGTCTTAGCCATTAAAGAACCACCAGCAGCAGCATCTATAATAGATCTAAGTGATCCAATAAGTCTATTATAAAATGTTTGAATAATTAACCAATCTGGTAAAACATGATGAAGAAATTTTCTTAATAGTTCTTTAAATCTTTCCCATGCTTCATAAATTGTTTCTCCATCAAATTGCATAAATGATGTGATATCATTTCTTAATTTAGCTGTTTTAGAAGGAGGAAAATATTTAGCAAGGAATTTTTTTGCCATATCTGCCCAAGTTTTAATAAAACAAGTTGCTAATGAGTTAAGCCACATCTTTGCTTTATCTTTTAAGGAAAAAGGAAAGAGTCTAAGCCTAATAGCATTATCAGAAACATTATTATATTTAAAGGTAGCAAAAAGTTCTAAGAAACTAACAAGGTGTAAATTTGGATCCTCATTTTGGTGTTCCTCCAAATTGCTTATTTTGAACCATTTGAATAATAAAAGGTTTAAGCTCAAAAGAATTAGCATCTACAACAAGCATTTGAATACTAATATGAAGTTCATCAGTTGCAGGGTTTGCATAATCCCTTAATGGTTTATAATCATTTTGTTCATTAATTTCTATTGGATTTTGATTATTATTATGTAAGTTAGACATTTTGTAATATTTTTGAATTTATTTTCCTTTTCAAATTCTTTTAATAGTTCTTTCTAATTCAGAATCAAAAGGTAATAATCCTTCAGATCCAAAACCATGCATAAAAATAAAATAAATTCTTTTTGTTATTTTATTTTTGTAAATGTTTTTGTATTTTTGTTCTATATTATATATATATATATATATATATATATATTAAAAGAAATAAAAGTATATAAAATATTTTTAATTTGACAAATCTAAAAAAAATTTCTTTCTTAATATTCTTTCTTTCCTCCCCGTAACGACGCCAAAAACTTGACTGCGACCAAACTTTACTTATGTAAGAATTTATGATTTTATATTTAAATATTTATAATAATTTTTGTAAAAGTCACAATTTCAAATGCAAGTATACGTATCGTTTCAAGTAATACAGGGCTTTATTGGAGTCCTGGTTATCGATCCCACAAGGAAGATTAAGTGAAAATTAATTTAAGAAATATATTTAGATTTTCAAATTAAAAGTAAATATTATTTTTATTTCTTTTCAAAATTCAGATTTTTAAGTTTAATTTAATTTCTACTATTTGTAAGTAAGCAGCAATAAAGTAAAATGTTAATGCAAGTATAAATAAAACAACTTTCTCCTTTTTCAACTAATTCAAGATTTTTCAGAATAATTATCATTCGTTGAGAACTTTAAATTATGGTATTGTGCCAAATAGAAGCATTCTTATTCTTTACCTTCGCTCAATAGTAAAAAAAAACATTGGCTAATCTATAGATCGGTTCAAGATGTATTATTAGTAGAATAGATTAATATAGGCTCAAACTTCTAGATATCCAAGGTTGGTTATGGTTGGCCCTACTAGTGACTCATTCCCTTTATATATACCAAATTATTAGAATTTAGTCTGTCACTCCATAAAATAATCAATTCTACGCCCGATAAACAATATCTCCCTATTTATTTGCACTTCACCTTAAATAACCCCCGTATAGCCTTCGATTACCCAAGGATTCATGAGATATCTACTAGTTAAGAACTCATCCCCGGATAGGTCTCAGAATTCTTCAACAGGTTTTAAAAATTTAAATGGCCAGTTTAAAAAGTAAATTAAGATCATGTATTAATATTATCACAATTTTTATAAAATTTAAGTTTAAGTTCTCCAACAAAATTAAATTATCTTATTATCTCTTCATAGTTGAAAGGAGAAAGAAAACTAACTACTCAAAACACATTGAATTCACACAACAAAACATATTTATAAAACTTTGAACCAAATTATAAATACTTATCTGGAATGTTCCTTCAAGTGATCCGCTGACTCCTACTGGCTCCAATGCAAAATGAAAAACTTCAACAACAACAACACTTGCAAACTCACACTTACTACTTCAAGGAATTGAGTAACACTCAAAATAACTAAAATAAACTCACTAATTACTTAAGAAGAAAATATGATGGCTCTCTAAATCTATCTATGGATGCTAGAGATCTAGGGGGCACTTTTCTCTATAGAATTGACTCCTATTTATAGAGCTTCAAAAATGACCAGGGGTTGCTTAAGGCACCTCTTCAAAATTCGTCCAAATACAATGTATCTTCTAGAAAGTAACAGTGGCGCCTAGGCGTCAGAATCTGGCTCCTAGGCGCCGGACTTCGTGAACAAGTCTTCGCACCTCTTCACTTTAGATAGCACCTCTTCGCGATTAAACCATTTTCTGTGTCCAGATGCATTGTATCACATTTCCTATATATTAGGAGTAACTTCTAGTCTTCTAGAAGGTCTGATAACCGCTTAACACAGTCAAAAATTCTTCAATGCTTCTATATCGAACTGGCGCTTAGTCGCTGGATTCTGGCGCCTAGGCGCAAGACCTAAAATTTCGGCAACTTTGCTTTTTAGCTCTATTTTTCTTCTTTTTGCTCCTTTTTTCCTTCTTGAACTCTTTTTTTATCACCTACATCCAAAAACATAAAAATACCTTTCATTAAAGCATAATATCCTTAAGAATTGAATCATAAACAAGGCATAAAAATAGATATTTTTAAAGTGGATCAACCACCCTTCTAGAAGCTATATAAAATTGTATGGCGACTAGGCACCATGGCACCAGGCTCATTGTTTTCACGTATAATGTCTGATACCTAGGAACAAGAAACTGACGTCTATGCACCAGTTCATTTTGTGCAACCTTGCTCCCTTTATCTCTGTTTTCGCTCCTTTTTCACTAAAATTCTATATCATGCACTTGAAACAAAAAGTATGCATAATACCTTCCATTAAAGTGCAATATCATAAAAAATGAGATTTTTTAGGTGCATTGATACACCTAAAATATATAATATTTTTATGCACATTTTTATACCTATTTTTAATGTTATTGCACATTAAATGGAAGGTATTTTGTGTTCTTCTTCGAGGTATGAGGAAAATGGATGGTCATGATGAAAGGAGCAAAAATGGATCAAATTTGGAGCAAAAAAAAAAAAGAAAAATGAATATTTGGGCACTGGCGGCAAAGCGCCGTTGGGCCGGCACTTAGCCGCCAGAGTTAAAAATTGAATTGTAAAGGAATTTAACACCAATTTCAAAGGGGATGGGGTGCAACTCTTGGTGGTAACTTCCATAACTTCCTTTGGGCAGCAAGTTTGAATGAAGGGGTGCATTCTTTGGTGGATACATTGAATCTGAACACATTTGAAAAGACACCAAGGCACCTTTTGGTTTACTATTTAAACAAAGTCTTAGGAAAGATTAAGGACCTCTTCATTTGCCTTTTGAAGGGCTCTTCCACTTGCA
This sequence comes from Papilionanthe hookeriana x Papilionanthe teres, assembly GCA_022702705.1. Lineage (NCBI taxonomy): Eukaryota > Viridiplantae > Streptophyta > Magnoliopsida > Asparagales > Orchidaceae > Papilionanthe > Papilionanthe hookeriana x Papilionanthe teres. Next base: position 44,977,239 of record CM040425.1, read on the forward strand.
TTTTGATGAAAGTTTTTATAGTATTTTACTTTTATTTTGCGAGAGTTTTTATTAAGAGTAGGAGTAGAGAGTAGAAAGGAGAAAAGGGTCGGAATGAAGTCTTCTTCTTCCCACTTCTTTTTTTTCTTTTAGTTTAGTTTCTATTAAAGTCTGAAGTTTATTCTGAGTCATCGGAGTTGAGAGATCCACTCTGAGGAGTAGTTTAGTGAAGAGTTAAAGTTTCATAGGAACTTCTTGAGTCTTGTGGAGAGAATTTTCAGATAAGTGTTTACTTTTGTTCTTACATTTAGTTTTTTTTATTGATACTTGTTTTTTGTTTTTTGTTTTTCTTATGGTTTTTAATTTCAAATCAATGTGTTTTTGTATTTTCTCAATACATTCTAAATAGTTTACTTTATCTTTTTCTTTCTTAAATGGAGAAGTAATTAATTTATAAAGAATTATTGTGGAAAGTATAAGTGTTTAAAGTTAGAAGAAGTTGTGAAGATTGATTCTGAAAGTTTTGTTTACTTCTTAATTTAGCTTGTTAAGTTGTAGAATTTCTTGAGATTATGTAAGATCCAATGCGGTATTGTCTCATAAAAGTTAGTAAGAATCACATACAATTATATAGGTGAGAATTGTAGTCCATATAATTGAATGTAATATTAGAAGATATTTTTATGAAAGGGAGTAAAATTAGAGGATTTTAGATTGACAGGCTAAAACCCCCTTAATTTGATTTGAAGTTTTGAGTTTTGTTATGAGAAGTTAGCCCCCAGTTGATGGGAATCGAGGGAACTCTAGAGTGAGAGACTGGTATCTTCCCTGCCTAACCATGTTCAGAATGATAAAATTTCAAATTAACCTATGTTCTTTATAGAACCAAGTAAGGGTAAAGAACACATTCGCTTCTATCTGTCACAACAAATTTAAATACTTCCACAAAAATATTTTAATAATTATTAATACTTCATAAAAGGAAAGAAAAAGATATTCTAGTTAAAAGTGTTTTACATACAGTGTTATTAGTATTATAATTTTAATTTCTTGCTTAACATTTTATTAAGGAAATTTTAAAAGACAAATCAACTTTCAAAACTTTTCAAAATCAAGACATACTTTGAAAAGCCATTAAAATATGTAAAAAGATAATTTTCTGATTCCTTTAAATATTTTTAAATTTTCCTTGTGTGTTCGATATCTCGGGGCTTAATTAGAAAGTCCTATATTATTTGATAAACGATACATATACTTGTGTAGTATCCCATATTATAAAGTCATAATTTTCATATCTAAATCATCAGCACATATATTCGGTGTGGAGTCAAGTTTTTGGTTCACATATATTTATCTTGGATCAAGTTTTTGGGGCCGTTGACTGGGAAAATAATTAAATTTCATTTTAAAGAGAATTAAGAAATTTTAAATTTTTTACTTTTCTTTGTATTTTGTTAGTGTGTTGTGTTTCGTTTTTTTTATTGTTGTATACGTAGTTCAAGTTCTGAGGGACTTGTGCCTTATGATTCTAAATTGGAAAGAACTATCATAAAAATCAAAAAAAATAAAATAAAATAAAGAAAAAATTAAAATATTCAAGAAATGGCAAATCATCAAAATCAAAATGTAGGCATCCATCAAGAATTAAGATCTTTAATAGATTATGTTAACCCTACAGTAGATGAATTTCGTGGTAGTATTCAAAACCCTGCTGTAGCTGCTAATTCTTTTGAGCGTAAACATGCTATTATCCAAATGATGTCTAATAATCAGTTTAGGGGAGCAACAACTGAAGATCCTAATTTGCATCTTGCTAATTTTCTAGAGTTGTGTGCTACTTTTACATATGATGGTGTTTCGGATGATGTTATTAAACTTAGATTTTTTTCCTTTCTCACTAAGGGATAAAGCTAAAATATGGTTACATTCATTACCACCTGGATCAATAAGAACTTGGGGTGAACTGTCACAAAATTTCCTTGCTAAATATTTTCCACCATCTAAGACTGTTAAGTTGAGAAATGATATAACATCTTTTTGTCAGTTTGAAGGGGAATAAATATATGAAGCATAGGAAAGATTTAAAGATCTGCTTAGGAAATGTCCACATCATGTGATACCAGATTGGTTAATAATTTAAACTTTTTATAATGGATTATTTTGATCTCTTAGATCAATCATCGATGTCATTATTGGTGGATCATTAATGTCTAAACCATTTTCTGATGCTTATCCTTTAATTGAAGAAATGGCTACTAATAATTTTTAATGGTCTTCTGAAAGGTTAAATCCTAAAAAGGTAGCCAGTGTTTATGAGAATGATGTTTTTACAATGTTAGCAAATCAAGTTGTTGTTGTATCAAGGAAGATAGACCAATTTGGGATGAATTTTTCTCAGCCAAATCTCATGATTGAAGAAAATTCATTAGGCTAAATGGTAGATTCTTATTCTTCACCAGAAACTGTGAATGCCATAAGTAAACCTAACAACCTATATTCTAATTATTATAACCCAGGTTGGAAGAATCATCCAAATTTTAACTGGAATAACAATAATCAGGGTGGTGTTAATCAACAATGGGGGAACCACCAAGTAAACCCATTGGGGTATTGGAACAACCAAGGTAATAATAATAATAGATTAACTTATCCTTCAGGTTACAACAATGCTTTACAAAATAAGGAGAAGAAGTTGTCTATGGAAGAAATAGTATCACATATGGGAAATCAATTACAAATTCAAGGAGCAACCATCAGAAATATTGAAAATTAATTGAGATAAATTGCAAATGCCTTAATTAATAGATCCCAAGGAATGCTTCCAAGTAATACTGAAGTGAATCCAAGAGAAAAGAATAAAGAACAAGTAAAAGCAATTCAACTGAGAAGTGGAAAAGAATTGGAAGGTAGAGTTCAAAAAGAAATTGAAGTAGAGAAAGAAGAGATTGAAAGACCTAAAGAGAACGCTCCAAAAGGCTTTGAAAGACCTATTTCTCCACCTAAGGTTGATTTAGAAAAACCACCACCTCTTTTTCCTCAGAGACTTCGTCAACAAAAGTTGGATAAGAAATTTTCAAAATTCTTGGAGATATTAAAGAAGCTTACTATTAATATTCCATTTACTGAAGCCCTAGAACAAATGTCAAGCTATGCGAAATTTATTAAGGATATTCTTAATTAAAAGAGGAAGTTTGAAGAAAATGAGACTGTTGCACTTAGTGAGGAGTGCAGTGCGATAATTCAGAAAATGCTTCCTGAAAAACTTAAAGATCCTGGTAGTTTCACAATTCCATGTGCAATCGGAGAAAGGTTATGTGGAAAAGCTTTATGTGATTTGGGTGCAAGCATTAACCTTATGCCTCTATCAATATTAAAAAGACTGGGACTAGGAGAAATAACCCAAACACTGTAACTCTACAATTAGTAGATCGTTCGATCACATATCCTAAAAGAGTTATAGAAGATGTTTTGGTAAAAGTGGATCAATTTATTTTTCCTATGGATTTCATTGTATTAGATATGCAGGAAGATAAAGAGATACCCATAATTTTGGGGAGACCTTTTCTAGCTACAGGCAGAGCCATGATAGATGTGCAAAAAGGGGAATTAATGATAAGGGTTAATGATCAGACTGTTATATTTAATATTTCAAAATGGATGAAATATCCTGCTAGAGGTAAAAAAGACGAGTGTTATAGGATGGATGTTTTTGAATATTTAAGTGAATGTCATTTCAAATCAACTTATGATGAGAAAGCTGAAAGAGAAGAATTGGAATATAACCAAGAAGAAGATTTATTTGATTCTGAAGATTTTCAAGAGGAAGATTTAAAGTATGTTCATGAAATTTTTGAATTGTTGGATATGACTGAGAAAGATGAATCTTATGGTCCATCAATTGAATAACCTCCTAAACTTGAGCAAAAAATGCTTCCTGATCATTTAAAGTATTTTTTTCTAGGTGAATCCTCAATCTTGCCTATTATAATTTCTTCTCAATTAATTGAAAAAGAAGAAGAGGGTTTGCTTGAAATTTTGAAGAAGCACAAGAAAGCATTTTGGATGGAAAATTGCTGATATTAAAGGAATAAGTCCTTCAATTTGTATGCACAGAATTCTTATGGAAGATAATTACAAACCGCGGGCTGATCCCCAAAGGAGATTAAATCCTATCATGAAAGACATTGTTAAGAAAGAAATTTTAAAATGGTTGGTGTATGGCTTATTTTTAGGTTGTGTGTTGTATTTTAAAAAAGGGGGTCGCCTATAGAAGTTGTCGGCGAATTTTAAATTTTAAATTTAATTTAAATATATATATATATAATTTAGAAAGTAGTATTTAATTTTGAAAATAATTTTTAAATTTGAAGATTTTAAGATATGAAATCAAACCGATCTCACATCCCAAATAGTTTATATAAACGAGCACCGCATCACAAACCGTGTATCTATCCCGAAGAATAGACACACTTGTTTGATGATGGGGCTCGATTAAATAAACTAGGAGATTCGTGACATCCGTTTGGTCCACGAACCAATCTTATAAGCCGACATAGTTCCCCGCTTAATATAAATGAATTAAGCGGGTTTTATATTACTTAGTTTCTTAAAGTTCCCTATAAGGGCAAGCCCCTATAGTTAATTACATCTTAAATGACGGGAATAATTTAAGAAAACTCTCGATAATGATCAGTGGTTTTGCTCTCAAGAATTTCAAAGTTTAGGGTTTTCAAAGGATTAAGTTTTGGAATTTCAAAAGGGGTGGATCAAATTTGGAATAGTTATTTTCAGGAGTCCAAAGGAAGAGAACTAGGAGAAGCTGAGGATCCAAGAAGAAATCTTGGCATCTTCCCAAACTATCCTATTATTTGGCTTCAATTTGGGAGTTTATTTAATGTTTCGATCCTGCCAATTTTAATTGATTAGGACTTATATTTGTATGATATAATCACACAAGTAGCCTCGAAGATGTGAGGATTTATGTCGTACCAAACAACTACCTCGAAATCCTAAGACTGGTTAGGACTTAATTTGCATAAAATGATTATGCAAGTGCCTAACGAAAAGGTTGAGGATTTATGTTGCACTAGGAAACTTCCTCGAAATCCTATGGCTTTGTTGTTTAAAACTAGGAAAGGTCTTGCTGAAGTAGATCTGAGTTTTGCTGATGACGATGGCCGAGCTGCCCACCTTGCTCCTAGCTCCTTGTTGTTGCAGAGGTTTAGTTTTAGAAGTCATAAATCAGGAGATGAGAGAAGTGTTTTGGTTTAGAGAAAATCTTAAAATCCATGTGTTTTTAATATTTTAATTAAAACAAATCTTAAAGTTATTTAAACAGAACCGATTAAGATCCCACGGTTCCGTCATCCTTGCACCGTTATTTTCATCGAATTCACTTAGTCTAGATGAATTTGCTAAACTCAACTGAATGAGTTCTACACTTTCATTTAGACCTTGGGAAATCCCATTAGCAACACGTGGGTTACATCATCTGAGGTATTCCCGATCATTCAAAGAGACGTTTTAATTTAGTTGCAATTACAGTTTTGTTGTTCTGTTTGTGATTAAATTTTGAGTTATTTTATATTTTGGAATGTTTTGGCGGTGAATTTTATCTTGCAATGACTTTTAATTTAGTTTTGGATTCAGTTCAGGGACTACCCTAAAGGTTTTGATTTTCATGCAACAGTTTTATTTATCATGCAAGAAAAGTAAAGTACAGTGCATGTAAGTAAATTGCAATAAAGTAAATTGCAATAAAATAAAAGCGTACCTGGAGGGTCTTCCCGTCATCCCAAGCTGCACTTAAAACACATGTTAAGGCATTTAAATATTTCAACAGATACCTAGATAAAGCTAAGGGAAGGGTTTTGGTTATCTACCAAATTTCTAATCCTATAACTAGTCATCTCCTATGACGTCTAGGTTCTTGGTTTGGTTTTAAAGATGATTTTCTTCATCAAAGAACAATTAGATTCAATTGTTCTTCTAAAACGTCCCGTCATATTGAGGAAGTGCTTAGGACGAGCCCTAAACATCTTTTCAATATTTCTGGGATTTGTTTTGAGTCCAACTAAATTTAATTGCACAGGTGAATTAATCATCCAGGAGTTTAGTTAAACTTTGCTTCTTGCTCAGTGAACTTAGATGAATGAAGTGACATCTCACTTAATACTCTATTTAAGAGTTATAATAATTAAAGCCTTTAAGGGCAAGTTGGTTTATCGAAAATTTTAATCATAATTAATTAAAAGTTTGATTTAATAGTTTAAAGTGTTTTAATTTAATTATGAGGTTTTAATTAATAATTTTAAGTTTGGAATATTGTTCAAATTATTTTAGATTTAATTCTTAATGATTTCTTTTAGGTTTGTTGTTAAATGATTTTTAATTTAATTTAATTCAATTTGATTTTAATTTTAATTTAATTTAATTTAATTTTAATTTAATTTAATTTAATTTTAATTTAATTTAATTTAATTTAAATTTATTTAATTTTTAATTTAACTTAATTTTAATTTAATTTTAATTTAATTTAATTTAATTTAATTTTAATTTAATTTAATTTTGATTTAATTTAATTTTAAATTTAAATTAAATTAAATTTACTTAATTTTTAATTTAATTTTAATTTAATTTAATTTTAATTTAATTTAATTTTAATTTAATTTTATTTTAATTTAATTTGAATTTAATTAGAATTAATTTTAGTTTTAATTATGATTTTAATTTTAATTTTAATTGTTAGTTTTAGTTTACCTTTAATTATAATTTAATTTTAATTTAATTTAATTTAGTTTTAGTTTTAATTTTACTTTTAATTTTAGTTTTAATTGTTAATTTGGATTATTATTTTAATTTTTAATTAAGAATTAAATATTGTTAAAGTGACTTATTTAGGGATTTTTAAATTAAAGAATAAATGTCCTCTTAATAATATCCCTATTTTAATAATCCAAATTTAAATATATTCTTTCCAAAATCTAAATCATTTAATTAATTAAAGTTTCATTTTTGATATTTTCAAAATGTTTAATGGATTTCTACCCCTTTATTTCCCTAAGTTTCAATCATCCAAGAGAAAATTTAGATCAAATATTTTACCTCCCCATTTTGATTAAACCTAAAGTTTTAATTAAGGGTTAAAATTTTTAATTACCTTTATGCCCTTTTAAGCTTATTTATTTCATAAATCACTAAATTGAGCTGAAATGAATTTGAAATTTTTATGTCACCTCACTCACATGTCAAACTCACATGTCAATTAAGACATTAGAGGAGACAATGTGATTTTTCTGAATTTTATTTATATATATAATTATTTTTAGTAGAAAATAAGGGTTTCCAAAGAAAATTCAACAACATAACCAAGGAAAGGTTGATATCCTTAAGAAAATTATGTGATGTTCCTAATGACCAGAGGACCACTTGGACCAATTTTGGTAATTTTTTGAATTATATTTTATTTACTATAATTATTTTAATTTTTATAGTATTAATTAATTATAAAATAAAATAAAAGTTGAAAAATAGATTTTATATTTTTCTTAAATCTCTCTGACCTCAAGGAGTTTAGAGAAACAAATTTTATAATTTTTTGATTTTTCTTTGATTTATTAGAATTATTTTAGTGAAAAAGGTTAAAAACTCATTTTTTAATATTAAAAATTACATTAAGCCTTTAAAATTCAATATTTTATCCTAGGGACTTAGGAAAAATATTTGGTTTATTCCTAAGTGATTAGGAATCAAAATGTGACATTTTTATGAATTTTAATATTTTTATGATTTTTATTACTTTTTAATTATTAAAATATTAAAATATTGTGAAAAATCAACTTTTTTAGAAAATTTCAATTTTAATTTTCTTGAACTCCCCTAATATCAGAGAAGCTCCAAAATCATTTTTGTGAATTTTTGAAAAGTATTTTTGGAGTTATTAATTTTTAAAGTTTTATTTTGCTTATGAGGCTTAATTAACCAATTTGGTGGGGTTAATCAATTCCAATTGATTTCAAATTTTTATGTGAGGTCTCTCTGATCCTAAAGATCAGTAGAGAATTGTTTTCAAGTCAACTTAATGTGTGGTTAACCTTAATTAATTCAAATTCAATCTTAGGGGTTTAGGCCAATTAAGGTTATTATGAATGAATTAACTCAAAATATATTTTTCATAGGGTCCTCTGGTCCTAAGGAACATCACCAAATTTTTCTAGAATTTATTTTACAACATGCTAATTATTGAAATTAAAATACCTAAAACAGTGACATGAAATTAAAAATTCAATAACTTTTCACAGAGATGGCCTCTGACCTTGAAAAATTCAGGGAATGTTTCCAAGATCAGAGGCTTCAAAAGCCCTATGGTCTCATGTCATGGTGAATTATCTATGAAAATGGAGAATCAAAACATTAAAAATAGTAAATAAATTATTAAAAGTAAAATATTCATCCAATTAAATTGATTTCTTTTCCACATTATTCTCCTCTGTTCACTGAGCAAGATGGTATTTTTATTTTATTTTTGTGATTTTTCTATGCAAAGATATGGATTTTTGAAGTTCTGGGCATTTAAATAATTCAAAAATACCCTATTTATCTACTTATCCGACTCGGCGCCAGCGGAACATCGGCAGCTCCGAAAGCCCACGTGGCGCATTCCCATTCGACGCTGTCACCTGACTCAGCGCTCTAGGGGCCCACGGTTCATGTAACATTCCCTAGTCTGGCACAATCGGAACCGTCCGCTCGATACACGCGCGATCCAAAGGCTCCGGGTCATCGTCTACGACTGGTGTGCACCCGTGACCGTCCACACTAAAACCCTAAGATCTCACTCAATTCTTAATGGATTTTCGTGTTCTTATGCTCTATGGATACGTCTTGAAGAGACGAACACATCCATACAGTTTATAGGCTATGAAATTAACCTAAACAAAATGGAGAATCACTAGAAGCTCAGGAGGAAGAGTGAGTTTATACCTTTGCTCAAAGAAGTGAAGCATCGATCTGAGAGTTGTGTCACCTTCGATTGAGTCCAGGCAAGCTCCAGATGAAGTCTCTGGCTTTGGGGAATTATCCAGGTATGAAAGTGACAAAGGCCGATCACAAAGCTTGCGAGTCGGAAGCAATGACTGGCTCGGTGAGGGGGCTTTTGCTGGGAACTTCTCCTCTTGGTCCGGTGAAGGTGTAGGACCAATCGATTTGGAGATTGGCTCATCTGTGGTGAAGTGTCCTGTTTTTTGGATGGATTTTCAACTCAGAAATTGAGCTCTGTTAATGGGGATTAGGGTAAAGGAACTCTGGGGATCAACTGCTCTGGGTTAGGAGAAGGTCCTGGAGTAATTTTGGCAGAGTTTCCTTAAGGTATGGTTCAACTCCTCTATTGGCCGAGAGGGTGGTGGGTTTAAATACACATGGCTGGAGGGCTTCCCAGGGGCAAGTGGAGGCTGGGATCAGCTACTCAAGGGAGGAGAAGAAGAGCTCTGGTGTCCACTAGGGTTGGGACAGCTCAACAAGGGAGAATTGAATTTTTGGCTCACATGGAGCTCTCAGCCATGGTGTTTTCACGGCGGGCGTGGTGGTCGGCCGGCCGAGCATGGGTCACCATTTGACACGGTGGGGTCAGGGGTTGAATTTGGTGAAGTCAATTGGAGTTTGACATGTGTAAAGGGGCTAAATTGAAATGGAATGGGGAGACGCTCATTTTGGGTTCAAATGAGTCAACCCATGGTTTTGGGCTAGGTTCACCACCCAAGGCCTGGTTTTAGGCTGAAAAGGCTCTGTTGGGTCAGCCAAGAGAAAATGGTGTGGTCTCCATCCATGGTGAGGTGGCTAAGCATGGTTTAGAGTGTGACATGAGTATGGTTAAAAGGCTTAATGAAGGATTAAGAAAGAGGCCCCCTCCACTTTCCATAAATGATATGGTGAGGTGTAAAGTAACTCCCATGGCTTGCATATGGCTTATGCATGGATCCATGGCTTCATTTGGCTTGGGAAAAGATTTGGTCAATTTCATAAAAGGGGATTTTGTAAATTTTGGCATTTTTGGTGGAAATTTGGATGAAGCTTTATTTGGAATGGTTTAATGAAGATTTTGAAACTTAGGGGTGATTTTGATTAAATGGATGATGTAGAGAAATGTCATGTGGGCTTTGGATTGAAAACTTGGGCTTTTGAAATGGTCTTGGGTAGGCTTTTAAAGTGATTTAAGTGGGCTTTTTGGATTTAAAATAAATTTGGGATAAAAATTTTGTAAAGGATTGTGCCAAATAAATGTTGAAATTTGTTTAGGCATGTGTCATGAGTGGTTTGGAACAAGTTTAAAGTGATTTTGAATTGAATTGGGTTGAATTTGGGTTTTTCTTAGTAAAGGGGCCAAGGTGGGCCAAATTGGGCTAACTTGGGCTAAGGTTGGGCTAAAGTTGGATTTGATGTAAAATTAATGTTGATAGATGTTTATGGGAATGTCAAAAAGAGTTTTCAACTTTGGTTGGGCTTTGATTTTGGGATTTGGGCCCATTTGGGTTAGGTTTGGGCTTAGGTCAATTTAAGGGATTTTGGTTTTGGGTTAGGTTTGGGTGGATTTTAGGTTCAAATTTTGGGAAAATCAAGTTAGTGTTTTGTTTATGGGGGTGTTAGGAAGGTTTTAGAAAAGATTTGGGGCCAATTGGAGTTGAATTGGATGGGTTTGAGCTAGGTTTAGGTCATGGGCCAAAATTGGGCCTTAGGCTTCAAGTTGAAATTGGGCTCAAATGTCAATCAAATTGGACTTGTATTTGGTCTAAATTGATATTAGGGATGTTGATTTGAAATTTAAAATAAAATTGGACCAAAATTGAGGCCAATTGGGGTGGTTTGGTCTGACATTTGGTTCATTTGGGTTTAAAATGGGCCAAATTGGGGTTTTTGGTAAAAGTGGGGTAAATTGGCAAAATTGGCCCATGGTGTAGTTGAACAAAATGAAATTGAGAATATTTTGGATTTTCTGGACTTTTTTGGGAATTTTTCTGATTTTTTTGATTTTTGGGCTAAGAAGGGCATTTTGGGTATTTGGAGGGTATTGGGGGGTACTTTTGGAATTTTTGGTATTTTTGGCTATGGATGATCAATTTGAGTGGAGGCAAATTTCTAGGATTGATTTTGGGTAATTTATGTGATTTTCCAAATTTTGGGTAGTTTCAAGGGCATTTGGTAGGTTTAATGGATGTTGGGCCCCGGAGGTCAAAAATCGAAATTTTGGAAAAATGAAGATTGATCAAATTTGAGTAGGATGGAATCACTTTGGTTGAGCCATGAAGCCATATTAAGACCATATGAGCCATGAGAGGACTCATTTGAGGCATTCACTATGTTGTTCCTAACCCTCTTAGCGAGGGCTTAGGGGTTAAGGACCATCCATGTGAATTACCTGCATGAGGCAGGAAGTCAAGTTGGGTGAGAGTGTGGTTTTAGGACTTGGAATGTGTGTGAGAGTGTAGTGTATGTGCAAGTCAATCCTCACCAGACCAGGCCACCCAGGGTATTCCTAAGGCCAAGAAGTCCTATAGGGAACTCATCCTTTAAACCTCCACATTTGATTTCAACCCTCTAGGTGATTAGGGGTTTACAATCAAGCTTGTGGGGTTTGCAAGGAGTCAAGAGGTCTTTGAACTTTCTAAAGGGTGGGTTCCACTTCTAGTCCTCTAAGATTAGTCAAAGGAAAAGCCTAAGGCTAGATCCTAAGTACTAAAGAGAGGAGAAAAAGACCTCATCAAAAATGAGGTCAACAAATTGACCCCCAATAGGTGGGGTGTGCTAACCAAGCACACCGCGCGTATTGGCATTGACCGAAGAGATCAACAAAACCAACACAGATGTCCAAGTGATAAACTTAGGACGAAGTAGAAGAATTTCTGCTGGGGAGTATCAAGTATATTTCCAAGATCGGAGATTCTTGAACTCTCACTGGGGAATGGAAAAGGAGGTGAACTCCAAATCACAAGATCTGGAGAATTCAATTTAGATTTCAGTTTAATTTTAAATTTCAAGTTTCAATGTGTGAGTTCGAATTTCGATTTGAAGTTTGATTTGAAATCGATTTAAGGAAATTTTGAAATTGAAATTTGGATTTGAAATGAGGATTGAAGCCTAGGTTTCAACCTCGAGATTGCGAAGAGAACTGAAATTTAGGTACCAGCCTCGGACTGAGAATTGGAGTTTAAGTATCAATTGAAAAGGATGAGGGTCAGAATTTAGGTGCTGATCTCGAAATGAGAGTCGGAATTTAGGTACCGACTTCACGAAGGATGAGAATCAGAATTTAGGTACAGATCTCGAGAGTGTGAGATTTGAAATTTAAGTATCAAACCTGAAACAGAATCGAAATTTAAGTATCGATCTCGGATGAGAGTCGGAATTTAGGTATCGACATCGAAGGAAGAGAACTGGAATTTAGGTACCAGTCTTGGAATTTAGAATTGAAATTTAGGTATCAATTCGAAAGAGAATTGAAATTTAAGTATCGATCTCGAATGAGAGTCAGAATTTAGGTACCGACCTCGAAGGAAGAGAATTGGAATTTAGGTACCAGTCTCGGAATTTAGAATTGAAATTTAGGTATCAATTCGAAAGAGAATCGAAATTTAGGTATCGATCTCGGATGAGAGTCTGAATTTAGGTACCGACCTCGAAGGAAGAGAAATAGAATTTAGGTACCAGTCTCGGAATTTAGAATTGAAATTTAGGTATCAATTTGAAAGAGAATCGAAATTTAGGTATCGATCTCGAAATGAGAACTGGAATTTAGGTACCGACCTCGAAATGAGAACTGGAATTTAGGTACCAGTCCTAGAAATTTAGAATTGAAATTTAGGTATCAATTCGAAAGAGAATCAAAATTTATATATCGATCTCGAATGAGAGTCGGAATTTAGGTATCGACCTCGAAATGAGAATTGGAATTTAGGTACCAGTCTCAGAAATTTAGAATTGAAATTTAGGTATCAATTCGAAAGAAAATCGAAATTTAAGTATCAATCTCGAATGAGAGTCAGAATTTAGGTACCGACCTCGAAGGAAGAGAACGGAAATTTAGGTACCAGTCTTAGAATTTAGAATTGAAATTTAGGTATCAATTCGAAAGAGAATCAAAATTTAAGTATCGATCTCGAATGAGAGTCGGGATTTAGGTACCGACCTCGAAGGAAGAGAACTGGAATTTAGGTACCAGTCTCGGAAATTAGAATCGAAATTTAGGTATCAATTCGAAAGAGAATCAAAATTTAGGTATCGATCTCGAATAAGAGTCGGAATTTAGGTACCGACCTCGAAATGAGAATTGGAATTTAGGTACCAGTCTTAGAAATTTAGAATTGAAATATAGGTATCAATTCGAAAGAGAATCGAAATTTAAGTATCGATCTCGAATGAGAGTTGGAATTTAGGTACCGACCTCGAAGGAAGAGAACTGGAATTTTGGTACCTGTCTCAGAAATTTAGAATTGAAATTTAGGAATCAATTTGAAAGAGAATCGAAATTTAGGTATCGATCTCGAATGAGAGTTGGAATTTAGGTACCGACCTCGAAATGAGAACTGAAATTTAGGTACCAGTCTCGAAAGTTTGAAGAGGACTAGAAGTTAGGTTATATCCTCGAAGATTTATCTGTATGAAGAGGGACCCAGTCTCATGCCATCAGAACCAAATCGAACAAAGTTCGTGGCTCCGTGTCAATAGAACTAGTTGATCCTCTAAGACACTGAAGAAAAAGAATTGAAAGGAGCTGGTAAGTGTACCAAGCTGAAAAGACTTGACTTAGCAATAAGTCGAGGAAAATATTCAAATTTCAAAAGAGTTTTAAACAGATTTCGATTGGGAGAAGAATTGAAAGGTTCGAATCAGAGGATTCAGATCGGAATTCAATTTGAGATTTAGATTCGTTTTGCTTGTCCTTTAACGATCCCATTTTTTTGTTGTTTATTTAATGTTCATGTGAATTTTGAAGTTCATTTTAATATTCAGATTTTTTTAAGAAAAATTCTCATTTATTTTCTTTTTTTTTTTCTTCGTTCAAAGTTCATTTAACTCTAATGGCGTTTCCCAGTCAATCTGCACAAAAAAGAGGTGAAGGCAAAATATGACGTAGTCATTTTCATTCCAATTTGCTGAAAGTACATCATACAACTTGATCAAGTCATGATGACGTTTTCCTCAGAAATTTTATGTCTCATACAATCCATGTAAATCCAAAATGGACTATATAAACTTCTTGTTGATCCATCCAAAAGCATCTGTCGAAAAATCCATGTCGAATAATAAGAAACATGGGTAATAATATCACCTTCGAAGCCACCCTTGGCAGGAGTGTCGCATGGGTGTGCATTGGAGGTGTGCTATTTCCCATGTAACTCACAGCTCGTAGGGTCGAAGACTCTCCAATTCTGGATCTGGCTGAAAGTGGTAAGACATTTTTCTGTCCTTCATTCTTCTAAAATTAACTGAGATCCGCTCTACAGGCACTCCTGGAATGCAATGCTTCGCAACGTCTGCTCCGTTTCCTTTTAACACCAGGACGGAACCTACCGGTAGTGGTATCTCCACCGGCCCTCGGAACTCACCGGGGCCTGCAATCCAGAGGTCAGATCCGAACATGATGTTGCACTGGCTGAGGAATGACACTGTGCAGAATGGTCTAACAAAGTCATGATGGTCTATATGTGGCGGTATGCAGTATCCTTCCTTGTAGATGTTGATAATGCAGTTGTTGGGTATGCAATCTGCAGGCAGTACCCTCCATGTTATCATCCTTTTCACCATTCTCTTGATGACTCTAGGCATTGGATCCACCTCACAGCGACAGAGTATCCCTGGTGGATTTCATTTTCTGTCTGTGGCAAAATTGTAGCAACATCCGCATTGGATTGTAACTCTTCCCTTTCCCGGCATCCCTCTTCGGGGTTCTGAATACGTCTTTTCTCTCAGGCGGCCAGCTCGACCCATTTTCTGTAATTCAAGGATGCAATCTACAATTTGTTGTTGCTCATAATATGAGAAAACATTTGTATGTAGCTTGAGGCCTTCCAAGATTTTGACCCTCTTGTTTCCAATTCTTTCAAAGTATTCAAAGGTTTTCTTCTCAACTAATTACATTTTCTCTAGCTCGTATTCCGGGATTATCTAAAGTCCTCGGTGTCTAGTAACATACTGCTGGATGTATGGATCAACACCAGCACATTCTTCTACATGTCTCGGCTCCTCGGGGATAGTCTCCGTAGGGACATCCTCCGGGGTTGCTTTCGCAACAAGAATCTTCGGATCCGGTACATATGCTCAGAGTCGAGGTACCGACTCTATTTCTGCTTTTCTTGGTATTTCTTTTATTTGTTCCGACCTTCTTGGAATTGACTTTCTTCTTTCTGGTTCCTGCAGAACCAGTCTCCTTGGAGCATTTGTACTAACAGTATCCACTGTCCGTTCATATTGATCTTCTGCTAACTTGGTTAGCATTTTGTGAATGCGACGATTCTTATTTCTTCGCTGGGTAGCAGTGAAACTAACTCTCCTTACCCCTTGAATTTCTGCGGGTGTGGCACTGACAAGCCTACCCTCTGCTGTGGCAACCACGGACTTAATTTTTCTATCTTCTCCGGTTGCATGCGTGGCGTTTGTTTTCCTTTTCTTGTTGTTGGATTGGTGGCTCAGGCCACCCATTTCATCACTGTCTGGCTGTGAAGTTTTTCTCGATCAACTGGGATCCAATCATTTTCTTCATATTGTAAGCCGACTCGGTGTAAAGTCCGAGTCAATCTCTATCACTTGCTCCATCCCTCACCCTCTTTTCATCAAGTGCTAGACTCACGCCATTTCTAAAGTTTAGAACCAACCGCCCGTTCGACATTTCCCTGCGAAAAAACAAGGAAAGGATCAGGGGCTGTACTAAGAAGAAGAACAATAAGAAAAAAACTTAAAAAATTCTTATTCACTTCTTTTAAATTTAAAGGAAGTAGGAAGAGATGAGGAAATATCAGGAATGAACGGATTTAAGAGGAAAAATTGACATTTTATTATTATGATTTCCCGTGTTTTCTTTTTAACATTTTCATTGATGAGATTTTTTTTTATCATCCATTTTATTTTGTTTTGGGTTCGGACCCAGTCACAAAGTGATTACTTCACCAGTGTTTCTAGGGATAAGATTCTATTTTAGATGCCACCCTTCGAAACATCAGGTTGTGTAATACTTCTTTAAATACCGTCCATTGATTGGAAGCATGGGTCGTTCTCCACGACAATTCACAAGCTGGTAGGAAACTCCTGAGTAGACTGTCTCGACCACAAACGGCCCTTCCCATGTTCGTTCAAATTTACCACATATCTTGGGATGTGCAAGAATAGGTCTTATGAGAACAAGAACTAAGTCACCGACTTTGAAAGTTCTTGGATAGACCAGTTTATCATGGGCCTGGATCATCTTGGCTTGATACAGTTCCAAATTCTGTTGCTCGGAAAGTCTATTCCCTTCCAAGCTTTCCAGCTCTTCTAGTCGTAGTCTGGCATTTTCTTCTGTAGTGATCTTTTCTGCAACTACAATTCGGAGTGACGGAAGCTGAACTTCTAGGGACAAGACGGCCTCGGACCCGTACACTGAAGCGTAAGGTGTAGACTGAGTAGGAGTCCTAAAAGTCGTCCTGTAGGCCCATAAGGCTTCTAACAACTTCTCGTGCCAATTTCTCTTGTTTTCGTCCAAATTTTTCTTTAAAATTTGAATGAGAGTTTTATTAAAAGCCTCGGCCAAGCCGTTTGCTGTTGGGTAGTAGATCGTTGAGTATCGTCAATCGATCCCGTGTCTTCTGACAAAATTGTTGATCTTTGTACTTTTGAATGCAGACCCATTATCTGAAATGATTCTGTGGGGGTACCCCAAAAAGGTAGACGACTTGATTCCTGAAGAACTATAGCACGTGATGTGCCTTCACTTCTCTGAGTGGTATAGCTTCTGCCCATTTAGAAAAGTAGTCTGTAGCTACAAGAATGAAGCGATGTCCTCTTGAAGAAGGCGGTTCTATCGGACCCACTATATCTGTGCCCCAACACTCGAATGGCCACGACGCGATTGTCGGATGTAGCACATTTGGAGGTTGGTGTAGAACCACTCCATGCACTTGGCACTGGTGATAGCTTTTGGCAACTTTCATATAGTCGGTAATCATTGAGGGCCAGAAGTACCCTAGTCTTTTAATCTTCATTTTCATTTTCGGACCTGATTGATGAGCGCCACAAAGTCCTGAATGTACTTCTTTAACGATTTCATGAGCCTCGGACATGCTCAGGCATCTTAGCCACATCTGATCAAAAGACCTTCTGTATAATGTATTGTTTATTAATGCGTAAGACAGAGTTCTTTTCTTGATTTTATGGGCTAACGACTTATCGTCCGGTAGGTTTCCTGTCTGCAAGTAGTCTATTAATGGCTGCCGCCAATCTTCTGTATTTTTTATCACTGCTGCAATTGTTTCTTCTGCTCTTTCTGATTTGTGTATTGTGTCCATGTCGAGCTGTGATAGGACCTGTCGTCCTTGAACTGACACTTCAACTGACTCATCTTGCAAGCAGGCAAATTCCTTTGCAAGGCGGGCTAGCGCATCGGCGAGAGCATTTTCTTTTATGGGAATCTTGTAGATTGTTACATTTGGGATTAGTTCCAACAATTTCATGGCGTACTGAAAGTACTGCTCAAGTCTTGGCTTTAAAATTTTGTACTGTCCGGTGACCTGTTGAATGATCAACTAAGAATCTCCGTAGATGTTGATGTCCGTTATTCCCATATGAAAGGTTAATTCCAATTCGATTATAAGAGCTTCATATTCTGCCTCATTGTTTGTACACGGTTCTGTTAAGTGGTAGGAGTATTTTAACATCCCCCGCTCCATTGTTATAAAGATTAGTCAGATTCCTGCCTTACCGGGCACTATCGTTTGCAATTCTTTGTTCTTCTATGCTGAGGATGCACCGTCGAAGTATAGTTCCTAACGTTAATCATCGGGGTCTTCTAGGCTCATTATCTGCTCGTCTGGCAAATCGTCGTTGAAAGGCGAATCTGTCGGTAAAGGGTGTGCTGCAAGGAAGTCAGCTAGGACTTGTCCCTTTACGGCGCGAAGAGGAACGAAAGTTATGTTGAATTGCAATAGTATCATCGACCACCTGGCAAGTCTGCCACAAAGCGTCAGTCAGGTCATCAAGTATTGCAACGGATTAACTCTAGAAATAAGGTTGACCTTATGAGAAAGCATGTAATGCCTGAGCTTTTGAGCGGCGAAGATCAGGGCCAAACAATGCTTCTCAATCGGAGGATACTTTACTTCCGTTGGGATTAGACAACGGCTTAAGTAGTAGAGAGCATTTTCTTTTCCCTCATCATTGACCTGGGCTAGCAAGGCTCCAAGGGAGTTGTTTAGAGCCGCGGTATAAAGTATCAACGGTCTACCTGAGACTGGGTCTGCTAAGACAGGAGGTGTCATTAAATATTGCTTAACATCCTTGAAAGCCCGCTGGCATTTCTCAACCCAAATGAATTTGGTGTTCTTTTTAACTAATGTCGAGAAGGGCTAGCACCTACCTGACAAGTTCGAGATAAAGCATCGAAGATATGCCAACTTCCCTTGAAAGGATCGTAGTTGTTTCAATGTTTTGGGAGGAGGCATTTCTAAAATAGCTTTAATCTTTTCCGGATCGATTTCAATTCCGCGATGTTGGACAACAAATCCTAAGAATTTCTCGGAGGTGACGCTGAATGCACATTTTAAGGGATTCATCTTAAGGTTGTATTGTCTTAGTCGCTTGAAAACAATTCTCAAATCATACAGGTGATCTTCCTTCAGTTTGCTTTTGATGACCACATCATCCACGTAGCACACGACTTGGTTGTGAATGATATCATCAAAAATCTTCGTCATCGCTCTTTGGTATGTTGCTCTTGTGTTCTTTAATCCGAATGACATTACTGTGTAGCAATACACTCCGATCGGCGTTCTGAATGCCGTGAGCTTTTCGTCTTCTGGTGCCATCTTTATCTAGTTGTATCCTGACGATCCATCCATGAAAGAGAAGATTTCATGTGTTGAAGCAATGTCGATCATCAGTTCTGGGATTGGTAGTGGAAAATCATCCTTTGGACATGCTTTATTCAAATCTCTAAAATCCACGTAAATTCTGATTTGTCCATTCTTCTTCCTGACTGGTACCACGTTGGCTAGTCAAGTAGGGTATTGTTCTTCACGGACAAATTTAGCGTCTTTTAGCTTCTTAACTTCAGCTATTACTTGTTGCTCAATTTCTAGACGCATTCTTCTGGGATCTTGTCTGATTGGAACGGAAGTAGGATCTACTCCTAGTTTGTGAACTGCGACTTCTGGAGCTAATCCTGGCATTTCTTCGTAACTCCAAGCAAAACAGTCCTTGAATTCCATTAGTAGCTTGATTATTTCCTTAGAATTTTCTTTACTAAGTAAGGAGCTAACAAAGGTTGGCCTAGGCTCTTCGCTAGTACCTAAGTTAACTTCCATTAACTCGTCTATTATAGATTTGATTTCTTCTTCGAATTCTGGTGGAGCGTTGCCGATTGGTAGATCCTCAAGATCTTCTGAAGCTTCCAAGCAGTCTTCATTAGGTTCACAAGTGACAACCAAGCAAAATCTTGTATCATCAAATGATCCTACCGTGCCGAATCCGAGACCATGTTTTGAATTGGGAGGCCGGCCGGCATTATTCCATAATTTTTCAAAGTGTTGTGATCGGCCTTTTGTCCATTGTCGAGGTAAGACACCACGTTGAATTAAATTTTGAACACAGGGAGAGTACCACTCAAAAGGTAATTCCATTAATTCGGAAGAAGTAACATCTTCGAATTGTACATCTTTTTCAGTATTGGAAGAAGAAGCACCACGGTAAAACTTGATCAGCTTAATATCGCCACCATGTACTTACTTGACCACCATACCCTTGATCTTATTAGAATGGATCGGGGTCAGGGTCATAGTATGTACATAATGGTTAATCTTCTCGTACATTGATTTGTATTCTTCATTCTTTTCATCTTCGAGAGGGATCTTGAACTGGTGTTTCTTTTGACTTATTGTCGCTGCTTCTTTCTTGATTTCTTCTTCTTCTTCAGAGCTATTCTCCCAAACAACATCGATGACTGGTTTCTTTTGTCCAACTGTTCCAACATTTCTTCCACGTCCTCGTCCTCGGCCTCGACCTCGGGTGCGAGTTCTGGAGAAATCTTCACCATCTCGTCGTAAGGGAGTGGTGAGTAACTATTGGACTAGTACTTCAGGTTCTTCATCGTCTCGAATCTCTTTTGCTTCATTTAGTATGGTATTTCTGGAGAAGATTGTTTTCTTCGGAGGCGCGTAGTAGGCCGCATCTTCATGAATTCCAATCTCGTGTACGGAGAATGGTTGCAAGTCACCATTGATACACTGTTCCCCTCCTTCGTAATACTTTATGCACTGGTGCAGAGACGACGGTACCATCCGATTTTCATGGATCCATGGCCGACCCAGCAGAGCGTTGAACGATGTCTCAGAATCAATTATGTGAAATTTTGCGGTTGTCTTTGCTAAATCACTGGTCTTCATTAGTAATGTTATCGATCCAAGAGCTCTTTCTCCGTTTTGATTGAAGCCTCTTAATAGCATCTTGTCTGCTTCAAGCTCGCGAGCATCAATTTCTAAATATGCTAGTGCCCGAAGATTCATTATGTTGATTGATGCTCCCAGATCAACCAACACTTTTGAGAGCGTAAACCTTCCAATAGTGACTGAAATATATAATGGTCGGTTGTGATCTGCTGTTCCTAGTAATAGATCATTGTCCGTGAAGGTAACACCTCGCTGTTCTCTTAACGAGCAAACCTCGTCGAAGGAATTACCGGCCATCTGGGCTAAACAAATCTCTGGATCAAGTAAAGCCTTGATCAGAGCCTCTCTCATCTCCTTTGACATGATCATAGCGTCGTATATGCTTAGTTTGGCTGGTAGCTTCCTAAGATGGGATAGCACATTGTAGTCTACTTTATTACCATGTTCCTCGGTTTTTTCCCAAATGGACAGTTCCTCTGCCGGGGTTGGCTCTTCCTAAGCAACCACCTGCTTTCTTTTATCCTTTGGACCCATTCTCGGGGGTAGAAATTTTCCACTTCTTAAATTTATTTCAATTATTTCTTCTGAATTTGGTGTTTTCTTTTGAATCGGAGCAACTGGCTCTTCTGAAGTTGCTTCGGTGTCTGATGGTTCTAATTCTATCGTGATCGGAGCCCCTCGGAATTCACAAATGGACTCGTTGCTTGTATAGCTTTTGTAGCCTCCTTTGTGAACATCTTCTTCGTCGTGGTCATCGAGGTTATGTATGATTTGAGAATTGTTATTTGTATTGGAATCGAGATCCGGATTAAGTCGGTTGTCGCTAGTTACGTAATCATTAGAAACGATCAAACGTAGCCAACGCCATAACCCTTATCATTATAAGATCCCGCCGGGGTGAGCAGATAATCATACAGAGTTAGGAGTTTGAGGGATTTCTCCCCCGAATCAGAAATAACCATCCTAGGATAAGCAGCCCCTAGTCTACCCTTCGGAGCCTCGGTCTTCTTTTCTTCCACGATCTTCTCCTCCTCCTGGGGCGGTTCTTCAATCGCAAGTGATAGTGCCGGCTCGACAGGTTTCAAACTTTGAGTTGAAGCGTGTACCGAAGCGGTTTGTATGTGATCCAAAATTTTCTTTAAAGACTTTGTCCAGACGGTACTCCATCCATCATCAGTCGCATAAGGGTCTATCGGAACAATAGGATCCGTTGAAATAACATTGACGGAACCTCCTTTCTGGGGTTCCTTCATGTATTCCGTTGGGATCGTTATGTTCCTTTTTCGGAGATTGTCATCAAGCCAACTCTTGAAAGTGATGCAATCCTCTATCTTATGTCCTAGCATCTAGTGGTAAGGGAAATAGTTCGGATGATCTTTCTTATCGACTTCTTCCGGCTTCTTGGGCTCTGGCAGCTGAAAATTCGGTGTCTTCATTAAGCTACGGAACATCTTTGCTACTACTTTAGTTTTGAATGGATATTCTTTATTTATAAGTTCTCTTAAGGCACGTGATGAACGCGGCTGTTGTTCATAATGTTGAGGCGACTGATAGCTCGGACAAGGTTGCTGATAGGCTTGCTGAGGTTGCTGATAAGTCTGTTGTGGTGGTTGATATCTAGGCTGTGGCCGCTCTGACTGTATCTGAACCGACTGCTTGCCTTTATCTACTACCGCGACGATTCCAGATTTCTTTTCAAATGTTTTCACAGTTTTCTGCTTATTTTTCTTATCCACAAAACTTAACTATTTTGCCTCTTCTTGCAAGCTCCCGACCTTGCTAAGCAACTTCTCGAAAGTCTTGATTGTAAATCCTTTAAGGAGAAGTGCTATCAGGCCATGGATACTTTTAAGTAGGATGCCGATCGCATGTTGTTCTTGAAGCCGTGGTTCACACTTCATGCTTAAGTTTCTCCATCGAAGTATGTAATCCACTAAAGTCTCGTTCGGCTTTTGTTACTCCACCACTAGATCACCGATAGTGATGTGGTGCTGAGCTCCGGCAAATCATTTAACAAAGAGATTTTCTAGTTCTGAAAAGGACTTTACTGAACTGTTCGACAATTCTGCGTACCAGTCAAAGGCAATCCCTGATAAATTGCTGACGAACTGTCAGAAGAGTAAAGCATCACTCCCACCGGCATTGCAGAAACTAGCACGAAAATGTGCAACATGTTGTCGGGGGTTTCCTGTTCCATCAAAAGTCTTAAACAGAGGTGTACGAAGCCTTTTGGGTATTAGATCGCATCAAATTCTTCGGGGTAAGGTCTACTCATCTGAATAGATGCTCCACTTTTAAATTGTGCTAGGGCCTCTCGCACTTGCTGTTCTACCATGCTCTTAATGTCATTTTCTGGAATCATGCTTTGTGTAGAATCCTTCTTTGGTGGTTCGTCTCCGTTGACGGATGTGATCTCTTTTCCTCCATCTACAATATGGATAATTTCGGGGTGTTTTTTTTCTGAGGTTATAGCTGACTCTGGAGAGTGGCTAAGGTAGCAGCCATCTCTTCCATCCTCTTTGCCATCTGGGAAATTGTGTCATCTCTCTCCCGAATCTGTGCTCTCATCACTTTCGGTTCATCTCTTTCCGCGGCTTCCGGAGCACCTTACGAAGCTGACGATGCTCGTGTCTCAACCATGTTGATCTCGGCATACTCCTTATCCATGAACTCTGATGATTCAACTTCATTTCTTAGTTCTTCTTCTCTTTCTTTTGCTAACCATCGGATGTCGGTTCTTAATTTGTCCATGGCATCCTCTAGTGGCCCTTTTTGTACGGTCTCGCAGTTGTCTTGTGACGGTTGTTGAACTTCCTTCCCGAGAGTCCCCTTTATTGCAGTAGCACTTTCTTCTGATTCAAGTCTCCTGACGAGACTTTTCTTCTCAGGACATTGTTTTGGTCTTAGCTCGCTAGTAGTAGGTCACCATACCATCCTTCTTGCAGTCGGAAGCCTAGGACTGGATGGTCTGTCGGCTATATGCTGGAAGGTGGTATCCTCCCTAATTTGTAGACTCGATACAACAACGGGTGGACTGGCTTTTATCTTCTTTTTTTGTTTCTCTGTGGCGACAACGAGCTCTATTCGCGGTCCGAGGCGGGATTTAGCTGGCACTCGTCCTATTCTTCTTAAGATTTCTGACACAGGGCATCTTTCTTTCTTTGCCAATTTTTCTATCACGGCTTGCAGCCGAGTAAATGGCGTAGTCTTATCCCTTTTTCTCTTGTAATTGTTGTAGTACGCAGGTTGGGGTAATGCAGCGGCGATCCTATGGACATTCTCTTCATCTAATGAGGCAGAGAGAGGGTGAAACATACTCCCTTCCAACAGAGGTATATACTCAGGCAGTTCTTCTCTTTCCTCAGGAATTTCTTCTAGAAAAGTAACTTCAGCAGCTCTGGCTTTCTTGGCGATCTTTCTGCTTCTATTTCTCCTTTGAGTCCGAGTTAGGGGTGCAATTCTTGAACTGGACCTAATCTCAAAAAAAGATGGTATTGTGGCAAAATTTGTACCCTCCACGGTGACAGGCTCATCACAAACTTAGATTTCCTTCCCCTTCAGTTTGGCAGAATTCAGGATAGGTGCGGAGATGACTAGACCGGTGGGGGTAAAGACAACAGTCCTCCTATGAACAGTAGTACTCCTCTCAGCTGGAACCCTTTGCAGGGGAGGAAATTCTTGAGTCGATTTCAAGTTGAACTCAATCACGGGCTCTTCAGTTTCTGACACTTTGTCCATTTATGTGAAGAGAGTGACGTCAGCAAACTTGATATCTGTGTTGCTGAATCCTTGTCCAAAATGGATGATTCCATTGTCGGACATCTCATCCTTGTAAACGGTGAAGTCCATTCCATTGGTGAAGGAGAAGATTAATTTTGGGGCAGTCATTTTCTGCAGGGCAGGTTCCGAATGTCAGTCCTGAATTATGCTTCTTTCCGTCGTAAAGTTTGGGACGAAAAAGAAAGAGTCCGAACACATTTTCATTTATCTTAGTGTATTTTTTATTTTTAGAAGAGATTGTTTATTAGGAGGTTCGTTTGTTAGAAACAAAACGATTAAAGGCAAAAAGGGTTATATAAAAGGTAAAGGGCTCGATTCAGAATTGGAAAGGAAGAGAAAGTCTTATGCAAGACTTCTCGACTAGAACGATCGCTCCTAAACTATCTCCTATTAGGGGTCCACCCCACCTCAGAAAAGAGGTAAAAGGATCTCGGAACCTCTCCGTTTAGGGGTGTCTAAACAGTGGCTCCTAAATCCGAGAGGAGTTAACTATACTCGTTTAAGACAGAAATGAACGGGGTATTCCAACGGAAGAATGGTAGTTTTGGTCCACTAGGGATACGGACTCACTACCAATTTATGAAAGCAAAACCATCTAATCAAAATGGAGAGAGGAACTAGTCCCCAGCAGAGTCGCCAGAAATTGTACGGCTTATTTTTAGGTTGTGTGTTGTATTTTAAAAAAGGGGGTGGCCTACAGAAGTTGTCGGCGAATTTTAAATTTTAAATTTAATTTAAATATATATATATATATATATATATATATAATTTCAAAAGTAGTATTTGATTTTGAAAATAATTTTTAAATTTGAAGATTTTAAGATATGAAATCAAACTGATCTCACATCCCAAATAGTTTATATAAACAAGCGCCGCATCACAAACCGTGTATCTATCCCGAAGAATAGACACACTGTTTTATGATGGGGCTCGATTAAATAAACTAGGAGATTTGTGACATCCATTTGGTCTGCGAACCAATCTTATAAGCTGACAAGTTTACCTACTTAATATAAATGAATTAAGCAGGGTTTATATTACCTGGGTTCTTAAAGTTCTCTATAAGGGCAAGCCCCTATAGTTAATTACATCTTAAATGACGGGAATCATTTAAGAAAACTCTCGATAATGATCAGTGGTTTTGCTCTCAAGAATTTTAAAGTTTAGGGTTTTCAAAGGATTAAATTTTGGAATTTCAAAAAGGGGTGGATCAAATTTGGAACAGTTATTTTCAGGAGTCCAAAGGAAGAGAAGTAGGAGAAGCTGAGGATCCAAGAAGAAATCTTGGCAACTTCCCAAACTATCCTATTGTTTGGCTTCAATTTGGGATTTTATTTAATGTTTCGATCCTACCAATTTTAATTGATTAGGACTTTTATTTGTATGATATAAACACATAAATAGCCTCAAAGATGTGAGGATTTATGTCGTACCAAACAACTACCTCGGAATCCTAAGACCGATTAGGACTTAAATTGCATAAAATGATTATGCAAGTGCTTAACGAAAAGGTTGAGGATTTATGTTGCACTAGGCAAACTACCTCGAAATCCTATGGATTTGTTGTTTAAAACTAGGAAAGGTCTTGCTGAAGTAGATCTGAGTTTTGCTGATGATGATGGCCGAGCTGCCAACCATGCTCCGAGCTCCTTCTTGTTACAGAGGTTTAGTTTTAGAAATCTTAAATCAGGAGATGAGAGAAGTGTTTTGGTTTAGAGAAAATCTTAAAATCCATGTGTTTGTAATATTTTAATTAAAACAAATCTTAAAGTTATTTAAAGAGAACCGATTAAGATCCCACGGTTCCGTCATCCCGGCACCGTTATTTTCATCGAATTCACTTAGTCCAGATGAATTTGCTAAACTCAATTGAATGAGTTCCACACTTTCATTTAGACCTTGGGAAATCCCGTTAGCAACACGTGGGTTACATCATCCGAGGTATTCCCGATCATTCAACGAGA
The DNA here is from genome assembly GCA_022702705.1 of Papilionanthe hookeriana x Papilionanthe teres. NCBI lineage: Eukaryota > Viridiplantae > Streptophyta > Magnoliopsida > Asparagales > Orchidaceae > Papilionanthe > Papilionanthe hookeriana x Papilionanthe teres. The sequence goes on from CM040425.1 coordinate 45,003,583, forward strand.
CGTTTTAATTTAGTTGCAATTATAGTTTTGTTGTTCTGTTTGTGATTAAATTTTAAGTTATTTTATATTTTGGAATGTTGTGGTGGTGAATTTTATCTTGCAATGACTTTTAATTTAGTTTTGGTTTCAGTTCAGGGACTACCCTAAAGGTTTTGATTTTCATGCAACAGTTTTATTTATCATGCAAGAAAAGTAAAGTATAGTGCATGTAAGTAAATTGCAATAAAGTAAATTGCAATAAAATAAAAGCGTACCTGGAGGTTCTTCCCGTCATCCCAAGCTGCACTTAAAACACATGTTAAGGTATTTAAATATTTCAACAGATACCTAGATAAAGCTAAGGGAAGGGTTTTGGTTGTCTACCAAATTCCTAATCCTATAACTAGTCATCTACTATGACGTCTAGGTTCTTGGTTTGGTTTTAAAGATGATTTTCTTCATCAAAGAACAATTAGATTCAATTGTTCTTCTAAAACTTGCTGTCATATTGAGGAAGTGCTTAGGACGAGCCCTAAACATCTTTTCAATATTTCTGAGATTTTTTTTGAGTCCAAGTAAATTTAATTGCACAGGTGAATTAATCATCCATGAGTTTAGTTAAACTTTGTTTCTTGCTCAATGAACTTAGATGAATGAAGTGACATCTCACTTAATACTCTATTTAAGAGTTATAATAATTAAAGCATTTAAGGGCAAGTTGGTCTATCGAGAATTTTAATCATAATTAATTAAAAGTTTGAGTTAATGGTTTAAAGTGTTTTAATTTAATTATGAGGTTTTAATTAATAACTTTAAGTTTGGAATAGTATTCAAATTATTTTAGATTTAATTCTTAATGATTTCTTTTAGGTTTGTTGTTAAATGATTTTTAATTTAATTTAATTCAATTTGATTTTAATTTAATTTAATTTAATTTTAATTTAATTTTAATTTAATATTAATTTAATTTAATTTTAATTTAATTTAATTTAATTTAATTTAATTTAAATTTATTTAATTTTTAATTTAATTTAATTTAATTTTAATTTAATTTAAATTTAATTTAATTTAATTTTAATTTAATTTTAATTTAATTTTAATTTTAATTTAATTTAAATTTACTTAATTTTTAATTTAATTTTATTTTAATTTAATTTTAATTTAATTTTAATTTAATTTTAATTTAATTTTAATTTAATTTAATTTAAATTTAATTTAATTTAATTTAAATTTAATTTAATTTAATTTTAGTTTTAATTTTGATTTTAATTTTAATTTTAATTGTTAGTTTTAGTTTAACTTTAATTTTTATTTAATTTTAATTTAATTTAATTTAGTTTTAGTTTTAATTTTAGTTTTAATTTTAGTTTTAATTGTTAATTTGGATTATTATTTTAATTTTTAATTAAGAATTAAATATTGTTAAAGTGACTTATTTAGGGATTTTTAAATTATAGAATAAATGTCCTCTTAATGATATCCCTATTTTAATAATCCAAATTTAAATATATTCTTTCTAAAATCTAAATCATTTAATTAATTAAAATTTCATTTTTGATATTTTCAAAATGTTTAATGGGTTTCTACCCCTTTATTTCCCTAAGTTTCAATCATCCAAGAGAAAATTAAGATCAAATATTTTACCTCCCCATTTTGATTAAACCTAAAGTTTTAATTAAGGGTTAAAATTTTTAATTACCTTTATGCTCTTTTAAGCTTATTTATTTCATAACACACTAAATTGAGCTCAAATGAATTTGAAATTTTTACGTCACCTCACTCACATGTGAAACTCACATGTCAATTAAGACATTAGAGGAGAAAATGTGATTTTTCTGAATTTTATTTATTTATATAATTATTTTTAGTAGAAAATAAGGGTTTTTAAAGAAAATTCAACAACATGACCAAGGAAAAGTTGCTGTCCTTAAGAAAATTATGAGATGTTCCTAATGACTAGAGGACCACTTAGACCAATTTTGGTGATTTTTTGAATTATATTTTATTTATTATAATTATTTTGAGTTTTAGAGTATTAATTAATTATAAAATAAAATAAAAGTTGAAAAATAGATTTTATATTTTTCTTAAATCTCTCTAACCTCAAAGATTTCAGAGAAATAAATTTTATAATTTTCTGATTTTGCTTTGATTTATTAGAATTATTTTAGTGAAGAAGGTTAAAAACTCAATATTTTATCCTAGGGACTTAGGAAAAATATTTGGTTTGTTCCTAAGTGATTAGGAATCTAAATGTGACATTTTTATGAATTTTAATATTTTTATGATTTTTATTACTTTCTAATTATTAAAATATTAAAATATTGTGAAAAATTAAATTCTTTAGACAATTTCAATTTTAATTTTCTTGAACTCCCCTGATATGAAAGAAGCTCCAAAATCATTTTTGTGAATTTTTGAAAAGTATTTTTGGAGTTATGAATTTTTAAAGTTCCATTTTGCTTATGAGGCTTAATTAACCCATTTGGTGGACTTAATCAATTTCAATTGATTTCAAATTTTTATGTGAGGTCTCTCTAATCCTTAAGATCAGTAGAGAATTGTTTTCAACTCAATTTGATGTGTGGTTAACCCTAATTAATTCAGATTCAATCTTAGGGGTTTAGGCCAATTAAGGCTATTATGAATGAATTAACTAAAAATATATTTCTGATAGGGTCCTCTGGTCCTAAGGTACATCACCAAATTTTCCTAGAATTTATTTTACAACATGCTAATTATTGGAATTAAAATACCTAAAACAGTGACATGAAATTTAAAATTCAATAACTTTTCACAGAGATGGCCTCTAACCTTGAAAAACTCAGGGAATGTTCCCAAGATCAGAGGCTTCAAAAGCCCTATGGTCTCATGCCATGGTGAATTGTCCATGAAAACGGAGAATCAAAACATTGAAAATAGTAAATAAATTATTAAAATTAAAATACTCATCCAATTAATTTGATTTCTTTTCCACATTATTCTCCTCTGTTCACTGAGCAAGAGGGTATTTTTATTTTATTTTTGTGATTTTTCTATGCAAAGATATGGATTTTTGAAGTTCTGGGCATTTAAATAATTCAAAAATACCCTATTTATCTACTTATCCAACTCGGCGCCAGCGCAACATTAGCAGCTCCGAAAGCCCACAAGGTACATTCCCATTCGGCGCTGCCATCTGACTCAGCGCTCTAGGGGCCCGTGGTTCATGTAACATTCCCTGGTCTGGCGCAATCTGAACTGTCCGCTCGATATACGCGCGATCCAATGGCTCCCGGTCATCGTCTACGACTGGTGTGCACCCGTGACCGTCCACACTAAAACCCTAAGATCTCACTCGATTCTCAATGGATTTTTGTGTTCTTATGCTCTATGGATTTGTCTTGAAGAGATGAACACACCCATATAGTTTATAGGACATGAAATTAACCTAAACAAAATGGAGAATCACTGGAAGCTCGGGAGGAAGAGTGAGTTCATACGTTTGCTCAGAGAAGTGAAGCTTCGATCTGAGAGTTGTGTCACCTTCGATTGTGTGCAGGCAAGCTCCAGATGAAGTCTCTGGCTCTGGGGAATTTTCCAGGTATGAAAGTGACCAAGGCCGATCACAAAGCTTGGAGGCTGGAAGCAAAGGCTGGCCTGGTGAGGGGGCTTTTGTTGGGGAACTTCTCCTCTTGGTCCGGTGAAGTTGTAGGACCAATCAATTTGGAGATTGGCTCACTGTGGTGAAGTGTCATATTTTTTGGGTGGATTTTCAACTCAGAAATTGAGCTCTGTTAATGGGGATTAGGGCAAAGGAACACTGGGGATCAACTACTCTGGGTTAGGAGAAGGTCCAAGAGTAATTTTGGCAGAGTTTCCTTAAGGTCTGGTTCAACTCCTCTTTTGGCCGAGAGGGTGGTGGGTTTAAATAGACCTAGCTAGAGGGCTTCCCAGGGGCAATTGGAGGTTGGGATCGGCTACTCGAGGGAGGAGAAGAAGAGCTGCGGTGTCCACTAGGGTTGGGACGACTCGATGAGGGAGAATTGAATTTTGGCTCACATGGAGCTCTCGGCCATGGTGTTTTCCGTGGCGCGTGGTGGCGGCCGGCCCGAGCATGGGTCACCATCTGACTCAGTGGGGTCAGGGGTTGAATTTGGTGAAGTCAATTGGAGTATGACATGTGTAAAGGGTCTGAATTGAAATGGAATGGGGAGAGGCTCATTTTGGGTTCAAATGACTCAACCCATGGTTTTGGGCTAGGTTCACCACCCAAGGCCTGGTTTTGGGCTGAAAAGGCTAAGTTGGGTCAGCTAAGAGAAAATGGTGTGGTCTTCATCCATGGTGAGGTGGCTAAGCATGATTTAGAGTGTGACAAGAGTATGGTTAAAAGGCTTAATGAAGGATTAAGAAAGAGGCCCCCTCTACTTGACATAAATGATATGGTGAGGTGTAAAGTAACTCCCATGGCTTGCATATGGCTTATGCATGGCTCTATGGCTTCATTTGGCTTGGGAAAAGATTTGATCAGTTTCATGAAAGGGGATTTTTAGGAATTTTGGCGTTTTTGGTGGAAATTTGGATGAAGCTTTATTTGGAATGGTTTAATGAATATTTTAAAACTTAGGGGTGATTTTGATTAAATGGATGATGTAGAGAAATGTCATGTGGGCTTTGGATTGAAACTTGGGCTTTTGAAATGGTCTTGGGTGGGCTTTTAAAGTGATTTAAGGAAGTGGGCTTTTGGATTTAAAATAAATTTGGGATGAAAATTTTGTAAAGGATTGTGCCAAATAAATGTTTCAATTGGTTTAGGCATGTGTCATGAGTGGTTTGGAACAAGTTTAAAGTGATTTTGAATTGAATTGGGTTGAATTTGGGTTTTTCTTAGTAAAGGGTCCAAGGTAGGCCAAATTGGGCTAACTTGGGCTAAGGTTGGGCTAAAGTTAGATTTGATGTAAAATTAATGTTTAGAAATGTTTATGGGAATGTCACAAAGAGTTTTCAACTTTGGTTGGGCTTTGATTTTGGGATTTGGGCCCATTTGGGTTAGGTTTGGGCTTAGGTTAATTTAAGGGATTTTGGTTTTGGGTTCAGTTTGGGTGGAGTTTAGGTTCAACTTTTGGGCAAATCAACTTAGAAGTTTTTTATGGGGGTGTTAGGAAGGTTTTAGAAAAGATTTGGGGCAATTGGAATTGAATTGGATGAGTTTGAGCTAGGTTTAGGTCATGGGCCAAAATTGGGCCTTAGGCTTCAAATTGAAATTGGGCTCAAAAGTCAAACAAATTGGACTTGGATTTGGTCTAAATTGATATTATGGATGTTTATTTGAAGTTTATAATTGAATTGGACCAAAATTGAGGCCAATTGGGGTGGTTTGGTTTGACATTGGGTTCATTTGGGTTTAAAATGGGCCAAATTTGGTGTTTTGGTAAAAGTGGGGTAAATTGGCAAAATTGGCCCATGGTGTAGTTTAACAAAATGAAATTGGGAATATTTGGGATTTTTTTGAATTTTTTAGGAATTTTTCTGAATTTTTTGATTCTTGGGCTAAGAAGGGCATTTTGGTAATTTGGAGGGTATTGGGGGGTACTTTTGGAATTTTTTGTATTTTTGGCTATGGATGATCAATTTGAGTGGAGGGAAATGTTTAGGATTGATTTTGAGGAATTTTGGGTAGTTTAGGTGATTTTGCAAATTTTGGGTAGTTTTAAGGGCTTTTAGTAGGTTTAATGGGTCTAGGGCCCCGGAGGTCAAAAATTGAAATTTTGGAAAAATGAGGATTGATCAAATTTGAGTAGGATGGAATCACTTTGGTTGAGCCATAAAGCCATATTAAGCCCATATGAGCCATGAGAGGACTCATTTGAGGCATTCACTATGTTGTTCCTAACCCTCTTAGCCAGGGGCTTAGGGGTTAAGGACCATCCATGTGAATTACCTGCATGAGTCAGGAAGTCAAGTTGGGTTAGAGTGTGGTTTTAGGACTTGAAATGTGTGAGAGAGTGTAGTGTATGTGCAATTCAATCCTCACCAGACCAGGCCACCCAGGGTATTCCTAAGGCCAAGAAGTCCTATAGGGAACTCATCCTTTAAACCTCCACATTTGATTTCAACCCTCTAGGTGATTAGGGGTTTACAATCAAGCTTGTGGGGTTTGCAGGGAGTCAAGAGGTGTTTGAACTTTCTAAAGGTTGGGTTCCACTTCTAGTCCTCTAAGATTAGTAAAAGGAAAAGCCTAAGGCTAGATCCTAAGTACTAAAGAGAAGAGAAAAAGACCTCATCGAAAATGAGGTCAACAGTTGGATGCTGGAATTATCTACCCTATTTCAGATAGTGCATGGGTTAGTCCTATTCACTGTGTTCCTATGAAAGGAGGAGTAACTATAACTGTTAATGAAAAAAATGAAATGATACCAACAAGACAAGTTACAGGGTGGCAAATATGCATTGATTATAGAAAATTAAACCTTGCCACAAGGAAAGATCATTTTCCACTCCCTTTTCTAGATCAAATGTTGGATAGACTGGTTGGGCATAAATACTTTTGTTTTTTGGATGGATATACCGGTTACTACCAAATTCAAATTGCTCCTGAGGATCAAGAGAAAACTACATTTACTAGTGCTTATGGTACGTTTGCTTTTAGAAGAATACCCTTTGGTTTATGTAATGCCCCTGCTATATTTCAGAGATGTATGATGGCTATTTTTTGTGATTTAATTGAAAAAGGGATTGAATTTCGTATGGATGACTTTTCAATGTTTGGAATTTCATTTGAATCATGTTTAGAACATCTATCTAAAGTTCTAAAAAGCTGTGAAGAAACTAATTTGGTCCTTAATTGGGAAAATGCCAATTTATGGTAGCAGGAGGAATTGTTTTGGGACATCGGATTTCAAAAAAATGTTTGGAGGTAGATCCTGCAAAAATTCAAGTTATATCTAATTTACCTTGCCTAACCAACCTAAGGGGAATTAGAAGTTTTTTAGGACATGCTGGATTCTACAGGCGTTACATCAAAGACTTTTCAAAGATTACAAAACCTTTATGTCGTTTACTGGAAAAGGATGTAATTTTTAATTTTGATGATGATTGCCTCAAAGCCTTTGAAACATTAAAAGAAAAATTAATCACTGCACCTGTATTAATTTCACCAAATTGGGAAAAACCTTTTGAATTAATGTGTGATGCTAGTGATTATGCTATTGGTGTTGTTTTAGGTCAGAAATATGATAAAATTTTCAAAGTAATTTATTATGCTAGTAAAACTCTAAATGAAGCTCAAATTAATTATACCACTACTGAGAAAGAGTTATTAGCTATAGTATTTGCCTTTGATGAATTTTGATCATATTTAATTGGAAATAAATGTGTGGTGCATACTGATCATTCTGCTATTAAATACTTAATGAAGAAAAATGATGCAAAACCGAGACTGATAAGATGGATTCTTCTTTTGCAAGAATTTGATTTTGAGATAGTAGATAGGAAGGGTTCTGATAATCAAATTGCTGATCATTTGTTCAGGCTGGAAATTGAAAAATTTCACTGTGATATTGAAGAAATTAATGAACATTTTCCTAATGAAAAACTGTTCACTATTAAAGAATTGTGTGTTCCGTGGTATGCAGACATAGTAAATTTTATTGTTAGTAATATTATACCCTTTGGTTTGACATACCAAGAAAAGAAGAAATTTCTGTCTGATGCTAAAACTTATTTTTGGGATGACCCATTATTATATAAACAAGGAAAATATCTTATAATTCGAAGATGTGTACCTTTGGAAGAGACTTATGAAATTATTCAAAAATGTCATGATTCTTATTATGGGGTACATTTTGGAAGTGATAAAACTGCATATAAAATATTACAATTAAAATTTTATTGGCCTACAATTTTTAAGGATGTGAATGTTTATATTAAAAATTGTGATAGATGTCAGCGTGTAGGCAATATTTCTAGAAGAAATGAGATGCCCCTCAATTATATGTTGGAAGTTGAAATATTTGATGTTTAGGGAATAGATTTTATGGGACCATTTACACCATCTTTTGGAAATGTTTATATTTTGATAGCAGTAAATTATTTTCCAAATGGATTGAAGTTATTGCTTTACCTCGATGTGATGCTCAAAGTGTTGCAAAGTTTTTAGAAAAGAATATATTTTGCAGATTTGGAATACCAAGAGTAATCATAACTGCTGGGGGAAGTCATTTTAGAAATGTGATTATTGGGAAGTTAGCAAAGAAATATCATATTAATCATCGCATTGCTACTGCTTATCGTCCACAGACAAGTGGTTTGGTTGAATTATCCAATCATGAAATTAAAAGAATATTGGAAAAAATTGTTAATCCAAATAGGAATCAAATTGGATTATGCTTTGTGGGCCTATAGGACTGCTTACAGAACACCAATAGGAATGTCCCCATATAGGCTGATTTTTTGGAATTGAGCATAAAGCATATTAGGCTATTAAAGAGTTCAATTATAATTTGAAAGATGCTGCTGAAAGGAGATTATTGCAATTGAATGAGCTTAAAGAAATAAGGAATGAATCTTATGAAAATGCTAAGATTTATAAGGAAAAAATGATGATATGGCATGATCGGAAGATTCTTACTAAAAATCTTGTACCAGGACAAAAGGTTTTACTGTATAATGCTAGATTGAGATTATTTTTTGGATAACTTAAGTCCACGTGAATGGGTCCATTTATCGTGATAAAAGTTAATTCTTATGGAGCTGTAGATATTCAAGATCCTAAGACTGAAAAAATATTTAAAGTTAACAGACATAGACTTAAACCATATTTTTCAGTCAATGAATCAAAATCTAAAAATAAGTTTATGTTGGGTCACTCAGAATGAGTTCTGGGTATGTCAGGCTGAAGACGTTAAACCAAGCGCTTTATGGGAGGCAACCCATAATTATTGGTGTGCTTTGCTTTATGTTTGTTTTGTGTGCTTAGTTTTCTTTGTTTGGTTTATTTTTATGTTTTTAGTGGTAGTAATTTGGAGTTTTTAAACTATAGTAGAGTTTATTTAACCTTAATTGATGACTTAGAGAAGTCAGAATGAAAATTTGGACACTTAGCAGACCTGTGCTAAATTGAGCACTGGCGGCCAAGCGCCTCTTGGTTGGCGCTTAGGCGCCGCAGTTATAAAAAATGTGAAAAATGAGGTTCTAGAAGCCTAGATCGTGGAAGAGAAATTTTGGAAGTTATTTTGGAGTTTTAAAACGTCTTGGGGCAGATTTAGCACTTCACAAGTCTATAAAAAGGACCTGATTTAAGAGAAACACTTGCCCCAAGTCCTATTTTCATTTCTGAGTCTTAATAAGAGAGTTTTGAGTGCATCATGTCTTCCTGGGAGAATGAGATAAAAAAGAAGCAAGATTCTGACAAGAGTAAGTTCATTAGTGATAGTGCTAAAGAATTATTCAATGGTTATCTCACTGTTAGTATTCAAGATATTGGAGAAATGATTGCAAATATTGAAGCCTGAGTGACTTCAATGGAAGCAAAGATCAATGAAACTAACTTGCAGTTGGAGCACATGGGATGGCAACTCAAGATGCAATTCAGTCATTCAAGATACGTGGAAGAAGCAGATAAGGCAATGTTTCTGAAGAACAAATGGATTGAAGAAGATGTAAGAATACAATTATCGCCCGTTCTATCAGATTTATATTCCAGAAGGGTCAAATGAGAATAATATTGGTCCTGAATATAATCCGCCTAATGGAGAATGGAATTAAGAGTGCTTTGTTCTTATTTGTTTAGTGTTCTTATGTGTTATGTTTAGTGTTCATGTGTGTTATGTTTGGTGTGTTTAGTGTTTATATTTAAGTATTAACTAAGCCTGATGATGTGATAGTTACATCCTACAGATGTATACTTATCAGTTTAAGATTAAAGTCTCTTATATTTAGAGAATTTTATCCTTTATGTGTGGATAGAAATTATAGAATTGTATCAAGTGTTATGCTTGTTTTAATATAAGTTTGTGTTTTTGTGAAATTTATGTGGAATCAATGGATATTAAATTTTGATTTGGAATATTAGAAGATTTATGTGGGGAGAAATAATTATTCTGGAGTAGTTTAGGGTGATTAACCAAGTGATTTAGCGCATATACCTTAATTGAAAAAATTTAGGTATTGTCAGCTAAGCGCCAGAATTCGCGGCTAAGCGCCGCGAGTTCGCGCTTAGGCGCCAGTTCACAAAAATTGTTTCCCATCAGATAGAAACCCAAAAAGTGCCATTTTTAAGCCGCCCCATCGTCTTCAACCTTCGGTTTATCGCAAAAGAGACCCTAGGGCATCTTATTGTGGATTAATTAAGAGCCGATCTCAATAAAAATTGTTTGATTTGGATTCCTTGAGGTTAGAGCACTACTCCTAAGTAAAATTTTTTGATTTTCACCATGTATTTTGAGTACATTTTGGAAAATTTTAAAATCACTATTCATGGTGAAAATTTGAGGAAAAACTTGTGAAATAGCTTGGATTTAGTGAAAATATCTTTTGGAAGATATTTTAGCAAGTTTAGTTTGATTTTGGAATTTATGGTGAATTTTTCATGAATTTTTAGAGATGGCTCCAAAGTCAAAGCGTGCACAAGAAACGACAAGATTTGATTCTGACAAATTTGTTAGTATGAGGGCTGAGGAACGATACGTCGATGCATTGCAGTCACATAAGTTAATTCTTGAGCGTGTGTTTAGTAAACCAGGAATGGTGATTGAAAATATGATTGCTAGAAGGAACCGGGAGAATTACTGTTGCTTCTCTGTTGTTGCTGTTGTTTATGTGGTTAGAGAATTTTATACAAATTTGCCTGCTGCAGAAGAGAATCAAGTGATGGTTAGGAGGCATGAGGTTGACTTTTCTTCTGGGGCAATCAATACTTTTTATGGACTACCTACTGACATGTTCTGTTTTTATTCTAACTATCATCCTACGAAAGGAGAATTAGATGAGATCATGGAATTTCTGACTGATGGAATAGGATTATAGAAAATAACAAATGATAGAAGAGTGAACTTTCCTGCTTCCAAATTGAATGCCATTTCTAAGGCGTGGCTTTATTTTATCTCATCTAAATTGTTACCTTTGAGTCATACTAGTGTAGTAACGAGAGAAAGAGCTGTGTTGAACCGTTGCATTCAGCAAGGGAAAGCCTATTGACATTGGAGGTTTAATTTATGACTATGTTTTGAACTGTGCTAGATCAACCACTACTGCAGGTATGGGATTTCCTTCCTTAATTCATTCATTATGTGAACGATCTGGAGTGAAGTTTGAAACCTAGGAAGAGGTACTTCAGCCATTGAGATCAATTACCAGTGTCAACGTTGGTGCTTACACTGTACATTCAGAGTTTAGTTCGAGAGAAGGATTTGGTAGGGCTTCTGCTGTTTCTGCTTCTGCTGCATCTACTTCTCATGCTACTACTTCACGTGCTTCATCATCTACGTATTCTACGTACTAGTTTGTTAAGAAAAATTTTGAAAAAAGTGAGTCATACTCGAGAGCATCTCAAAGATATGGATGGTAAGATGGATAATCTGGAAAGATATATTGTGAAACATGATGAGTATGAGGATAGTTATCAACAATATGTGGATAGACTGATTAGAGGAGATCAGAGTGCTGAGATGACCCTCATCCATTTTACATACCTTATGTGCCATCTAGGGAATGGCACGAGCAGGATGATGATGATGATGAGGATGATGAGTAGATTAGTGTTACTTTTTTTTTTGTTGCAGTGTTGTTGTTGATATACTGACGTGTGTTTTGTTTAGCATTTAGTTTGATCATTGTGTTGTGATGTGAACCTTGATAGTATGCAAACTATAGCTTGTATTATTTTTTTTTTATGCATATTCAGATGTATTGTTGTTGTTGTATTGATGTTTTATATGTTGCTTGCTGGTAGTGATGTGTAATAGTAAATGTTTTTATGTGTATGTTATGTCAGAGTTTTTAGTAGTGTGTACTTTAATTCAAAAACTGTTAGGAGATTATAAACCACTATTGGGAACTTTTACTTAGGAAACTACATGTTTAAAATTTTTCAAATTCCACTATCATCTGTTATATGTATCAGTGTGTTATTTTAGTAGGTGTGTATTTGCTTTGAAAATCTCCACTACTGTAGAAGTCTTTTTCAAATTTTTACTTTTCTTTCTATAAAAATTTTTTTGAAAAACTAAATTTGATTTCATTTTACTCCTGCTATTTAAATTGTTATACTTGCATATTAGGATATTAAAAATTCATGCAAGCATGATAAATCGGTTTTTATTTCTCACCCATGTATCATTTATTATGCTTAAATGTTTTATCTTAACTAAAAATTAAAGTTTTCGGGGGGCTTTTTAAAAACAAAGATTTTCAAAAACCTAAAATTTTATTTGATTCTCAAGAATACTTAAAATAAACCTTATTTTTTATTGAGAACAATTATGTACATGAAGTTATATTAGGGGAACAAAAATTTTGAATATAGAAATGAATAAAAGTATTTAGTTAAAATTTATAGTAATAATGAAAAACTTAAAGTTAAAATTTTTTTAATGAAGAGGTGTTAAATAAAGTTAAACTATCTTTAGTAAGAAGTTTTGTATTTTTGGATAAATAGAAGATATGACTTTTATTCTTCAACGCTTAAATTTCTTTTATTGAAGAGTAATTTTCAAATATTATTATTAAGATATTTAAGTGAAAGATGTGTATCTGACCTTTATTTTAAATGGAAGGGTGGAATTCAAAATCATTAAAGGCCTATCCAGATATAGTAATCCTTGCCTTATAAAAAAAAGAGAGAAAAGAAAAAAAAAGTGAAAAAATAGTATATGAAAAGGGAGGAGAAGCTTGAGGATTTAAGGGCCTAATCAAAAATTGGTTTCATTCCTAAAGTTTAAGATATAAGTTCAGAGATAATCTAAAGCTTAAGGTTATAATATAGTAAGTAAAATTATTTTCAAATAAAGATTTTTAAGTGAGAAAAATAAGTGTTTAAATCCTATATTTTGAAGAATCTACAAATATTTCTGAATTAGATAGAAACTTATATTTTTCATTTTCCTTTACTTAAAAACTTTCTAAACTTTAAGTTGGTTTTAATTACTAAAATTTTTTTCTAAATTGGACTATTCCATTTTTAGAAAAAAATTTTGTTATCTACCTAAGAAAATCATTACATATTTTGCATGCTAAAATTTTCTATGAGATTAAATGTCACTTGAGGAGAAGTAACATTTTAAGTTTGGGGGATTTTGATACACCTAAAATATATAGTATTTTTATGCACATTTTTATACATATTTTTAATGATATTGCACTTTAATAGAAGATATTTTGTGTTTTTCTTGCAGGTATAAGGAAAATGGATGGTCATGATGAAAGGAGAAAAATTGGATCAAATTTGGAGCAAAAAAAAAAAGAAAAATGAAAATTTGGGCACTAGCAGCTAAGCGCCGCTGGGCCGGCGCTTAGCCACCACAGTTAAAAATCAAATTCTAAAGGAATTTGGTGCCAATTTCAAAGGGGATGGGATGCAACTCTTGGTGGTAACTTTCATAACTTTCTTTGGGCGGCAAGGTTGAATGAAGGGGTGCATTCTTTGGTGGATACATTGAATCTGGACACATTTGAAGAGACACCAAGGCACCTTTTGGTTTTCTATTTAAAGAGAGTCTTAGGAAAGATTAAGGAGCTCATCCTTTGCCTTTTGAAGGGGTCTTCCACTTGCATTTTGATGAAAGTTTTTATAGTATTTTACTTTTATTTTGCGAGAGTTTTTATTAAGAGTAGGAGTAGAGAGTAGAAAGGAGAAAAGGGTCGGAGTGAATTCTTCTTCTTCCCACATCTTTTCTTTCTTTTAGTTTAGTTTTTATTAAAGTCTGAAGTTTATTCTAAGTCATCGGAGTTGAGAGATCTGCTCTGAGGAGTAGTTTAGTGAAGAGTTAAAGTTTCAGAGGAACTTCCTGAGTCTTGTGGAGAGAATTTTCAGATAAGTCTTTACTTTTGTTCTTACATTTAGTTTTTTTTATTGATACTTATTTTTGGTTGTTGTTTTTCTTATAGTTTTTAATTTCAAATCAATGTGTTTTTGTATTTTCTCAATGCATTCTGAGTAGTTTACTTTATCTTTTTCTTTCTTAAATAGTGAAGTAATTAATTTATAGAGAATTATTGTGGAAAGAATAAGTGTTTAAAGTTAGAAGAAGTTGTGAAGATTGATTCTGAAAGCTTGGTTTACTTCTTAATTTAGCCTGCTAAGTTGTAGAATTTCTTGAGATTATGTAAGATCCAATGCGGTATTATCTCATAAAAGTTAGTAAGAATCACATACAATTATATGGGTGAGAATTGTAGTCCATATAATTGAATGTAATATTAGAAGATATTTTTATGAAAGGGAGTAAAATTAGAGGATTTTAGAGTGACAGGCTAAAATCCCCCTAATTTGGTTTGAAGTTTTGAGTTTTGTTATGAGAAGTTAGCCCCCTGTTGATGGGAATCGAGGGAACTCTAGAGTGAGAGACTAGTATCTTCCCTGCCTAACCATGTTCAAAATGATAAAAATTTCAAATAAACCTATGTTCTTTATAGAACCAAGTAAGGGTAAAGAACAAATTTGCTTCTATCTGTCACAACAAATTTAAATACTTTCACAACAATATTTTAATAATTATTAATACTTCATAAAAGGAAAAAAAAGATATTCTAGTTAAAAGTGTTTTACATACAGCATTATTAGTTATTATAATTTTAATTTCTTGCTTAACATTTTATTAAGGAAATTTTAAAAGACTAATCAACTTTCAAAACTTTTCAAAATCAAGACATACTTTCAAAAGCCATTAAAAAAAGTAAAAAGATAATTTTCTGATTCCTTTAAAGATTTTCAAATTTTCCCTGTGTGTTCGATATCTCGGGGCTTAATCAGAAAGTCCTATATTATTTGATAAACGATACGTATACTTGCGTAGTATCTCATATTATAAAGTCATAATTTTCATATCTAAATCATCAGCACATATATTCGGTGTGGAGTCAAGTTTTGGGCACACATATATTTATCGTGGATCATGCATCAATGTACTAGGTGGAATTGCCCATAAAAGGTGACATCACATGTCATATGAAGTGATATGTTGTTATGGATGAACTCATGTGTTAGGTGGTATATGTCATTCTAGATGATATGACAAGATATGCTTATATAAATGCTTGGTAATGTTGTAGGTTCTAGGTGGTAGGCAGAGTGATACCCTAAGTTGGCCTTGCAACCAAACCACCCCCTAATGATAGGAAAATGTCTAACATAAGAACATGGGGATATGTGCTTATATAAAGACCTCGAGCATGCAAATGCAAGTGTAGATAATGTTATGCACAATGACATACAAAGACATACAAAGAGATACAAATGCTAGTGCACAAAGTGGTGTGCACTAGTGAAGCACAAATGTCCAATATGACCTTATGGAGACATACGCTCATTTATGAACATTGAGAGTGGAAGTGAAAATGCACGTGCACTATCCAGGATAAGCATATGAGGAGATATGCTCATGTTGAGACAGTACCCGAAATAATGCAAATGCACATCCTAAAAGAAACGTATTTTAAGCTATATTTAATGTTAAAACCAAATGTATGATGCAAAAATAGATTTTTCATGTGTGTCACAAGCATGCTACAAAATAGATACACTTTTCACATATACTTAATGTTAAATCAGAGAACACTACCAAACACATTTTTCATATATCTTAGTTTTGCATCACAATCAAATTATAAAAAGAACATGCATAGTATTAAAATTATAAGAAAACTACAAAACATAATTTTAAGAAATATTTTGAAATCATGGATTCTCATGAGAAAGATAAACATGCTCAAAATAATAAAATTCTTAGACCTATTTAATGGTAAATTTAAGGAGCTTGGTAGAGGTTAAGGCTCCTCCTTAAGAAGGATGTCTACTTTCCCCTAAGAATCAACTAAGAAATCTCACTCTCTTGCTTTCAAAAATCAAGAGAAGATGAATTGCAAGAAGAAAATGAGAAAGGAGGAGGATGAAGAAAAAGAAAATCCAATAATAAGGAGAAGAGGAAGAAGATGAAGAAGAGGAGAACCTAGGTTCTCTATCATCATTTCACTCAAATAACTCTCCAAGATACCTCTTCAAACTCCTACAAGAATGATAACAAAGTTCCTACTCTTCTCAAATCCTTGGAGTTTCAAAAATTGATGAGAATGCCAAAATAAAAAGGAGTTAAACTACTTTTAAATGTCATTCCCTACACATTTCATGTAAGTGACCATAAAAAATAGTGAAATCCATATGGCTTGTAAGCAATTGACCCTTTTTTTGAGGTGAAGGGATAAGGAGCTTTCCAGTGCACCACCACACACTACCCCAAAATTTATTTGGTCATCATGTGGCTTAATTTGGCAAAAAAAGTCAGAAGAACATTAAACATAGACCATGAAGGGCTGCATACCCATAAATCTTTTGTCGAGCACTTAACACTAAAATGAAAATGAAATAAATTCACTGAGTTGGAACATCATAATAATGTTAAAAATTTTAAAATATAAATTATCCTGCATTAAATTTAGACATATACATATTAGTCATACTTTAAGCATCTTAATTTTTATAATTAATAAGTAAGACATGTTTGCTCATAATAAATAATGACATACCATTCTTGAATTTCATGTGATTGAATGTTCATGGTTTTACAATGTGTCAGTCGCCAAAATTGGGGGTTTTAATTTATTTTAATTTATTCATATATAATTTGAAAATATTATTTTAAATTTTAAAAATATGAAATCAAAATGATCTCATACATGCAATAGTTTAAATAATCTAGCACTGCACCACATGTCATGTATTTATCCTAAAGAATGGATAAGTTGCTTGACCATGTGGCTTGATCAAATAAACTAAAGAATCCATGACATCTATTTAGGTCTGTGAACCATTTACGTTAACCGACAACTTCCCCTATCTAATATGAAACAACTAGATAGTTAATATGGGGACTTAAAGTTTCTTATAAGGGCAAGCCCCTATAGTTAATTACATCTTAGATAACCGAAGTCACCTAAGAACTCTTGATTTAGATCAGGAAATAATATTTCCATGACTTTTAAAAGGTAGGATATTCGAGATAATGTGATAACAGAAATTTCAATAAGTGAGTGGCTCAAGTTTGGAACAATTATTATAGGAATCCAAAGGGAGAGAAAGCTAGAGGAAAACACGGCTCTAAGAAGAATCATGGTGATTTCCCAAACTATACTATTGTTTGGCTCAATTTGAGATAATTATTTGATGTTTCATCTTGTTATTTTTTTTTATTTAGTGCTTTTATCCACTTGATACTGATCATGTGAATAGCCTGGAAGATATGAGGATTTATGTCACATCCGATGACAACCTCGGAACCCTAAGATGAGTTTAGGGCTTGTATTGCACAAGATGCAAAGGCCTAAAAAGCAGAATTTAGGATTTATGTTGCACTAGAAAAACTACCTCAAAGTCCTATAGCTTGATTGTATATTTCTAAGGAAGGAATTTTGCTATTGAAGATGGCCGTGATGCCCACTGTGTACGCTCCAAGCTCTTTGTTGTAGTAGGTTTAATTTTAAATGTGTCAAATTGAAGAGATGAGAGAAGTTTCATGTTTTTGAGATATTTAAATTAAGGTGTCTTAATATTCTATTAGGGTAATATTCAAGCTAATTATAGTGACACTAGTTAAGATCCCATGGTTCCCTCGTTCCGGCACCACTATTTTCTTCGAATTCACTTAGTCCAGATGAATTTACCAAATCTTGTTAGCAGCCATAGGTTGCATCCTCCGAGGGATTCCAAATCATCCGATAGAGACATTTTAATTTAGTTACATTGGTGAATTTGTTTTGTTTGTGCTTAACTTTTGAGTTATCCTATATTTTGCATTATTTTGGCAGTGAATTTGATTTTTGTTTTGTTTTATTTTTGTGGCTATCCTAAAGTTTTTAGTTTTGACATTCAAGTTTGTTTTTTCAAAAAGGTACTAAAAATAAAGTGTAATAAAATAAACATCGAAAATTGTAATACATAAAATGTAAATGCATACCAGTCCTCTTCTTACACTCTAGTTGAAAGTTTAGCCTCTGCATCGTATATATATTTTTGCAGGTAATTTAAACTTGCATGCTAGAAAATAGGAAGAACAGGTTATAAAGTAACTTCCAAATCCTATGCCAAAACTTGGTGGGTTCCTATTTATTCATTTATGAAGATGTCTTTCTTTAGCAAAGTATAGTAGGTTCAATCGCTCTCCAAGATGTCTAGAAGACTTGTGAAAAGTTTTAAGGAACATCCTAAATATTTCACAACCCTTTTGAAGTGTCTCGAGTTCATTTAAACTTATTATACTTACTAAATGACTCATCCATAACATACCCTTATGTTCAATGATCCTTGATGTTTTAATTACCACAATGAGTAGGGTAACCATCACTTAATATTTTATGTATATTTTACTGGGGGTAAAAAACCTAAGGGGCAAATTGATTTTTTAAGAATTTACTCAATTTAATTTTAGAGTTGGGCTTGTAGTATTTTAAAATGTTTAATGTATATTATATTTCATTTTTCTAAACCTTATTATGTCAAATTAGATTAAGCCTAGCTTACTACTAATCCCTTAAGACTTAGTGGGTAAGTTTGTAATTTTAGGAAAACTTAGGTATGTTTGATTTAGGGTTGGGGTAGTGAGTGTAAGTGTAGAGTTTAGGTGTTTGTGTGTGTGAGCCTAACCCAGTCCAGAAGACCTAGGGTGAGTGTCAAGGCTTGACCATCCTGTAGAGAACTCCTCCTGAGCTTCCTTATGCTTTGTCTCATCCTCCTAAGTACATAGAGGTTAGACTTTAAACATTTAAAACTCCAAGTGAAGCATATAAGTGTTTTGAATTTCTATGAGGTAAGGGTTCCATCACTAGTCTTCTAAGATGGTCACCAGGAATTTTTTATGGTTAGACCTTAGGCTCCTAAAGAAATATTAGACCTCAGCAAAAGTGAGGTCAACAAATGGAACCACAATAGGTGTGGTGTGTCGGACAAGCACACCTCACGTATTAGTGTTCACCGATGGGATTAACAAAACCAGCACAACTGTCTGAGTTAACCGACTAAAAATAAGACATGAAATTCAGCGACAAAAGTATCTGCTAGGGATTAACTGGTAGAAAACTTCAAATCCGGGAACTCTCACTAAAGAAAGCAGATGTGATACCTCCAAAATGGAGCTATGAATTTCAAACCTCCACATTCTGAAGAGAGTTCAATCCGATTCGATTTTAAAATTGGAATTGAAATTTGATTTAGGATTCAGTTTTTGTATTTTAACTTAAATTTTGATTTAATTTTGAATTTGCATTTGATTTTGAGTTTTCAATTTATGGGAATTGAGTTTAAGGAATTTTGAATTTGTGGAATTTTTGAATTTGATTTGAGAATTTTAATTTTGTGGGAATCTTTGAGTTTAAGTGAGTGTAGAGGGGAGAGTTGGAATTTAGATACCAAACTTAAAAGAAAGGAATCAGAATTTTAGTACTGACGCCAAAAGATGAGAGCTGGAACTTGGGTACCAGTCTCGGAAATGAGAATTGGAATTTCAGTACCTATCTCCGAATTTCGTGGATGTGGCAAAACATCTTGAAAAAGGATGCCAAAATTTAGAGAATTTGAAGGAATCAGACGAGCAAGCTCCGACCTGGAATGTCGGAAGTTAGAAAATATCTTGAATAGAATGTGAAAATTTTGGGAATTTGAAGGAATCAGAGGACCAAGCACCGATCCTAAAATATCGTGGAAGGCAAAAAATATCTCAGAAATGATGCAAAAATTTAGGAAATTTGAAGGAATAAGAAGACCAAGCTCCGATCCTGGAAAATCGTGAAAGGCAGGAAATATCTCTGAAAGAATGAGAAAATTTAGGAAATTTTAAGGAATCGAAAGACCAAGCTCTGATCCTGAAATATCGCAGAAAGCAGAAAATATCTCAGAAAGGATGTAGAAATTTAGGGAATTTAAAGGAATCAGAAAACCAAGCTCAGATCCTGGAATATCATGGAAGGCGGAAAATATCTCAGAAAGGATGCAAAAATTTTGGGAATTTGAAGGATTCAGACGACCAAGATTCAATCTCAGAATATCGTAGATGGCAGAAAATATCTCAGAATGAATGTAGAAATTTAGGGAATTTGAAGGAGTATTTGTGGAAATCTTATAGAGATTTTGGACATTTGGGGAGAATTTGAATGTAGGATTTCTTGAGAATTTGAGAGTTGTGACAAAATGTCACGACATTGTGGAATTTCATCAAATATTATAGAAAGCCTGTATTTGTGGAAAGATTGAGGAATGAGCGAGGAACATGGAATTGTAGGAGAATTCATTTTCTTTTCTTCTTTTTATTTCGCTTTTTATTTCATTAAGAGAATTTTCAATCTCAATTGTTCTTTTGTTTCTTTTTCAATTTATTTCTCTTTTTTTCTTTTTATTCGAACAATTTCTTTTTTATCATTATATTTCATATTTATTCTCAATTTGATTTCTTTCGTATCGTTTGTTGTTCATTGTAATTTGGGACCAACGCATGGTTATGTGGCTTTTTCACCATAGCTAGTACAATGTAATGGAAAAACTAGCTCTTTGTTGACTTGACTTGAAAATGTAGTACAGCTGAAACATGTGATGCGAGGCATTGATCCCCGACAAATATATGTGCTTACGATTTAGATATGAAAATTATGATTTTATAATATGGGATACTATGCAAGTATACATATCGTTTATCAAGTAATATAGGTCTTTCTGATTAAGTCGCGAGATATCGAACCCACAGGGAAATGTAAAAACTTTTTAATTAAATAAAAAAATTATATTTTTTCTTTTTAAATGACTTTTGAAAGTATGTTTTGATTTGTAATGTTTGAAAGTTTTTTTCGGTATTTTTGATAAAAAGCTAAGCAGGAAATGAAAATTTATCAGAATTTTAAAACACGATCTAAAACACTAGGAAATAAAATATCTTTTTTTTCTCTTATAACGCAGTAATAATTATGAAAGTATTATTGTGGAAGTAGTTAAATGTGTTGTGACAAATAAGAGCAAATTTATTCTTTAACATTACTTGGTTCTATAAAGAACATTGGTTAATTTGAAATTTCAAAATTTTGAAAATGGTTAGGCAGGGATGATACCAGCTCTCACTCTAGTGTTCCCTCGATTCCCTCCACCTGGGGGTTAACTTCTCATAACAAAATTTAAAATATCAAACCAAATTAGGGGGCTTTAGCCTGTCACTCTAAAGTCCTCTAATTTTAATCCCCATTAGAAATATATCTCCTAATATATTTTCATGTGATTTTTACCAATTGTTGTTTGAGATAATACTGCATTGGATCTTACATAATCTCACAACAAATTTTAGCATTTTAACTAGCCAAATTAAGAAGTAATTTAAGTTCATGGAATTAAATCTTCACAACTTATTCCAACTTTAAACACTTATACATTCCACAACAATCCTACATAATTTAATTAATTCTTCATTTAAGAAAGAAAAAGATAAAGAAAACTACTCAGATCTCATGGAGAAAACACAAGCACACATTGATTTGAAAATAAAAATCATAATGAAAACACAACAAGTTTTAATTAAAAACTAAATATAAAAACAGAAGTAAACACTTATCTGAAAATCCTCTCCACAAGACTCCGAAGTTCCTTTGAAACTTGACTTTCCACTAGAACACTCCTTAGAGTGGGTTGCCCAACTCTGATGACTCAGAAACAAACTTCAGACTTCAATAAAAACTAAATAAAAGAAAGGAAGAGAATTGGTGAGAAGAAGGCTTCACTCTAACCCCTTTCTCCTTTCTTACTCGCTACTAACTCTAAAAGACTTTAAAAACTATAAACAATAAAAGACAAAAAGTAAAACTAGTAGAAGACTCTTTAAAACTAATTCCAAGTCTTCATTATATAATTTTCCAAACGGTGGCTTAGTGACTCTTCAAATCATGTCTAAATTCAACGTATCCACCAAAAGATGCATCCCTTCATTCAATTTTTCCGCCCATGGGAAGTTATGAAAGTTACAACCAAAAGTTGCTTCAAACACCCCTTGAAATTGGCGCCAAAAATGAAGAAAATTCAATTTTTAACTCTGGCACCTAAGCGCCGACCAGGCAGTTCTTAGCCGCCAGTGTCCAATTTTTCATTTTTTTCATTTTTAGCTCCAAATTTGATCCAATTTTGCTCCTTTCATCATAATCACTCATATTCATCACACCTGCAAGAAAAACACAAAATATCTTCCCATTAAAGTGCAATATCATCAAAAATAGGTATAAAAATGTGCGTAAAAACACTATATATTTTAGGTATATCAAAATCCCCCAAAATTAAATATTACTTGTCCTCAAGCGACTCTTAATCACATATAAAATTTTAGCATGCAAATTATGTAATGGGTTTCTTAGGAAGGTAAAAAAATATTTTTCTAGAAATGGGATAGTCCAATTTAGAAAAAATTTTATTAATTAAGACCACCTTAAAGTTTAGAAAGTTTTTAAGTAAAGGATAATGTAAAATATAGGTTTCTATCTAATTCAGAAATACTTGTAGACTCTTCAAAATATTGGATTCAAGCACTTATTTTTATCAATTAAAAATCTTTATTTGAAAATAATTTTATTTACTATATTATAACCTTACGCTTTAGATTTTCTCAGAACTTATATCTTATTCTGTAGGTATGGAATCAATTTTTTATTAGGCCCTCAAATCTTCAACCTTCTTCTCCCTTTTTACACACTTTTTTTTTGTTAAGGCAAGGATTACTGTATATGGATAGGCCTTTAATGATTTTGAATTCCACCCTTTCATTTAAAATAAAGGTCTGATATACATCTTTCACTTAAAAATCATAATAATAGTATTTAAAAATTACTTCTCAATAAAAGAAATTTAAGTTTTGAAGAATAAAAGTTAAATATTCTATTTATCCAAAAATACAACATTTCACTAAAGATAGTTGAACTATATTTAACACTTCTTTACTAAGAAAATTTTAACTTTAAATTTTTCATTATTACTACAAATTTTAACTAAATTCTCTTATTCATTTCTATATTCAAAATTTTGTACCTCTAATAAAACTTCATATACATAATTATTTTCAATCAAAAATCAAATTAATTTATGTATTCTTGAGAACAAATAAAATTTTAGGTTTTTGAAAAATTTTCTATTTTTTAAAATTTCCTCCAAACTTAAATTTTTAGTTAGGATAAAACATTTAAGCATAAGAAATGATACATGGGTGAGAAATAAAAACTAACATAACATGCTTGCACGAAACGTAATATCCTAAATATGCAAGTATAACAATTTAAAAACAGGAGTAAAAAGAAATCAAATTCAATTTTCTTTTATTAAAAGAAAAATAAAAATTTCAAAAGACTTCTATAGTAGTGTAGGTTTTCAAAGCAAATACACACCAACTGAAAAAAACTAAAATCACACCAATACCAGATAACAAATGGTAGTAGTAGATTTTGAAAAGTTTTAAACATGCAGTTTTTAAATAATAGTTTTTAATATTGTTCCATATTCTTTTAACAGTTTTGGAATAAAAGTACACACTATAAAAACTTTGACACAACATACACATTAAAACATTTACTACTACACATATATCACACAAAGCAACATATAGAATATCAATCCAATAAGGATACATCTGAATATGCATAAAAAATAGTCCAACTACAATCAACATACTACCAGAGTTCACACCACAAACACAACATCAAAATAAAACACAAGACACAACATACATTAGTACATCAACAGAAACTCAGTAACACATAAAAAAACAAATCTACTAAACATCCTCATCATCATCATCATCTTGCTCGTTCCAATCTTTGGATGGCACATAAGGTATATAGAATGGATGAGGGGGCATCTCAGCACTCAGATCACCTCTAATCAATCTATCCAAATAATGCTGATAATTCTCCTCATATTCATCATGTTTTACAATATATATTTCCATATTATACATCTTACCATCCATGTCTCTAACATGCTCATGAGTAAGACTGACCTTCTTCAAAATCTTTCTCAACAAACCAGTCTGTGAATCACTAGATGATGAAGCTCGTGAAGTAGTAGCACGGGAAGTAGAAGCAGCAGAAGCAGAAACAGAAGCAGTAGAAGCCCTACCAAATCCTCCTCTCCAGCCAAACTCTGCATGTACAGTGTAAGCTCCAATGTTTACACTAGTAATTGGTTTTAAAGGCTGAAGAACCTCTTCCCAAGTTTCAAATTTCACACCAGAGCACTCATAATGATTGAATCAAGGAAGGAAATCTCGTACCTGCAGTAGTGGTAGATCTGGCATAATTCAAAATGTAATCATGATTGATTGCTCCAATATTTGTAGGCTTCTCTTGCTGAATGCAATAGTTCAACACAACTCTCTCCCTTGTAACTTAACTAGTATGACTTGAAGGCAAAAACTTAAATGAGATAAAATAATGATATTCTTTAGAAGTGGCATTTAACTTAGAGGCCTGAAAAATTGACTCTTCTATCATTAGTTATCTTCCATAATCCTCTTCCATCAGTCAGAAATTCCATTATCTCATCTAACTCTCCCTCGGTAAGATGATAGTTAGAATAAAAACAAAACATATCAGGAGGTAGTCGATAAAGAGTATTGATTACTGCAGGTGAAAAATCAACTTCTTGCCTCCTCACCATCACCAATTTCTCTTCTTCTGCAGGTAAGTTCACATAAAACTCTCTAACCACAAAAACAATAGCAATATCGGAGAAGCAACAGTAACTCTCCCAATTCCTTCTAGAAATCATCTCTTCAATAACTTTTCATGGCTTACTGAACACACGCTCAGGAATCAATTTACGTGACTGTAGTGTGTCGACGTATTGCTCCTCAGCCCTTGCACTAACAAACTTGTCAGAGTCAAATCTTGTCTTTTCTCTCGCGCGCTTTAACTTTGGAGCCATCTCTAAAAATTCACAAAAAATTTTTATCATAAATTCCAAAATCAAACTAAACTTGCTAAATTAACTTCCAAAAATAATTTCCACTAAAACCAAGAAATTTTTCATCATTTTCCTCAAATTTTCAGCATGAATATTGATTTTAGGATTTTCCAAAATGTACTCAAAATACATGGTGAAAATAAAAAATTTTTACTTAGGAGTAGTGCTCTTACTCTGAGGAATCCAAATCTAACAAATTTTGTCGAGATCGGCTTTTAAATGATCCAATATATTGATGCCCTAGGCTTCTTTTTTGTGAAAATCAAAGTTTGAAGATGATAGGGGTAGTTAAAAATGGAGATCTTCTGGTTTTTAACCGCTGAAAATCAATTTTTGGAACCGGTGCCTAAGCGCGAGGCCTTCGGTGCTTAGCCCCAAAATGTAGCGCTTAAGCGCCGACACTCTGGTGCTTAGCTGCCAGTGCCCAGATTTTTACAATTAAGAAAATGCACTAAACCACTTAGTTAATCACCCTTAATCTTCTCAAAATAATTATCTATTCTCCATAAATCTCCCAGTACTCCAATTTCAAATTTAAATATCCATCGATTCTAATCAAGTTTTACGCAAACACAAACTTATATTTATTAAAAACAAACCACACTTAATACAAACTAAAAATTTCTATGCAAACACTTTGGATGAAATTCCCTAGATACAAAAGGACTCAATAATCATAAAGATAGGTTTACATCACTAAGATGTAACAATCACACATTAAAGAGCAACATAACACAAACATAAAACATTAATCACTTAAAACATTAAACATATAAAACATAAGATACACAAAACAAACCACGAGATCAAACTAACATTTAATTCCACTCTCTAGTATGCCAAATATATCCAGAACCACTATTATTTTCATTTGACTCTTTTGGAATATAAATCTGATAGAATGGGCGATGATTGAACACTCTTACATCTTCTTCTTCTAACCACTTGTTCTTCAGGAACATCGCCTTATCCACTTCTTCCACGTGACTTGTATGACTGAATTGCATCTTGAGTTACCATCCCATATGATCCAAATGTGCATTAGTTTCATTAATCTTTGCTTCAATTGAAGTCACTCAGGCTTCGATCTTTGCAATCTTTTCTGCAATTCCTTAAATACTAATTGCGAGAAATCCATTGAATAACTCTTTAGCACTGTCACTAATAAACTTACTCTTGTCAGAATCAACTTTCTTCTTGATCTCATTCTCCTAGAAAGACATGATGCACTCAAAACAATCTTCTTAAGACTCAGGAATGAAAATAGGACTTGGGACAAGTGTTTCTCTTAATCTAGGGCCTTTTTATAGAATTTAGAAGCACATAAACTGCCCTTAAATGTTTTAAAACTCCAAAATAACTTCAAAAACCACTTCCCCATGATCTAGGCTTCCAGAACCTCATTTATCACATGCTTTATAACTTCGGCGCCTAAGCGCCAACTAGGCGGCTCTTAGCCGCCAGTGCTCAATTTAGCACAGGTCTGGCAAATGTCTAAAATTTCATTCTGACTCCTCTATGTTAGAAAATAAGTTCTAATAAACACTAATATAACATAAAAACTCCAAAATACTACCACCAAAACATAAAAACAAACCAAACAAAGCACACAAATCAAACATAAAGTAAAGCACATCGATAACTGTGGGTTGCCTCCCAGAAAGTGCTTGGTTTAACGTCATCAGCCTGACATACCCAGAACTCATTCTGAGTGAACCAACATCAGATTTTCATCAGATTTAAGTTGATCGACTGAAAAATAAGGTTTAAGTCTATGACCGTTAACTTTAAATATTTTTCCAGTCTTAGGATCTTGAATATCCACAACTCTATAGGAATAAACTTTTATCACAAAAAATGAAACCATCCACCTGGACTTAAGTTTTCTAGAAAAAATTCTCTATCTGGCATTATACAACAAAACTTTCTTTCCTGGCACAAGATTTTTAGTTAGAATCTTCCGATCATGCCATAACTTTATCGTTTCCTTATAAATCTTAGCATTTTCATAAGATTCATTCCTTATCTCTTCAAACTCATTTAATTGCAATAATCTCTTCCCAGCAGCATCTTTTAAATTACAATTGAACTATTTAATAGCCCAATATGCTTTATGCTTAAGTTCAATTGGCAAATGACATGCTTTTCGAAAAATTAGCCTATATGGGGACATTCCTATAGGGGTTCTGTAGGTTGTCCGCACAAAGCATAATCCAGTTTGATTGACCAATCCTTTCTGTTTGGATTAGCAGTCTTTTCCAATATTCTTTTAATTTCACGATTGGATAATTCAACCAAAGCACTTGTCTGAGGATGATAAGCAGTAGTAATGTGATGATTTATATGATATTTCTTTACTAACTTCTCAATAATCGCATTTTTAAAATGACTTCCCACATCAGTTATGATTACTCTTGGTACTGTAAATTTGCAAAATATATTATTTCTTAAAAACTTTGCAACACTTTGAGCATCACATCGAGGTAAAGCAATAGCTTCAATCCATTTGAAACATAGTCTACTGCTATTAAAATATAAATATTTCTGAAAGATGGTGTAAATGGACCCATGAAATCTAATCCCCAAACATCAAATATTTCAACTTCCAACATATAATTGAAAGGCATCTCATTTCTTCTAGAAATATTGCCTACACACTGACATTTATCACAATTTTTAATATAAGCATTCACATCCTTAAAAATTTTAGGCCAATAAAATCCATATTGTAAGATTTTATATGCAGTTCTTTCAACTCTAAAATGTCCACCATAATAAGTATCTTGACATTTTTGAATAATTTCATAAGTCACTTCCAAAGGTACACATATTTGAATTATAAGATCCTTTCCTTATTTATATAAAAATGGGTCAACCCAAAAATAAGTCTTAGCATCAGACAGAAATTTTTTCTTTTCCTGGTATGTCAAATGATAGGGTATATTATTACTAAAAATAAAGTTTACTATGTCGCCATACCACGGAACACGCCACTCATTAACAGTAAATAATTTTTTATCAGGAAAATGTTCATTAATTTCTTCAGCATCACAGAGAGATTTTTCATTTTCAAGCCTAGACAAATGATCAGCAATTTGATTATCAGAACCCTTCCTATCTACTATCTCAAAATCAAATTCTTGCAAAAGAAGAATCCATCTAATCAATCTCGGCTTCACATCCTTCTTCTTCATTAAATATTTGATAGCAGAATGATCAATATGCTCCACACATTTAATTCCAATTAAATATGATCAAAATTTATCAAAGGCAAATAGTATAGCTAATAACTCTTTCTCAGTAGTGGTATAATTAATTTGAGCATCATTAAGAGTTTTACTAGAATAGTAAATAACTTTGAAAATTTTATTATATTTCTGACCCAAAACAGCACCAATAGCATAATCACTAGCATCACACATTCATTCAAAAGGTTTTTCCCAATTTGGTGAAATTACAACAGGTGCAGTGATTAATTTTTCTTTTAATGTTTTAAAAGCTTTTAGGCAATCAACATCAAAATAAAAAATTGCATCATTTTCTAGTAACCGACATAATGGTTTTGTAATCTTTAAAAAGTCTTTGATGTAACGCCAGTAGAATTCAGAATGTCCCAGAATCTTCTAATTCCCTTTACATTGGTCGGGCAAGGTAAATTAAAGATAAATTGAATTTTTGCAGGATCTACCTCCAAACCTTTTTTTGAAATCTGATGTCCTAATACAATTCCTTCAGCTACCATAAATTGACATTTTCCCAGTTATGGACTAAATTAGTTTCTTCACAGCATTTTAGAACTTTAGACAAATGTTCTAAACATGATTCCAATGAAATTCCAAACACTGAAAAGTCATCTATAAAAACTTCAATTCCATTTTCAATTAAATCACAGAAAATAGCCATGATACATCTCTAAAATGTAGCAGGGGCATTACAAAAACCAAAGGACATTCTTCTAAAAGCAAACGTATCATAAGGATTGGTAAATGTAATTTTCTCTTGATCCTCAAGAGAAATTTGAATTTGGTGGTAACCAATATATCTATCCAGCAAACAAAATTATTTATGCCTAGCTAGTCTATCCAGCATCTGATCAAGAAATGGTAGTGGAAAATGATATTTCCTTGTGGCAAGATTTAATTTTCTATAATCAATGCATATTCGCCACCCTATAACTTGTCTTGTTGGAATCATTTCATTCTGTTCATTAACCGTCACAGTTACTCCTCTTTCTTAGGAACATAGTGAATAGGACTAACCCATGCACTATCTGAAATAGGGTAGATAATTCCAGCATCCAACCACTTCAAAATCTTAACAACATCTTTCATGATAGAATTTAATCTCCTTTAGGGATCAGCCCGAGGTTTGCAATTATCTTCCATAAGAATTCTGTGTATACAAATTGAAGGATTAGTTCCTTTAATATCAGCAATTGTCCATCCAAAGGCTTTCTTGTACTTCTTCAAAATTTCAAGCAAAGTCTCTTCTTCTTTTTTAGTTAATTTAGTTGAAATTAAAACAGACAAGGTTGAGGACTCACCCAGAAAAACATACTTCAAATGATCAGGAAGCATTTTTAACTCAAGTTCAGGAGGTTTTTCAATTAATGGACCATAAGATTCATCTTTTTCAGTCATATCCAACAATTCAAAAATTTCATGAATACAATTTAATTCTTCCTCATGAAAATCGTCGAAACGATGTAACCCCTCTTCTTTCATATGTTCCAATTCTTCTCTTTCAGGTTTTTCTTCATAAGTTGACTTGAAATGACATTCACAAAAATATGTGATAACATCCATCCTATAACATTCATCATCTTTACCTCTTGCAGGATATTTCATCGATTTCAAAATATTGAATGTAACAGTATCATTAACCCTCATTGTTAATTCTCCTTTTTTACATCTATCGTTGCTCTGCTTGTGGCTAGGAAAGGTCTTCCCAAAATGATGGGTATCTCTTTATCTTCCTTCATATCAAGCACAATGAAATCAACAGGAAAGATAAATTGATCCACTTTAACTAAAACTTCTTATATAACTCCTTTTGGATAAGTGATCGAACGATCTGCTAATTACATAGTTACAGTTGTTGGGGTTATTTCTCCTAATCCCAGTCTTTTGAATATTGATAGAGACAAAAGGTTAATTCTTGCACCCAAATCACATAGTTTTTCCATAGAATATATCTCTGATTACACATGGAATTGTGAAACTACCAAGATCTTTAAGCTTTTCAGGAAGCTTCTTCTGAATTATCACACTTCAGTCCTCACTAAGTGCAAATGTCTCATTATCTTCAAACTTCCTCTTTCTGTTGAGAATATCCTTTATAAATTTCACATAACTCGGCATTTGTTCTAATGCTTCAGCAAATGGAATATTAATGGTAAGCTTCTTAAATATCTCCAAGAATTTTGAAAATTGCTTATCCAACTTTTGTTGACGAAGTCTCTGAGGAAATGGAGGTGGTGGCTTTTCTAAATCAACCTTTAGTGGAGAAATTAGTCTTTCTAAACCTTTCGGAGCGTCCTCTTTTGGTTCTTCAATCTCTTCTTTCTCTACTTCAGTTTCTTTCTGAACTCTACCTTCCAACTCTCTTCCACTTCTCAGTTGAATTGCTTTTACATGCTCTTTATTCTTATCTCTTGGATTCACTTCAGTATTACTTGGAAGCATTCCTTGGGATCTATTACTTAATGAATTTATAATTTGCTCCAATTGATTTTCAATATTTCCGATGGTTGCTCCTTGAATTTGCAATTGATTTCCCATATGTGACACCACTTCTTCAAATGACAACTTCTTCTCCTTTAATTGTAAAGCATTGTTAAACCTTGGAGGATAGGTTAGTCTATAATTATTATTTCCTTGATTGTTCCAGTTCCCCAATGGGTTTACTTGGTGGTTGCCCCATTGTTGATTAATATCACTTGATTATTGGTATTCCAATTAAAGTTTGGGTGGTTCTTCAAACCCGGGTTATACTAATTGGAATATGGGTTGTTAGGCTTGCTTATAACATTCAAATTTTCTGGTGAAGAATAAGAATCAACCATTTTGCCTAATAAATTTTCTTTAATCATGGAATTTGGCTGAGAAAAATTCATCCCAAATTGGTCTATCTTCCTTGAAATTGCAGTAACTTGATTTGCTAACATTGCAAAAGCATCGTTTTCGTGAACACTGACTACCTTTTTAGGATTTAACCTTTCAGAAGGCCATTGAAAATTATTAGCAGTCATTTCTTCAATTAAAGCATAAGCATCAGAAAACTGTTTAAAAATTAATGATCCACCAGCAACAGCATTGATAATTGATCTAAGAGATCCAACTAATCCATTGTAAAAGGTTTGAATTATTAACCAATCTGGTATCGAATGATGTGGACATTTCCTGAGGAGATCTTTAAATCTTTCCCATGCTTCATATATTGATTCACCTTCAAACTGACAAAAAGATGTAATATCTTTTCTCAACTTCACAATCTTTGATGGTGGAAAATATTTAGTAAGGAATTTTTGTGCTAAATCACCCTAAGTTCTATTAGATCCATGTGCTAACAAACTTAACCATATCTTAGCTTTATCCTTAGTGAGAAAGGAAAAAGTCTAAGTCTAATAGCGTCATCTTAAACACCATCATATTTAAAAGTCACACACAACTCTAGAAAATTAGCAAGATGCAAATAAGGATCTTCAGTTATTGCTCCCCCAAATTGATTATTAGACACAATTTGGATAATAGCAGGTCTAAGCTTAAAGGAATTAGCAGCTACAACAGAGTGTTGAATACTACCATGAAGTTCATCCACTGTATGGTTAGCATAATCTCTTAAAGGTTTGAATTCTTGATGGATGTCAACATTTTGATTTTGATGATTTGCCATTTCTTGAATATTTTTATCTTTTTCTCTATTTTTAATTTTTTTTTTTCTAATAGTTCTTTCTAATTCAGAATCGTAAGACACAAGTCCCTCAGAACCTGAACTATGCATAAAACAATAAAATAAAATAAACCACACTAACGAAAATAAAGAAAAGTAAAAAAATTTAAAATTTTCATAATTTTCTTTAAAAATACATTTTTAATTAATTTTCCTGGCAACATCGTCAAAAACTTGATCCCCGACAAATATATGTGCTTACGATTTAGATATGAAAATTATGATTTTATAATATGGGATACTACGCAAGTATATGTATCGTTTATCAAGTAATAAGGACTTTTTGATTAAGTCACGAGATATCGAACCCACAGGGAACTGTAAAAACTTTTTAAAGAAATAAGAAAATTATATTTTTACTTTTTAAATGACTTTTGAAAGTATTTTTTTATTTGTAAAGTTTGAAAGTTGTTTTTGGTATTTTTGATAAAAGCTAAGCAGGAAATGAAAATTTATCAGAATTTTAAAACACGATCTAAAACACTAGAAAATAAAATATCTTTTTCTTTCTCTTATAAAGCAGTGATAATTATGAAATTATTATGGTGGAATTATTTAATTGTGTTGTGACAAATAGAAGCAAATTTATTCTTTACCCTTATTTGTTTCTATAAAGAACATTGGTTAATTTGAAATTTTAAAATTTTGAAAATGGTTAGGCAAGGAAAACACCAGCTCTCATTATAGAGTTCCCTAACCCTCAACCTGGGGGCTAACTTCTCATAACAAAATTTAAAATATCAAACCAAATTAGAGGGATTTAGCCTGTCACTTTAAAGTCCTCTAATTTTTCTCCCCATTAAAAACATATCTCCTAATATATTTGCATTCAATTATATGGACTACAATTCTCACTCATATAATTACATGTGATTTTTACCAACTGTTGTTTGAGATAATACAACATTTAATCTTACAAAATCTCACAATGAATTTTAACATCTTAACTGGACAAATTAAGAAGTAATTTAAGTTCATAGAATGAAATCTTCACAACTTATTCCAACTTTAAACACTTATACATTCCACAAAAATCCTACATAAATTAATTACTTCTTCATTTAAGAAAGAAAAAGATAAAGAAAGCTACTCAGATCTCATGGAGAAAAAACAAGCACACATTGATTTGAAAATAGAAATCATAATGAAAATACAACAAGTTTCAATTAAAAACTATGTATAAAAATAGAAGTAAACACTTATTTGAAAATCCTCTCCACAAGACTTCAGAAGTTCCTTTGAAACTTGACTTTCCATAAGAACACTCCTCAGAGTGAGTCGCCCAACTCTGATGACTCAGGAGCAGACTTCAGACTTCAATAAAAACTAAATAAAAGGAAGGAAGAGAATTTGTGAGAAGAAGGCTTCACTCCAACCCCTTTCTCCTTTCTTACTCTCTACTAACTCTAAAAGGCTTTAAAAACTATAAACAATAAAAGACAAAAAGTAAAAATATAAGAGGACTCTTTGAAACTAATTCCAAGTGTTCATTATATAATTTTCCAAAAGGTTCCTTGGTGTCTATTTAAATCATGTCCAGATTCAACGTATCCACCAAAAGATGCATCACTTCATTCAAATTTGCCGCCCAAGGGAAGTTATGGATCTTACCACAAAAAGTTGCTTCAAAAACCCCTTGAAATTGGAACTAAAAATGAAGAAAATTTGATTTTTAACTGTGGCTCCTAAGCGCCGACCAGGCGGCGCTTAGTCGCTAGTGTCCAATTTTTCATTTTATTCAT
Source organism: Papilionanthe hookeriana x Papilionanthe teres (assembly GCA_022702705.1). Lineage (NCBI taxonomy): Eukaryota > Viridiplantae > Streptophyta > Magnoliopsida > Asparagales > Orchidaceae > Papilionanthe > Papilionanthe hookeriana x Papilionanthe teres. The sequence continues at coordinate 45,037,411 of CM040425.1, forward strand.
TTTTTTGCTCCAAATTTAGTCCAGTTTTGCTCCTTTCATCATAATCACTCATTTTCATCATATCTGCAAAAAAACACAAAATACCTTCCATTAGAGTGCAATATCATCAAAAATAGGTATAAAAATATGCATAAAGACTCTATATATTTTAGGTGTATCAGGCATCCAAAACATCTGTAGTACATCTAAACAAAAACTGAAAAACATGTCAGGTGCTGTTTGTTGGCGTAAATGTAGCAACTGTCTATCCTCTGAGGTCACCCTGCGAATGAGCTAACCTCCTAAGTTGCACTCTGAGATAGAAGTCCCCTCACGTAAGCTTAAAGGTTCAACTATTTCACAGCTCCAATGGCTGATGACCCTCCAATTTTGGGTCTGGCTCATATCTGTATGGTGTCTTATCTTCGCTCATCCAACCGAAAGTAACTGAAACTCGGTGCTGTGCAACTTTGGGTATGGATTGCTTGGACAAGTCTGCTTCATTTCCTTTTAATATCAGAACTGATCTAACTTGAAACGGGATCTCAATGGAACCTTTGAATTCTCTAGGCCCAATAAATTGAATTTTCCTTTTGAATAGAATGTTGCTTTCACTCATGAATGAGATTGTGCAGAAAGGTCTCACAAATTCATGGTGATCAATATAGAGCAGAATACAATCTCCTTTATCATAGATTTTGATAATGCAACTATTCAGAATGCAAACCACTGGTAATATGTGCCACACATCCAATCTCTTTATAATCTTCTTGATCTCTATCGACATCGTATCTACTTCATCATTGCATAAAATCCCTGGTAAATTTTCTCGTCGATCTTCCATGATGTTATAGTAGCAACCACATTGGATCGTGATTTTGTCGTTTCCTCTTTTACATTTCGTCAGCTTAAAATACGACTTCTCCCTCAAGCGGCCAGCTCTGCCCAAGTCTTGGAAGGCAAAAACACAATCCAAGATTTAACTCTCATCAATTCTTGAGAATACTTTAGTGTATAACTCGAGGTATTTTAAGATATTGACGAATCTTCCATGAATTTCTTTGTAATGCTCAAATTCTTTTTTTTTTACATGCATATCTTTTCCTTTATGTAATATGAATATACTTTCTTTTGTGACAGCTGAACATACTCTGGTATGTATGTTTCTACATCCGCTTGCTCTCTGCTTCTCAATAGCATCGAGGCAGCTGCATATGCATAGAACGTCTCATATTTCTCAAAGTGCAAGACATTACATTACAGGCATTCTAAAAATTCCTCCGTGGCTGACGGCTCCTAGGTAAGCCGGAGCTGCAAGTCGGATACTAAGTGAAAATGTCCTTAATCTGATCCCATGTCAGCACATGCTCCTTAGTAAGCTCTGGCACTATCTCTGTAACCAGCGGGCTAGCGTCTGTCTCCTTCATTTTTGGATCGTAAAACTTCTCTGGAATCGGAGGAATCTCTACAGCTGTTTCTCTGGCTTGTCTTCTATTTATTTTGTCCAACTGGCGATGCTTACAACAGTTGGCATTTCTTCTCTGTGTGCGCCTCAGTGGCACGTCTGTAGTCTTCTCTGTGGCAGCAATAAACAGATCTCCCTCTAGCATGGTGATCATCGACGGGACTCACTTGTTTCTTACTACACAAAGGTGTGAGTCAGAAAACCCTCTAGTGGCTACTTGTCTTGGCATTTCTCCTTCTTATTGGTGACTAATTCAGAGAAAAGACTACAAGACTTCGGCTTCCTTGTGGCTAACTAATTCCGTGAGGGGGACCTCATAATCCACATTGACTTGGGAGAAGTCCATGTCAAAATTTACCACACCACCCTCAGGTGCCTTCTCTTCTCTGAGTGCTAGATGTAAGCTGTCTTTGAACGCAAAAACCAACTTTCTTTCTGTCCCTACATAAAATAGGAGAAACTTCAGTAAGGTGGTACTTTGCACGAATAAGAACAATATTAAATTATTATAACTTTTTGGATTTAAACTTTTATTAGATGTCATTATCTTAATTAATATAACTTTAAAAGATTTGGAATTAAAAAACCTTAATTATGAGAGCATTTTATTCATGAAAATTTACTTTATTCCATTAGATTTTAATTACAAAACTTCTTTAATTTGAGACCTACACACACATGACTATATCAGAATAGACGTCCTTCTCCAGGTTTGTCATGTCACACACGGCTATTCTCGAGGTTTGCTTGATAGAGTTCCAAGTTATACTGCGCGAACAATCTTTTCCCTTTGAGGCTTTCTAAATCTGAAAGTCAGAGTTTGGCATTCTCTTCTTTTGTTATTTAATTGGCAAAGGTGACTTTGAACAACGATAGCTGAACCTCTAATGGACTTTAGACCCATATACTAGTGCGTAAGGTGTAGACTGCATCGGCATTCTAACTATTGTCCTATATGCCCATAAGGCTTCTAGTAACTTTTCGTGCCATCATCTTTTATAGTCATCAAGCATTTTCTTCAAAATCTACACCAGTGTCTTATTGAAGGCTTCTGCCAAGCCATTTGCTCTGAATTAGTAGATTGTAGAGTACCTTCAGTCTATCCCATGTTGTCTAAAAAAGTTATTGATTTTGGTGCTCTTGAAAGCAGATCCATTATCCGATATAATTTTGTGTGGTACACTAAAGCGCTAGACGATCTGATTTTTGAAAAACTATAGAACCTAATCTGTTATGACTTCTTGTAATAGAACTGCCTCTGCCCATTTAGAGAAGCAAAGTGTAGCTGGGAGAAAAAATCTGTGTCCTTTTGAAGATGGAGGGTCTATCAGACCTACTATATCAGTGTCTCAACACTCAAATCACCACGACATGATCGTAAGGTGTGGAACATTCGGAGGTTGGTGCAAGACCACTCCATGCACTTAGCATTGATGGCATTTCTTAGTTGTGTTCATGCAATATGTCATCATTACCAGCCAATAATATCTAAGTCTCTTAATTTTCATTTTCATCTTTAGCCCTGACTGGTGTGCTTCACACAATCTGGCATGCACCTCTTTGACGATATTTTATGCTTCTGCTTTGCTCAAGCATCTCAACCACATCTAATTGAATGAACTTTTGTACAGAACATTATCAATTAAGGCATATGACATTGCCCTTTTTTGAATCTGATGCACTGCTGACTTGTCTTCTGACAGTTTTCCTATTTGCAAACATTCCATTAATGGTTGATGCCAATCTTCTACATCATCTGCCATAATAGCTATTATCTCTTCTTTTCCAAGCTTGTGCAAACTGTTGAGGTTGATATGTGATAAAACCTGACGTCCTTGTACGATAATGTCTATTGAATCTTCGGGTGGATAAGCTAATTCTTTAGCAAGCTTAGCTAAAGCGTCTGCATGGGCATTGTCAAATTGAGGAATCCTATAAGACGTTATGCTAGAAATCAGTTCTCGCAATTTCATCACATACCGGTGGTATTCTTCTAATTTTGGCTTCATAATCTTATATTGTCATGCAACTTGTTGAATGACAAGTTGTGAGTTTCCATAAATGACATTGTTTGTTATTTCCATTAGTATTACCAACTCTAACCCTATGATTAGGTCCTCATACTCAGCCTCATTGTTAGTGCACGGCTCTGTCAAGTGGTAAGAGAATCTTAGCATTGCCAGACCAGGTGTGACGAAGATCAAACCAATTCCTACTTTGACAGGTATTACTGTTGTTGACCTTTATCTCTTCTGGCTGATGAAGCACTGTCGAAGTACATTTCCCAACGTCTGGCATTGGACTGTTCCATCTACAGTATCTGCTCATATGGTAGTTCATCGTTGAGAGGGGACCCAGTTGACAGTGAGTGTGATGCAAGAAAGTCATCTAGAATCTGCCCTTTGATAGCACGAAGGCGCACAAACGTTATATCAAATTGTAATAAAATCATTGGCCACCTTTCTAAACGTCTAGAAAGTGTTGGTCGTGTCATCAAATATTGCAACAGATTAACTTTTGAAATATGTTTAACCTTATGAGACAACATGTAATGTCTAAGCATTTGAGCAGAGAAAACCAAAGCTAGAAAATGATTCACAATAGGAGGATACTTTATCTCTGCCGGTATTAGATGTCGACTCAGGTAGTAGAGTGTGTATTCCTTACCCTCATCATTGACTTAAGTAAGTAAGGCTCCGAAGAACTCATCTAAGACAGCGGTATAAAGTATCAACGATCTACTTGAGATAAAGGCTTCTAAAACATAAGGTGTCGTTAGGTATTGCTTAATGTCTTCGAGTGCCCATTGGCATGGGTCTCCCCAAATGAATTTGGCATCCTTTCAAAGTAAATTTGAGAAGGGTAGACACCTTTCTGACAGATTTGATATAAAGCATCTTAAGTATGCCACTTTACCTTGAAAGGAATGTAAAGGCTTCAAAGCTTTGGGAGGAGGCATTTTTAAGATAGCTTTAATTTTGTATGGGTCGATTTCGATTCCCTGATGGCGGACAATAAATCCTTGAATTTACCAGAGGTAATGCTGAAGGCGCACTTTAAGAGATTCAACTTGAGATTATATTTTCGTAATCGTTCAAATACAATCCTCAGATCATACAAATGGTTATATTTCACTTTGCTCTTGATGACCAAGTCATTCACCTAACATTCAATTTGGTTGCGAATGAGGTCATCAAAGATCTTCGTCATTGCTCTTTGGTTTGTTACTCTGCGATTCTTCAGACAAAATGACATTACTGTGTAGCAGTAAATCCCAATCGACATTTTGAATGTTGTGTGCATTGCATCTTATGGAGCCATCTTGATTTTTTTGTAATCTAGAGAAGATCTCTTATGCCAATGTAATTTCCACCATTAGTTCAGGTATCTGTAACAGGAGTTCATCTTTTGGACATGCTTTATTTAAATCCCTGAAGTCGACACATACTCGAATATATCCATTCTTCTTCTTCACTGGCAGGGAGTTGGCTAACCACGTAGGATATTTTTCTTCCCACACAAAGTTAGTGTCTATCAATTTCTTTATATATGTTGCTACTTGCTGCTCTGTTTTGAGTGGCATTCTTTTAGGAGCTTGGTTTACTGGCATTGTACTTCGATCTACTCCGACTCGATGAACTATAACCTCTAGGGAGAATCCTGGCATTTTGTCGTAACTCCAGGCAAAGCAATTATTGAATTATGATAATGGCTTGATCAAATCCGTAGATTCTTCATCACTGAGTAGCAAACTTATAAAAGTTGGTCGGGGCTGCTCCTTAGTCCCGAGGTTGATTTCCTTTGGTTCATCTACTATTGATTTAATTTCTTCCTTGAACTCTGGAGGAGCATCATCTATAGTAGCATCTTCAAGTTCATCTTGAATGTTCAGGCAATCTTCATCTGACTGGCTATAACAACCACGCAAAATTCTGAATCTTCGACTGGTCCTATTGTACTAAATCTGAGATCTTCTTTTGAATTGAATTGTTTTCCCTTTACATTCCATAAATTTTCAAATAGTTGTAACTTATCTTTTGACATTTTCCTTTGCAAATATCTTGGTTGAATTTATTTTTGTACACATGGAGAAAAGTAATCAAAAGGTAGTTCCATTAATTCATTAGAATTATTTTCTTTGAGAGTTACACAAGGTTCGGAAGTAGAAGAAGAAGCTCGATAAAACTTGATCGGTTTAAAACCACCATATGGACTTCCTTGACCTCCATACTCTTGATCTTTTGAGAATGGATCTGAGTTAGGATCATGGCTTGCACACAATGGTTAATCTGATTGTACATTGACTCGTATTCATTCTTTTCTGTGTCTTGCAAGGAAATCTTGAACTGGGCTTCTTCTGACTTATCATCATTATTTCTATTCTGAATTCATCTTCTTTAGAGCTTCCTTCTATGCTGATGCTGATCACTGGCTTTGTTCATTCAACAAATAGGTGTGTTCTCCCTCACCCGCATCCCCAGCCTCAACCTCAGATACGTGGGCTAGGAGAAACTCCACCAATTTGTTGCGAAAGAGTGGTGGGAAATCATTGAATCAGAGCTGTATGATCCTGCCCTGATGTTCCTTCAGAATCTTAAACTTTATTTTTCATAACTTCTCTTGAACAGTCTGTCTTCTTCGCGGGAGCCTAGTAGGCGGCGTCTTCGTGAATGCCCACCTAATGTATTGAAAACAGTTGTAAGTCATCCTTTGTGTAGTGTTCTTATCCATCCTTGTAGTATTTGATGCATTGATGAAGTGACGACAAGACCATATTGTACTCATGAAGCCACGGTCAACCGAGCAGATTGGTAAACAAAGTATCTGCATCGATGACATGGAATTTTACGGTTATTACTAGATCTCCAACTTTCATCTGTAGTGTTATAGATCTATAGTGATTGGATTCTCTTTAAATTATCTTATCTGTAATGATCTCTCGTGCGTCAATGTCTAAGTAAACTAATGTCTCTAGACTCATTATGTTAAGTGATGCTCCAGAATCTACTAACACTCTGGAAAGTACAAATCTTCTGATAATTATGGAAATGTTGAGCATACAGCTATGATCGGCAATACCGAGTAGCAATTCTTCGTCAGTGAAGGTTATGCTAGTTGTCCCTTCAATGTACAAACTCCTAAGGATGTGTTAGTCAACTGCGCTAAGCAAATATCTGGATGAAGTAGAGCCTTCACTAGATTTTCTCTCATCTCCTTTAGCAGGATCAAAGTGTCGTAGATGCTTATTTTGGTGGCAAGTTCCTATGATGATCTAGTACATTGTAATCCACTTTATTTGAATTTCCAATCTTGTTTCGAATCTGTACTTCTTCCATTGCTGGAGGCAATTCTTCTTGAGTAATTATTTGTTTTCCTTTTTCCATTGGAGCTATTCTTGGAGGTAGCACTTTTCCACTCCTTAAATGAATTTATGTTATCTCTGCGTCCTCTAGACCCAGAGATTCTCTAAAATTGTAGTTGATTCTTCTAGTACTATTTTCGTGTCCAAAAAGTCTAAGTTGATTGCAATCAGAGTTCCTTTGCACTCGAGGACTAGCTCCTCGCTTCGTGAACTTTCGTAACCAGTGTTGTCGACATAATGTTTATCTTCGTCAACATTTTCATCAGGGACTAATACGATTTGAGGATCATCTTGGGAATCAAAATTAATGTTAGGTAGGTTGTGATTAGTTACGTCATTGCTAGAGATAGTAAGAACGTAGCCAAAATAGTCACTCTTATAATGATAAGACCCCAGAGGGGCGAAGAGGAAATTAAAAAGAGTTAATGTTTTGAGAGATTTCTCTGCCAAATTTGAGACAACCAATCTAACTGGGGTAGCCCCTATCCTAGCATTCGCGCTATCGATCTTCATCTCGTCCAAGACATCTAACTTCTTAATCTTTTGCTGCAGTGGTTTCCTGATGTCATCTTCACCCTCGACTTGGGAGGTAGCAGACTTCGTGCAGTGATTTATTCAAAAACGTCCTGTATCTGATCTAGTATCTTCTTGGAAGACTTGGTCCAGACTGTGCTCCATCCATCTCTATCGGCATACTGGTCTATAGGATAAAATGGCTTAGTCGAATCATATTTACAAAACCTTTTTCAGGTTCCTTTAAATATTCTTCTAGAATTGTTATATTTTCTTCTTTGTAATTCCTCTCGAGCCAATCTTTAAAACTTAAACATCCTTCTATGGTGTATTCAAATAACTTATGGTATGGACAAAAATTGGGATGGTCCTTCTTGTTCATCTCTTCCGACTTTATCGGCTCTGGCAATCTGAACTCAGGCTTCTTCATTAAAGTTCTGAACATCTTCGTATGACATCATCTTTAAAGGAGTAATTTCTGTACAGCTGTTCTGAAATCATCGGACCCTATCGTCCATCTATCCTGAACAACCTATACAACTAACCATACTAATTGACTTGTTGTGGATGGGGCCGACCATACTACTGAGACTGATTGTATTGTAGAGGTTGACTGTACTGAGGCAACTAACTATGCTGTTGTGGCCGCTTCCCTTTGTCGACTGTTGTCACTAAGCCAGATCTTTTCTCATATGCTTTGACCAGTCTCGTTTTCTCTATCTTCTCTGCAAGCTTCATATGCTTAACCTCTTCTAGTAAACTAATCACTTTACTGAGTAGATTCTCGAAGGACTTAATAGTAAGATCCTTAACCATGAAAGCCACCGGACCATGGAAACTCTTGAGTAATATCTCGATCATGTGTCATCTCTGTAGATGAGGCTCACAGTTCATGATTAAGTTCCTCCATCTCAGAATTTAATTGACCAGGGTCTCATGCTGCTTTTGTTGCTCCACTATGAGACCACCTATAGTGACGTGGTGCTGCGCGCTGGCAAATCTTTTCATGAACATGTATTCCATTTCTGCAAAGGTCTTCACTGATCTGTTAGGCATCTTGACATACCAGTCAAATGCCCTTGACAAACTGCTAACAAACTGTTAGAATGACATTGCTTCATTTTCTTCTGTGTTGCAACAACTGGCTCTGAAGTGTGCTATGCGTTGATGAGGATTTCTTGTCCCGTCAAATGTCTTGAAAGTAGGGGGCACAAGGTAAGGCATGACATCGAACTCCTCCGGGTAGGGTCTACCCATTAAAACTGATGCCCCGCCATTGGACTAAGCCAAGACCTCCCGAACTTATTGTTCGATCATTTGTTTGATCAATTTCTCTAGTAGACTCGGAGCTGAATCCTTTTTGGCAGTTCATCATCATTTGTTGAAGCGACCTCTCTTATTTCATCCGTGATATGTATAACTTCGGGCTGGTTAACTTCTGGAGATGCCATTGGTCATGGTTGCGACTGTTCGTGTACTATGGCCATGGCTGTCATAGCAGCGGTCATCTCCTCCATCTTCTTCTCCGGACCACTGATCTGCTCATCTCTTGGCCAAATAGCCCTTTGAAGTTCATCTAATGCATTCTCCTCAATAGGAGTGTTGTTCGCAGTCAACGTGGACCGTGTTTTAACAACATTGATCTCTATGAACTCCTCCTCCATGTAGTCTGACAGGTAGCAATCCTCGTCATTTATGCCCATTCCTCATTCATTTACTAACTCTGAAATCTCAGCTTGGAGCTTTCGGGCATTATCATCGACTGCTTTCTCTTTAATTAACTTTAGATCTGTAGATTTCCATCGACTATCACTTTTCTCTGAAACTGACTCAGATGAGACGACAGTAGTGGCAACGAGAACTCCAAACTCATAATCCAACTTAATCTTTTCAGAATGTGCTGGTGCAGCAACCTTCAGTATCCACACCCTCCACTTGAAATTTTGTGCCCTTAGACATAGTTTCTCAGCGAGGACATCAGAGTGTCGAGAAGAGCCGTGCTCCTTAGGATGTAAACCATGTACAGATGAAGGTATTCCTCTATAGCTCTTCTACTTCAGAAATTCCTAATAAACATCAGCAAACGATACTCTCGAAACCAGCCAAGTCTTAACCGATCTGTGCTCTACGGGTGTCGAAGAAGCAATAGTAGCATCTGTAGTGGTGAGAGTGGCATCAACGCGTTTCCCTAATGGAGTCTGGTGGGAACACCGACTGACAGGGTGTCGAAAAATTTTTTTGCTGAAAGATCAGGTTTTTCTTTCCTTATAATCTCATTCTTTATTCTTTGGGATATTGTGCATCCCATTCTCGTGGAGCTTGGCAATGGAACATCTCTCTTTCTCAGCTAATCTCTGGAACACTGTGTAGACTCAGGTGACTGGTGTGGGCATCTCCCTCACCTTGTCATGACCATGTGGTGAAGGTAAAGCAGGGTCAATACTGTGGAGGCTTTCATCTGTGGTAGTATCAACCAACGAGCAGAACCGAATCCCTCAAAGTAGCAAAATGGTCTCTGGCAAACCAAGTTCCTCCTGGTGAGGAATCTCATCAATCACTGGCAAACCTGCAGCTTATGCCCTAGCGGCCTTGAGAATCTTACGACCGTGGTTCCTCCTCTGAGACTTAGCCTATGGGGGAACTCTAGAGCTGGAACCAATCTCAAAAACTGACGACTGGGTGAGGAAAACATCATCGAAATCTTCTTCATACAAAATTTCCTTCCCCTTGGTAGACGGGACGGTAGGTGTGGTGACGACAAAACTAGTAGCTGTAGGGGGAACAACTCTCCTAGGAATTGAGACAACTGACTTGACAGGGGCGGGAGGAACCTTGACCTTCTTAGCATAAGGGAAGTCCTAGTGGGAGTTCAAAAGGTTCAACTCTACAGACGTATCTTGAATTTCAGGAGCAGCAACTTTACGATGAAGACGGAGCATTTCCAAGTACGGCTTCGAACTCACTGAAGCCAATCTCGAACTGGATCATTAGAGTGGCAAGACGGGCCTCACGGTAGGTGGATAAGTTGCAAAAGAATGTAAGCATAGTGTTCAAGATTGCTACTATCGAAAGAAACATTTCGAAAGTTAGCAGATCATGGTTGTCTTAAAGTAGTATTTTCAGTTTAGTCTCAATATATAATCAATTTAATTAAGAAAGCAGCCAATCTATATGTATGTATACGTATCACTCAAGTAATACAGGGCTCTAATGGATTCCTAGTTATTGATCCCACAGCGAGAAAGTTAATCAATAAAATGTACTAAAGAAATCCAATTTCAGATTACAATGCACGTACGAAATAGACTAAAGTTGCTAAAATTTTAAGTTGTTAAATATTCTAAGTTCACTAAATTACTTTCTAGCTTCAAGATAAAGTTAACTAATACTACAAAAGTTTTGTATTGAAAGGTTTAAATTTTGAGAAAGTGCCCTTCCCCTTACAATGATGTTATGATGAATGAATGATAAAGATTGGTGAAGATTTGTATTATGCCAAATAGGAGCATATATATTTTTAACCCTCTTCTGAGTGCTATAAAGAACATCGGCTAATCTTAGGTTTAGTTCCTAAATCTGTGGTTAGGCTAGGAGGATCCTGGCTTTCACTCTGGTGCTCCCACTTCTCTTCGCCTGAAGGTTAACTCTCACTTTAGTTTCCAAACACTAGGAACAAATTGGGGATTTTAGTCTGTCACTCTAAAATCTCCAATTATATGCCTAATAAACCCCTTTTTCTTATTTATGTGCACCCAACCCCCATGAACAACATCACTCATTCATGCACATTGAATGTGATCTTTACTTTTGTTATAAAACTCATAGCCCTCTCGGATCGTATGTTTCAAAACAAATTTTAACAATTCAATTGACCAGATCAAAAAGTAAATGAAGTACGAATTGAAAAATCATCACAATTTCTTAACATTCAGATGACACATCCAATCTAAATCATCACTTCACTAAATCTCATTATAAGGAGCAAGACAAAGAAATCTACTCAAAATTCATGAGGATTATATAACAACACAATGATTTTATATATAAAAGTAAAGTTATACAAACAATAAGAAGTAAACACAACTTATCTTAATTTCTTCCCCAAGTAAATCCCTTGAAATTCATTTGAATTTCTTTCTCTCTTCTGAACAACACACAATTCTCTCTTAGAATAGTAAGGAAGAAGTAATCTCTCATTTCCTTCTCCTCCTACAACTTTTTGAGAAGAATCCCTCACAAAACAAAACTTTTGCACCAAACCTAGACTCTAAACTCTCTACAATTACAAACGATGACTTCTTCTCACTCACACACTTTTTCTAGCTTCAAATTCACTTTGAAATAGCCTATTGACGAATTCCCTTAGAGATGCCTCAAGAAATCCTCCAAAAGTTGTCCAAATACGTTGAATTTGGCCTCCACTAACACTGAGCGTCGTCAGCGCCCTATCTGGGTGCCGTGAGCGCCCTATCCAGTTGCTGTTAGTGCCCTATCTGGGTGCCACGGTGCCCAGTGCACTTAATTATTTGGTGCTCTCTGTAAATAGGAGCCGTCAAACCCCATTCTGGCGCCGTTAGAGCCAGTAGGCAGAACTCTGGTTTTTTCCTGTTGTTGCTCAAAATTCATTCCTTTTTTCTTCTTTTTTCTCCAAATGCCTAAAATCATCATACCTGCAACAAAACATAAAAAATACCTTCCTTTAAAGTACAGTATCACAAAAAATGAGTACAAAATATTTATGAAAAATCCAACATATTTTTGGTGCATCAAAATCCCCCAAACTTAACTATTACTTGTCATCAGTAATCCTTTTACTACATAAAAAGTAAAGAATACAATGAATTTTTATTTAAATGAATATAATAGTAGACATTTAGAAAGATTTTCAATAACTTAAGTCAAAACTATATGTGTAAGAATATTTAGTCATCAAGTCTAAGAGTTCTAGTCTCCAATTCACTTCAAGAATAACCATAATTTATCACATTAAGGGTGCTTTGAAGGATCATATGAAAAACAAGCTCAAGAGAACTCTATTAGTAAGGATGCTAATACTTAAATATAAATTTAAAAATGAAATTAAGCTCTTATTTTAAGTTGATTCAAGGGAAGCCAATTTTTTATTAGGCATCTCCTCAAGCTTCTGCTCACATGTATTTTCTTTTTTCAATTCTTCTCTTTTTTTCTTTCTGGATTGCTTTCAATCCTTTTTTTTTCTTTTCAAGTGAAGATTACTTTATCTGGATAGCTTTTAATAATTTTGAACTTCACTCTCCTCACCTTAAAGTTGGAACTTGTAACATCTCTTTACTTTATAGATATATATTAGCTTTTAAATGTTTCATCATAGAGCCCCAATCTTTTCTTCTCACATAACTTCTAGGACTCTTAATATTTCAAAAATACAGTTTTCTTTAGTTTAAATAGTAAGTTGCTAGAATTAGGTATTTTAATTTAATTTAATTTATATATATATATTTTTGGGAAATATTATTTTTAATTTTAAAAATATGAATCAACTGATCTCATATATGCAATAGTCTAAATAATCAAGCACTGCACCACAAGCCATGTATCTATCCCGAAGAATGGATACATTGCTTGGCGTCGTGGATTGATCAAATAAACTAAAGAATCCATGACATACATTTTGGTTTGTGAACCATTAAGTTGATCGACAACTTTTCCTATCTAATATGAAGCAATTGGATATGTTTATATTAATTTGGTGATTTAAGTTTCCTATAAGATCAAGCCCCTATAGTTGATTACATCTTAGATAATAGAAGTCACCTAAGAAAACTTTTAATTTAGATCAGGAAATATTATTTTCACAACTTCTAAAAGGTAGGATCTTCAAGATAATGTGATAATAGGAAATCAAATAAGTGAGTGGCTTAATTTTGGAACTCTTATTATTGGAATCCAAAAGGAGTGTAAGTTAGGGGAAAACACAGCTCCAAGAAGAATTTTAGTGATTTCCCAAACTATCATATTGTTTAACATTAATTTGAGATAATTATTTGATGTTTCATCCTGTAAATTTTATTATTTAAGGATTACATCCACTTGATACCGATAATGCGAATATTTGAGAAGATAAGAGGATTTATGTCACATTCAATGACAACCTCAGAATCCAAAGATGCGTTTGGGGCTTGTATTGCACAAGGTGCAAAGGTCTAAAGAGATAAAGTGAGGATTTATGTTGCACTAGGGAAACTCCTCAAAAGTCCAATGGCTTGTTTGTTTATTTCTAATGAAGTAATTTTGCTGTTGAAGATGACCGTGCTACCCACTGTGTATGCTTCAAGCTCCTCGTTGCAACGTGTTTAATTTTAGAATTATCAAATTGAAGAGATGAAAGAAGTGTCATATTTTGGACATATTTAAATTGAGCCATCTTAATAACTTATTAGGGGACTATTCATATTTTTTATAGCGACACCGATTAGGATCCCACGTTTCCCTCATTCTGGTACCACTATTTTCTTCGGATTCACTTAGTCCAGATGAATTTACCAAACTCAACTAAATGAATTCAGTCCTTTCATTCAAACTGTGGGAGATCTCTTTAGTAGTCGTAGGTTGCCTCCTCTGTGGGATTCCCAATCATCCAATAGAGACATTTTAATTAGTTGCAATTGTGATTTTGTTTTGTTTATGATTAAAATTTGCGTTGTCTTATATTTTACTTTATTGTGGCGGTGAATTTGATTTTTATTTTGTTTTGGTTTTGTGGCTATCCTAAAGGTTTCAGTTTTGACATGCAAGTTTGGTTTTGCAAAAAGGTACTGAAAATAAAGTGTAAGAATATAAACAATGGAAATTGCAATACATAAAATTTAAATGCATACCAGTCCTCTTCTCACAGTCCAGCTAAAAGTTTAGCCTTTGCATCATATATATAATTTTGCAGGGAAATTAAAATTGCATGCTAGAAAATAGGAAGAACAGGTTGTAAAGTAACTTCCAAATCCTACGCCGTAACTCAGTGAGTTCCTATTTATTCATTTATGAAGATGTTTTTCTTTTGCAAAGTATAATAGATTCAATTGCTCTCCAAGATGTCCTGATAACTTGTTAAAAGTTCTAGTGGACACTGATCCCCAAATATTTATACTTACAATTTAGATAGGAAATTATACTTTAATTATTTATAAAATGGGATACTATGCAGTATACGTATCGTTTATCAAATAATATAGGACTTTTTAATTAAGTCCCGTGACATCGAACCCACTGGGGAAATGTCTAAAAATTTAAAGTAATAAGAAAAATAACTTTTTACTTTTAAAATGATTTTGTAAAGTATATTTTAAGATATAAAGTTTTTCAAATTTTTTTTGGTATTTTCTGAATAAAAAGTAAATCAAACAACTAAAGTTAACACAACTTTAAAATAGTATGAAAGTAAATGAGAATAAATTATATTTTTCCTCTTTCAATGAATCAGTAATAATTTAGGAATTTAGTTGTGGAAATATCTAAAATGTTTTGTGCCAAATAGAAGCAATTATATTCTTTACCCTTGCTTGGTTCTATAAATAACTTTAGTTAATTTGATGATTTGAAATCTTATTCATGGGTTACGTAAGAAAGATACTAGCTCTCACTCTAGAGTTCCCTTGATTCCCTCCACCTGGGGGCTAACATCTCATAACAAAATTTTTCACATCAAACCAAACTAGGGGGCTTTAGCCTGTCACTCTAAAGTCCTCTAATTTTACTCCCCATTATAAGCATATCTTCTTATTTATCTGCACTCAATCATATGACTACAATTCTCATTCATATAATTGCATGTGATTCTTTCCAATTGTTGATTGAGACAATACCGCAATGGATCTTACATAATCTCCCAATAAATTTTAACATCTTAAATTGCCAAATTTAGAAGTAAATGAAGTGTAAGGTAGTGAATCATCACAATTTCTTCCAACATTGAAATCATATACTTCACACAACATCCTTCCAAAATGTAATTACTTCATCATTTAAAAGGAAAAAGATAAGGAAAATTACTCAGAATCCATGGAGAAAACACACAACTTGATTTAAAAGTAGAGATCATAGTGAAAACACAACAAGTTTTACCTAAAAATCAAATGTAAAACAAAGATAAACACTTATCTGAAAATTCTCTCCACAAGACTCTTGAAGTTCCTTTGAAACTTTGATTTCCCTTTACAAGACTCAATAGAGGTTGGCACCCAACTCTGTTGACTCCAAATCTATATTCTAATCTTAATGAAAATTAGATACAATTGATATTAAAAGTGGTGAAGTGGAAAGGTGTACTCTCAATAACTCTCTAACATAAACTTGAATCTTAACACTAATTACACCCTCCAAAATCAACCCTTTATCTGATCATCAAGTCTTCTTTTTAAAAATTTTCAAATGGTGCCTTGGTGTCTCTTCAAAATATGTCCAGATTCAATGTATCCACCAAGAATGCATCCATCCGTTCAAATTTTAAATGAGTTTTGGCGCTGATGGGAAGTTAATGAAGTTTAAACCAAAGAATGATTCAAAAATCCCTTCAAATTTGAGCAAATTTAAATAAATTCATCACTTTAACTGTAGCGCCTATGCGCCAGCCATCCGGCGCTTAGGCACCCGAGGCCAATTTTGCACATCTTTCAATTTTTGCTCCAAATTTGATCATCTTTTACTCCTTTCATCATAATCACTCATTTTAATCATGCCTACAAGAAAAACACAAAAATACCTCCATTAAAGTGCAATATCATCAAAAATAGGAATAAATACGTGCTTAAAAACACTATATATTTTAGGCATATCAAAATCCCCCAAACTTAAAATGTTACTTGTCCTCAAGTGACACTTAATCACTTAGAAAATCTTAACATGTAAATTATGTAAATGAGTTTTTTTAGGAAGGTTTCAAAATTTTGTTCTAGAAATGAAAATAGTCCAATCTAAAAAAAATTCAGTAAATGAGACCAACTTAAAGTTTAAAAGGTTCTTAAGTAAAGGATAATGAAAAATATTAGTTCATATCTAATTCAGAAATACTTGTAGATTTTTCAAAATATATGATTCAAACATTTCATCTTCCTCACTTAAAAATTTTTATTTGGAAATAATTTTACTTATTATATTATAACCTTAAGCTTTAGATTTTCTCAAAACTTATATTTTAAACTTTAGGTATGGAACCAATTTTTTATTAGGCCCTTAAATCCTCAAGATTCTCCTTCCTTTTTACATACTATTTTTCTTTCTTTTCTTTTTCTTTTTTCTTTCCTTCTTTTTCTTTTCTTTTTTTTTTATAAGGCAAGGATTATTGTATGTGGAATTCCACTCTTTCATTTAAAATAAATGTCTGATATATATCCTTTACTTAAAAATCCTAATAATAATGTTGAAAATTATTTCTCAATAAAAGAAATTTAAGCTTTGAAAAATATAAGTCAAATCTTCTATTTATCCAAAAATACAATACTTCTTATTAAATATAGTTTAACTAGATTAACATTTCTTTACATTTTAACTTTAAATTTTTTATCATTACTATAAATTTTAACTAAATTCTCTTACTCATTTCTATATTCAACATTTTGCTTCCCTAATATAATTTCATATACATAATTATTTTTAATCAAAAATCAAGTTTTATTTAAGTATTCTTGAGAACAAATAAAATTTTAGTTTTTTGAAAATTTGTTTTTAAATTCCCACCCCACCCCCCCCCCCCCCCCGCCCAAACTTTAATTTTTTAGTAGGGTAAAACATGTAAGCATAAGAAATGAAACATGTATAAAATACTCAAAAAGTGAATAAATCACAAAGCAAATACACACAACAATTTTGAATATTAAGAATCTTTAGTGTTTAAATTCCCATGTATCGGCCTTAAAACCGGACTACTCACAAAGTGAATAAATCAAAGATAGAAATCCCATACCTGTAGTAGTAGCAGCTCTAGCACACTTAAGAATATAATAAAAAATAAGTGCCCCAATATCCAAAGGCTTTCTCTACTGAATACAATAGTTCAGAACAGCTCTCTCACTTGTAACTTCACTGACATGACTTAAAGGCAGAAACTTAGATGAGATAAAATAATGTCATGCCATTGAAGTGGCATTCAACTTAGAGGCTTGAAAATTCACTCTTCTGTCATTTGTAATCTTCCACAAACCTCTTACATCAGTAAGAAAGGCCATAATCTCATCTAATTCTCACTCAAAAGGATAAAAATTTGCATAAAAATAAAACATCGCAGGAGGTAATCGGTAAAAAGTATTAATTACCATAGATGAAAAATCCACTTGTTGCCCCTAACAATCACTAAATTGTCTTCTGTTGTAGGAAAGTTATCATAGAATTTTCTCACCACAGACTGTAATAGCAGAGAAGCAACAATATCTTTCCCAATTCCTCCTTGTAATCATCTTCTCAATTTATCCTCCTAGCTTACTAAAAACACTCTGGAATAAATTTCTATGACGCAAGTGCATCGACGTAACGATTCTCCGCTTTAAAACTGAAAAATTTGTCAGAATCAATTTTTTATTTTCCTTTCAAAAGCTTTGACTTTGGTGCCATCTCTAAAAATTCACAAAAAATGCACCATAAATTCTAAATTTAAACTAAACTTGTTAACTCAACTTCCAAAGGCAAACTCCACTAAATCCAAGCAATTTCTCATGTTTTTCTCAAATTTTCACCATGAATAGTGTTTTTTAGATTTTTCAATAATGTACACAAAATACAAGGTGAAAATAAAAATTTTTTACTTATGAGTAGTGATCATACCTTAAGGAACTCAAATCCAACAAATTTTGGCAAAATCGGCTAAAAAATGATTCAAATATTGATGCCCTGGGCTCCTATTTTGCTAAACCGAGAGGTTGAAGGTGATGGGGATGTTAAAAATGGTAAATTTCAGGTTTTTAACTGTTGAAAATTGATTTTCAAGAACCGGCGCCTATGCGCGAGCATATGGCGCTTAGCCGCGAAATCTAGAGCTTATGCGCAGTCGGTTTAGCGCTTAGGCGCCAGTGCCCAAATTTTGACAATTATGTTAATTCCATCAAAAATCCGAGTTAATCACCTTTAATCACTTCAGATAATTATTTCTCCCCATAAAATCTTTTAATACTCCAAAAGTATACATTAATTTCTAATGATTCCACACAAATCTTACACAAACAAAAACTTATATATCATTAAATATTAAAACACACTTAATACAAACTACAAATTTCTATCGAAACACTTTGGATGAAATTCTCAAAATACATATGTTTAAAACACATGTAATTAAACACTAACTTACATGCAACAAACATAAAAATTAATTAAAATCACACTTAAAACACTAAACACACATAATCAAACCATAAGACCACACATAATTTAATTCCAATCTCCATTAGGTGGAATATATCTCGAACCACCATTAGTTCCATTTGAACCATATAGAATGTAAATATGATAAAACAGGCGATGATTAAAAGATCTTACATCTTCTTCTTCAATCCATTTGTTCTTTAGATACATCTCTCTATTCGCTTCTTCCACATGACTTGTATAACTGAAGTACATTTTGTGTTGCCATCCAATGTGCACTAAATGAGCATTAATTTCGTTTACATTTGCATCGATAGACTCTACATCGGCCTCGATCTTCGTAATCCTTTCTGCTATTCCTTGGATACTCACAACCAGAAATCCATTATATAACTCTTGCGCATTATCACAAATAAACTTCTTCTTGGCTTCCTCTTTCTTCTTAACATCGCTCTCCCAAGAAGACATTTGTGCACTCAAAATACTCTTTCAGAAGACTCAGGAATGAAAATAGAACTGAGGCAAGTATTTCATAAATTCAAAGCCTTTTTATAAACTTAGGAAGGCACAAAACTGACCCTAGACGTGTTAAAACTCCTTAATAACTCCAAAAAGAACTCACTCACGATTTTGGCTTCTAGAACCTCATTTTTTACATCTTTTATAACTATGGCGCCTATGAGCCAACCAGCGACGCATAGCCACCAATGCACATTTTTGCAGAGTTCTGCCAAATGTCCAAATCTTCATTTTGATTCCTTTAAGTCATTAAATAAGGCCAAATAATTACCACTATAGCCTAAATACTCTAAAATGCTACTACATTTCTCAAATCAAAACAAATGAAAGCACACAAAGCAAACATAAAACAAAGCACACTGATAAATATGGGTTGCCTCACACAAAGCGCTTGGTTTAGGTCATCAGCCTGACATACCCAAAGCTTATTCTGAGTGACAACATCAGATTCTCATCCAGTTTAGATTGATCGACTGAAAAGTAAGGTTTAATTCTAAGACCGTTCACTTTAAATATTTTTTTAGTCTTAGGATCTTGAATATCCACAGCTCCATAGGAATAAACTTTCATCACAATAAATGGGTCTATCCACCTGGTCTTAAGTTTTCCAGCAAAAATTATCAATCTATCATTATATAGCAAACCTTTTTGCCCTGACTCAAGATTTTTAGTAAGAATCTTTCGACCACGACTTCATCTTTTCTTTATAAATCTTAGCATTTTCATAAGATTCATTCATTATCTCTTCAAGCTCATTTAATTACAAAAATCTATTTTCTCCAGCATTTTTCCAATTAAAATTGAACTATTTAATAGCCCAATATGCTTTATGCTCAAGTTCAACTGGTAAATGACAAGCTTTTCTAAAAATTAGCCTATATGGGGACATTCCTATAGGAGTTCTGTAAGCAGACCTATAGGCCCACAAAGCATAATCTAGTTTGATTGACCATTTCTTTCTATTTGGATTAACAATCTTTTCCAATATTCTTTTAATTTCACGATTGGATAATTCAACCAAACCACTTGTCTACGGATGATAAGCAGTAGCAATGTGATGGTTAATATGATATTTCTTTACTAAATTTTCCATAATCGTGCATTTCTAAAATGACTTCCCCCATCAGTTATGATTACTCTTGGAATTCCAAATCTACAAAATATATTCTTACTTAAAAATTTTACAACACTTTGAGCATCACATCGAGGTAAAGCAATAACTTCTATCTATTTGGATACATAATCTACTGCTATTAAAATGTATGTATTTTTGAAATATGGTATAAATGGTCCCATGCAATCTAGTCCCTAAACGTCAATTATTTCAACTTCCAACATAATTGAGGGGGCATCTCATTTCTTCTAGAAATATTGTCTACACGCTGACATCGATCATAATTTTTAATATAAACATTAACATCCTTAAAAATTGTAGGCCAATAAAATCCATTTTGTAAGATTTTATATGCAGTTTTATCAACTCCAAAATGTCCCCCATAATTAGAATTATGACATTTGTTTGAATAATTTCATAAGTTTCTTCTAAAGGCACACATCTTCGAATAATTAATATCTTTCATTGTTTATATAAAGACGGGTCATCCCAATAATAAGTTCTGGCTTCAGATATAAATTTCTTCCTCTCCTGGTTTGTGAAAACAAAGGGTAAAATATCACTGACAATAAAGTATACAATGTCGGCATACCATGGAACATGCCACTCATTAACAGTGAACTATTTTTCATCAGGAAAATTTTCATTAATTTCTTCAACATCACAGAGAGATTTTTTAGTTTCAAGCATGGACAGATGATCATCAATTTGATTATCAGCACTCTTCCTATCTACTATCTCGAAATCAAATACTTGCAAATGAAGAATCCATCTAATCAATCTTGGTTTCACATCCTACTTCTTCATTAAATACTTAATAGCAGAATGATCAGTATGCACCACACTGTTGACCTCAGTTTTGGTGAGGTCTTTTCTTCTCTCCTTAGTTCTTAGGATCTAGCCATAAGGTTTCTCCTTGACTATCCTAGAGGACTAGAATTGGGACCCACCCTTTAGCAATTCAGCTACTTCTTGACTCCTCTTTTAAATCACCTTAGATGGTTAAGACCACCATATGGAGAACCAATAGTGAGCTCCTATAAGGTTGTTCAAGCCTTAGGACTACCCTGGGTGGCCTGGTTCTGGTGAGTTCTGGCTTACACACACTGCACTCTCACACACACCATCCTTACCCAATTCTTCCCCCTAGTTAATTGGAGCACTCATGTGGCTAAGTTCAAACCCCTAGCTCTTTGGCTAAGAGGATTGGGAACAACCCATGAGATGTTCAGGGTGGACATTTCTTGGTCCATGGCTCACTTTAAGCTTCATCTTGATCAAAATTCAACTTTTGCTAAAATGCCTAGTTTTGACATTGGGTCCTTCAAACCTACTTAAAATTACCTAATTGCCCCAAATTTTCCAAAACTTCCAAAAATTACCCAAAATTCACAAAAATCCTAAAGATCAATTTGAAACAACCCCCACCTTTTAAATTCACCAAAATACCCCCAACACCCTCCAAATAACCTCTTGATACCCTAAAATACCCTTTTGGCACAAAATTCCAAAAAATCCCAGAAAATTTCAGAAAATCCCAACTATTCCCAATTTCATTTTGTTCAACTACACCATAGCCCAATTTTGCCAAAATAACCCACTTTTATTAAAATCCCCAAATTGACCCATTTTTAACCTAAATGGACCCAATGTCACACCAAACCAACCCATTTGACCTCAATTTTTCCCAATTCCAATTCTAAACTTTAATTCAACATCATTACTATCAATCTAAACCAAATACAAGCCTAATTTGATTCATATATGAGTTCAATTCCATTTGAAATCCAAAATCCCCAATTTTGCCTAATTAATCCAAAACCCCCAATTAACCTAATACCAATTTTTCCCCCAAATTTCAAACTAACAAAAAGATGTTATATCATTTCTCAACTTAGCAGTCTTAGATGGTGGAAAATATTTAGCAAGGATATTTTGTGACAGTTCACCCCAAGTTCTTATTGATCTAAGTGGTAACGAATTTAACCATATTTTAGTTTTATCCCTTAGTGAGAAAGGAAAAAGTCTAATTCTAATAGAATAGTCCTAAACACCATCATATTTAAAAGTAGCACACAACTCTAGAAAATTAGCAAGAAGCAAATTTGGATCTTCAGCTGTTGCTCCCCCAAACTGATTATTAGACATCATTTGGATAATAGCAGGTTTAAGCTCAAAAGCGTTAGCAGCTACAGCAGGGTTTTGAATACTACCACGAAGTTCATCTACTGTAGGGTCAACATAATCTCTTAAAGGTCTTAATTCTTGATGATTTTCCATTTCTTGAATATTTTTATCTTTTTCTGTATTTTTAATTTTTTTTTATTTTTCTGATAGTTCTTTCTAATTCAGAATCGTATGGCACAAGTCCCATAGAACTTGAACTATGCATACAATAATAAAACAAAATAAAACACAACACACTAACAAAAATAAAGAAAAGTAAAAAAATTAAAATTTCTTAATTTTCTTTAAAATACAATTATTTTTTTCCCCCGCAATGGCGCCAAAAACTTGACTCCGCCCCAGGTATTTATACTTACAAATATGATATGAAAATTGTCAATGGCGTCAAAACCTTGACTCCACACCGAATATTTATACTTACAAATATGATATGAAAATTGGCAACGGCACCAAAAACTTGATCCCGCTGGATATATATATACTGATGATTTTGATTTATAATGTGGATACTACGCTAGTATACGTATCGTTTATCAAGTAATATAGGACTTCTGATTAAGTCCCGAGATATCGAACCCACAGGGAAAGGATGAAAATCTTTAAAGGAATCAGAAACTTATCTTTTTACTTTTTTAATGGTTTTTGAAAAGTATGTCTTAATTTTGAAAAGTTTTGAAAGTTGATTTGTCTTTTGAAATTTCCTTAATAAAATGTTAAGCAAGAAATTTAAAATTATAATAACTAATAATACTGTATGTAAAACACTATTAACTAGAATATCTTTTTCTTTCCTTTTATGAAGTAGTAATAATTATTAAAGTATTATTGTGGAAGTATTTAAATTTGTTGTGACAAATAGAAGCAAATGTGTTCTTTACCCTTACTTGGTTCTATAAAGAACATAGGTTAATTTGAAATTTTTATCATTTTGAACATGGTTAAGCAGGGAAGTTACCAGTCTCTCACTCTAGAGTTCCCTCGATTCCCACCAACTGGGGGCTAACTTCTCATAACAAAACTCAAAACTTTAAACCAAATTAGGAGGTATTAGCCTGTCACTCTAAAATCCTCTAATTTTACTCCCTTCCATAAAAATATCTTCTAATATTACATTCAATTATATGGACTACAATTCTCACCCATATAATTGCATGTGATTCTTACTAACTTTTATAAGACAATACCACATTGGATATTACATAATCTCAAGAAATTCTACAACTTAACAGGCCAAATTGAGAAGTAAACAAAGTTCTCAGAATCAATCTTCACAACTTCTTCCAACTTTAAACATTTATACTTTCCACAACAATTCTTCATAAACTAATTACTTCTCCATTTAAGAAAGAAAAAGATAAAGTAAACTACTCAGAATACATTGAGAAAATACAAAAACACATTGATTTGAAATTAAAAACCATAAGAAAGACAACAAACAAAAATAAGTATTAATTAAAAAACTAAATGTAAGAACAAAAGTAAACACTTATTTGAAAATTCTCTCCACAAGACTCAGGAAGTTCCTCTGAAACTTTAACTCTTCACTAAACTACTCCTGAGAGCAGATCTCCCAACTTCGATGACTCAAAATAAACTTCAAACTTTAATAGAACTAAACTAAAAGAAAGAAAAGAAGTGGGAATAAGAAGACATTACTTTGACCCTTTTCTCCTTTCTACTCTCTACTCCTACTCTTAATAAAAACTCTCACAAAATAAAAGTAAAATACTGTAAAAACTCTCTTCAAAATGCAAGTTAAAGAGCAAAAGAAAGAAATAAATAACCATTCAAAATGGAAAGGAAGAGTCCAAGAAAGAAAGAACCCTTCAAAATGCAAAGGAAGAGCCCCATAATCTTTCCTAAGACTCTCTTTAAATATTAAACCAAAAGGTGACTTGGTGTCTTTTCAAAATGTGTATAGATTCAATGTGTCTACCAAAGAATGCACCCCTTCATTCAAACTTGCCGCCCAAAGGAAGTTATGGAAGTTACCACCAAGAGTTGCATCCAATCCCCTTTGAAAATGGAGCCAAATTCAATTTAATCTCGATTTTTAACTGTGGCGCCGCTAGTGCCAAAATTTTGATTTTTCATTTTTTTTGCTCCAAATTTGATGCAATTTTGCTCCTTTCATCATGACCATTTCATCATACCTGCAAGAAAAACACAAAATACCTTCCATTAAAGTGCAATATCATTAAAAATAGGTATAAAAATGTGCATAAAAATACTATATATTTTAGGTGTATCAATACACCTAAAAAATGTTTGATTTTTCATATAATTTTTATGCTTAATTTTAATGATATTGCACTATAAAGGAAGATATTTTGTATGTTTTTTGGTTTTAGGTACAAGAAATGTCTTTTGGAGAAAAGGAAACAAAAATGGTGCAATTTGGAGCAAAAATGAGCAAAAAAAGTAAATTTTGGCCTGACAAATTTTGATAAGTCTTTCTTTGCTTAATATCTTTTACACTTCTTACATATTTTTGAATGAGATTACACCTTAAAGAAAGGTTTTTTATGTTCATTTTATAGGGCTATCTGTTAGGAACGCAACGTAACACAACTGAAACGGGGCGAATCAGAGCTGAAACGGAGCTAAAAGGAGCGAAATGGTGGAGCTGTGTGGTACCAGTGTCGGACAGTGCCTTATCCGGTGCTCGACCACACCAGAAGATAGAGAATGACAAAAATAAGTGGAAAATAGAGTCAGACAGTGCTCGATAAAGCGCCGGACAGTGCCTAAACAATTTGGATGCGATTTTGGATGGTTAGGGGCCAAGATTCAATGTAGTTGGACGCTTTTTGAAAGGTTTCTTGTGGCAACTCTTCAAACATCGTCCCTACACTTTAAAAGAATAATTTTAGGTCAGAAAATGTGTGTGTGTGTGATAGGAATGTTAGTAAAAACATGGAGAATGTTGAGAGATCTTAGAATAGGAGTAGAAATGTAGATTTCTACATTTTTGGAGAGAATAGTGAGGGGATTTTGAGAGAATTTGTAAGGGTTTGTTCTAGCTTTGCATGGATCAGCGGGAGACTTCATGGGAGAGATTTTCATCTTTTATTCAAGGGGAAAAAGCTAAGTATTGTGTTATTCATTATATTATGATTTTGTAAACACTTATTTTTTGGATTTGCTTTGAAATGAGGTTTTCTGCTGTGCTTTCTTTGTGTTTTTTGGTATCTTTCTCTTATTATTTCTTTTTAACTGGAAATAGTGGCATAAGAAGATTATGTTGTTATTTTCCTTTTACTTCTCTTTTGTAATGAGTAGGATTCATGTTTAGGATATTGTGATGCATGTTAGAAGTGGATTTAATTATAAATGTGATGGTTTTTACTTGCATTTCATTTACATTACAATAAGGGCTCGTTATATTGTTAAAATTCATTGTAATTACACTGATTCGAGAGGGTGGTATAATTCTCAACAAAGTGGAACAACATTCAAATTCCATGGATGGTGAAGTTCATGGGGTTGGGTGCAAATAAATAACGAAATATGCTTTGATGAGTGTAGAATTGGAGATTTTAGGGTGACAGACTAAAATCCCCAATTTGGTCCTAGTATTTGGAAACTAAAGCAAGAGTTAGCCTTCAGATGAAAGGAAGTGGGAGCTCTGGAGTGAGAGCCAATATCCTCCCAGCCTAACCACGAATTTAGGGACTAAACCTAGGTTTAGCCGATGTTATTTATGCACTCGGAAGAGAGTAAAGAATAGGATTGTTCCTATTTGGCACATACAGTATTTAATGCATCTCATTCCTTTATATTATCTAATTCATTACTTGAGAATAATAGTTTTTATTATCTCAAAATTCTCCAAATCAATTTATCCAGAAAGGATTATCTTTAGTATTAATATTTTCCTTAGGAGTAGTTATTAGTTATTTTTAAATTAAGATTTACCTTTAGAAGTAGTTGTTAAAAAAACCACTTATATCGACCTTCAAAACTAAAGTCTAATAGTAGTAGATTAGAATTTGACTAAGAACCTCTTACCTCGCTTCCTCGTGGGATTGATAAATGAGACTCCACTAGAGTCCTGTGTTACTTGAGCGATAAGTATACTTGCGTGTGAAATTGTGACTTTACAAAATCATTATAAATATATAAATCTGGGTTCATAAATTCTTGCATATAAAAAAGCCGCATCATAGTCCGAGAGTATCAACCAAATAACAATTATTGTTGTTGGTCAGACAATAACAATTTGATAGCATTTTGATGATAGTAATATTTTGAAGGTGGTAGGTGCAAGTATCAATGGTAATTAAGTTAAATGATGTCATTAATTAGATGATGAAAGCATGAATGTGGTAGAATATTGAAGCGTAGAAGTCCTTTATTATTTAATATTTTTTTTGAATCTGTTATTTAAACTTAGATATTCATAAATGAGATTTGAACTAAGTGCTTTTTTATTTTTGAAAAGAAGCATAGAGAATGATACAATGGTAACGACCAGGTTATTTTGAATGGATGAGTAAACTTAATTTAATAATGGATTTGCTCGTCAATATTAATTTTTGTGCATGAGGTCAAACAAATCCATTAACTTATATATAATATAGTTAATTTGATCGCCCTTGGAAAGGTTCCTCTTCACATAACCAAATCGACCAAGTAACTAAAATACTAAACAAAGCAATAAATAACATGCTCTATGTTCATGCCTTAAACTTCTTAGAAGGACTCACTCAAACCGACCGACTCGGGGAACCCACTCATTAAAAGCTGGTCAATTGACTCAGGGAACTTGCCTAATGGAAAATGATCTCCCTAATCGATACCAAGAGACTACAAATAAGATTCACAAGACTTTCTTGGGGATACTGACCCAAGCCGCGCTTAACGCAGTATGTTTGCTTCCAAAAGATAGCCAAAAACTTTGACTTAATTTATAAATAGCGGCTAATGTATAAAATTAATATTATATAATTTAGTAAATATTTTTACACACTAGGAGTACTACGCAAGTATACATATCATTTCAAGTAATATAAGGTTTTTAAACAAAGACCCCAGTATCGATCCCACAGGGAAGATTTATAGAAATAAATTTTCTATGAAGTGAAAGCGAAATAAAATAGTAAAAATATTTTTATTTTATCTTTTAATTTGATTATAAATTACTATTAATTTACTAGATGCAAATAAAGAAAACAATAATAAGATTTTATGAATTCTATATAAAATAAACAACTTTCTTTCCTTCAATTAATCTA
Source organism: Papilionanthe hookeriana x Papilionanthe teres (assembly GCA_022702705.1). Lineage (NCBI taxonomy): Eukaryota > Viridiplantae > Streptophyta > Magnoliopsida > Asparagales > Orchidaceae > Papilionanthe > Papilionanthe hookeriana x Papilionanthe teres. The sequence goes on from CM040425.1 coordinate 45,065,112, forward strand.
AGATTTTTAAGATAATTTAATATTCATTGGAGAATTTGATTTATGGTATTGTGCCAAATAAAAGCATTCTTATTCTTTATCCTTTGATCCAGGTGCAAAGAACATTGACTAATTTACAGAATATGTCCGGATGTATTGTTAGTAGAATGGGTTAATCTAGGCTCACACTTCTAAATGTCCAAGGGTGGCTATGGTCGGCCCTACTAGTGACCCTTTCCTAGTCTATAAATCAAATTATAAGAATTTAGTCTGTCGCTCTAAAAACTTATCAATTCTACGCCCTTTAAATATTATCTTCCTATTTAGTTGCACTTCACCATGAATAGCCCGCATTTGGCCTTCGACTACCCAAGGATTCATGTGACATTTACAAGTTAAGAGTTCTTCTCCTTCAAGGTCTCAAAACTCTTCAACAAGTTTTAACAATTCAAACTGCCAATTTAAAAAGTAAAGTAAGATCAGGTATTAATGTCATCACAATATTTTGAAAATATTTTGAATTGTAATTCTCCATCGAATCTTTATATTATCTTCTCTATCTATTCATAATTGAAGTAAGAAAGTAACTAACTACTCAGAACACATTGAAAATAAATAACAAAACATGATAATTAAACTTTGAATCAAATATAAAAATATACTTATCTCAAATATTTCTTCTACGGATCTTCCGATTCCTACCGACTCCACGAGTGTAATGAACTCCGGATGCAATAACTTGAAAATAAACTCACTAAACTAAACAAAAGTGGCCCTAAATTTCTCTCTCTAATTCTCTCTCTAAGGATGAGAGATCCTAAAGTAGATAAGAGAAAGGGGTACAATGGGAGGGGCGCGTTTTCTGAAGAAATGGACCTTTATTTATAGGTTTCAAGAGTTGCCTTGAGGCACCTCTTCCAAACATGTCCACATTCAATGAATCTTCTAGAAGGTCGGTCTGGCGCCTAGGTGCCGGAATCTGGCGCCTAGGCGTCGGACACCGCGTCCAGTTCTTCGCACCTCTTCACTTTGGCTCGCACCTCTTCATGATTAAAACCGTTTTGGAGCATCCAAATGCAATGTATCACATGTCTTATTATCAAGGAACAACTGCCAGCCTTCTAGAATGTCCAATAACCACTCACTCCGTCAAAATAACTGATCAAATGGTGTCAAAAACTTTACAGTTTTCGTATCGAGTCTGGCGCCTAGGCGCCAGTTTCTGGTGCCTAGGCGCCAGGCCATATTTTTTTATACTTTTGGTATTTTGCTCCATTTTTGCTCCTTTTTGCTCATTTTTCCTTCTTAGATCTTTTTACATTACCTACATCCAAAAACACAAAAAAAAACCTTTCATTAAAGCATAATATCCTTAGAAATTGATAAGAATTAAGACATAAAGAAATAGGTATTTTTTTATAGATCAAAATCTCCTAAACTTAAATGTTACCTGTCCTCAAGTAACTCTTTTTACTACATAAAATATAACTTTTGAAAATAAAAGATAAATATTTAAGATTACTTATAATTTTTTATTTTATAAAGTCTTTAGTAAATTATTAACCCAATTTCACCAAACTAGGTTTAATTTTAAGAATTTAAAGAATATTTAACTACCAAATCATAAGATTTCAAACTTTTCATTCACTTTGAAAATAATAGAAGTCTATTATATTAAGCTTTCATAAGTTATTTACAAGAAAAAGATCTTCTTGAAAAATCTTTTTCAAATAAATATTTATGTTTAAAAATCATGTAAAATATGTAACTAGTTTTCTTCCTATAAGATAATTCAAGTGAAGCCAATTTTTATTAGGCATTTCCTCAAGCTTCTTCGCTCTATCTTCTTATATATATATATATATAAAGAGAGAGAGAGAGAGAGAGAGAGAGAGGATTACTATATCTGGATAGCATGTTAATGGTTTTGAACTTCACTATCCTTAACTTATATTTTCAAAACTTATACATTTCCACTTAATTATTATAACATAAATAAAAATTCAAAAAGAATTTCAATCTTTTCTTTTTCAAGTGATAATTTTTTATTACTTAATAATTTTAAAATTCTATTATTTCTACCATGAATAGAAAAATTCTTTATCTCATTCTTCTTTAAGTTAAATAATTCTATTCTTAAAATCAATCAAAGTTAGTAAAATTTTGGTTAATTTCACTAAATTGTTTATAATTTCAAAAATAAAAGTGATCTCAAAAATATTCTTCATTCCTTAAGTTATGTTAAGAAGTTTTTATTTTCAAGAAAATATTAGTTCTTTAAGGACAAATAAAATTTAATTTTGAATGGATTTTCCCTTCCCCAAAACTTAAGTTTTAGTATACTATGATAATTTTAAAGTATGAGAGAAAGAAAATCATCGAATTTTTAATAAGTATGTAAAAGCAATCTTAAAAAGAAAAATTAACTTCTAATCATGCTTTTATGAATAATTAAGATAAAATTGAAGCATGTATATAGAAGGGTAAGCAGCTAATTGATGATGATATTAAATTTGAAACAGAATTAAAACAAAGCAAAATAATTAATTACTAAACATTAAACTAAAACAACATATAAATTAATTCTAAATTCAGTCTCAACACAACAGAATCCTAATATTAAACAGTCAACATACATCAAACAATCCAAATAAAACAAACTAACATAGTATCATGAAATAAATCCTATCATGAAATCACATCAAAGAAATCGATAACTACTAATCACTAGTTGTAGCCTCATCATCATCTTCATCACCGAAGGAAAATTCTACGTCCTTAGGATCTACAAATGGTGTGAAACTAGGAAAAGTAGGAAAGCTAACATCATGTTCACCCTTCAGAAATTTTACTAGGGCTTCATCATACTCAACATCGTAATTACTCTTCCTCTGGGTATAATCAGATAAATGATCTAGTTTTCTATCAATAGTATCAATCCTGCAGTGAGTTTGAAATAACTCCTGCTGTTGCTCTAAAAACTCATCATGCATTGATTCCCAGAAATCTGATGGTGGCTTAGCAGAAGTAGAAGGTCTAGAAGTAGAAGGTCTACCTGAAGTATGTGCAGAAGTAGAAGGAGTGGTTGATCACTTCCCTCGAAGACGATCATAGATACTAACACTCTCCTGCCCAATTGGCTTAGTAGACTTCAGCTTCTCCTCGTAAATATCGACAGTGACTCCATTACTAACACATAGTGAGTAGATCGGAGATGGAAATCCAAATCCAATAGAAGTCTTGGACCTCGCAGATAGACTCCACAGAATCATAAATAATGCTCCCGACATCAATATGCTTCCTCTCCTGAATGCAGTAATTTAAGATCGCTCGATCTATAGTCACTTCACTTAGGTGGTTGCAAGGTAACAATCTTGCAGAAATAAAAGTAGTGCCATGCTTTAGATACACCATTTAATTCAGAGGATTTGAAGTTTACCCTCTTTCCGTTCCTGATCTTCCAAGATCCAGTACCGTTAGTCAGATAAGCAATAATCATATCAAAATCTCCCTCAGATGGTGATAATCCAGAATAATAGCACTCAATAGTCGGTGGCAGGCCATAAAATATGTTGATTCTTTCTGGACTAAATCCTACTGTGATACCTCTGACAAAGACTTCATAATCCTCGGCATCCAGAAAATTTGCATAAAATTCTCAAACAATCGGGATAACAACAACAGCAGTAAAATAACAAAATCGTTGTTAGTTGTGCGCAACAATAGTGTTTTCGATCATTTCTCCAGGATGGTAGAAACTTCGTTCAGAAATGAACTTTCTAGATGTCGCAAATTCATGGAAATGAAAATGCGCAGCCGCAGTAGAGAATTTGTTGCTATCAAAGTTATCTCGTGTCTTCCTGCGTTTAGATTTTGGACCCATCTAAATGTGAAAGAAAACAAGAAAAAATTTAGGAATCAAAGATTTAAACTCTTTTTAAGTTTATAAAACTTAAAATAAGTTTAGAAATCCAAGGAAATCACTAAAAATTGAATATTTTTTCAAATTTTTGGTTCTTAGCAAATCTTAGAGAAATCTATGGTGAAATTGGAAAATAAATGTTTTAAAGTGTAGATCTGACCTTGAGACGAGGAAATCGAGTGGTTTCGCACTCAAATCCTTGATGTTTTGACCTCAAAATGGATCTAGAGGATGTATTTTCGCAAAAATGGGGAAGAAGATGAAGCTTAGGCGTCGAAAATGGCTTTTGGGGGTTATTTAAGTAAATTTTCGGGTACAGGCCGAACTGGCACTTAGGCACCGAATTCTGGCGCCTAGGCGCCAGACTCGCCTTTCACAAAAAAATTTTTTAAAATTTATTTTTCCACCAAAATTCATAAATTCAACTTCCAATTACTCATATCAGAGTAGAGCTTCAGTTTCTAACTTCCACAACATTTTTCAAAATTTTATAAAAATTAAATGTTAAATCCACCAATCAAACATAAGGTTTTCAATCAAACTCACTAATTTCCATTTAAAATCATCAATTTTGACTCAATACATTCCAGATAAGTACTACATTTGATTCAAGTTCCTAATACACACTCAATCATAACAATTTCAAAGCAAAAACAACACAAGTTGAACATGAAAGCAAATATACAAACAAACACAATCGATTCTCTAAATCGATACAACGACTCAACAAACCAAAATAACTATCTCATTACTAGAATATTCTAATCTTCACAAGGGAAATTGTGTATTCCACTTGGAAAGAATACTAACGCTCTCGGGAAATCCGTAGTCATCTTTTCATCAATCCACTTGTTCTTCGCATACATTTCAACTTGAGCATCTTGATAAGCCGCAAAATGATCAAATTGAAGTTTCATTTGCCATTCTAGATGTTCAACTTGATGAAACATTTCATGAAGGCAATCTCCAATCCTTTTAAAATCTTCTTCAAACTTATCCAAACGACTAGAAATTTTCTCTAAAATTACAGCGATGAAACCATTGAAGTAGGGTTGAGGATCCCTTGAGACCTTGTCCCTAGCCTCTTCTCCATGATTTCTCCTTTTCATTTCTATAAAAATTTCTCAAATCTCTCAAGAAGAAAGTGTAAGGGACGTAATTTTGATTGCTTGATGGTTAGAGAAGAAGATGGGTTGATTTAAAGGGGAAAGTCGTGTGAAAAACTGAAAATTTTCGGTTTTTGCACGACCCAGTAACCGTGGCGCTTAGGCGCCAAATCTAGTTCCTAGGCGTCGGACCTATTGACACATAGTTGATTCTGGTGCTTAGGCGCCAAACTCTGGAGCCTAGGCGCCGGAACTATGTTCAACTCTGTTTCGCCTAATCGTCAAATTTTCAAAATTTCCTTCTCCAAGATAAGTAAATTATACTGATAAGAGTAATTTAGACTCGATAACACACATTGTAAACTATCATAATGAAGGTTAACTTGATCTCCTTTTTACTCATATTCAAAATAGAGTGATCCTATTTTTAATTTCTACATACTTCAAAATAATTTTCAGCCTAAGTAAACCAAGACTTATGAGCATCACATTTTTCTAAAGTAATATAAAATTAATCAAGATCGAGGCATAACCTTTCATTAAAACACATAAACACAAGATAATTATGGGTTGCCTCCCATAAAGCGCTTGGTTTAACATCGTCAACCCGACTTAAGTAAATCTTTAATTAGGTTGACTCAATTCGTAAGCCTCTTTATAAATCTTCTTAATATCTCCCAAATAAGGTATCAATCTTAATCCATTTACTTTAAAAAATTTTCTAGTTTCGGGATCTTTAATATCCACAGCTCCATAATGGTATACTTTCTCAACTAAATAAGGTCCAATCCATTTAGATCTTAATTTTCCAGGAAAAAGTCTTAAACGAGAATTAAACAGTAATACTTTTTGTCCAGGCTCAAAAATTTTTCCTGAAATTTTCTTATCATGCAACATCTTCATTTTCTCTTTATAAATTCTTGCATTGTCATACGATTCGTTTCTAATTTCTTCCATCTCATTTAGTTGCAATAATCATTTTTCTCCTGCTTTATTCAAATTAAAATTAAACTTCTTTATCGCCCAATAAGCTTTATGTTCTAGTTCTACAGGTAAGTGACAATGTTTACCATAAATTAACCGGTAAGGTGACATTCCGATTGGTGTCTTATAAGCTGTTCTATAAGCCCATAATGCAGAATCAAGTCTATCAACCCAATCAGTTCTTTTAGGATTAACAATCTTTTCTAAAATTCTTTTAATTTCTCTGTTTGATACTTCAGGCATTCCACTAGTTTGAGGGTGATAAACAGTTGCAATTCTATGTTTGATTCCAAGTTTTTGTAGTAATGATTGAATTCTTATATTCCTGAAATGACTTCCACCATTAGTGATAATTATCTTAGGCATTCCAAATCTTGAAAATATCATTTTCTTTAAAAATTTTGAAACACTTTTGGAATCACAGTTTGGTAGAGCAATAGCTTCAATCTACTTTGAAACATAATCAACTGCTAATAAAATATAAATTTTTCCAGATGATGGAACAAATGGTCCCATAAAGTCTAATCCCCATATATCAAAAATTTCAACTTCCAATATATAGTTTAAAGGCATTTCATCTTTCCTATATATATTTCCCATCCTTTGACATCGATTACATGTTTTCACATATTGTCTCACATCTTTAAATAAGGTAGGCCAATAAAATCCAGAATTTAAAATTTTAAATGCAGTTTTATCTATGCCAAAGTGTCCTCCAAAATCGCAATCATGACATTTTTGAATAATAGCAAAAGTTTCCTCATAAGGTACACATCTTCGAATCATAGAATCTTTACCAATTTTAAATAAATGAGGTTCTTTCCAAATATAAGATTTAGCATCATATTTAAATTTCTTAATAAATTTGTTATCCAAGTCATAAGGCAAAATATTGCTAACTAAATAATTAACAATATCAGCATACCACGGTGTTTTGTATCTTTGAATAACATATAAAGATTCATCGTGGAATTTCTCATTTATATTTTCTTCCGAAATAATATCATTTTTAATTCTAGACAAATGATCAGCAATTTGGTTTTCAGTTCCTTTTCTATCTACTATTTGAAAATCAAATTCTTGTAGAAGTAAAACTTGTCTTATAAGTCTAGTTTAGAATCCTTCTTAGTTATTAGATATTTAATAGCAGAATGATCAGTATGAACCATGCATTTAGTACCAAGAAGATAAGGTCTAAATTTATCAAAGGCATATACTATAGCTAGAATCTCTTTCTCAGTGGTAGTGTAATTTCTTTGTGTTTCAGTGAGAATTTTACTAGCATAATATATAACTTTGAAAACTTTCTCATATTTTTGTCCTAATACAGCTCCAATTGCAAAATCACTTGCATCACACATTAATTCAAAAGATTTATTCCAATCGGGTGCAACAATAATAGGTGCGATTATTAATTTTTCTTTTAGAATATTAAAAGCATTAATACATTCTTCATTAAATTCAAATTGTGCATCTTTTTCTAACAAATGACAAAGAGGTTTAGCAATTTTAGAAAAATCCTTTATATATCTTCTATAAAATCCAAGCATGACCTAGAAAACTTCTCACATCGAGTAATGAGTAGTAGGTGGTTGCAATTCAGCAATAATTTTCACTTTTACTTGATCTACTTCCATCCCTTTTCGTGATACTTTGTGTCTAAGTACAATGCCTTCTGTGACCATGAATTGACATTTTTCCCAATTAAGAACTAAATTTGTTTCTTCACATCTTTTCAGAACTTTGGCTATGTTTTCCAAACAAGATTCAAAAGAAGTTCCAAAGACTGAAAAATCGTCCATGAATATTTCAATTCCTTTATCAATCAAATCACAAAATATCGACATCATACATCTTTGAAAAGTTGCAGGTGCATTACATAAACCAAAAGGCATTCTTCTAAAAGCAAATGTTCCATAAGGACTTGTAAAAGTTGTCTTTTCTTGGTCCTCAGGAGCAATAAGTAATTGATGATAACCATAATATCCATCCAGAAAATAGAAATATGAGTGTCCAACTAATTTATCGAGCATTTGATCCAAGAAAGGTAAAGGAAAATGATCCTTTCTAGTGGCTTTATTTAATTTCCTATAGTCAATACAAATTCGCCATCCAGTAACTTGTCTTGTAGGAATAAGTTCATTTTTATCATTAACAATGACAGTTACACCTCCTTTCTTCGGAACATAATGAATAGGACTTACCCATTGACTATCTGAAATAGGATAAATAATACCAGCATCTAACCACTTAATAATTTCTTTTTTAACAACCTCTTTCATGATAGGATTTAATCTTCTTTGCGATTATATATTAGGTTTAACATTTTCTTCCATTAAAATTCTATGCATGCAAATGGAAGGGCTTATTCCTCTTATATCAGCAATAGTCCAACCAAAAGCTTTCTTATAATTCTTTAATACACCTAGTAATTTTTCTTCTTGATCTTTACTCAGTTCAGAAGAAATAATAACATGTAAAGTTAACGAATTTCCAAGAAACGCATATTTTAAATGTGAAGGTAACATTTTTAATTCCAGTTCAGGTGCTTTTTTAATTCAAGGTAAAAGTATATTATTTTGAGTTATGTCCAAAGTTTCCCAATTATCTTTAATAAAATGAGTTTCTTCTTCTTCTACTACTTCTTCTTCATCAGTTAAAAATTTAAATTTTTCTTCAGAAATAACTTTACATTTTTCTCGATAATGTTTTTCAATTAAATAATCAATTATATCCATTCGATAACATTTCTCTATATCAGGGTACTTCATTGATTTAAGAACATTGAATTTAATTTCTTGTTCATTGACTCTCATGGTTAATTCTCCTTTTTGCGCATCAATCATAGCTCGTCCGGTAGCTAGAAAAGGTCTTCCTAAAATAATAGGTATCTCTTTATCTTCTTCCATGTCAAGTACTATGAAATCTACAGGGAAGATAAATTTATCCACTTTAACAAGGACATCCCTTATAACTCCTTTAGGATAAGTGATAGATCTATCAGCTAACTGAAGAGTTACAGTGGTGGGAGTAATATCTCCTATATCCAATCTTCGAAAGATAGAAAATGACATGAGATTAATACTTGCTCCTAAATCACATAAAGCTTTTCCGCAAAATTTTTCTCCAATAGCACAGGGTATAGTGAAACTTCTAGGATCCTTAAGCTTTTCAGGTAATTTCTTTTGAATTATTGCATCGCATTCTTCACTTAATGCAACGGCTTTCAAAACCTTCAAATTTTCATTTTTTGCTTAAAATATTCTTCATAAATTTTGCGTAAGTTGGCATTTATTCCAAAGCTTCAAGCAAAAGGTATTTTAATAGTAAGTTTCTTAAAAATTTCAAAGAACTTAGAAAATTGATGATCAAGTTTCGTTGTTTAAGTCTTTGAGGAAAAGGTGGTGGTGGTTTTTCAACTTCTACATTAACGGGTATAACGATCGATCTTGACTAGGAGAGAGAGTTTTTTTAGGTTTTTCAATCTCTTCAACCTCAATCTCTTTTTCAATTTCATTCTGCAATTGTTGTTTTAATTCCTTTCCATTTCTAAGTTGCACAGCTTTAACTTGTTCATGTTCTTTTCCAGTTTCCTTTGGATTGATTTCAACATTACTAGGAAGTGTTCCTACAGGTCTGTTATTAATTAAAGTAGCAATTTGCCCCCATTTCATTTTCAATATTACGAATAACAGTATTTTGATTTTGTAATTGATTATTCATTTGCATAATTAATTCTTCTATTGATAACTTTTTCTGTTGATTATTAAATCCGGGGAGTTTATAATTTGAATTAACTTGATTATTCCAATTTCCAGTGGGATGAGATCGATTATTACCCCATTGTTGTTGTGAATTATTCCAGTTAAAATTAGGATGATTTTTCCACCCAGGATTATAATAATTTGAATAAGGATTATTTTTACTTGTAATAGCTTGTAAAGTTTCAATAGTTTGAGAATCTTCAATATTAGCAGAGTTATTATGCGAAATATTAATTGCAAAATTATCTAATTTCTTAGACATTGCTGCAACTTGTGAAGCTAAGATAGAAAAGGCTTCATTATCTCGAATACTGGCCATCTTTTTAGGGTTAATCCTTTCGGAAGACCATTGAAAATTATTATTAGCAATTTCTTTAATTAAAGTGTAAGCTTCTTCAAATGATTTAGACATTAAAGAACCTCCAGCAGCATCATCAATAATTGATTTTAAAGATCCAATTAATCCATTATAAAATGTTTGAATAATCAACCAATCAGGTAAAGCATGATGAGGACATTTTCTTAATAATTCTTTAAATCTTTCCCAAGTTTCATATATTGTCTCCCTCATCAAATTGACTAAATGAAGTAATATCATTTCTTAATTTAGCAGTTTTAGAAGGAGAAAAATATTTAGCAAGGAATTTTTGTGCCATTTCAGCTCATGTTTTAATAGAACCAGTCACTAATGAGTTTAACCACATCTTTGCTTTATCTCTTATCGAAAAAGGAAAGAGTCTGAGTCTAATAGCATCATTAGAAACATTTTTATATTTAAAGGTAGCACAAAGTTCTAAAAAACTAACAAGATGTAAATTTGGATCCTTATTTGGTGATCCACCAAATTGATTGTTTTGCACCATTTGAATAATAGATGGTTTAAGTTCAAAAGAATTAGCATCTACAGTGGGTATTTGAATACTACTATGAAGTTCATCAACTGTAGTGTTAGCATAATCCCTTAATGGTTTATAAACATTTTGATCATTAAGTTCAATTGGATTTTATAAACTAGCCATTTCTTGAGATTTTTGAATTTGTTTTCCATTTTTAATTTTTCTAATTGTTCTTTCCAATTCAGAATCTAAAGGTATTAATCCTTCAGAACCAAATCTTTGCATAAAACAAGCAATAAATATAAAATTTAACTATTTTATTTCTTTCTTCCTTCCTTCCTTTCCTTCCCCGGCAACGGCGCCAAAAACTTGACCCGAGCCGCGCTTAACGCAGTAATGTTTGCTTCCAAAAGATAGCCAAAAACTTTGACTTAATTTATAAATAACGGATAGTGTATAAAATTAATATTATATAATTTAGTAAATATTTTTACACACTAGGGGTACTACGCAAGTATACGTATCATTTCAAGTAATATAGGTTTTTAAACAAAGAACCCAGTATCGATCCCACATGGAAGATTTATAGAAATAAATTTTCTATGAAGTGAAAACGAAATAAAATAGTAAAAATATTTTTATTTTATCTTTTAATTTGATTATAAATTACTATTAATTTACTAGATGCAAATAAAGAAAACAATAATAAGATTTTATGAATTCTATATAAAATAAACAACTTTCTTTCCTTCAATTAATCTAAGATTTTTAAGATAATTTAATATTTGTTGGAGAATTTGATTTATGGTATTGTGTCAAATAGAAGCATTCATATTCTTTACCTTTTGATCCAGGCGCAAAGAACATTGACTAATTTACAGAATAGGTCCGGATGTATTGTTAGTAGAATAGGTTAATCTAGGCTCACACTTCTAGATGTCCAAGGGTGGCTATGGTCGGCCCTACTAGTGACCCTTTCCTAGTCTATAAATCAAATTATAAGAATTTAGTCTGTCACTCTAAAAACTTATCAATTATACGCCCTTTAAATATTAGCTTCCTATTTATTTGCACTTCACCATGAATAGCCCGCACATGGCCTTCGACTACCCAAGGATTCATGTGACATTTACAAGTTAAGAGTTCTTCTCCTTCAAGGTCTCAAAACTCTTCAACAGGTTTTAATAATTCAAACGGCCAATTTAAAAAGTAAAGTAAGATCAGGTATTAATGTCATCACAATATTTTGAAAATATTTTGAATTTTAATTCTCCATCGAATCTGTATATTATCTTATCTATCTCTTCATAATTGAAGTAAGAAAGTAACTAACTACTCAGAACACATTGAAAATAAATAACAAAATATGATAATTAAACTTTGAATCAAATATAAAAATATACATATCTCAAATATTTCTTCTACAGATCTTCTGATTCCTACTGACTCCACAGTGTAATGAACTCCAGATGCAATAACTTGAAAATAAACTCACTAAACTAAACAAAAGTGGCCCTAAATTTATCTCTAATTCTCTCTCTAAGGATGAGAGATCCTAAAGTAGATAAGAGAAAGGGGTACAATGGGAGGGGCGCGTTTTCTGAAGAAATGGACCTTTATGTATAGGCTTCAAGAGTTGCCTTGAGGTACCTCTTCAAAACATGTCCACATTCAATGAATCTTCTAGAAGGTTGGTCTGGCGCCTAGGCGCTAGACACCGCGTCTAGTTCTTCGCACCTCTTCACTTTAGCTCGCACCTCTTCGAGATTAAAACCATTTTGGAGCGTCCAAATACAATGTATCACATGTCCTATTATCAAGGAACAACTGCCAGCCTTCTAGAATGTCCAATAACCTCTCACTCCGTCGAAATAACTAATCAAACGTTGTCAAAAACTTGATAATTTTCGTATCGAGTCTGGCGCTTAGGCGCCAGACCATATTTTTTTATACTTTTAGTATTTTGCTCCTTTTTGCTCCTTTTTCCTTCTTAGACCTTTTTACATTACCAACATCCAAAAACACAAAAAAAAACCTTTCATTAAAGCATAAAATCCTTAGAAATTGATAAGAATTAAGACATAAAGAAATAGGTATTTTTTTATAGATCAGATACTGACAACCACAAAGGTAGATATAACCATAAGGAAATTATCAATGGCATGCAAAATGAAAAGTACAAAAGTTTTATTAAGTAAATAGGATTACAAAATATTTCTTCATCACTTTTACATAATGACCTGTAGTCGGTAAAAATAATCACTCATCCACACACTCACTCACTTTCCAAAGTGGAAAGAAGTGTCCCCACTGGCTCCTAGGATAATTTGATGAACCATAATTGGAATAAAAATAAGTGCTTTTGAGGCTACCAAGCATTCCATCCAAACAGGTAAGTACACCAACTAAGTCGAGTTCAATTAGTGTCTGATGCTCGAACCAATTCTATCATTCCATAGGAGAGAAGCATAATCTCACAAGTGTGAGCGAACATTGAAAGCATATAAACTTCTTACACATCAAATATAAGAAATGATTGAAATTTTAAATTAACGCACAAGAAGTTTGCTCTTTCAAAATTCAGAGAATAAAAAATCAAATCTGAGTGGTGGTAGATCTAGGTCATCTGAATCGCCCTCAAATCCATCATCAAACTCCTCACTTAATGATATCAAAACACTATGTGAAAATTCTAACCACCATTTTCAACTATAATGCATGTTTGAAAGGGGGTCACCCAAATTTATAGGAAACCGAGGGAGAGTGTAGGGATGGTGCATTTAATGTGATCCTTTGAAGACCCAAGAATTTTGTGACTCATCATAGCCAAGCATCAAATCTTAATGACTACCATCATCTTTAAGGTACATAAATCAAAACTCCTATCCTCGTAAGAAAGAGCCCGTGCAACACACTCGGAGAACTCAGCTCGTAAAATATACCCACACTATATCAATGGGAGATTTATTGACAAATACCAATAGCATAGTTTTAAGACAATCACATTCATAGTTACTCATTTGGTTGTCATCGACTGTCTGATTATAATAAATTATTTAGTTACTTTCTAATTGGAATCAATTATTTATACAACCTTTAGTCATCATAGTCGCTCAAATATCCACTAGTTATAATTAATTATTTTGTTGGCCTTCAGCCATCAATTATCTTGCTAACTCTTGTTATCAATACTATCTCTTCTCCCTATAACACCTAAGTACTATGATGCCCTTATCGCTAGCCTTTGGAACATAGGTCAAGCCTTGACAGCTAGATTCCCCACGACGTAATATTTCACATTTAGTAGCATGCATATCACCCTAGAGGCGACTCTAAATGGTTATCTACAGGAATACTAACAAGGTTTGCTTAATACATTTGCTATAAGGCACAACTAGGCTAAGGCGATGAATTTACTGAGAAGGCAATTCGAAGGCGTGGGTGGGGTAAGACTTTAGTTGGGTAAATTCATCGCCTTTGAATTGCCTTCCATCTGAACTGAACACTCACATTGAAAAGAATTCAAGTAAGTATGATCGATTTGCTAGACAAGTGGTTACACATGATCGGTCTCCCATGACAATTCAATTAGGCTCAATCGCAAGAGGTCCAGTGCAACACTCAGAGAGGGAGTGATAAAGCTATAGTAGAAGCATTGTGGGTAGCAGCTGGTTCAAGAGAACATCAATCCTATCTAAGATAAATGATGTTTTACTGGCCACCCCAACTCATCCTCGCTTTTGTCTTCCACTTCTACAATGAGATCCACCTTATCTAAGATACTCCAAGAAATACCACACACTTATGATTATAATTAGAATCTTCAAGAACCTTCTCCTTCTAAGGACGCTCTCACTATAAATGGGCCTCCTTAAACAGATTCATCACATCAGCCGACTCCACCACTAGTAGTACCATGACCCCAAGCATTAGCTCCAATGATGATCCCACGTCATCCACAAGGAAGGCTTGACTACCATAAATCCTCATTTATATTGAAATAAACCCCCACTAAGAAGGGCAAGCATTGATTAACACAACTTCTAGTGGCAAGTCCGACATCCCTTCTCTATGTCGACTCAGTTCACCTTGACTATACTTAGTGTCACCTCTTAACTCTTCGTCACCGTAAGAACCTAAATCAGAAGGTACATACATCATTTTTCTCTAATATGTTAGCCTCTCTATGATGATTAGATCATCAATTATTGTCCTTTGAATGAAGATGGAATAAAGAGAAACATAATGAGTAATACCTTCACCTACAAATTTGTGGCCTGCCTCTCCTTTACCTTCTCCATAATCAGTGTTGCGTACTGCTTGATCTGAAGAGCATTAAAAGCCTCCCAATCATCCTTGGTTATGAGCCAACACCATATTGAACAATGAGGCAACAAGATAACATCGTTTGTCACTTTCACCCGACGAATTTGGAGACTCCATATGTGCTAGAGTTAGAGTTGTCTTATAGTTGGGTTCTCCTTGCATAGGGTGAGAGACATCTTCTATAGTGCAAATCTCTACAAAAAGTAAAACACCTACTTGTTAATAAATGATTAAATAGATCTATCAAAGATACATCATGTTTCCTTTGATTTGTTGTTCATCGCTACATTATCTCATCTAGGCCTCTTCTTCCAACACCTATTCTGCAAGACCTCCTTCTACTAAACTAGAGGATTGTTGTAAGGCTTCATTGGGTCCAGTCACTAATCCACTAACACATATATAGAGAAACATCAAAGAACATTTGATGACTATTGATAAAATCTTAACAAATCAACTTAACTGATATTGGCAATAACAATGCCTTACCACCATAATTGATCTCTTGAAGCACTATGAGACTAGAACCATTTCGCTCACTCAACGAATCAGCCAGATGAGTTGCAGTAGGATCATTCAAATCAATATTAATTAGTCAAGGTAGTGGAGTTTTTGATAACAACACCATCATTGAAATATAATGGGTGGCCTCTTCCGTCTTGTTTGGTAAGGGTTTACATTATTTGGTCTAAACTAAAACTCGAACCGAGTAAATTTGATTGAATCAATTCAATAAAAAAATAGTTATGGTTTTAGAAATGCTAGAGTTTGGTTTTACTTCTTTTTTAATCGAGCGAACCGAAAAATTAAATTTTATAGACAAATCTTCCTTGAAATATTTAGAAGTAAATTTTATAGTATTCAACATTACATAATCCTACCTTAGTAATTTAAATTTTCTCTCGTTGTCATCATATTCTTAAACCTTCAAACTATATTTCAATTTATGTAAACCAAACCGTTTAAACCAAATTAAACATCGATTTGACTAGTTTGGTTTTATCATTTTTTTTTTATTTTTATGATTCAACACTTTGGATTTTCAATTTTATTTGAAGTTGATTTGCCCAATTTGAAAAGAGAACCATCAAAATTGACTAAATGCTCACCCCTATTTCTTGGTATAGGAGACAATACAAGTGCATCCTCTATGAGACGGCCTGAATGAGCTCCCTCTACAACTACCACTTGACTTTCAACCATCTTGGCCTTCTTAAAATCTCGATCTTTCTTAGGGTACTCATCTCTTCTCCTTTTTGACTACAAGATTTCCATTTGTATTTTCTTTGGGATGTCAATATCTTCATTAAGATATCATCCAATGAAGGAGACAATCGATCTTTCTTAGAGCGATCTTCTCTCTTATTTATCATTGCAAGACATCCATTATTATTTTCTCTAGGATTTCAATATCTTCATTGAGATATCATATATTGATGAGACAAAGGCAAAGAACAATGCCAACAAAAAAAATTAAAAAAAAAACTTATTTATGAATTATTTCAGAATAATATTCACAATAGATCTACACTCTCCTTTATAGCCATCAGGGGAGTTAATGCTCTAGAAGATTTAATATACTATCATCTTTAATTACAAATGTTTTTTTTTTACGACATAATGATGCCCAAACAAACATCCAATATACATATGTGGATCCTATTTCGAATTATGTGATGACTATTATATGGTAGAATATAAATTATAATAGACTTATAATTAATAAGTCCACTAAAGCAGGGAAGTCTTGAATTTTGTTCTTTATAGGTTGTTGTTTACTCATCATAGAATAGAATATTATCATCATCTATGAATCATGTTTAGTCACATTACATTTCTCCTGAAGTGCATGCTCTCGCTATAAAATAGCTAGATCATTTAAAATAATTCATTTCCCAATTCAGGCATACAAGACCCGAAGGTCTCAATCGACGGAATCAGTAAATTTAAATGACTCCTCCCGCAGGAGAGTGAAGGCCCTAAGTGAGGAACAATCCACACTTACACTAAAGTTTAAGCGACTACTTCCTTTAAGTGTAGCAAAAGCGCCCCTAAGCGAAGAATATTCCAAACTCAACAATAAGTTTAAGTGCCTATTCCCTATAGGTGTAGCCAAAGCAACTCCAAGCAAAAAGAAATCTAATATAAAAAAAACTGATTTCACACTTCGCTACTCTAGTTGAGCTATAGTCATTGTGATCATATAATTTTTAGCAATCCCGAGACAGCAAATTATTTTCTTTTACTCTTGTTGTAACATCCTATCAAAAAATCAACTCGGCTAACTAAATGTATACACAAAAATAGTTTTCATGGGTTGATATATATGTTACCAAGTCTCGTTGGCCTAGAGATTCTATAGAACACAACAACCACATGCCAATTGCTAGAGTAACTTGTCGAGCCACTTGTTGATCTCACTTGCAAATGTACTAGTTGTCGAGGTGATTTATTGGTCTCACTTGTTGATGTGAGCTTTCATGCATTAGCTGATGGAGTGATCTGATGTGGTGACATATCATTACCTCAACAAGCGCTCCTCAATATCAACCAACCATTGAAGTGAAATCCATCATTCAAGAGTGGACTATGCCCATATCCATTTATGAGCCACCTGAAACATCAACATATTTCATTGGAATGTCGTAGATAGATTTCATATTATATAATATATGATTTTATATTTTGCTTCTCTTTATGTAATTCGATGAAAGTAGAGGGCTATCTATAAATTTTATAAATAGATGAATCCTTCGAGGAAGATTCACACACAAACCCTAAAATTTTATCATCTCTTTTGTGAGAAATTGGAAGCTTGAGCTTGGAGAGCACAAATCCACCCCTCTTTATCTCTCCCTTCACCTATTTCCCCCTGCTTTTGTGGGCAAATGAACAAGACATGCCCGATATCCCAAAAAATTCAACACATGGTAGGCAAATTGGCCCTCAAATTTCCTATTTATTTATGTGTAATTTATGAAAAATAAAATATAACGTTAAGGTATTTATTAAAAATAAACTTTAAAATTTGGGTGATAACATAATGCTAACTATTTTACTTTAAAATAACACATCCCATAACATTTTTTTTGTCTCGTGTGTGATTCGATTGATTTAGGGTATTTTCTTTGCTACTTGTGTAATTGTTAATAATTAAGAAGATATTCCAACGAACCTCAACAAATAAAATCAGTTGTTAAATTTCAAAGAAACTTTTTAAGATACACTAATACCCAGTTATGATGATGTTTAGCTGCGTCCTGAATTTACATTTAATAGGATTTAAACTTTGATGGAGAAAAACCCTCGATGCAACAATGTAATAAATCTTGTATGTTTGTCTGCAAATCAGAATTAGTAAATGCAAGTTTACGTAAAAAATTAGACAAAGGAGAGTATTTGATTAAATGAAGGGCACGATTAAGTTATCATATTTTTATATCTTTAGTTGAATTTATGTTAAATTCATGATTAACTTAAGTAAAATTCATGCTACGAAACTCCCTCTCTTATATTATAAATTAATGAATTTGTTAATTTCTACAAAATAATTTATAATTTATAATTATTTTTTTTTTTTAGTTGATAAAAGTATACATTTTTAATATGCTGTACAAATCTTAAAAGTAAATTTAATATTTTGTGATAAATTTGGTAAGAAAATCGTTAGCTAAAAAACTACTTTAAATTTTTAGACGTGAGAGACTAACGATAACAAATATAAAAGTCAAGTTTTTTTAGCTTATGCCAGAATAAAAAAAACGGATTAATTTTTGAAATCAGTATTAACAAAATGAAAAAAAGAGGAATCAGCTACCTTCAACAGATTTTAAATATGATAAATTTTACTGCTTTTATATTTATTTTAGATGTTTAATAAAAATTAATAATTTATTAAATCAAATATTACACTCGTTTTAAAAAAAAATTAAAAAATAAAATGTAAATGTGTGCACGCTTTGCTTTTTTTGGATTTTCTCATCCATTTTATGATTTGTTCGATTGTTTGACAGCGAAAGCATTAACTCCGAGAAAAGGAAATCGCAGCTTTGAATGTCATGGCTATCTCCCGAGGCAATTCTTCGCTTCTCCTTCTCATAATCATTTGCGTCTTCTTTGTCTCTTCTGAGGCTGCTTCTCAGAGGAAACCCTCACATGGTTAAGTTTTTCTCTCCCTGTTATAATTTTGAATTTCAATGTCTCCTTTCCGTTTCGTAAATATGTTTTTCATTTCCTTTTTTTTTTTTTTAATTTTGTGTTTCTGGGAGAAACGATGCGTCTTGGTCTGAAAGATTGTTTTTTTTTGCTTAAAAGTATTGATTTTTGATAGAACTATGGATTTTTTTTTTCCTTTTGCAGCTTTTGGAAGACAAAGCATTGTTCCCTTCAGGAGGTCGGGTGCGGAGATTTCTACTAAGTTGGTGAACAACAACTCTTTTGTCTTAGCTTCTAAGAGAACTGAGAGGAGAGACCCTTTGAACAACTTTAAGGATTACACTGGTGGTTGGAATATCAGTAATCGCCATTACTGGGCTGTGAGTTTTCTCAATCTCTTATTTTACTTTCCTGTTCTTTGTTCTTGCTTCCTGAGATTCTTATCCATCTTACAATTTTTTTTTTTTTGTTTGCAGTCTGTTGGTTTCAGTGCTGCTCCTCTCTTTGTCATTGCCCTTGTGTGGTTTGTGATCTTTGGATTGATTTTGTTCTTTAGTGCCTGTTATTACTGTTGCTGTCGCCGCCCAATACACTCCTATTCTCGAGTAGCGTATGCAATCTCTATAATACTGCTCTTGCTCTTCACCTTGGCTGCAATGTATGGGTTTTCTTCTTTCATATCTTATTTTAATGCTTGTAGTTTTTGTTAGGTCATTGAGTTGACATTGATTGTTTTATAACTTTGTTGATATTTATCCAGTATTGGATGTATGCTTTTATACTATGGTCAGGGGAAGTTTCACACCAGCACCTCAGATACATTGGATTATGTTGTGGGTCAGGCAAATTTTACAGTGGAAAACCTTAGGGCTTTCTCTGGGAATTTGTCGGCTGCCAAGAGGATCAAAGTGACCAATTTGTTTGTTCCTCGTGATCTACAAGGTAGGATTGATGAGATTGTGACGAGGGTTAACACATCTGCCAATGACTTAGATAGACGTGCAGCTGACAATTCTAAAAATATTAGAGATGTTCTAGATACTGTGTAAGAATTTTCAGCATTTTTTGACGGGTTTACCTTCACTTTAAAAATTTGGAGTTCTCCTGTGTGAGATGATATTCTTGATGGTAATGTAGGCGATTGATTTTGATCATCGTAGCAGCTGTGATGCTTTTATTGACGTTTCTTGGCTTTGGTGAGTTATTTACATCAGCTTATTATATCTTAATATGGAATTTTAGTAGTAGATAGTTATAATATTTTTTTTATGTTTGGCTGATGTGATTAATTTTTCTTTCTTTCTCAACAGTTTTTTCTATATTGGGACTGCAATTCCTTGTCTATATGTAAGTGACATCTTTTTGTTACGTGCATATTCCTTCCTTCTAAAACCTTATGTTAACAGTTTTTCGTAATGCTTCTAGTTAACAAAGCTGTTTGTTGATCACTTTGTTGTTTATTTTTCAGCTTGGTGCTCATTGGATGGTTTCTTGTCGCGGCAACCTTTATTATGTCTGGTGTATTTCTGCTTTTGCATAAGTAAGTTCCTGTTTGCATTAAGTTTTGATTAGATAACTGGGCACCTTTGTAATAGACCCTGAAGTTTACTGCACCATTGGAAATTTTTATTCATAAATTTGTTGTAGTATTTTGCTATAACTGTTTCAATCTGACCCCATATGTTTGATCATTTTCATTTATTTTTTCCCTCAGAGTTACGTTTCTAACATATGAGCGTTGAAAATATTTTCCATGTTACTTTCCTTTTTCTTTATACTATCTTGGTTGTATATGCCACAAAGAGCCATTTAGTTTTGCGGATAAATGTTTGGAATTGAGTTCTAACTTTTTTTGTTTGATAGAGAGTGGATAAAGAGATCTCCACTTTTGAGGACCTGGAAGTTGCCTTCATTTTTAAAGTTGATGCGATGATGGCAAAACTGAAACTCAATACAGTCCAAAAAAAAAAATGTTGAAATTGAATTCAGAAAAAATGTGTTAATGAAAATCAAATAAGAATTATTGAAATTCACTTCAATGAAAGTCAATTCCAGAGTTCAGCTCCAACCACTTCCGTACCTTTACATCAAATCCAGTGGGCTTAAATATTTAATTTTATTCCTTGGAATGGTGAGCAATACATCGAAGAAGATATGTCTTGAACTGGTGTTCTTGGAGAAACAATCTTCTCTTCTAACCAATGTGTTTTGGAATCCTTCAAGCCTAAATATGTTTTTACTTATAATTTATTTCACCACTTTATATTACGGACATTTACGAAGATATATACATTTATATGTACTATATTATATTTTTCTATTTATTATGACCTTCATCGTGAATGGTTGTTCTTCTGTATTTTTGAAGCATTTTTGTGCATTTGTTGAAGTATGTAGCATATTTACTGGCTGGAGGTAATTTGAAACACATTTACACGTATTTGTTGCACAATCAATTGTCATGTGTTAGGTAAATATAGTAAATGATAATCCTAATGTAAAACTCACTTTTATACTTATGTAAAATGTTAGAGAAAAAAGTGAATGAAGGAGGAAAGGAATTTTTCTTATTCTTCTTTATAACCTTCTTTAACCACCAAATGTTTTTTTCCTCGTCTCCTCTTAATTTTATGAAGTCAGTTTACCAATTATTCTAGAATTTGTAAATTTTGTTTTTTATTATTTTCACTTAATATGGTTAGACAATTAATTATCTACTACAAATGCTTAAAAAATCTGGACTGTTAGGAAGAACAAAGCTGCATAATGTTAAATATTGTGCCTTCTCTCATTTGCTCATTTTGAGCTATTGAGCTGGGTTGGGCCCAATTGAATCAAGTTTTAGGTGTATTCGGTATACATTTAGTTTCCTGATTCTCTTGGTATTTTTAAAGGGTACCTTATGATTCTCTTTTATTTTTGAAGGGCACCTTATGAAAGGAACAAGAAAATTAAGTGAAGCATTTATTATTTTTGAAAAATAAAGGAGGATCAATAGATTTTACTATCCTGCTTAATTCCTGCATATGGTACAAACACACTGTTCAACGCTGTAATAATACTAGTAATTTGATTAATGTGTTTATTGGCACCCATAGCAGCTTATAATTAAAGCTAATAAACTCTCATTTGGAGCTTTATCTTCTTTCTCCTCCCTTCTTACTATAACTTTGTAACTTCGCCGTTAAGTGGGTCCTCAAATGGCTTGAGTCAATCGCAGAGAGAGAATTGGATGGGGCCAATAATGATTTGTGTCAGGAATGTTTTATGCAAGTGCGAACAAATTTAGTATGAGAAAGTAGAGTAGAGGTCGAGCCAGCCTACTAGAAAAAGGTAGAAAGGTTAGTGTGGGTGGTGAAACCATGTGAATACAGTCAACGTTCTCTTTTGTGCCAAATATCCTCATGCTGAGTCAAGTAGTTGTGTTGGTGACACGTGAAACTGCTATGGCTAAGGTAATCCTATCCTACTAATATAGGAGAGTTCCTCAATTGCCTTCTGCTATGGTTTAATTGAAAATAAAGTTTAGATTATCTTAGAGTCAATTATTGAAGTTTCTAGCTCCAATATGTAGGTGCTTTGAGATCTAAAAATTGTGCAAAAAATGTGCTTGATCAAATTAATTTTTAACGATGTTTAACAAAAAATCCCAAAATCAATACAAACATCACATATGAAGAAGGTAACCTCCTAAAATTCATTACACTGCTCAGATCCCAGTGACTGAATGCATACTGCAGGAATTAGAAAATAAAAGAAAAAATTGAAGTTTATGTTAAACATGAACGATTACATCATTCAAGTTATCTCATACAGTTTGGAAATTGTTTGATAAACGGGATTGTTGAATAAAAAATTATTATCACACATCAAATCATTTTTCTCAACAACTAACCTTACAAAATTTTTACAAAATGTCTCCCTATCTCAGCGTTGTTGGAGACACATGCGTGGCCATGGATGAATGGGTCCTTCACCCCGGCGAACACACTGCCCTTGATGACATCCTTCCTTGTGTGGATGTTTCTACCGCAAATGATTCCTTGTACAGGAGCAGGGAAGTTACCTATAACCTGGCGGACATTGTAAATAATGTCATCAATGGTGTGGTCAATCCCAGTAATCCGAAGATTCAATTCAACCAATCTGGCCCCTTGATGCCAACACTTTGCAACCCCTTCAACAAAGATCTGAGCAATCGAACTTGCGCCTCCGATGAGGTTACTTTAAGCAATGCATCACAGGTTCGTTCAAACAACTGAAAATCACAGTTTCTTTAACAGGATGGAACTTTTATTTTTTTCCTTTTAGAAGGAACTTGTTTTACTTTTTAGCTTCCAAATGATCTCCAGATCTGGAACTGTTTTACAAAAAGGCTACTAAACTGAAATGCTTATTGTAGTATCATATTTAAAAACTAAAGAAGAATAAGAATAAGTTAAAAGATTCTGTTAAATTTTAATGCAGGTATGGAAGAAATATGAGTGCAATGCCACTACCATCAATGGTTTGGAGATTTGCGTGACCGTTGGACGCATAACTCCTACTATATATGATCAAATGGATGCTGCTGTATCAGTGGGATATGGCTTATACCATTATGGTCCTTTCCTTGTTCAGCTTGTAGACTGCACTTTTGTAAGAGAGACGTTCAGTTCTATAAACCAGAACAATTGCCCAGGTCTCAAAAAATATACCAAATGGGTATATGCTGGTCTTACAATGGCTTCGGCAGCGGTCATGCTTTCGACCATTTTTTGGGTCATCTATGCTCGAGAAAGGAGGCATCGGGTTTATGGAAAGCAGAATGATTTTCGTCAAGGACATGCTCTGGGTTTAGACAAGTAGTGTGACTGAGTAGTCGTTTTGGTGGTGTAAAGAGAATGGTTTTCTATCTGATGGTGTGTGTTTTGTTGTCAGAGTTGTGGAGGGATTTTGATGATTATGTTTATAGCAATGAAGAGCTTGTATGGGAATAGTTTGATCTTAGTAGGGGGCGAAGAAATGGTGTGTTTGCTTTTAATTACTAGAAAAGGTTTCTTGGGAATAGCAATACTGCCCTATTTGGCATAAAGCAATTAAAAGATCAGATTTGAAATGAAAATAATTTAGGAATTTAAATTGAAAATAGTATTTATCAATGTATTTAATTGAGAAGAAATTAAGTGAAAAATGTATTTTCTTTTTCATTCAGTTGATGTTTATATGATAAAATTTTCTTTCAAATTTTTAGTAGGATTGAGCATGAAATTGTTAATGAGAAAATGTATCTTTTTGACATTTTTTAGGCAAATTTAGTTCTCTATAAAATTACTTCACAGCTAATTAAGACATTATATGATTAAATATTGTAAATTTATACGACCTAAATTGGTGGTATAAACTCTGGGATTTTAGAAGCAATACAAAGGTAGGGAGAGAAATGGGGATAGAAAAAACTTTGGGAGGAAGTCAAAGGCAAACGTCACGTGTCAATCATTTATTATTATTTTATTATAATTGAAAATGAGAAAACGAAATAACACTATCCGATCTTGACCCGACCAGTCTAAAAAAAAAAGTGAATACAACAAATACAGAGATTGATACGTCTAGCGTTTCAGGTTCATTCAACGTTTCATATTCTGGGAGAATCGGCATCAAGATCCATAAGGGTTTTCTAAGATTTGCTATTCGGCTAATTTTCTACGCCACGGTTGAGATTCTCATGATGTATTAAAGTTGGATTTCAACATTTTCTCTTTTTTCATATTCTATTTTTATTTTTGTTTGCCATTATATCATTTTAGAGCTTCACATATCTGCTTGTCTCCCAACTTAACGACAAAGAAGAGATTGAGATTCTCATAGAATTCAAAATACAACAAACGATAATTGTGTGTGATCCAATAGTTGTCATTTTGGCAAATAAATCCAAAATATATTTGCAGCTTGGACCTAATCGTTTATTTTAAAGGGTTTTATTTTTGTTTTCTAATTGAAGGAAGTTTTTTCTTGTTTTAGTTTTTCTGTGCATTTCCCTAAAAATACAACAATTTGTATCCCTTACATATATTTTTTGAGCCAAACTAATTTGAAATCGTTTTTTGAACGTTATTCTAAAGAGTCTGTAGCTGCACAAAGTTTTTCCTTTTTATGTCTATATATGTTGTACTAATGCATGTAAATATTTTATTTTTTTTTCCTTGTACAAACATGTAATGTATCAAAATGACTTTAAATGCTCTCTGGTTTTATTTTTCATCTTGTAAAATCTTATTGTTCATGAATGAACATTTGTTTTTTTTTTTTTATATCATTTTTTTCTTTGGTACAACAAAACATTGTTGTATCGAAAATAATTATTTTTTTTAAATTTTATATACAAAAATGAGTTTTTTTTAATTTTATACATGTAACTTTTTGTCTGGATCTTATTTTCTTCGGTACAACTATATTGTACATGGTTATATTGAAAATGTTTCTGTTGAGTTTTGTTTTCATTAAAATCATCCCTCAATTTCATTTGTATTTTAATGAGTTTAAAATTGAAAACATAATGATTAGTACAAAATTTATAGATGTGATCTTTTTGTGTGGATTTTATTTACTTCAGTACAACCATGTTGTACATGGTTGTATCGAATCTTTTTTGGTCGAGTTTTTTTCAATAAAATCAACCCTCAATTTTGATTGAATTTTTGATGAGATTAGAATTGAAAACCCAATGATTAAGATAGTGTTTATAAATTTTACGTTTTTTTACGGAATTTATTTTTTTTCGGTACAACCATATTGTACAAGGTTGTACTGCATGTTTTTATATCGAGTTTTGTTTTCATTAAAATAATCCCTCATTTTTATTTGTATTTTTTTTATGAGTTTAGAATTGAAAACACAATGATTACTGCAAAATTTATAAATGTGATCGTTTTATGGATTTTATTTTCTTCAGCAAAACCATGTTGTACATGGTTGTACCGAATATTTTTTTGTCGAGTTTTGTTTTCATTAACTTCATACCTCAATTTCATTTGCATTTTCAGATGAGTTTAGAATTGAAAACCCAATGATTAGTGCAAAATTTATAAATGTGTTCTTTTTGTTCGGTTTTTATTTTCTTCGGTACAACCATATTGTACATGATTGTACTGAACGTCTGAATGTTTTTCTGTCGAGTTTTATTTTCATTAAATTGATCTCTCATTTTCTTTTGCATTTTTGATGAGTTTAGAATTGAAAACCCAATGATTACTGCAGAAGTTTCGATTTTTTACTTCCATGTTTATTTTTTCTCTTATGTACAACCTTAATTTTGTGGTCGTACATTTTAAATTTGTATTCTCACTTACTTTTAAGAGTAAAACAATGTTGTACATAGTTGTATCATGTTTTTTTTTTTTTTCTTCTTGCTATTATTTTGTCATGGAGAAACATGCATTTTATCTTCATTCTGTATATTTTTTTGATTGAAAACGCAATGGTTAGGAGGCAGTAATAAATTTAACTTATTTTTTTCTTATTTGTCTTGTGTATAACCATTTATTACATAGTTGTACATATGATTTTTTTGTCTGGATCTTATTTTCTTTAGTATAACTTTATAATTTAGGTTAAGTGCAATTTTTTTTTAAATTTTTCAGCTTTATTTTTTTCTTGAGTACATCCAAGTTGTACATGGTTGTGTCGAGTTTTTTTTTTCTTTGTTTTTAATATAAATTTTATTTTGTTTCTTATTTTTTTAGTACAACAACGTTGTAATTGGTTATACCATGTATTTTGTTTTCTTTGTTATGTTCTTGATACACCGCTAACAAATTTTCATCACCTGGCACGAATCTCAGTGCAATCTTTGAGCAAGAAACATTCAAATTTTGATAAAAAATCATCCATAGCTCTAATTTCAGAAAACTTATAGTCAAACTGACCGACTCAATGAGACGGACCTAATAATATAAAAACTAGTCCAATCCGAATCAAATTAAGCTCAAATCAAGTCATCAAACCACTCTTAAAAGATTTTCGGACACATTTGGAAGGTCAAACAGATGTCGACACTAGTAAGCCTATACTCGAATCGAGCGTCTCGACAAGACGAATCCAACGAGCCTAAGATCACTCAATTCCGACATCGTTAAGGTCATCAAATACTCCTTAAACGTCGTCTAATCAAGTGAAGCCCTCTGGACCGTCCGATCAAAATGACTGCATTAATTGCACCCAAAATACTATAAATAGACCCCCAACCCTCACATGAGAGGGGGCTTAAGCCTAGAGAGAGCATGAGGCTGGAAGCTTCAGGGAGAACTTGAAGCTTTGAGAAGGAACAGAAGTCCAGCACCATCCCGCCGTCAATCGCCGCCAGAAGCCGTCGGCCACCGTTAACCGTCGTTGACCACTGTCGATCGCCGTCAACCGCCCCGACACCGTTGGGCACTATTATCGTCGTCAATCACCACGACCATCGTCAACCATCGCTGACAGTTATTAATCACAACCAATCACCGTCGACCGTCACTAACCGGAAACCATTAGTCGACGTTTTAACTTGGAAGATCTAATAACCATTTTCTGTCTGTGGAACAAAAGCTCATCACTACAGTTCATGTGGAAAAAATAACCCACATGGTCATCAGCTCGTGCGGCTTACGACTCCAGCCCTTGCGGCCTACGAATGTCATTCATACTCCCAAAACGGACTATGTGGTTCACAGCTCGTGCAGCTCCCGACTCCGGCCCCCGTGGCCTATAGACATTATTAATACTCGCCAGATACGACCTACATGGTCCACTGCTGCTTACTATGGTTTCTCTGACCAATCAACGCTTCTGGAGCAACCATCTACAACACTCACGACAGACCACTACCTCCACAACAATCAGCAATGATTTTTGCAACCTGATGTCACCAAAAACTACAACTAAATTATAGTGACACAATTTTGTAACTCTATCTTTCCTGATTTAGGAGAAGAATGAACATGTGTACTCATCAATCATAGTGGATTATTTTAACTGAGCTAGGCTTCGTGTTTTTCTCACTTCCAAGGGTTTTCCACGTAAAAAATTGAGATGTCTCCTCCTGTTTACTTCTCTTCTTTTACCTGAGTGTGTGCTGAATTATCATGCAACGCTAAGACGATAATCCATTACTCTACCGCCGTGAATTATGCAGCACACATAAGTTTGGCGCCGTTTGTGGGAAACGAAGTCCCGTTCGACATTGTCTAAAACTCTAAGACACCGAGCCCCTATTTTCTTTCCCAATGATGTATTCCATCCAACGGACAAAAGAATCATTTTTGCATCTTAAAAATCATCTCTGGAGCATTCTTCGATGTAGGGGGCAACTTCACCGCAGTCTCGAAAGGTCATTCAAGTTAACGTCCTGGGCACGACATTGGTGAGGATGTCATCCCATATTTCATTCATATTACAAGTCTACAAGAATCACTTCTGAACTGGGGGGCAGTCTTCACTGCAAATAACGCTTCCTCAGTGCCCCCTCATCGTATTGCAGTTCCTCTTCAATTAGATCGGGAAGCTGATCTCTTCAAGGCCCAATACATGTGTTCTTTATAAGCTCGCACGGAAAACACTCTTGCTGAGGAGCAAAAGATTCAAAAATAGCAAATGACAAGTTGCCAAACATTACTCTTGAGTATGAATGCAACCATATTTCCAAGAAAACATACGATCCCTTGCGATCTACTCCCTAATCTCGAGAAACAAAGAGCATCTCTGACACCTCATTCTAGGCTTAATCGATCCCAAGGGGAGTCGATTCGACCTCTTCCATTACAGGCTACAGTCGTCAAGCAAAAGCTTCGACATGCAGCCTCGGATAGGTCAAAAATCGTTGGTGGATTTCCATTGACCACTTCCATAACAGGTTACGGTCGTCAAGCAAAAGCTTCGACCAAAAAACTAGGATAGGTTAACCATCCTCAATGTATTTCATATGACTCAGTTCATTACGGTTTATTACCGTCGAGCATCTCCGATGATACAACTCAAAACTGATCTTACATCATTAATTGATTCTCTTTTCTACCATGCCCCTGAAAGATGAGCTCAAGAAGTAAGTCTCGATGGGAAGGTAGAAGTGGACAGGGTCCTCACTTGAAAGACTCCATGAGAGCAAGTGGTTGACAGGGTCTCCACTCAAAGGCCTCAGAAGGCTACAAGCCTCAGAAGGCACATGTACATCAAAGACCTCAGAAGGCTACAAGCCTTAGAAGGCACATGTACACTCAAAGACCTCAGAAGGCTACAAGCCTTAGAAGACACAGATACACTCAAAGACCTCACAAGACTACATCCCTCAGAAGACAAGTATACATCAATGACCTCAGAAGGCTACAAGTCTCAGAAGACATATGTACATCAAAGACCTCAGAAGGCTACAAGCCTAAAAATACACGTGTATAAAATTCCTTAGAAAGCAACAAGCCTCAGAAGAATTTTGCACAATTAAGAAGCTGCAACACTCTGCCGCGACTCACTGCCACAACACGTCGTCGCGGCACGACTTTCCGCCGCAACTTGTCATTGAAACGTTTCACAGCAACGTTTCTCCGCAACACTTTGCAGCAACACAACTCGGCACCACAACTCGGCGCTGCAACTCTGTACCACAATTCGACGTTGCAAACTCCGCACCATAACGCGCTGTTGAAACGCGTCACCATGATGCACATCCGCAACTTGTCGAGTCGCTGCGACGCCCCGCTGCAACACGTTGCCGCAATGCATAGCCCTGCAGCAACGCGTCGCCTTGACGCTCCACCGCGATACTCCATTGCAACACATTGCTACGACATACCGCTACAAAACTCCTCCACGACGCATCACCACAATGCATCACCCCGACAGGACACCCCGTCGCAGCACACTGCTACAATGCCCTGCAGCAACGCATCACAATGCCCCACCACAACGTGTCACCATGACGCCCCGTCACAACGCTCAGTCGCAACACGCCCCGTTGCGACGCTCAGTCGCAACTTATAGCCGCACCACACCACTACAATGCGTCATTGTAATGCATTATTACGACGTTTCACCGCAACACTTTACCGCGTTGCATCGCCGCAACACGTCACCCCGACACCTCGCAACGACGCGACGCCACGAAGCCCTGCAGCAACGCATCGCCCTGACGCCCTACCGAGATGCTTAGTCGCAACACATCACAGCAACACATCACTGCAACTCGTCACAGCAACGCACCGCAGCGATGCTCCGCCACAACGCGTCACCATAAAGCACCGCCACAATGCGACGCTTCATCGCAGCACGTAGCCGCATTGCATCACCGCGACGCTCCACAGCAACGCGCCACCACGACGCTCCACTACAACGCGCCGCGACGACGCTCTGTTGCAATGCTCCACCACAATGCACCACGACGACTTTACCCCTCTCCTTTAGGCTTATTTATAGGCTCAAAAAGAGCCTTAGTCATTAAATGCACATTATTATATAAATTCAAAAATAAGTACAAACATTAAATACTCAAAAAAAAAATGATATTCCCACCCAAAATAAATAAATAAATCAATAAATAAAAAAGTTTAAATCTGCCATTGGAATTCTTATCCGTTGGCCTTCCGAATTCCGCTAACCTTTTATCTACGGTCGTTTGCCTTCTGCCTGCCTTTCCAATTGATGTCATTCATCCACATAATGCAAAAATCACTCTCACATGAGAAGGGGCTTAAGCCTAGAGAGAGCCTGAGGCTGGAAGCTTCAGAGAGAACTCGAAGCTCTGAGAAGGAGCTGAAGACCAGCACCATCCCGTTGTTAATCGCCGCAAGCAGTCGTCGGCCACCGCCGACCGTCTTTGACCCCCGTCGATCGCCGTCAACCGCCCCCACACCGTTGGGCACTAGTATTGCCATTAACCCCCACGACCATCGTCAACCGTCACTGACAGTCATTAATCACCACCAATCACCGTCGATCGCCACTGACTGGAAACCTTCAGTCAACGTTGTAACTTGGAAGATCTAATAAAAATTTCTCGTCTGTAGGACAAAAGCTCATCACTACAGTTCATGTGGCAAAAACAACCTACATGGTCATCAGCTCGTGCGGCTCATGGCTCCGGCCCTCGAGGCCTACAGATGTCATTCATACTCGCTAAAACGGACGATGTGGTTAACAGCTCGTGCAGCTCCCGACTCCGGCCTCTGCGACCTACAGACGTTATTAAAACTCGCTAGCTATGACCTACATGGTCCACTGCTGCTTACTATGGTTTCTCTGACTAATCAACGCTTCTGGAGCAACTATCTATAACACTCACGACAGACCACTACCACCACAACAATCAACAATGATTCTTGCAACATGATGTCATCATAAACTACAACCAGATTGTAGTTACACAACTTTGTAACTCCATATTTCCTGATTTAGGAGAAGAATGAACATGTGTACTCATCATTCATTGTGGATTATTTTAACTTGGCTAGGCCCCATGGTTTTTCTCCATTCGAAGGGATTTCCATATAAAAAATCAAGATGTTTCCTCCTGTTTACTTCTCTTCTTTTACTTGAGTGTGTGCTGAATTATTGTGCAACGCTTAGACGATAATCTAATTCTCTACCGCCATGAATTTTCCAGCAGGCATCAGTTCTTATATAATTTTTGGTTTATTCTTTAAATAGTGTATTTGTAAACTTTCAATAAAATGACTAACAAGAGAATAAATTCAAGTGCCGGCTCTCAACGTTTCAAGCAATATGTGATGAATTTTCATAGACATCCTTAAGGATGTTACTGATATAATGAAGACTCTACGTACTTATCACTACTTGAAGGTTCCGCTAATCCAACAAGACGTATCACTTGTCACTTATAGACCACGAGCTAAAATTCATTGTCGATGAAGTGACTCTTATAATTGGGTTGCCTAACATAGGAACCAAAATTACATAGATGAGGGAGCCTCTATCCTAATTCACATACATTGATTTCAAAAACAAAAATATAAATCCTAATCTTTATAAAAATAGTAATAAATTTATTAATTAATTTATTAATTTTTTTCTTTCAAACTTATTTTTTCCATATAATAATTATAAGGTGCCCAAGGATCTTTCGTTTTTTTATAGAAATTTACATGAATTTACATAGTATAATTGGACAGAGTCATATGAAGGTTTTTGGTAAACTAATTTGACTGCCTAATTGAGAAGTCAAAACTCCAGAAGTCTCTTGGTTATATGAGTGGTTATCTCACACTCTTGATGGTATGAATTTTCTAAGATATCATGTTTTTTAGTATGATCATTACAGCTTACATGCTAATAAATTATATTACATTGTTGACCTCATTTTTGTTGAGGTTTAGTCCTTTTTTAGAATAGCCTAGGGTTTAGCTATAAGACTCTTCTAGTAGGGCTGTCAAAAAAGCTCGTTGTTAGCGAACAGCTCGTGTTCGGCTCGTGAAGTCTCGTGTTCGGCTCGTGAGTTAAGTGAACGAGCCGAACATGAACAAATTTTTTAAGCTCGAATTACAAATGAGCCGAACACAAACAACTCTTTGTTAGACATGTTCGGCTCGTTTTAGCGGGAAATAAAAAATAATCATATAATTATTTATATAATAATTTATTATATATATTATTTATATATTAATATTATATATATATTTATATTTAAGTTTAAATCATAATTGCTTGTGTGGTAACGTGATTATGCGTCTTGTTTCCATTCATTTGGTCCAAGTTCGAATCCGGCACTATGCATATATTTTTTTCAATTAATTTTAACGAGCCAATTTCGAGCCGAACACGAGCCGAACACAAACAAGAATATTTAATTCGAGTCGAACACGAACACACCTTTCAAGAGCCATTTCGAACACGAGCCAATTTCAAGCTCGAGCCAGTATCGAACGAGCCGAACACGAGCCGACCCTGAGCTCGCTCAGGCTCGGCTCGTTTACAGCCCTATCTCCTGGTGACTATCTTAGAAGACTAGCAATGGAACCCTCACCCCATAGAAATCCAAAACACTTCTCTGCTTCACTTGAAGTTTTCAAATGCTTAAAGTCTAACCTCTAAATGCTTAAGAGTAGGAGACTAAGCATTAGGAAGCTCAAGAGAAGTTCCTTATAGGATGGTCAAACCTTAGGACTGACCTTATTTGGTCTGAGGCTCACGCACACACACATTTGCACATTACAGTCTCACACACTACCTCACAATCTTAAACCAGTTTCCCTTAAGCTTGATCCCCTACTCTTTTGGAAACTCATGTAGGTGATTTCTCCAAGCTCTTAGCCCCAGGCCAGGCTTTTGTTAGTACTAGTACTTGGAGGGTCCAAATGGAGGATTTCATTGGTCCATGACTCAAATGGGTTGTCAATTCTATCCAACCCCAATTTTCTCAAAAATCTAACCTTTGACCCTCTTACCCCTAAACTCCACCAAATGACCAAGTTACCCCTAAAACCCAAATTTTGCCCAAAATTTCTAAAACCAACTAAAATTACTAAAATTCCTAAAAAATTATTCCAAAACATTCCTCACTACTTAAATTACCCAAAACACCTCAAATTTACCAAAAAATTTCAAAATACCTCAAAAATACGCAAAATGACCAAAATGACCCTCTTAGCCCAAAAATTTCAAGAAATTCCAATTATCCCAAAAATTCCTAAAACCCTCCAAATATTCGCTATTTCAATTTTAAACCACAACATTGACTAAATTTAACCAAATTGACCCATTTTGACCAAAAGCCCCAAATTTGCCCTTTAAGCCCAAAAATGCCTAAATTACCCCAAATGTCCACCAAATTGACTTTAATTTTCCTCAATTACAAATCCAAATTTTAATTCAACATCTTTAATGGTAACCAAACCAAATTCAAGCCTAATTTGACCCACATTTGAACCCAATTTCAACCCAAACCAAAAAGCCCCAATTTTAACCATATGGCCCAATTCCCCCAAATTAAACCTAATTGTTGACCTCATTTTGGTGAGGTCTGATCTCTCTCTCCTTAGTGCTTAGGATCTAGCCATAGGTTTTCCCTTTGACTATCCTTGAGGACTAGAAATGGGACCCACCGCTTAGAAATTCAAAACACTTCTTGCCTCCCTTCAAACCCCACATGTTTGATTGTGAACCCCTAGGCCACTTGGAGGGTTAAGACCAATATGTGGAGGTTTAAAGGATGAGATTCCTATAGGACTCTTTGGCCTTAGGAGTACCCTGGATGGTCTGGTCTGGTGAGGTCTAGCTTGCACACACCACACTCTCACACTCATCTCAAATATTAAAACCACTTTTACTCAATTTGACTCCCTGACTCATGTAGGTAACTCCTATGGATGTACCTTAACCCCTAAGCCCCTGGCTAAGAGGGTTAGGAACAACATGGTGAATACCTAAAATGAGTCCTCTCATGGCTCTTGTGAGTGTAATATGGCTTCATGGCTCAACCAAAATGGTCTCATTCCACTCACACGTAATTAATCTTCATTTTCCCCAAATTTCAATTTTTGTCCCCCGAGGCCCTAAACCCACCAAACCTACCAAATGCCCTTGAAATTAGCCAAAATTTGCAAGATTGCCTAAATTACCCAAAATTCCTCAAAATCAATCCTAAACATTTCCCACCACTAAAATTGATCATCCATAGCCCAATACACCAAAATTTCCAAAAATACCTCCCAATATACTCCAAATACCTAAAATACCCTTTTAGCCCAAAAATCCAAAAAAATTCCAATAATTTCCAAAAAATTCCATAAAATCCCAAATATTCTCAATTTCATTTTTTTCAACTACACCATAGGCCAATTTTGTCAATTTAGCCCACTTTACTAAAACTCCCAATTTGATCCTTTTTTTTAACTTAAATGAACCCAATGTCTAACCAAACCACTTCAATTGACCTTAATTTTGATCCAATTCAATTCTAAACTTCAATTAAATATCCCTAATATCAATTTAAACCAAATCCAAACCCAATTTTATCAACATATGGGTCCAATTTCAATTTGAAGCCTAAAATTCTAATTTTGGCCCATGACCTAAACTTAGCCCAAACCAACCCAACTCAACTCCAATTAGCCCCAAATCTTTTCTAAAACCTTCCTAACATCCCCATAAACAAAACACTAATTTAATTTGCCCTAAATTTGAACCTAAACTCCACCCAAGCCTAACCCAAACCAAAATTTCCTAAATTGGCCTAAACCAATCATAAACCCAAACAAGCCCAAATCCTAAAATTAAGACTCAACCAAAAATTGAAAACTCTTTTTTACACTCCCATAAACCTTTTGCAACATTAATTTTACATCAAAACCACCATTAGCCCAACCTTAGCCCAAGTTAGCCCAATTTGACCCACTTTGACCCTATTATTAAAGAGGCACCAAATCAAATCTAATTCAACCCCAAATGACACCAAACCTTTTCTAAAGTCCTCATGACACATCCCTAAACTAAACCCAAAATTTATTTGGCATAGTCTTTCACAAAATTTTCATCCAAAAGTCCATTTTGAAACATAAAGCCCACTTCCATGAAGCATTTAAAAGCCCATTCCAAAATAATTTCAAGAGCCCAAAACCTATTTCAAAGCCCACATGACAAATCCTTCTCATCATCCATCTAATAAAATCATTCTCTAAGTTTTATTTCCATCATTTAAATAGACTAAATATGGCCCCATGGAAATTTTCCATCAAAATGTCCAAAAATTCGAAACCTTCTTCCATGTAATTGACCAAGCTTTGCCCCAAGCCACATGGAGCCATGAAGCCATGGACAAGCCATATGCAAGCCATGAAGAACCCTTTCCACCTCACCATGCCATTAGTGGAAAAAGAGGGAGCCTCTTTCTTAACCCTTCATTAAATATTTTTAACCCCATTTATGTTACACTCTAAACCAAGTTTAGCCACATCACCTTGGATGGGGACTTCACCACCCTTTCCTAGCTGACCCAAGAGACTTGTTCTTCAGCCCAAACCAGCCTTGGGGAGGTGCACCTAGCCTAAACCATGAGTTGACCAAATTGAGTCCAAAAGAGCCACTCCCCCCATTCCACTTAAATCAAAACCTTTACACATGGCCAAATCCAATTGTTTGCACAAAACCCCAACCCTGACTCCCCTGACCATGAGAGTGAGCCATGCCTGGCCGGCCAGCCACCACAGCCGCCGAAAACACCATGGCTGAGAAGCTTAATCTGATTCAAAAAATCAAATTGAATTGGCTAAGCTGTCACATGGCCAGTGGACACTATGGCTCCTCTTCCCTTGACCTAAGCAGCTGATCCCAGCCTTCAAACCCTCCTGGGAAGCCCTCTAGCCATCTCTATTTAAAAACCACCCCCTCTCGGCCAAAAGAGGTGTTGAACCAAACCTTACCAAAACTCTGTCAAAATCATTCCAGACTCTCCTCCTAGCATAAAGAAGTTGATCCCCACTGTTTTCCTGCCCTAATTCCCACTAGTTGAGTTCAATTTCAGAGCTCAATCTTAGGCATGAAACCAGGACATCCCTGAAACCTCCACCAAAATCAAATTAAACTCACCCACACCTTCACCAGACCAAGAGAAGAAGTTCCCCAGTGAAAGCCCCCTCATTAGGCCACCCAATCTCTTCAGCCGTCAAAGCTTGAAATCAGCCTTGGTCACTTTCATACCTGGACAATTCCTCAGAGCCAGAGACTTCATCTGGAGCTTCCTTGGGATCAATCGGAGGTGCCACAACTCTCTGATTGAAGCTTCACTTCTCAGAGCAAAGGTATTAGCCTCTTCTTCCTCCCGATCTTTTAGTGATTCTCCATTTTGTTTGAATCTATTTCATAGCATGTTAGCCATATACATATGTTCGTCTCGTTGAGACAAGTCCATAGAGTCCAAGATGATAAGATTTGGTGAAGAAATGAGGGAGATCTTAGGGTTTTAATGTGGACGGCTCACGGGACGCACCAGTCGTAGACGATGACCAGGAACTGTCAGATCGTGTGTGTATCGGATGGACGGCCAGGATCACCGGATAAGAGCTGGGAACGGAACCACGGGACGCGTGGCCACTGAGTCAGATGACAGCGTCAAATGGCGGAGCGACGCGTGTACTTTAGACCCGGACGAGGGTGACGTGGCACTGACTGGTTTAAGTAGATAAATATGGTATTTTGGAATTAATTAAATACCAAAAACTTCAAAAATCCATATTAATTAAATACCAAAAACTTCAAAAATCCATATCTGTGTAGAAAAATCACAAAAATAAAATAAAAATATCCTCTTACTCAGTGAATAGAGGAGAATAATGTGGAAAAAGAATTAAGTTATTTTGTTAAGTATTTTATTTTTAATTAATTATTTACTAATTTTAGTAGTTTAATTCTCCATGCATGCATGCAATTCACCATGGCATGAGACCATACGGCTTTTGTAGCCTCTGTTCTTGGGAACATTTCCTAAATTTTTCAAGACTAGAGGTCATCTCTATGGTAAGTTATTGATTTTTCAAATTTTAGTGCCAGTTTTGATATTTTAATTCCAGTAATTAGCATGTTGTTTAATAAATTTTAGGGAAATTAGGGGAGGTATCTTATGACCAGAAGACCCTAGGAAAATTATGGTTTGACTTAATACTTTAAAAATAACCCTAATTAGTCCAAACACATAAAACTAAATTTTAATTAATTAGGACTAACCACACATCAAAATTACTTTCTCCACTGATCTTTAGGGTCAGAGGAGTCTCACATAAATATTTGAAATCAATTGAAAATGATTAGCCCACAAAATGAATTATTTAAGAGACATGATCATTCTTAAATTTTAAAAATTCACAAAACCCAAAATATATTTCAAAAATTCACCAAATTGGTTTTGGGACTTCTCTGATATTAGAGGAGTTTAAGAAAATTAAAATTTGAATTTTTTCAAAAATTTTCATTTTTTATCATATTTTAAATATTTTAATAATTAAAAATAATAAAAATTACAAAAATATTAAAATTCATAAAAATGTTATATTTTGTCCACTAATCACTCAAGAACCAACCAAATATTTTTCCTGAGTCTCTAGGTTAAGATATTGAATTTTAAAAGCTTTAGGCAATTTTTAATATTAAAAAATGAATTATCTAATCTTTTCACCATAATAATTCTAATAAATCAAACAAAAATCAGAAAATTATAAAATTTATTTCTCTGATTTCCCTGAGGTTAGGGGGACTTGAGAAAATTATAAAATCCATTTTTCAACTTTAATTTTATTTTATAATTAATTAACACCCCACAACTCAAAATAATTATAATAAATCAAATATAATTCAAAAAATCACAAAAAATGGTCCAAGTGGTCCTCTGGTCAGTAGGGACATCCCATAATTTTCTTAAAAATAGAAACTTTACCTTGGTCATATTGTTGAATTTTCATTAAAAATCCTTATTTTTATCAAAATAATTAAATAAATTAAATTAAAAAAAAACAGAAAAATCACATTTTCTCCTCTAATGTCCTAATTGACATGTGAGTGAAGTGACATAAAAATTTCAAGTTCATTTAAGCTCAATTTAGTGAGTTATGAAATGAACATGCTTAAAAGGGTATAAAGGTAATTAAGGATTTTAACCCTAATTAATACTTTAAGTTTAATCAAAAGGAAGGGTAAAATATTTGATCTTAATCTTCACTTGGATGATTGAAACCTAGGGAAGTAAAGGGGTAGAAACTCATTAATCACTTTGAAAATATCAAAAATGGAACTTTAATTTATTAAATCATTTAAATTTTGGAAAAATAATTAAAATTTTGGATTATTAGGGATGTGACTTAAGAAGATACCAATTCTTTAATTTAAAGTCCCTAATTGAATTAATTCAATGATAATTAATCCATAATTAATTCTAAAATAATGATTGAAATTAATAATTAGAAATGGAAATAATCCTTAATTAAATTAAAACTTAAAACATTAAATGATTTAATATCAAATTAAAATAAATCTAAAACATTTAGAACTAATTAATTAATAACTCTTAATTAAGTTAAAGCTCAAAACATTAAATGATTTAACAACCAAATAAAAATAAATTTTAAACATTTAAAATTAATTTGAAAATCACTTAAAACCAAACTTAAAACAAATTTGAAACCTTAACTAATCTCAAAACAATTCATAATTAAAAATATGAAAATCAAACTAATTAAAATTAACCTAAAGTATTACAATTAATCCAAATCAAGTCATCAAAATTCAATAAAAATAAATAATTTAAACACCTCTTTCAACCTAAGCAAATTTA
Organism: Papilionanthe hookeriana x Papilionanthe teres; assembly: GCA_022702705.1. Taxonomy (NCBI): domain Eukaryota; kingdom Viridiplantae; phylum Streptophyta; class Magnoliopsida; order Asparagales; family Orchidaceae; genus Papilionanthe; species Papilionanthe hookeriana x Papilionanthe teres. Next base: position 45,104,465 of record CM040425.1, read on the forward strand.
AAAAATTAAAATTAATATGAAATATTAAGATCATTTAAAATATAACGATTTAATTGAATTAAAATAACTTGAACATTATTCCAAACTTAAAAATATTAATCAAAGTTTTATAACTAAACCAAATCACTTTAAATCATCAATTCCAATTTTAAATTAAGAATTGTTAAAATCTTTAACAAACTAATTTGCCCCTAAAGGCTTTCATTATTATAACTCTTAAATGGAGCATCGAGTGACAAATCACTTTACTTACAAGATAATCAAATGTCCAAGTTCCCTGGGCAAGAAATGAAACTCAACTAAATTCTTGGATGATCAATTCACCTTACAATGAAGTTCATTTGGACTCAAAATAATCTCAAAAGTATTGAAAAGATATTTAGGATTCGTCCTAAACACTTCCTCAATATAATGAGATGTTTTAGAAGAACAATTGAACTTAATTTTTCTTTGGTGAAGAAAATCATCCTTAACAAAACAGAAGAACCTAGACGTCATAGGTATTGACTAGTAATAGGATTAGGATTTTGGTAGACAACCAGAACCCTCCCCTAGCTTTACCTAGGTATTTCTTACAAATATATAAATGTTCTAACGTGTGTTTTAAGTGCAGCTTGGAATGACGGGAGGGCCCTCCAGGTACACTTTTACTTTATTGCAATTTACTTACGTGTACTGAACTTTACTTTTCTTGCATGTTAAACAAGAATGCCATCCTGCATGAAAACTGAAACTTTTAGGATAGCCACGAAACTGAAACCCAAAAATAAATTAAAAAATCACAACAACATAAAATTCACCGCCACAACATTTAAAATATAAAACAACTAAAAATTTAATCACAAACAAAACAGCAAAACCACAATACAACTAAATTAAAACGTCTCTTTGGATGATCGGGAATACCTTGGATGATGTAACCTACGTGTTGCTAACGGGATTTCCCACGGTCTAAATGAAAGTGTGAAACCCATTTAGTTGAGTTTAGCAAATTCATTTGAACTAAGTGAATCCGATGAAAATAACGGTGCCGGAATGATGGAACCGTGGGATCTTAACCGGTGTTGTTATAATCAACTTTAAGATTCCCCTAACAAAATATTAAAACACCTGAACCTTACGACTTTTCTAAACTGGAACACTTCTCTCATCTCCTGATGTTCATTTTCTAAAACTAAACCTCTGCAACAACAAGGAGCTTAGAGCACTGTGGGCAGCACTGCTATCTTTATCAGCAAAACTTGTGTCTACATCAGCTAAACCTTTCCTAGAATTAAATAACAAAGCCATAGGATTTCGAGGTAGTTTGCCTAGTGAAACATAAATCCTCAACTTTTCTTTAGACATTTGCATAATCATGTTATGCAACTTAAGTCCTGAAACCGGTCTTAAGACTCCGAGGTAGTCGTTTGGTACGACATAAACCCTCACATCTTCGAGGCTATTTGTGTGATCATGTCACACAAGCATAAGTCCTAATTAACTAAATTGGCAGGATTACAACATTAAATAAACTCTTAAATTGAAGCCAAACAATAGGATAGTTGGGAAGTCACCAAAGTTCACTTCGGGTCTGTGACATCCCCTACTTCTCTTCCTTTGGACTCTATAAACAAACTGTTCCGAATTTGAGCTATTTCCTATTGAAATTTCCAAAATCCAATTCATTTGAAACCTGAAACTTTGAAATTCTTGAGAGCAAAACCACTGATCATTATCGAGACTTTTCTTAAATGATTCCCTCATTTAAGATGTAATTAACTATAGGGGCTTGCCCTTATAGGGAACTTTAAGAACCCACATAATATAAACCCTGCTTAATTCATTTATATTAAGCAGGGGAACTTGTTGGCTTATAAAATTGGTTCGCAGATCAAACGGATGTCACAAATCTAAAAATAAGCCTAAAGCGTCTTCTAGTTTATTTAATCGAGCCTCATCATCAAGCAGTGTGTCTATTCTTCGGAATAGATACACGATTTGCTGTGCGGTGCTCGTTTATATAAACTATTCGGGATGTGAGATCGGTTTGATTTCATATCTTAAAATTTTCAAACTTAAAATTATTTTTTAAATCAAATGCTACTTGTAAGCGACCCCCTTTTTAAAACACTTAACCTAATAATAAGCCATACACAAATGTCAATCAATTCCCCCCAATTTTGAATTCTAAACTCTTCAGGACATTCCACTAAACAAAATTAAACCATCAATTTTCTCCAATTTGAGCTCAAATCTCACTCAAGTCTAACCAAATCCAAAATTCCTAATTTTACCCCAAATTGATCACATGTCCAAAATACATCAGATTGAATACCCTAACCCTAACACTTCCACCCAATTAATGTTGGGAACTCCTCATAACATCCCAATAGACCACTTTGGACTTTCAATTGAGCCTTGAACCCACTCTAGCCCAACCTAAATCCAAGCTAACCCAACATACACAAAATTGACCAAATACCCAATTTAAGCCAAATTGACCCTCCAAACCTACTCAATATCATCTCAATCCTTTTCTAAACTCTTTATAGAAATAATATACACCATGTTATACAATCAATTGGACCTAACCTTAGCTTAAACCCAACCTAACCCAAATTAAACCCAAGTGACCCAAATTGAACCTATGACCCAATGTGACCAAATCAAGCCAAATGTGAACAACCTAAGTTCACCATAGCCACCAAATGAACCCTATGAACCACCCTAGATCCACCTAGCCCACTCTTCTTGAGCCATGGACTAAGGGCCATGATTTATGGGATACCCTTCCTTAAATGGGTAAACCTAAAAGAGATTTGTAATGAAAAATTAACAACTTAAACTCACTGTGCTCATGGTCTGCCCACCTGACCACTGAACACTGGCCACCTCCCCTAGCCTGGCTGGCCAGCCTAGTCGCCAAAGTAGCCTAAACTGAGAGCTACCTCCCATGGGCAAAACCCAAACTCACCCCCAAGCTGTCCAGCTCTGATTGCTCACTTGTGCCTTGCTGCCTTCCACTTAAGTAGCCAATTCCACCCACAGCTAAGCCCTTGGCTCCACCAGGCAGACATGCACACAAATAGATCTCTTCACAACAAAAGAGAGGTGTTGAAAATTTCTTAAGGGAACTTTGCCTATTTGCTCCCATAGCTTCCCTGAGATTTCCTAAGTGCAATCCCACTATCTTCCAGCCCTAATCTCTTCACAACCTATAGGGACTTGCCTTTCATAAAAGTGATAATTCAATACCTTTATCAAATCTCAACTTCTTATATGAAATTAAGAGGCATTTCATTTCTTTCAGATATATTACCTACTCGTTGGCATCTATCACAAGTTTTGATATATCTGTAAACATCTCTAAAGAGAGTAGGCTAATAAAATCCAACTTGTAAAATTTTATGCGCAGTTTTGTCAGTCCAAAAATGTCATCTAAATTTAGAATCATGGCATTTTTGAATAATAAGTTTAGTTTCTTCATAAGGTACACATCTCCTAATAATAAGATCCTTACATTGCTTATATAAATATTGTTCATCCCAAAAATATGCTTTTGCATCATGAATGAATTTTTTCTATTGCTGCTGTGTTAGCATAGGTGGCAAAATATCACTTACAATATAATTAACTATATCAGCATACCAAGGTATTTTCCACTGATTAATATTATAAACTTGTTCATCAGGGAAGCTGTCAGTAATTTCATTTTCGGTGTCAGATAATTCATGATATTCTAATCTCGACAAATGATCTGTAATTTGATTATCATTTCCCTTTCTTTCAATTACCACAAAATCGAATTCTTGCATCAAAAGTATCTATCTGATTAATCTTGGTTTGGTATCCTTATTTTGCATCAGATATTTAATAGCAGAGTGATCAGTATGCATAATAATTTAGTCCAAATTAAATAAGATCTGAATTTCTCAAAAGCATACACAATAGCCAGTAACTCTTTTTCAGTAACAGTAAAGTTAATTTGAACATCATTAAGAGTTCTACTAGCGTAGTATATAACTTTAAAAACCTTATCATATATTTGTCCAAGAACAGCTCCAATAGCATAACCACTAGCATCGCACATTAATTTGAATTGTTTCTTCCAGTCAGGTGAAACTATTATAGGTGTTGTGATTAGTTTATCCTTTAATAACTCAAAGGCATTCAAGCAGTCTTAGATAAATTCAATTTTTTTGTCTTTTTCTAAAAGTTGGCATAGAGGTTTGGTAATTTTTGAAAAATCTTCAATATAACTCCTGCAAAAACCAGCATGTCTAAGAAAACTTCTTACCCCTCTCACTGTAGTAGGAGGTGGTAGTTTTCCTATAACTTGAATTTTTGTAGGGTCTACTTCGATGCCATTTTCTAAAATTTTATGCCCTAATACAAATGCTCCTGCAACCATAAATTGACATTTTTCCCAATTTAGAATTAAATTTATTCTTTCGCTCTCCAAAACTTTTTCAAGATGATTTAAGCATGCGTCAAATGATGTTCCAAATATAGAGAATCATCCATAAATATTTTTATTCCATCATCAATTAACTTACTAAATATAGACATCATACATCTCTGGAATGTTGCAGGTGCATTACATAATACGAAAAGCATTCTTCGAAAAGCAAAAGTTCCATATGGACTTGGAAAATGTAGTTTTCTCTTGATCCTCAGGAGTAATAAGAATTTGATGATAACCAGTATATCCATCCAGAAAGCAGTAGTGCTTGTGTCCAGCAAGCCTATCCAACATTTGGTCTAGAAAAGGAGGAGGGAAATGAACTTTTCTAGTGGCAGCATTTAATTTTCTATAATCAATACTAATACACCACCCAGTAACTTGCCTGATAGGTATTAATTCATTATTCTCATTTGCTTCAACAGTTACTCCTCCTTTCTTAGGAACACAATGAATTGGGCATACCCAAGCACTGTCTGAAATATGATATATAATTCCAGCATCTAACCATTTTAGAATCTCTTTTTTAACAACTTCTTTCATAATAGGGTTCAGTCTCCTTTGTGGATTAATTCTTGGTTTATGTTCATCGTTCAATAAAATTTTGTGCAAACAAATCGAACGGCTAAATCCCTTTATATCAACCAAAGTCTAACCAAAAGCTCTTTTGTACTTTTTTAATGTATCCATTAATTTTTGTTCTTGAATTTCATTTAAGTCTGAGGATACACTTACTGGTAATGTTGAAAAATCTCCTAAAAAGGCATATTTCAAATGATTAGGAAGAGTCTTCAATTCAAGTTCAGGGGGTTTCACAATCGATGGAATTAAGATTTCGTTCTCTGGTGCTGTTGAATCAAGTGTTTCAAATTATTCCTGAATATAATAAGCTTCTATGTTATCAATTTCATCATAATTATCATTTTCCATATCTTCATGTTCTTCAAATTTTTCTTTATAATATTCTTTTCTCAAATAATCGCATGTCTCCATTCTAAAACATTCATCATCTTTTTCTATTGAAGGATATTTCATTGACTTTGAGATGTTAAAGGTCACTTTCTGATCATTTACTCTCATAGTCAACTCTCCTTTTTAAACATCTATCATAGCTCTTCCTGTAGCTAGGAATGGTCTTCCTAAAATGATCGGTATTTCGTTGTCTTCTTCCATACCTAAAATGATAAAGTCGGTAGGAAAGATAAATTTATCAACCTTAACCAGAACATCTTCTATAACTCCTTTAAGATGTGTAATAGATCGATCAGCTAACTATAGAGTTACAAAATTTGGTGCAATCTATCTTATTCCAAACCTTTTAAAAGTTGAGAGAGGCATCAAATTTATGCTAGCTCCCAAATCACATATGCTCGTCCATAAAATTTTTCACCAATAGCACACAGGATAGTAAAACTACCAGGATCTTTAAGTTTTTTAGGAAGCTTTTTCTAAATTATAGAACTACACTCTTCACTGGGTGCAACAGTCTCATGACCTAGTAACTTCCTCTTTTTGTTGAGTATATCCTTCATAAATTTAACATAATCAGTCATTTGTTCCAAAGCTTCAACAAAAGGAATATTTATTGACATTTTTTTAAAATGTCTAAGAATTTAGCAAATCTTTTTCCCTTGTCTTATTGCTTCAGTCTTTAAGGAAATGGTGGTGGTGGTCTTTCAACAGTAATTTTCATAGGTTTCAGAGGATAATCAGGATATAAACTTTCATTTTCTCCTTCAGTTTCCTCTTTTTCCTTTTCAACTACAATTTCTTTCTGGCCCCTTGTTTCCAACTCTTTTCCACTTCTTAATTGAATAGCCTTGATCTATTCTTTTCGTAATCTTTAGGATTTACTTCAACATTGCTAGGTAAAGTTCCAATTGGTTTATTGCTCAGTGCAATAACAATATGCCCCAATTGGTTTTCTATGTTTTTAATAGCAGCTCCTTGATTTTGTAATTAATTTCCCATATTCAAAACTAGTTCTTCCATAGACAACTTCTTCTCCTTGAATTGTGAATTATTATAAAAACCTGGTGGATTAGAAGGTTTATAATTGGAATTACCCTGATTGTTTACATTTCCTAATGGGTTTACAAGATTGTTCCCCACTGTGAATTAACATGATTAACATTACCTTGGTTATTACAATTAAAGTTTGGATGATTCTTCCAACCTGGATTATAGTAGTTTGAATAAGGGTTATTTTGTCTATTATTTATCAAATTTAAAGTTTCATATGAAGATTGAGCATTTACAATTTGTCCTAATGAATTTTCTTCTAACACTGGAGGCGTTTGAGAACAATTCATTCCGTATTGATCTATTTTCTTTGAAAGAGCAGCAATTTGAGAAACTAGCATATTTAAAGTATTCAAATCATGAATATTGGATACTTTCTTAGGATTTACCCTTTCAGCGGGCCATTGAAAATTAGTGGTAGTCATTTCTTCGATTAAAGCATAAGCTTCTTCAAAAGGTTTAGACATTAGTTATCCACTCGCAGCAGCATCATTGATAGATCTAAGAGATCCTACAAATCCATTATAGAAAGTTTGATAATTAACAAATCTGGTAAAACATGATGTAGATATCTCGTAAGAAGAACTTTAAATCTTTCCCATGATTCGTATATCGATTCTCCCTCATACTGACTAAAAGATGTAATATCATTTCTAAGATTAGCAGTCTTAGATGGTGGAAAATACTTCGATAAGAATTTTTATGAAAGTTTCCTCCAAGTTCTAATAGATCCTGGTGCTAACGAATTTAACCAAGCCTTAGCCTTGTCCCTTAGTGAAAAAGGAAAAGTCTAAGTCTGACTGCATCATCAGACACTCTATCATATTTAAAAGTAGCACAAAACTCTAGAAAACATGCAAGATGTAAATTAAGATCTTCGTTAGAAGTTCCACCGAATTGATTATTTTGTACCAAATGAATTAGCAGCTACATCAGGGTTTTGGATAGTTATGTGAATTTCATCTAATGTAGGGTTAGAGTAATCTCTTAAAGGACTAGATTGATGTTCATTTTTTATTCTTTGGTTATTTACGTTGTTTTCCATTGTGTCAGGATTTCTATGTTATTTTCTCAGTTTTCTAATTTTTCTAATAGTGCGTTCTAATTATGAATTGTAGGGTATAAGATTTTCAGGTCCAAATTTATGCATACAATCGAAATCAGTAAACAGAAAAATAGTTGACTAAATATGATAATAAGTTGCAATTCTATTAAAAAGTTTTCTAATAGTCCTAAATTGTCTGTTACTCTAATTATGTTATATTCCCCGACAACGGTGCCAAAAACTTGAACCACTCCGTGCACTATGCGCAAACTTAATGTTGTAAGAATTTGATAAGGAAGTGTATAAAATATTTAATAATGGCATAGTTACTCTTATCAACGCAAGTATACGTATCGTTCAAGTAATACAGGGCTCTAGTGGAGTCCTGGATATCGATCCCACAGGGAATATTTTATAGGCTATGAAGTAGGATTTTAGAGACCAATACAGAATCACAACCTTGTAGTTCAAATTGCGTATTTGTCACTAATATGCAATCGTAAATAAGATGTAATTTTAATAAACTAAATCTACAAATAATTAACTACTTTTACTAATAAAGTGAGATTCAATATATAAGCAAGCATCCTTCTCCTTGTTAAGAAATTTAAGTGAATGGATAAATAGAATTAGTTTAAAACTGTATTGTGCCAAATAGGAGCATACTTATTCTTTACCCTTTGGTCCAGGCATAAAGAACATTGACTAATCCTATGCTTGGTTACTGAATCTGCGACTAGGCTGAGAGGATACCGGCTATCACTTTGGAGCTCCCACGTTCCCCTCGCCTGAGGGCTAACATCTACACTTTAGCACCCAAACGATAGGACCAAATTGAGGATTTTAGTCTGTCACTCTAAAATCTCCAATTCTACGCCCGATAAATAATATTTCCCTATTTATTTGCACCCTACTTTCAAGGACTTTGACCTCCCTGAATCTTAGATGTAATCTTCACTTTAGTTGTAAAAATCAACATATTTTAACAAATCAATTGGTCAGATAGAAAGTAAATTAAGATTGAAGTGAAAAGATCATCACAATTTCTTTAATATTCTCTTAGCACAACTAATTCAAATCACCAATTCACAAAAATCTCAAAACAAGGAGAAAGACAGAGAAACTACTCAGATCTCATGGAAAAGATACGACAAAACTTGGATTTCATATATAAAAGCAAAATTATACAAACTATAATAAGTAAATACAACTTATCTCAAATTCCTCCCCAAACAAACTCCTTGAAGTTCCTCTGAATCTCTTCCTTTCTTTACGGCCCACAGAATTCTCCCTCAAAGAGGCAAGGAGGAAGAAAACTCTCACTTTTCTTCCACTCTTACAATCTCTCGAAGAATTCCTCACAATTAACACTAAATTAACTCACTCTCTATAACTGTTAGGACACTCAAGACACTAACAGATACTCTCAGATGCCTGGACACACCCCGGACACCACCATTTTCGAGCTCAAATTGTCTCTTTTAAATTGTAGAAGAGTTTTTAAGAGTTGCCCAAGCATCCCTTCAAAAATCGTCCACATTCAATGCACCTCGTGAGAGAACCGACATATTCACCGTCGGCAGCCTCGATCTCGCCGTCGATTGCATTCTAGAATACTAAGTTTTGGACTTTCTCTATTAAGGCTTGCTATCGGCGGGGTCGAGCTCACCGTCAGCGACCTTCTTTGTAATTTATTTTCTGAACACTTGGGAAAAATCCACCGTTGGCGGCCTCGATCTTGCTGTCGGCGCCCAAAGTTAAATCTTCATATTTTGGTCCTTTTTGCCCCAAATTCGTTCCTTTTTGCATCTTTTTGCTCCAATGTTCATAAATCAACATACCTGCAACAAAACATCAAAAATACCTTTCTTTAAAGTGAAATATCATCAAAATAAATATAAAATAGGCATGCTAATCTCAACATATTTTCAGTTGGTCAGAAAGCCGCTGCCCAGAATTTGCCACCAACCTAGCCTAAGACAGAGATTTCACCAAGGAGACCACCGCAGCAGAAAGGAGGAAGAAGGAAATCACAAATGAAATTAAGAATGATAGTGCGATGGATAGGATAGAGGCTGCACCTGTTAGATTGGTCATCTAAGATTTGGGGATGAAAACCCTCGAACCCATGACTTTGTACGATTATCTGTATGCCCCTTTAGGGTCTCATAATGATAATAGAAATGATTTTAGCTATGCTCTTACTATCCCTAGTGATGACATGATTAATCACAACTTATCTAACCCCGGTTTCGATTCCCAAAATGATCCTCAAATCATACTACTTTCTGACGTGAACGTTGACAAAAATGAAGAAAATTTCGATAACACAGGTTACTTTTGCGCGGGAAGCAAGGAGCCAGTCCTCTAGTGTAAAGGAACTCAACTTGCCATGAACTTGGAATTCTCAGATACAAAAACAGTACCAGAAGAATCAACTACAACTTCAGGAGAACCTCCGGTCCAGAGGAGGAGAAAATAATAGAAGCACATTTAAGAAGCGGAAGGGTACTATCGCCAAGAACAGCTCCAATAGATAAAGGAAAATAGATAGTTACCCAAGAAGAATCACCTCCAGTAATGGAAGAAGTACATATTCGAAATAAGATTAGAAATTCAAATAAAGTGGATTACAACGTACTAGTACATCTGTCGGCCATTTTTTTTATAAAATAATATGAAATTTTTAAATTTAAATTTAATGTATAATATAATTTTGATTTTGAAAATAATGATATTTTTTATTTTGAAAATAACGAGACCAAATAAATCTCATATATCTAATAGTTTAAATAGTTGAGTACGATACTACAAGTGACACATCATCCCGAAAGATGAGCGTACTACTTGTTAGTAGGCTTAACTATCTAAACTTAAAAGCTTATGACTCTATTTTGGTTTGCGTATTTTATAGCCGACAAATTCCCCTATCTAATACATAGATTAGACAGGGTTTAGATTAATCTGGGTTCTTAATTCCCTATAGAGGCAAGCCCCTATAGTTAATTACATCTTAAGCAACCGAAGTCACCTAAGAAAACTCTCGATAAAGATCATGGGTTTCATCTTCAAGAATATCAACGTTTGAGTTTACACGATTGGTTGTAGAAAAATTAAAGGGAATGGTTCAATATGGAACAGTTATTTTCAGAGTCCAAAGTAAAGAGTAGGAGACGTCAAAGATACTGAAAGAGCTTCAGTGACATCTCAAACTAACCTATGATTGGGCTTTATATCTTTGAAAGTGAAGTCGTGTTTATGTTTCAATCTTGTAAATTATTTAAATGATTTGGGATTTTATATTTACATGTCATATGTAAATGACCCAAAAATATGAGAGGATTTATGTCGTGCCAAACGACAACCTCAGAATCCTAAACAATTTAGGACTTATATCATACGATATACAATCGTACTAAGTCCTAAAAGATAATGTGTGAGGATTTATGTAGTATCAAATGACGACCTCGGCGTCCTATGGGTGTTATTTAAATCTACGACAGTATGATCGATGATTCTTCATTCATCCTCTGTCGTCCGATCCACTGCATGAGTTGAATCGTCACTTGACCACGTCTTGTCTCGTCTCGAGAAAAGGAAGGGAAAAGGAAAAGAGAAAACCATGCCTCTAACGGCCTATCCTAGGGGTATGTATAAATATGCAAGAGGTGATGTGACTAAAGTAGACATGTGTAGTATAGGAAAAATCATGCCCTAAATGGCCTATCCTAGGGTCATATGTAAATATGCGAGAGAAATAAGAATTAAAAGCATAAGTGCAGGTAAGCATTTAAAATAATGAAAAGTAAAGGACTGCACAACAATATATAGTAAATAAAGTAAATGAGCTATGCAGTAAAAAGAAATGTGTACCTGGCCAACTCTGTTGATGACTCGAAAGCAAACTAAAACCTATAAGTATTCTCAATTTATCAAAGAAGAAGGAGAAAAAGGAATGGAAACGACTAGCAGGGATCTCAGACTCAAGAGAATTGAGGAAGCCAAAACCAACCCTAAACAGATCGCACGAGAGGGTATTTTTTGGGGAGCAAGGGGGCAAGACTTTTCGGCGGTGAGAGACAAAATGGTGAGGAGAACACCACAATAAGCAAGAAAAACCGACCAAGCTCGGCAAGAAGGAAGGTTACCCGACTCGTTTAGGTAGGAGAAACGGTTAAGAGATACGACCGAAAGTTAAAACCGGATGGAATGTTGGTTGTAGCCGGAGAGAAAGGGAGTGACCGGAGAAACCGGCTAGAAGTTTCGAGAATAAGGGAGAAGCCGGCGTCCGGATCCGAGAGAGGAGGAAAGTTCGAGAGTTCCGCCCGTAAGGAAGTGGAGAGGCGCAATCTTCGGCTAGGGTTCGGTTCTCCCATGAAGGAAGAAGGCGTGCGTGACTTTTTGGGGTGTGATATTTAGAAATATTTTTTATTATATAAAAAAAATATTTATTATTATTATTATTATTTTTATTTAAATTTGTCGATTTACACACAATTCAAAACCCTATCAAAATATGTCCTTTCCGACTAAAATCGACGTTCCGGACTCATCGGCGTGGTCCGTTTCATCATCCGGGGTTGTCCGGACAAGTTCGCCGACTGTCGAGTCAATTTAAATTAAATTTGCGTTATGTGGCAAAATGAAATTATTTTGACCCGACCGGAGCCATTTAACAAGAAAATCGATGATCGGGCTTCGCATAAGCGAGAACCATAGTCAAACATATTGCTCGTGGCAAAAAGTCAAACGTCGCACGCAGTGGGGTCCGCCTATGGCTTTCAAATCCCTATAGGAACTCAACAAGAGTTTCAATACGTCGGCTTTTAATCGACTAAACTAAGTGTCGAGGATTTAGAGCCGTCCATATGAGACTTCAAGGAGCGAGGAGATGGCTTGAATTTCTAAATATGGTGGGTTCCAGTCTAGTCCTCTAAGAGAGTCCAAAATAGGAAAATCCTAAGGCTAGATCCTAGCTATAAAGAGAGGGAAAAGAAAGACTTAAAAAATGAGGTCAACAAATGGACCCCCAATAGGTGTGGTGTGATGTACAAGCACGCCGCGTCTATTGGAGTTGACCGAAATGATCAACCCAATCGCGAATGTATGTTCAACTAACCATACTTTTAACAAATCAAAGATCGAGTTAGAGTTGAAGTGAAGTTACGTTCCCGCTGGGGATTAGCAGGTGTACTTTCAATTTATCGCTGTGAATTTGAATTTTCAAAATTTAAATATTAATTTCCAAAGTATGTGCAGAGAAAGGATTCAGAAGTATGGCTCTGATCCAGAGGATGTGCTGAGGAAAGATTAGGATAAAACCTATCCCAAAGAATATGCATGTATGCTGAGAAGGAATAGGACTAAGTCTATCCAAACGAATATGTATAAACAATATGTATAAATAAAATGTATAAACAATATGTATAAATCATATGTATGTTAGATGGGAATCAACATATAGGTATTGACCCTGAAATGAGAACGTGAATATGGGTACCAACCTCAGAATGAGAATCGGAATATGGGTACCGATCTCGAAAGATGAGAATCAGAATATTGGTACTGACCCCGAGATGAGGACTGGAATATGGGTACCAGCCTCGGAATGAGAATCAGAATATGGGTACCGACCTCGAAAGATGGGAATCAGAAATTAGGTACTGACCCCGAGATGAGAACTGGAATATGGGTACCAGCCTCGGAATGAGAATCAGAATATGGGTACCGATCTCAAAAGATGAGAGTCAGAATTTAGGTACTGACCTCAGAAGGAGATAACTGGAATATGGGTACCAGCCTCGGAATGAGAATTGAAATATGGGTGCTGATCTCGAAAGATGGGAATCAGAATATAGGTACTGACCCCTAGATGAGAAATGGAATATGGGTACCAGCCTCGGAATGAGAATCAGAATATGGGTACCGATCTCGAAAGATGGGAATCAGAATATAGGTACTGACCCCGAGATGAGAACTGAAATATGGGTACCAGCCTCGGAATGAGAATCGGAATATGGGTACCGATCTCGAAAGATGGGAATCAGAATATAGGTACTGACCCTAGAAGAAATGTGATGTATTGTGTAAATTATGTAGGAATGTGATGATTCGTGTGTAAATGTGTGGGAATTATGTAGAGATGTAGTGTTGAATATTGTGAGAATGGTGAAATTTGTAGAATGTGAAAATTTATGAAAATGTAAAATTTATGGGAAATTGGTATAATAGTGAAAATTTGTGTAATTTATGAGAATTTATGGAAATGTGAAAATTTTGTGGAATTTTGTAAAATGTGAAAATTTATAAAGATGTGGAAATTGTTAAATTTTATGAAAATTTATGGTGATTATAGTGTGGAACTCTGTGAGAATGTGTGTGCAGTGATTTGCAACGTAGATTTTTATAATTTTGTGAAGAATATTGCGAATTTATTTGATTTTTTTATCTTATTTGATCTTATTTGATTTGATGTTGAGTTTATCTTTATTTTGGTTTGATGTATGTTCTTTTTATTTTTTATTTTGATTTTAGTTTTGTGAGTTTTCCTTTTTTTATTTTTTAGGATTCAGACCCGGTTTTAGACAAGCGCAACATCGGTGCTTCTAAGAACAATATTTTATTTCTAAAATTTGTTCTTTAAAACATCACGATGCACATTACTTCTTCAAATAACATCTGTTTATTGGCAACATCGGTCTTTTGCATTGATATTTCAAGAGCTGGTAATACCCACTCCTACCTTGGCCTGTTAAAGCTCCAAACTTTGTTATGCAGACATTCATGTTCCTTTGAGATTTTGTAATTCTTCAAGCTGGAATTTGGTGTTGTCTTATGTTGTGAATTTTTTTGCTACTGCCGCTCTGAAGGGAGGGAGTTGCATTTCCAGTAGAGGAACGGTCTCATACCCATACAAAAGGTAATAAGGTGTAGACTGAGTTGGAATTCTGAATGTCATTCCATAGGCCTGTGAGGCTTCTAAAGGTATTGAAGTTGGAGTTGAATTTTTGGGGTATTGAATGACATTACATTAGGCTCAAATTTCCATTAATTACTAATAAAATAGCCCTTTCTTTAATTCTTTCTTTCTGGACCTAAGCAAACTTCAAAATTTTGATCATGTGATTAAAATATTTTTCATTTTCTCAAAGATATTTCGGGGCCAGTTAATAGCCAACCAAGAAGACCATGATCACTTAACTCTTTTCCTGAACATAATATCTGAAGAATTTTATTAAGATGGTTCTCCAAATTTTATTAATTAAAGGAGAATTCAGACACCAATTTTTTAATTATATGCTCACCTCAAGCTTCTTCTCAAGGAAACTTCTTTTCACATAATTTATTAGCCTATATAATTTAACTTTCACATAATTTACTAGCCTATATAAATTAACTCTCCATGTTTCCCCATTTTCTTCTTCTTCTTTTTTTCTTTTTTCTTTTTTTGAGAAGTACTATATTTGGTAGAGCATATCTTTGATAAAGGATTTTGAATGTCTGGACTCCCTTAATTAATAATTTTGAAATACTTCTTAATATGAATTCTGAGATATTATAGTCCATTCAAAAGTTAAGACCCAATCATTTGGCGAGATATTAAAAGACCCGTGATATCCCAAGTCAATTACTCGTATTTTAAGCACACTATATTATTTTGAAATTTACTTAGGACCCAGTCTGAATTCCTTAAAGTGAAGGACCCAATTATTAGAATATCAATTTCATTCTCCCCTGAAATCATAGTCTTACCAAACACCAGAATATTTATCTTGCATCATTTCTTTCTCCTGATTAAACTTTGGACATCTCAGTAAATTTCTTCTTCAAAAAAAAACTTGATCTTAAATTATCTGCAGAATTTAAGTAACACAACGCATCTCCTTTTGGATGAGCTTGTCTAATGTTGAATGATTTCTGGACAGTAGCATGTTTCTTTCCTTTCTTATCGTGGTGGGAGGGTCAGGCCAAAGTAACAAGAATCCTGTTGATATCTCTTTCTCATCAACGAGTGTAATCCAAAGATGAAACCTGCAATCCCTCAATTGGGAAGAGGTTTCAAACTCTGTACTATAGACTGCACTGAAGAAGTTTGAATCTTGCTCAAATTTACTTCAAAGGCTTTACTCAGCCAATATTTCATTCATCGAAGTCACTTGAAACAATCGGATTAGTCGAAATCTTATTGACCGAACCTATTTCAGGTTCTTTCAGATACTCTCTCACGATCGCTATGCTCCCATTCTTGAGATTGTATTCTAACCAGTCTTTGAAAACGAAGTAATAATCCTTTGCATTGTTTCAGTAACATTTTCTTCAGCTAGTATCAGAGCCTCTCGTAGAGTCAAGGATGCTCTAGTTTCAACAATATTTATCTCAGCAAAATCTTCATCCATATAATCAGTCAAGTCTTGTTCATCTTCTAGCTTATCCTTTCTTGCTTTAGATAACTGTTTGATGTCTTCTCTTAACATGTCTGACTTAGCTTCAATCGAACTTCCTTAGTAGGTGACGACTAACAAATGCCATTTTCTGGAATAGGTTCTGAAATAATAGCAATCTTTGTTGGTAAATCATCACCTTTAGGGTCTTTTCCAACATCCTCAATTTCAGGTATCTTTGTGAGTGTTGATTTAGCGACACTGGGCCGCCACACCATTCTCTTGAATGTAAATGTTTTAGGTCCTGAAGACTTATCAATGACGTCTACACACCGAGAGATGGTGAGCCCCCCAACGCATGAACCAGACACATCAGTAAGTACCTTCTCATTATTATTTAATCTTTCTACATGGGGTGAGGAATTTTCCTGTACAATTGGTAGGATCACCCTTGATCCGAGCTGGGACTTAATTGGCCTTCATCCCACAGAACTGAAGAAACAACATAGGTGGAAGAGACACGAGATCTCAAATGTTGCTTAGAATGAACCCTTAGCGGTGGTGGAATGGCGATGGTAGAATCAATGCTAACATGTGTTGACCTCATTTTTGATGAGGTCTTCTCTTCTTCCCTTTAGTACTTAGGATCTAGCCTTAGGCTTTTCCTTTGACTATCTTAGAGGATTAGAATTGGGACCCACCTTTTAGAAATTCAAACCACTTCCTAACTCCCTGCAAACTCCACAAACTTGACTGGTAGACCCCTAATCACCTAGAGGGTTGAAATCAAATGTGGAAGTTTAAAGGATGAGTTCCTATAGGACTCTTCTGGCCTTAGGACCGCCCGGGTGGCCCGGGTCCGGTGAAGGACTGACTTAAACACACACTACACCTACACACTACACTTTCACACACCTCCTAAAACCACACCCATACCCAACTTGATCTCCTGACTCATGAAGGTGACTCACATGGATGGTCCTTAACCCCTAAGCCCTTGGCTAAGAGGGTTAGGAACAACATAGTGGATGCCTCAAATGAGTCCCTTCATGGCTCATGTGGGCTTGATATGGCATCATGGCTCAACAAAAATTATTTTATTCCACTTACATTCACCCAATCTTCAATTTCCCAAATTTTCAATTTTTGACCCCCGGGACCCTACACCCGTCTAGCCTACCCAAAATCCTTGAAATCCTCCAAAATCACCTAAATTACCCAAAATTCCTCAAAATTAACCCCAAGAATTCCCACATTACTCAAATTGATCATCCATACCAAAAATACCAAAAATTCAAAAAATACCTCCCAATACCCTCCAAATACCCCAAATTCCCCTCTTGACCCAAAAATCCAAAAATTCAGAAAATTCCCAGAAAATTCCAAAAAATCCCAAATATTCCCAATATCATTTTGTTCAACTACACCATGGGCCAATTTTGTCAATTTACCTTACTTTTGTCAAAACCCCCAATTTGACCCATTTTAACCCAAAGTGAACCCAATGTCAAACCAAGCCTACCCAATTGACCCAAATTCTGGTCCAATTCAATTCTAAACTTCAATTCAACATTCCCAACACCAATCTAGACCCAAACCCCACTTAAATTCAACCCAAAATCAATAAGCCCAATTTTGACCTAAACCCAAACCTAACCCAAAAAAGCCCAAACCCCAAAATCAAAGCCCAACCAAAGCCAAAACCTCTTTGAAACACTCCCATAAACATTTCCCAACATTCATTTTACATAAATTTTAACCCTAGCCCAACATTGGCCCAAGTTAGCCCAATTTGACCTATATTGGCCCATTCACCAAAGAAGCCCAAATTCAACCCAATTCAAACCCAAATCACTCCCAATTTGCTTCAAGTCACTCATGACACATCTATGACCTAAACCCAACAATTATTTGGCCCAAACTTCTACAAAATTCCCATCCATAAATCTATTTTTAAACCAAAAGCCCACTTACATGAAACCTTCCTAAAAGCCCAAATTTCATGCTAAAGACCATATGACAAATTCTTCTCATCATGCCCTTAATTAAAATCATCCCTAAGTTCAAATCAATCATCAAATGATTCCAAATTGAGTCCCATACAAATTCCCATCAAATTACCAAAATTTCTAAGATCCATTTTCATGAAATTGACCAAGCTTTTCCCCAAGCCAAAGACAAGCCATGAAGCCATGCATGAGCCCCATAGGAGCCATGAGAGCCATGGAATCCACTTTCCACCTCACCAAACCATTAATAGTAAGAGAGAGGGTCTCTTTCTTAAACCTTTTGTAAGCCCTTTTTACCTTAAGCATGATACACTCTAAACCATGTTTAGCCACCTCACCATGGATGGGGACTTCACTACCACAATTCAGCTGACCCAAATGATTCCCCCTCAGCCCAAGGTCAAGCCTTGGATGGTGAACCAAGCACAAATACTTGGGTTGACCTAAACCAAGCCAAAATCACCCCTTTCCCATTCCATTTCAATTCACCACCTTTACACATGGAAACCAACAATTGAACTCACAGGAATCAAGCTCTGACCTCACTGACCCTGAGGGTGACCCATGCCTGCCAGCCAGCCGCCTGCGTCGCCGGAAAACAGCACACCCGAGAGCTCACATGTGAGCCAACTTTGGAATTCCACCTTGCTGAGCTGCCCCACGCCCAATGGCCACCATGGCTGTTCTTCCCATGACCAGAGTAGCTGATCCCAGCCCTCGGCCATCCCCGCGAGGCTCTCCAGCCACCTCTATTTAAACCCGACCCCCTCACAGCCATGAGGGGAGAGTTGCGAAAACCTTGCCGAAACTCTGCCAAAATTGTTCCAAACCCTTCTCCATCCTTAGAGCATTTGATCCCCAGTGTCAATTTGCCCTAATCCCCACCGACAGAATCCAATTTCTCAACTGAAATTTCACCCAAAACCAGGACACTTTGCCACAGTGAGCCAATCCTCAAATCGATCGGTCCTACACCTTCACCGGACCAAGAGGAGAAGTTTCCCATCGAAAGCCCCATCTCCGAGCCACCCGGCTGCTCCAGCCTCCAAGCTTTGTGATCGTCCGTGGTCACTTTCATAGCTAGGCATTTCACCTGCACCGGAGACTTCATCTGGAGCTTGCTGGGATCCAATCGAAGGTGACACAACCCTCAGATCGAAGCCACACTTCTCTGAGCAAAGGTATGGCCTCACCAGACGATATGTCGCTAGCCCATCAGATCAAGAAAAGAACTCTGTCCTACGCATTAATAAACAACACGTTATACAGAAGGTCTTTTGATCAAATGTGGCTAAGGTGCCTAAGCGGGTCCGAGGCCTGTGAAATTGTTAAAGAGGTGGATTTAGGGCTCTGTGGCGCTCACCAGTCAGGTCCGAAGATGAAAATAAAAATTAAAAGATTTGGGTACTACTGGCCCTCGATGATGACCGACTGCATGAAAATCGCCAAGAGCTGTCACCAATGCCAAGTGCACGGAGTAGTTCTACACCAACCTCCAAATGTGCTACATCCGACAATTGCGTCGTGGCCATTTGAATGTTGGGGCACAGATATAGTGGGTCTAATAGAACCACCATCTTCAAAAGGACATCGCTTCATTCTTGCGGCTATAGATTACTTTTCCAAGTGGGCAGAGGCAGTTCCACTCAGAGAAGTGAAAGCACACCACGTGCTACAGTTTTTCAAGAACCAAGTTGTCTACCATTTTGGAGTGCCGCGCGGGATCATCTCAGATAATGGGTCAGCATTCAGAAGCACACAAATCAACAATTTTGTCAGGAGACACGGAATCGACTGGCGATATTCAACAATTTACTACCCAAGAGAAAACGGCCCGGCTCGAGGCTTTTAATAAAACTCTCGTTCAAATTTTAAAGAAAACTTTGGACGATAATAAGAGAAATTGGCACGAGAAGTTATTAGAAGCCTTATGGGCCTACGGACAACCTTCGAACTCCTACTCGAAGCTACACCTTACGCTCCGGTGTATGGGTCCGAGGCGAGTGTTACCTTTAGAGGTTCGGCTTCCTTTACTCGAATTGCAGTTGCAAACAAAATCACGACGGAAGAGAATGCCAAATTACGACTAGAGGAATTAGAAAGCTCGGAAGGGAAAAGACTTGCGATGCAACGAATTTAGAACTATACCAAGCTAAGATGGTTCAAGCCCATGACAGACCGGGTCCGCCCAAGAACCTTCAAAGTTGGTGACTTAGTTCTTGTTCTCAAAAGACCTATTCTTGCACACCGCAAGATAGGAGGAAAATTTGAACCCACTTGGGAAGGGCCGTTTGTGGTTGAGGCAGTTTACTCGGGAGGCTCCTACCAGCTGGAGAACTGCCAAGGAGAACGACATATGCTTCTGATCAACGGACGATACTTGAAAAAGTATTACGCTACCTGATGTTTCGGAAGAATGAATTCTTCATCCTTAGAAGCACGGGCGAAGTAATTACTTATGACTGGGTCCGAACCCAAAAATAATTAAAAATGTGCTAAAATACTAAAATCATGATAATAAAGCTTTCCTTGTTTTCTCTTCTACATCAAAATCTCTTTCCTGATCTTATCCCACTTCATTCCTGTTAAATTTAAAAAAATACAAAAAAAATAATATTAAAAAAAATGTCTTTAATAAACATTTTCTTAATGTTCTTGTTCTTAGTACAACCCCTGATCCTTTTCCTTGTCTTTTCGCAGGGAAATGTCGAACGGGCGGTTGGTCCTGAACTTTAGAAATGGCGTAAGCCTTGCACTCGACGAAAAGAGGGTGAAAGATGGAGTGATAATCGACATTGACTCGGACTTCGCACCAGCGAGCTCTGCAATATGAGGAAAGTGATCGGGTCCCGGTTGATCGAGAGGAACCGCCCGTCGGACAAGAATGAAAGTGGGTGGCCCAAGCCACCAATCCAGCAGCAAGAAAAGGAAAACAAACACTGAAGAAGATAAGAAAATCAAGTCTGTAGTCGCTACAACAGAGGGCAGGCTTGTCAGCGCCGCGCCCACAAAGATTCAGGAAGTACGAAGAGCTACTCTCACAGCAACTCAACAAAGAAATAAGAATCGCCGTATCCGTAAGATGTTAACCAAACTAGCAGCGGACCAGCGCGAGGAGGCAGTTGCTACTGCCAGTACATACACTTCAAGGACGCCAGTTCACCAGGTACCGGAAGAAAGGAGGCCAGCTCCTAGGATAACAGAAGGGACCAGGGAAATCTCACGAAGATTAGAAGAAAGAAGGCTACCACGCCACCAGATAGAACCACCAATAATGCATAACCTTGTTGCAGAAGCAACCCCGGAGGATGTCCCGACGGACATCATCCCCGAGGAGCCGAGGTATGCAGGAGAACATGAAGGGATTGAGCCGTATATCCCACAATACGTCACTGTGCCCCGCCATTTGCAGATTATTCCGGAATACGAGCCGGAAAGAATGCAAAATGTCGAAAAGAAAACTTTTGAATACTTCGACAGAATCGGAGGCGAAGGATCAATATACTAGAAGGCCTCGAGCTACATACGTACGTATTCTCGAATATGAACAACAACAAATCGTGGATTGCATCCGGGATTTGAAAAGAATGGGCCGAGCGGGCCGCCTAAGAGAAAACACCTACTAAGAACCCCGGAGATGGATGCCAGGGAAAGGAAGAATTACAATACAATGTGGATGCTGCTACAACTTCGCAGAAGACAGGAAGGGAAACCCACCGGGAATACTCCGTCATGGCCAGGTGGATCCGATGCCATTGGTCATCAAAAGAATGGTAAAAAGATTGATAACATGGAGGGTATCGCCGGCAGATTGCATACCCAACAGGTTGCATCATTAATATTTACAAACAGGGTGATCGCATACCCCCGCACATAGATCACCACGACTTTGTCGACCTTTCGCACGGTTTCTTTCCCGAACGAGTGTAACATCATGTTCGGATCCGACCTCCGGATAAGCGAGCCCGGGTGAGTTCCGAGGGCCGGTGAAGATACCATTACCGGTAGGTTCCGTCATGATACCGAAGGGCAACGGAGCAGATATCGCTAAACATTGCACACCGTGAGTACCGATGAAGCGGATCTCAGCTACTTTCGAAGGATGGACGACGGGAAGACACCTTACCACTTCCAGCTCGGACCCGGAGCTAGAGAGCCTCCGGCCGTATGAGCCGTGAGTTACATGGAAAATATCACACCTCCAACGTACATCCATACGACATCCTTGCCAAGGATGGCTTGGAAGGTGATGTTATTGACCATGTACCCCACTATTCGAACATGGATTTCGACGGATACCTTTTTGGATGGATCGACAAAGATCATACATAGTCCGTTTTGAGTCTACATGGATTGTATGAGATGTATTCCGGATCGAGTTGTATGATGTATCTTCGACATGATTGGAATGAAAGTGACCATGTCACATTTTTGGCCTTCACCTCTTTTGTGCAAATTGACTGGGAAACGCCATTAAAGTTAAATGAACTTCGAACAAAGAACAGAAAAGAAATAAAAAAAAGAGAATAAAAGAAAACTTTCCTTAAAAATCTAAAAATGATAACCACCAAACTCACATGGACATTAAATAAATAAAACAAATTTGAATCGTTAAAGGACAAACAAAATGAACATAAATTTCAAATCAAATCTCAATCAAATTCAAATTCAATCTTTCCAGATTCCAAATCTCAATCAAATCTCAAATTCAATCTTTCCAGATTCCAAATCTCAATCAAATTCAAATTCAATCTTTCCAGATTCCAAATCTCAATCAAATCTCAAATTCAATCTTTCCAAATTTCAAATCCAATCTCAATCGAATTCAAACTCAACTTTCCAAATCTGAAATCCAATCCGTTCTATTCTCTCCCTTGTCTGGAATGGAAGCGGTTGATTCCACTGACACGGATCGAATCTGATGGCGAGGAATTATATCCAATCCAAACCAGCAACTTTCGATTAACTCTTTTGAACGGGGTATGTAACATCTACATATTCCCTCCTAATCTATTTCCTTCCATGAAAGTCTTTTACAACTTTCATGAAATTCTCGAAACACCAAAATTCCACACTTTTCAAATCAACACTACAAATCTTTGCAAAGTCAATGACTACATCAAATTCAAACTTTTGGGTTGAGGATTTTACATCCAAAACTGCATTGCTTTAGGATCCTTTCCCTATTCAATGAAATACATCAAATTCAAACTTTTGGGTTGAGGATTTTACATCCGAGACTGCATTGCTTTAGGATCATTTCCCTATCGCAATGAAATACATCAAATTCAAACTTTTGGGTTGAGGATTTTACATCTGAGACTGCATTGCTTTAGGATCCTTCCCTATCGCAATGAAATACATGAAATTTAAATTTTTTGAGTTGAGGATTTTACATCCGAGACTGCATTGCTTTAGGATCCTTTCCTTATCGCAATGAAATACATCAAATTCAAACTTTTGGAGTTGAGGATTTTACATCCGAGACTGCATTGCTTTAGGATCCTTTCCCTATCGCAATGAAATACATCAAATTCAAACTTTTGGAGTTGAGGATCTCACATCCGAGACTGCATTGCTTTAGGATCCTTTCCCTATCGCAATGAAATACATCAAATTCAAACTTTTGGAGTTGAGGATTTTACATCCAAGACCGCATTGCTTTAGGATCCTTTCCCTATCGCAATGAAATACATCAAATTCAAACTTTTGGAGTTGAGGATTTTACATCCGAGACTGCATTGCTTTAGGATCCTTTCCCTATCGCAATGAAATACATCAAATTCAAACTTTTGGAGTTGAGGATTTTACATCCAAAGCTGCATTGCTTTAGAATCCTTTCCCTATCGCAATGAAATACATCAAATTCAAACTTTTGGAGTTGAGGATTTTACATCCGAAACTGCATTGCTTTAGGATTCTTTCCTTATCTCAATGAAATACATCAAAACCAATGAAATACATCAAAACCAAATTCTTGGGGTTGAGGATTTTACATCTGAAACTGCATTTCTTTAGGATTCTTTCCCTATTGCGATGAAGTACATCAAAAATCAAACTCTTGAGGTTAAGGATTTTACATCCAACACCGCATTGCTCTGAGATCTCTCCTCAATGTAATGATTCAATCCAATCAATTCAATTTTCTTTTGAGGTTGAAGATGTTACTTCTAAAACCACAAAATTCCAATTTTCATTTCAAGTTCAAATCCCTTCAAATTAATTTTAACAAAACTTCAATCTAAATTAAAACTCCAAATTGAAATCTAAGCTCACACATCAAAACTTAAACTGAAACAAAATAAAATCTAAATTGAAATTCCCCCAGGTCATGTGATTTGGGATTCACCTCCTTTTCCATTCCCCAGCGAGAGTTCGGGAATCTCCAGTCTCAGAGATATACTTGACACTCCCCAGCGGAAATTCTTCTACTTCGTCCTAAGTTTGTCACTTGGACATTTGTGTTGGTTTTGTTGATCTTTTTGGTCAACGCCAATACGCGCGGTGTGCTTGGTTAGCACACCACACCTATTGGGGGTCCATTTGTTGACCTCATTTTTGATGAGGTCTTCTCTTCTTCCCTTTAGTACTTAGGATCTAGCCTTGGGCTTTTCCTTTGACTATCTTAGAGGATTAGAATTGGGACCCACCTTTTAGAAATTCAAACCACTTCCTAACTCCCTGCAAACTCCACAAACTTGACTGTAGACCCCTAATCACCTAGAGGGTTGAAATCAAATGTGGAAGTTTAAAGGATGAGTTCCTATAGGACTCTTTGGCCTTAGGACTGCCCTGGGTGGCCTTGTCTGGTGAAGGACTGACTTACACACACACTACACCTACACACTACACTTTCACACACCTCCTAAAACCACACCCATACCCAACTTGATCTCCTGACTCATGAAGGTGACTCACATGGATGGTCCTTAACCCCTAAGCCCTTGGCAAGAGGGTTAGGAACAACATAGTGGATGCCTCAAATGAGTCCCTTCATGGCTCATGTGGGCTTGATATGGCTTCATGGCTCAACCAAAATGATTTTATTCCACTTACATTCACCCAATCTTCAATTTCCCAAATTTTCAATTTTTGACCCCGGGACCCTACACCCGCCTAGCCTACCCAAAACCCTTGAAATCCTCCAAAATCACCTAAATTACCCAAAATTCCTCAAAATTAACCCCAAGCATTCCCACATTACTCAAATTGATCATCCATACCAAAAATACCAAAAATTCCAAAAATACCTCCCAATACCCTCCAAATACCCAAAATACCCCTCTTGACCCAAAAATCCAAAAATTCAAAAAATTCCCAGAAAATTCCAGAAAATCCCAAATATTCCCAATTTAATTTTGTTCAACTACACCATGGGCCAATTTTGTCAATTTACCTTACTTTTGTTAAAACCCCCAATTTGACCCATTTTAACCCAAAGTGAACCGAATGTCAAACCAAGCCTACCCAATTGACCCAAATTCTGGTCCAATTCAATTCTAAACTTCAATTAAACATTCCCAACACCAATCTAGACCCAAACCCCACTTAAATTCAACCCAAAATCAATAAGCCCAATTTTGACCTAAACCTAAACCTAACCCAAAAAAGCCCAAACCCCAAAATCAAAGCCCAACCAAAGCCAAAACCTCTTTGAAACACTTCCATAAACATTTCCCAACATTCATTTTACATCAATTTCAACCCTAGCCCAACATTGGCCCAAGTTAGCCCAATTTGACCTATATTGGCCCATTCACCAAAGAAGCCCAAATTCAACCCAATTCAAACCCAAATCACTCCCAATTTGCTTCAAGTCACTCATGACACATCTATGACCTAAACCCAACAATTATTTGGCCCAAACTTCTACAAAATTCCCATCCATAAATCTATTTTTAAACCAAAAGCCCACTTACATGAAACTTTCCTAAAAGCCCAAATTTCATGCTAAAGCCCATATGACAAATTCTTCTCATCATGCCCTTAATTAAAATCATCCCTAAGTTCAAATCAATCATCAAATGATTCCAAATTGAGTCCCATACAAATTCCCATCAAATTACCAAAATTTCTAAGATCCATTTTCATGAAATTGACCAAGCTTTTCCCCAAGCCAAAGACAAGCCATGAAGCCATGCATGAGCCCCATAGGAGCCATGAGAGCCATGGAATCCACTTTCCACCTCACCAAACCATTAATAGTAAGAGAGAGGGTCTCTTTCTTAAACCTTTTTTAAGCCCTTCTTACCTTAAGCATGATACACTCTAAACCATGTTTAGCCACCTCACCATGGATGGGGACTTCACTACCACTATTCAGCTGACCCAAATGATTCCCTCTCAGCCCAAGGTCAAGCCTTGGATGGTGAACCAAGTACAAATACTTGGGTTGACCTAAACCAAGCCAAAATCACCCCTTTCCCATTCCATTTCAATTCACCACCTTTACACATGGAAACCATCAATCGAACTCACAGGAATCAAGCTCGACCTCACCGACCCCGAGGGTGACCCATGCTCGCACGGCCAGCCGCCTGGGTCGCCGGAAAACACCACACCCGAGAGATCACATGTGAGCCAACTTTGGAATTCCACCTTGCTGAGCTGCCCCATGCCTAATGGCCACCATGGCTATTCTTCCCATGACCAGAGCAGCTGATCCCAGCCCTTGGCCATCCCTGTGAGGCTCTCCAGCCACCTCTATTTAAACCCGACCCCCTCACGGCCATGAGGGGATAGTTGCAAAAACCTTGCCGAAACTCTGCCAAAATTGTTCCAAACCCTTCTCCATCCTTAGAGCAGTTGATCCCCAGTGTCAATTTGCCCTAATCCTCACCAACAGAATCCAATTTCTCAACTGAAATTTCACCCAAAACCAGGACACTTTCCCACAGTGAGTCAATCCTCAAATTGACTGGTCCTACACCTTCACTGGACCAAGAGGAGAAGTTTCCCACCGAAAGCCCCATCTCCAGAGCCACCCGAGTTGCTCCAGCCTCCAAGCTTTGTGATCGGTACGTGGTCACTTTCATAGCTAGGAATTTCACCAGACCAGGAGACTTCATCTGGAGCTTGCTGGGATCCAATCGAAGGTGACACAACCCTCAGATCGAAGCCACACTTCTCTGAGCAAAGGTACGGCCTCACTCTTCTTCCCGAGCTTCTGAACATTCTCCATTTTCATTGAGTCAATTTCATGCCACATAAACCATATGGATGTATTTGTCTTCTCGAGACGAATCCATAGAGCATAAGAACATTAAATTTGGTCAAGTATCGAGTGAGATCTTAGGCCTAGAAGACGGACGGCTCTCGGGTAAGGACGCCTGGGGACGATGAACGGATGCCATTCATTTAATACACGTGCGGACGGACGGCCAGGATCACGCCGGATCAGGAGATGGAACGACACAGTGGGCCCCCGGAGCGCTGAGTCAGATGGCGGCGTCGAATCGGAGAGCGCCACGCGGCGTTTCGGAGCTGCCGAGGTTGACGCGGCGCCGCGTGGATAAATAGAAAATTAGGGTATTTTTCTATTTATTTAATTCCCTAAACGTCAAAAATCCATAACTTTGTGTAGAAAAATCAGAAAAATAAAATAAAAATACCCTCTTGCTCAGTGAACAGAGGAGAATAATGTGGAAAAGAAATCATTTAATTTCATCAAGTATTTTATTTTTAATGATTTATTTCCCTTTTGCATTGTTTTAATTCTCCATGCATATAGGAAATTCACCATGGCATGAGACTATAGGGCTTTTGATGCCTCTGAATTTGGGAATATTCCCTGAATTTTCCAAAGTCAGAGGCCATCCCTATGAGAGGTTATTGATTTTTCAAATTCATGTTGCTGTTTTGAGTATTTTAACTCTAATAATTAGCAAGTTGTGAAATAAATTCTAGGAAAATTTGGTGATGTCTCTTATGACCAGAGGACCCTAGGAAAAATAGGTTTTGAATTAGTTCATTTAAAATAACCCTAATTGGCTTAAACACCCAAAATAGTTCCTTAATTAATTAGAGCTAACCATATATCAAATTGACTTGAAATCAATTCTCCACTAACCTTTAGGATCAGAGGAACCCACCATAAAAATTTGAAGTCAATTGGACTTGGTTAGCCCTACTAAATGGGTTGATTAAGCCATTTAGTCATTTTAAACTTTAAAAATTCATAACTTTCAAAATACCTTTCAAAAATTCACCAAATTGGTTTTGGAGCCTCTCTGATATCAGGGGAATTTAAGGAAATTAAAAATTCAATTTTCCAAAAAATTTAATTTTTTGCATTATTTTAATATTTTAATAATTAAAAAAAATAATAAAAATCATAAAAATAATAAAATTCACCAAAATGTCACATTTTGAATTTTAATCACTTAGGAACAAATCCCATATTTTTCTTAGGTCTATTTAATGAGATATTAAATTTTAAAGCCCTAGGGTAATTTTAAAATTAAAAAAATGTATTTTCTAGCATTTTCACTAAAATAATTATAATAAATCAAATAAAAAACAGAAAATTGCAAAAATTGATTCTCTGATTTTCTTGATATCAGAGAGATTTTTGAAAAATATAAATTTCATTTTTCAACCTTTATTTTATTTTTAAATTAATTAATACTCCAAAACTTAAAATAATTATAATAAAAATAATATAATTTCAAAAATCACCAAAATTGGTCCAAGTGGTCCTCTAGTCATTAGGAATGTGCCATAATTTTCTTAAGGACAAAAACTTTCCCTTGGTCATATTATTAAATTTTCCTTGGAAATCCCCATTTTCCACCAAAAATAATTACATAAATAAATTAAATACAGAAAAATCACATTTTCTCCTCTAATGCCTTTATTGACATATGAGTGAAGTCACATAAAAATTTCAAATTCATTTGAGCTCAATTTAGTGAGTTATGGAATTATTAAGCTTGAAGGGCAAAATGGTAATTAAAATTTTAACCTTTAAATTAAAACTTTAGGTTTAATGAAATGAAAAAGTAAAATATTTGATCTTAATCTGATTTGGATGATTGAAATTTAAATAATTAAAGGGTAGAAACCTACTAAACAATTTAAAAATAATTAAAATAAACCTTAATTAAGTAATTAATTAAATTTGGAAGAATAATAAAATTAGAATTATTAAAATAGGGATATTATTAGGAAGAGATTTGTTCTTTAATTTAAGAATCCCTAAATTAATCATCTCAATAATATTTAATTCCTAATTAAAATGATAATTCAAATTTAAGTTTTAAAATGTTAAAAGGACTTAATCATTAAATTAAATTAAAATTAAATTATTAAACTCTTTTTAAATCTTCAATTAAATTAAAATTAAAAATAAAATTAAATTAAAGATTAAATTAAATTAAATCAAACAAATTAAATAAATTAAATAAATTAAATGAATTAAATTAAATTAAATTAAATTAAATTAAATTAAATTAAATTAAAATTAAATCCAATTAAATTAAATTAAAGGAAATTAAATCAAATTAAACTAAATTAATTTAACATCAAATCAAACTAAATTGAATTAAATTAAATTAAATTAAAATTAAATTAAATTAAATTAAATTTAAATTGAATTAAATAACATCACCTAAGACGTAAAGAAATTAAATATAAAGCAACTTCGAACACTATTCCAAATTTAAACCCGTTAACCGAAATTAAATTAAATCACAAATCATTTGAACACCAATTTGCCCTCGAAAACTTTTATTGTCATAACTCCTAAATAGAACATTAAATGAAATGTTACTCCACTTATAGGATATTCAAATGTCCTAGTTCACTGAGCAAGATAACAAAATTGAATTCCTGGACGATTAATTCATTTGTATAATTAAATTCATTTGGACTTAAAACAATTCTAGCAATATTGAAAAGATGTTTAAGATTCTTCTTAAACACTTTCTCAATATGATAGGATGTTTATAAGAATAATTGAACTTAATTATTCTTTGATGAAGAAAATCGTCCTCAAATCAAAATACAAGAACCTAGACGTCATAGGAAATGACTAGCTATAGGATTAGGAATTTGGTAGAAAACCATAACCCTTCCCTTAGCTTTACCTAGGAACTTGCTTAAATATTCTAATTGTGTTTTAAGTGCAGCTTGGGATGACGGGAAGACCCTCCAGTGTACGCTTTTATTTTATTGCAATTTACTTTATTGCAATTTACTTAATTACATCACACTTACTTTTCTTGCATGATAAACAATTGTTGCATGAAAACCCACACCTTTAGGATAGCCCCTAAACTGAAACTAAAACTAAATTAAAAGTCATTGCAAGATAAAATTCACCGCCACAACATTTCAAAATATAAAACAACTCAAAATTTAATCACAAATAGAACACAAAACTACAAATACAACTAAATTAAAACGTCTTGTTGGATGATCGGGAATACCTCGGATGATGTAATCTACGTGTTGCTAACGGGATTTCCCACGGTCTAAATGAAAGTGTGGAACTCATTCAGTTGAGTTTAGCAAATTCATCTGGACTAAGTAAATCCGATAAAAATAACGATGTCGGAAGGATGGAACCGTGGGATCTTAACCGGTGTCGTTATAATCAACTTTAAGATTTGTTTTAAATAAAATATAAAAAAAGACACTTGGAAATTAAAATTTTCTCTAAACCAAAACACTTTTCTCATCTTCTGATTTATGACTTCTATAATTAAACCTCTGCAACAACAAGGAGCTCGGAGCATGGTGGGCAGCACGGCCATCGTCATCAGCAAAACCTGAGCCTACTTCAGCAAAACTTTCTTAGAATTAAATAACCAAGCCATAGGATTTCGAGGTAGTTTGCCTAGTGCAACATAAATCCTCAACTCTTCGTTAGGCATTTGCATAGCAAATTAAGCCCTAACCGGTCTTAGGACTCCGAGGTAGTTGTCCGATACGATATAAACCCTCACATCTTCGAGGCTATTTGTGTGATTCTAACATACAAATATAAGTCCTAATTAATTAAAATTGGCAAGATCAAAACATTAAATAAATATTAGGACTTTCCTAAATCCAAGCCAAACAATAGGATAGTTGGGGAATTACCGAAGTTCGCTTTGAATCTGTGATTTCTCCTACCTTTCTTCCTTTGAATTCCCAAAACAAAATGTTCCAAATTTGATCCATTCCCTATTGAAATTCCAAAATTCAATCCTTTGAAAACCTTAAACCTCGAAATTCTTGAGAGCGTAATTACCGATTATTATCGAGAGTTTTCTTAGGTGATTCCCGTCACTTAAGATGTAATTAACTATAGGGGCTTGCCCTTATAGGGAATTTTTAAGAACCTGAGTAATATAAACCCTCGTTTAATGCTTTCATATTAAGCAGGGGAATTTGGCGGCTTATAAAATTGGTTCGCAAACCAAACGGATGTCACAAAATCTTCTAGTTTATTTAATCGAGCCCCATCATCAAGTAGTGTGTCTATTCTTCGGGACAGATACATAACTTGTGAGGTGGCGCTCATTTATATAAACTATTTCGGATGTGAGATCAGTTTGATTTCATATCTTAAAATTTTCAAATTTAAAATTATTTTCAAAATCAAATACTACTTTCCAAATTATTTATTTAAATTAAATTAAAAAAAAAACTCGCCGACAATTTCTGTAGGCGACCCCTTTTCAAAATACAACACAACCTAAAAATAAGCCGTACAACATGACGATTATTTGGATGGAACTTATGAGAGGTTCGCAAAGGCAAACCTTCTCCTCTTGTAACCCTTCTAGTGGATTGTGTAACAAAGTTGTACTTTTGCAATATTTGGGCCTTCATTCGTGGTGGTGTAACACACCCCATCCTATTAAAGATCTCAGTGACAAAACACCATTCTTTTCTTACCAACCTTTCAAAAATTGTACAAATTCGAAGTTGCGGCATTGACACTTTTTCTTTTGTTTGACGATTGTATGATGAAAGTTGTGGCAGTATAGCAGCAATTGTGGAAACATCTTCATCGAGGGCGGCAGACAAAAAAATGAAACCTGCTCCCTTCTAAAAGAGGGGAGGTCTCAAGCAGTCTAGCCTATCCCTTCTCATTCGGGGTGGTTGTAGTGGCAGTCAGTTCAGCAGCTTTTGCTCTCTTGATCTTTGCGATCTTTCTATTCCTGTTCCTCCTCTG
Organism: Papilionanthe hookeriana x Papilionanthe teres; assembly: GCA_022702705.1. Lineage (NCBI taxonomy): Eukaryota > Viridiplantae > Streptophyta > Magnoliopsida > Asparagales > Orchidaceae > Papilionanthe > Papilionanthe hookeriana x Papilionanthe teres. The sequence goes on from CM040425.1 coordinate 45,136,530, forward strand.
TCCTGGTAAGAGGCGCAGATCTTGAACTAGATCATATTTCGAACACAGAAGGCATTGTTAAGAATGTTGAACCCTCTACGATAATAGGCTCATCATCCACTTAAACACCATTTCCTTTAAGTTAGGAAGGAACAGTATCAGGTGTAGTGACAACTGGACCAGTAGGGGTAACAACAGTCAGTCATCTTGGGGGTACTTCTTATGGTTTTGGCAGGCTTTGAAGTAACAACAAAGTCTTTTTCAACTAACACCCTCTTTAAGGGTGGGAAGTCCTGAGTTGACTTCAAGTTAAATTCTATCATCGGCTGGACTATTTCAGATGTCTTAGTTCTCAGCACAACAACAGTAACATCTCTGAACTTGATGTCAGTATTGTCATACCCTTGTCTGAAATGAATGACTATTTTGTCAGATAGTTCCCTCTTTTTCTTTAAAGCCTTCACCCGAATTATGTTCTATCTGTTGACATTTGCATAGGAATTAATCAGATTAATTGGATCAACCGAAGTTATATTAATCAAACCTCTTTCAGGTTCTTTCATATACCTTTCGAGATCATTATGTTCTCATTTCTGAAGTTCCCCTCAAGCTAATCTTTAGAGACGAGACAGCGTTCTATAGTGTATCTGATTACTTTGTTGTATGCGCAGTATCTCAGGTGATTGCAACAGAAGTACTAAAATTAGCGCATTTCATCTTATGAACTGGAAATTCTTTCGAAATTTATTCATGTGAATTTTTTTTATTTCAAATTTTGGTGATTTGCTTTGTTATTGTATACTTGCAATGTTTTAAAATGTTTTGTTATGTTTTAAAATTTTGACGAAATTTTATTTCACTTGAAGTTTAAATGGAGATTTATGGGAGTGAAATTTAATGTAGGACCCAGTCCGTGATCTAGAGTGAGTCGACCTCGCATCGAACTCGCTTCGATAAACCGCTCCTAACCTACCACACATATTGGAGGTCCACCCCACCTTTAGGATTTCAGGATTCTGGAACCTCTCTGTTTAGGGATGATTAAACAATGGCTCCAGAATTAAAAAGGAGTTGACAATACTTGCTCAAGGAAGAAATGAGCGAAGCACATCAACGGAAGAATGATAGTCTGGCTCACTAGGGATATGGGCACACTATCGATGTATGAAGACAAATCCTCATGATCCAAAATAGAGAGAAGAATTAGTCCCCAGCGGAGTCGCCAGAAATTGTCGGCCATTTTTTTTATAAAATAATATGAAATTTTTAAATTTAAATTTAATGTATAATATAATTTTGATTTTGAAAATAATGATATTTTTTTATTTTGAAAATAACGAGACCAAATAAATCTCATATATCTAATACTTTAAATAGTTGAGCACGATACTACAAGTGACACATCATCCCGAAAGATGAGCGTACCACTTGTTAGTAGGCTTAACTATCTAAACTTAAAAGCTTATGACTCTATTTTGGTCTACGTATTTTATAGCCGACAAATTCCCCTATCTAATACACAGATTAGACAGGGTTTAGATTAATTTGGGTTCTTAATTTCCTATAGAGGCAAGCCCCTATAGTTAATTACATCTTAAGCAACCGAAGTCACTTAAGAAAACTCTCGATAAAGATCATGGGCTCGTCTTCAAGAATATCAACGTTTGAGTTTACATGATTGGTTGTAGAAAAATCAAAGGGAATAGTTCAATATGGAACAGTTATTTTCAGAGTCCAAATAAAAAAAGAGTAGGAGTGTCGAAGATACTGAAAGAGCTTCAGTGACATCTCAAACTAACCTATTATTGGGCTTTATATCTTTTAAAGTGAAGTCGTGTTTATGTTTCAATCTTGTAAATTATTTAGATGATTTGGGATTTTATATTTACATGTCATATGTAAATGACCCAAAAATATGAGAGAATTTATGTCGTGCCAAACGACAACCTCGGAATCCTAAATAATTTAGGACTTATATCGTACGATATACAATCGTACTAAGTCCTAAAAGATAATGTGTGAGGATTTATATCGTAACAAACGACGACCTCGGCTTCCTATGGGTGTTATTTAAATCTACGACAGTCTGATCGAAGATTCTTCATTCGTCCTCTGTCGTCCGATCCACTGCATGAGTTGAATTGTCACTTGACCACGTCATCATCTCATCTCGAGAAAAGGAAGGGAAAAGGAAAAGAGAAAACCATGCTTCAAATGGCCTATCCTAGGGGTATGTATAAATATGCAAGAGATGAAGTGACTAAAGTAGACACGTGTAGTATAGGAAAAATCATGCCCTAAATGGCCTATCCTAGGGTCATATGTAAATATGCGAGAGAAATAAGAATTAAAAGCATAAGTACAGGTAAGCATGTAAAATAATGAAGTAAAGGACTGCACAACAATATATAGTAAATAAAGTAAATGAGCTGTTCAGTAAAAAGAAATGTGTACCTGGCTAACTCTGTTGATGCCTCGAAAGCAAACTAACAACTACAAGTATTCTTAATTTATCAAAGAAGAAGGAGGAAAAGGAATGGCAACGACTAGCAGGGATCTCGGACTCAAGAGAATTGAGGAAGCCAAAACCAACCCTAAACAAATTGCACGAGAGGGTATTTATAGGCGAGCAAGAGGGCAAGACTTACCGGCTGTGAGAGACAAAATGGTGACGAGAACACCACGATAAGCAAGAAAAACCGACCAAGATCGGCAAGAAGGAAGGTTACCCGACTCGTTTGGGCGGGAGAAACGGTTAGGAGATACGACTGGAAGTTATATCCGGAAGGAATGTCAGTTGTAGCCAGAGAGAAAGGGAGTGACCAGAGAAACTGGCTAGAAGTTTCGAGAATAAGGGAAAAGCCGGCGTCCGGATCCGAGAGAGGAGGAAGGTTCGAGAGTTCCGCACGTAAGGAAGAGGACAGGCAAAATCTTCGGCTAGGGTTCGGTTCTCCCATGTGTGAGATTTAGAAATATTTTTTATTATATAAAATACATTTATTATTATTATTATTATTATTATTTAAATTTGTTGATTTACGCAAAATTCGAGCTGATTCGAAACCCTATCAAAATATATGTTCTTTCCGACTAAAATCAACGTTCCGGACCCATCGACGCGGTCCGTTTCATCATCAGGGGCTATCCAGACAAGTTCGCCGGCTTTTGAGTCAATTTAAATCAAATTTACGTTATGTGGCAAAATGAAATTATTTTGAACAGACCAGAGCCATTTAACAAGTGACACGCCTAAAATATATACACTTTTTGCTATATCATTTTATTCATTTTTGATGATATTACAGTTTGAAGGAAGGTATTTTATATATTTTTTTGGTTTTAGGTACAAGAAATGGTGATTGGAGCAAAAGGAAGCAAAAATGGTGCAATTTGGAGCAAAAACGAGCAAGAAATGAAATTCTGCCCTGACACCTTTCGATAAGTCTTTTGATGCTTAATCTCTTTTACACTTCTTGCATATTTTTGAATGATATTACACTTTAAAGAAAGGTTATTTTTATGCTTATTTTGTAGGGCTATCTGTTACGAATGCAACGCAACTGAAATTGAGCGAAACGGAGTTGAAACGAAGCCAAATAGAGCGAAACGGTGGAGCCGCGCAGCAGCCTGCTCGCCGAGGGTGAGATCGATCTGGCCGACGGCGAGATTTTCCCGAGACCACCGAAAAGTGCCTAAAAAAGCCGCCGACAGCGGCCTCCAACCCGCCGACAGTGGCCCGGACGACCATGAACCGACTTTTGGCGGTTTTGGGCCAATATTCGAAGTATTTGGACGTTTTTCGAAGGGGTGCTTAAGGAAACTCTTTGGAATTTGTCCATGCTCTTTAAAAATGGCAAATTTGTGTTAGAAATGTGTAGATTAGAGAGGAGAAAATTGGAGAAAACTTGGAGGAATGTTTAGGATTCTTAGATTAAGAGTAGAAATGTAGATTTCTACCCTTTTGGAGAGATTGAAGATGAGATTTTGAGAGAATTTGTAAGGGATTTTGCTAGCATTGCATAGATCACCGGGAGACTTTATGAGAGAGATCTTCGTCTTTCATTTAAATGGAAAAAGCTAAGTATTGTTCTTCATTATCTTATGATTTTGTAAACATTTGAATAGTGGATTTGCTTTGGTTAAATGAAGTTTCCTTTGTGTTTTCTTCATGCTTTGTGACGTATCTCCCTTACTCTTTCTTCTTCTTTGAAAATAGTGGCATAAGAAGATTATGTCATTGTTTTCCTTTTACTTTTCTTTTGCAATGAGTAGAAATCATGTTTAGGATTTTGTGATGCATGGTAGAAGTAAATTTAATTATAAATGTGATGGTTTTTACTTGCACTTCATTTACATTATAATAAGGGCTCATTGTAGTATTAAAATTCATTGTAATTGCTTTGTCCCGAAAGGGCGGTGTAATTCTCAACAAAGTGAAACAACATTCAAATTCCATGGATGGTGAAGTTCATGGGGATTGAATGCAAATAAATAGGGAAATAATATTAATCGGGCGTAGAATTGGAGATTTTAGAGTGACAAGCTAAAATCCTCAATTCGGTCCTATCGTTTGGGTGCTGAAGTATAGATTGTTAGCCCTCAGGCGAGGGGAATGTGGTAGCTCCGAAGTGAGAGCCGGTATCCTCCAGCCTAGCCGCAGATTCAATAACCAAGCATAAGATTAGTCAATGTTTTTTATGCCTGGACCAAAGGGTAAAGAATAGGATTGCTCCTATTTGGCACATACAATATTAAATGCATCTCATTCCTATATATTATCTATTTCATTACATAAGAATAATAGTTTTTAATATCTCAAAATTCTCCAAACCAACTCGTCCAAAAAGCGTTATATTTAAAATTGTTATTTGCATTTAGATATAGTTACTATCTTTACATTTAACACTTGCATTTAGGAATAGTTTCTAGATAAAACACAATTTTAATCGACATTCCAACCTAAGGAGTAATTGTAGTAGACTAGAATTTGACTAAAGACCTCTTACTTCACTTCCTCGTGGGATCGATACTGAGGTTTTTAAAGAAAACTCTATATTACTTGAAACGATACGTATACTTGCGTAGTACCCCTAGTGTGTAAAATATTTTTTAATTTTTATATCATTTAAAATTTTGCACACTAGCCGCTATTTATAAATCAGATCAATTTTTTGGCCATCTTTTGGAAGTTAATTTACTGCGTAATTGCGGGTCGGGTCAAGTTTTTGGCGCCGTTGCCGGGGAAGCTTCGGTAAGAACTTTAGGAGAATTTTAGTTGAAGTATGTCGGCATATTTTAGGTTGAGTGTTGTATTTTAAAAAGGGGGTCGCCTAACAGAAATTGTCCGCGAATTCTTAATTTAATTTAAATAAATAATTTGAAAAGTAGTATTTGATTTTGAAAATAATTTTAAATTTGAAAATTTGAAGATATGAAATCAAACTGATCTTACATCTTGAATAGTTTATATAAACGAGCACCGCATCACAAACTGTGTATCTATCTCGATGAATAGACAAACTGTTTGGTGATGGGGCTCGATTAAATAAACTAGAAGATTTGTGACATATGTTTGGTCTGCGAACCAATTTTATAAGCCGACAAATTCCCCTGCTTAATATGAAAGCATTAAACAGGGTTTATATTACTCGGGTTCTTAAAATTCCCTATAAGGGCAAGCCCCTATAGTTAATTACATCTTAAGTGACGAGAATCACCTAAGAAAACTCTCGATAATAATCAATAATTCTTCTCTCAAGAATCTCAATGTTTAAGTTTTTAAGGGATTGAATTTTGGAATTTCAATAGGGAATGGATCAAATTTGGAACATTTTATTTTGGGAATCCAAAGGAAGAGGAGTAGGGGAAGTTGAGGATCCAAGAGGAATCTTGGCAACTTCCCAAACTATCCTATTGTTAGGTTTCGAGTTTAAGAAAATCCTAATATTATCTGATATTTCAATCTTGCCAATTTTAATTAATTTGGACTTATATTTGTATGATAAAATCATACAAATAACTTTCGAAGATAAGAGGGTTTATGTCGTACCGAACGACTACCTCGTAGTCCTAAGACCTGTTAGGGCTTAAATTACATGACATGATCATGCAAATGCCTAACGAAGAGGTTGAGGATTTATGTTGCACTAGTGCAAACTACCTCGAAGTCCTATGGCTTGGTTATTTAATTCTAAGAAAGTTTTGCCGAAGTAGACTCAGGTTCTCGCTGATGACGATGGCCGTGCCGCCCACCATGCTCCGAGCTCCTTGTTGTCTGCAGAGGGTTTAGTTATAGAAGTCATAAATCGTGAGATGAGAAAACTGTTTTGGTTTAGAGAAAATCTTAATTTCCAAGTGTTTTTTATATTTTATTTAAAACAAATCTTAAAGTCGATTATAACAACACCTGCTAAGATCCCACTGGTTCCATCCTTCCGCATCGTTATTTTTATCGGATTCACTTAGTCCGTACGAATTTGCTAAACTCAACTCAATGAGTTCTACACTTTCATTTAGACCGTGGGAAATCTCGTTAGCAACACGTAGGTTACATCATCCGAGGTATTCCCGATCATCCAACAATACGTTTTAATTTAGTTGTAATTGTAGTTTTGTGTTCTGTTTGTGATTAAATTTTGAGTTGTTTTATATTTTGAAATGTTGTGGCGGTGAATTTTATCTTGCAATGACTTTTAATTTAGTTTTGATTTCAGTTTTAGGGGCTACCCTAAAGGTGTGAGTTTTTCATGCAACAGTTGTTTATCATGCAAGAAAAGTAAGTGTTATGCGATCAAGTAAATTGCAATGAGGTAAATTGCAATAAAATAAAAACGTACCTGGAGGGTCTTCCCGTCATCCCAAGCCGCACTCAAACACAATTTAGAATATTTAAGCAAGTTCCTATGTAAAACTAAGGGAAGGGTTATGGTTTTCTACCAAGTTCCTAATCCTATAGCTAGTCATCTCCTATAACGTCTAGGTTCTTGTGTTTTGGTTTAAGGACGATTTCCTTCATCAAAGAACAATTAAGTTCCGTTGTTCTTATAAACATCCTATCATATTGAGGAAGTGCTTAAGAAGAATCTTAAACATCTTTTCAATATTGCTGGAATTGTTTTAAGTCCAAATGGATTTAATTATACAAATGAATTAATCGTCCGAGAATTCAAGTTTTGTTGTTATCTTACTCAGTGAACTAGGACATTTGAATATCCTATGAGTGAAGTATCACTTCATTTAACGTTCTGTATAGGAGTTATGACAACAAAAGCTTTCGAGGGCAAATTGATGTTCAAATGGTTTATGATTTAATTTAATTTCAATTATCGGGTTTAAATTTGGAATAATGTTCAAGTTGCTTTATTTTGAATTTATTTATGTCTTAGGTGATGTTATTTTTAATTTTTAATTTAATTTGGTTTAGTTTTAATTTTAATTTAATTTGATTTGATTTTAATTTTAACTTGGTTTTATTATTTTAATTTAATTTAATTTAATTTAATTTCATTTAATTTGACATGCTTTAATTTAATTTAATTTAATTAATTTAGTTTAATTTGATTTAATTTAATATGTTTTAATTTAATTTAATTTAATTTAATTTAAATTTTAATTTAACTTAATTTAATTTAATTTAATTTAATTTGATTTAATTTAATTTAATTTGATTTAATTTTAATTTAATTTTAATTTAATTTAATTTAATTTTAATTTTAATTTAATTGAAATTTTAAAAGGGTTTAATTTAAATAATTTAACTTTAATTTAATTTAATGATTAAGTCTTTTAGCATTTTAATTCTTAAATTTGGATTATCATTTTAATTAGGAATTAAATATCATCGAGATGATTAATTTAGGGATTCTTAAATTAAAGAACAAATCTCTTCCTAATAATATCCCTATTTTAATAATTCCAATTTTATTATTCTTCCAAATTTAATCAATTATTTAATTAAGGTTTATTTTAATTATTTTTAAATTGTTTAGTAGGTTTCTACCCTTTAATTATTTAAATTTCAATCATCCAAATTAGATTAGGATCAAATATTTTACTCTTTAATTTTATTAAGCCTAAAGTTTTAATTAAAGATTAAAATTTTTAATTACCAATTTGCCTTTCAAGCTTAACAATTTCATAACTCACTAAATTGAGCTTAAATGAACTTGAAATTTTTATGTGACTTCACTCATATGTCAATAAAGACATGAGAGGAGAAAATGTGATTTTTCTGTATTTAATTTATTTATGTAATTATTTTTGGTGGAAAATAGAGATTTCCAAGGAAAATTCAATAATATGACCAAGGGAAAGTTCCTGTCCTTGAAAAAATTATGAGACATTCCTAATGACCAGAGGACCACTTGGACCAATTTTAGTGATTTTTTGAATTATATTCTTTTTATTATAATTATTTTAATTTTTGGAGTATTAATTAATTTAAAAATAAAATAAAGGTTGAAAAATAAATTTTATATTTTTCAAAAATCTCTCTGATATCAACGAAATTAGAGAATCAATTTTTACAATTTTCTGATTTTTCTTTGATTTATTAGAATTATTTTAGTGGTAATGCTAAAATATACATTTTTTTTATTTTAAAATTACCCTAAGGCTTTAAAATTTAATATCTCATCATATAGACCTAAGAAAAATATGGGGTTTGTTCCTAAGTGATTAAAATTCAAAATGTGACATTTTGGTGAATTTTATTATTTTTGTGATTTTTATTATTTTTTAATTATTAAAATATTAAATTAATACAAAAAATCAACTTTTTTTAGAAAATTACAATTTTATTTTTCTTAAATTCCCCTGATATCAGAGAAGCTCCAGAACCAATTTGGTGAATTTTCGAAAAGTATTTTGAAAGTTATGAATTTTTAAAGTTTAAATTGGCTAAATGACTTAATCAACCCATTTAGTAGGGCTAACCAAGTCCAATTGACTTCAAATTTTTATGATGGGTTCCTCTGATCCTAAAGGTCAGTGGAGAATTGATTTCAAGTCAATTTGGTATATGATTAGCTCTAACTAATTAAGGACCTATTTTGGGTGTTTAAGCCAATTAGGATTATCCCAAGCGGATTAATTCAAAACCTATTTTTCCTAGGGTCCTCTGGTCATAAGAAACATCACCAAATTTTCCTAGAATTTATTTCACAACATGCTAATTATTAGATTTAAAATATTCAAAACAGCAACATGAATTTGAAAAATCAATAACTTCTCATAGGGATGGCCTCTGACTTTGGAAAATTCAGGGAATGTCCCCAAATTCAGAGGCTTCAAAAGCCCTATGGTCTCATGCCATGGTGAATTTCCTATATGCATGGAGAATTAAAACAATGCAGACAGTAAATAAATTATTAAAAATAAAATACTTGATAAAATTAAATGATTTCTTTTTCACATTATTCTCCTCTGTTCACTGAGCAAGAGGGTATTTTTATTTTATTTTTCTGATTTTTCTACACAAAGTTATGCATTTTTGAAGTTTAGGGAATTAAATAAATAGAAAAATAACCTATTTTTCTACTTATTCACGCGGCGCCAGCTCAACCTCGGCAGCTTCGAATGCACACGCGTCGTCTTCTGATTCGGTGCCGCCATCCAACTCAGCGCTCCGGGGGCCCGCTTTATCGTTCCATCTCCTCATCCAGCGCGATCCTGGCAGTCCGTCCGTGCGTGTATTAAATGAACGGCATCCGTTCATCGTCCCCAAGCCTCCTAGCCCGAGAACCGTCCACACTAAATCCCTAATATCTCACTCAATACTTAACGGATTTTCGTGTTCTTGTCCTCTATGGATTCGTCTTGAAGAGATGAATACATCTATACGGTGATCATGCATTTAAATTAAGGCATTTGAAATGGAGAATCTCCAGATGCTCGGGATAAAGAGTTAGCTCATACCTTTGCTCAGAGAAGTGTGGCTTCAATCTGAGGGTTGTGTCACCTTCGATTGGGTCCAAGCAAGCTCCAGATGAAGTCCCTTGGCCTGGTGAATTGTCTATGTATGATTTCGACCAAGCTCGATCACAAAGCTTGGAGTCTGCAACAGATGGGTGGCCTGGAGAGGGGGCTTTTGCTGGTGGACTTCTTCCCTTGGTCTGGCGAAGGTGTAGGATCAATCAATTTGAGGATTGGTCCACTGTTAAGAAGTGTCCTGGTTTTGGGTGGAATTTTGGCTGAGAAATTGGGCTATGTTGGTGGGGATTAGGGCAAATTGTCACTGGGGATCAACTCGCTCTAAGTATGGAGAGTGGTCTTGGAGCAATTTTGGCGGTGGTTTCGAGTAAGGTCTCGGTTCAAGCACTTTTCATGGCCGAGAGGAGGTGAGGTTTAAATAGGAGAGGGTGGAGGGCCTCCTGTGGGGGTTTAAGGCTTGGGATCGACCGCTTAGGTTAAGGGAAGAACAGCCATGATGGCCATCGGGCATGGGGCAGCTCAAGCAAGGTGGAATTCTAAAGTTTGGCTCACATGGGTGCTCTCGGCCCGGTGGTTTCCGCGTGGCCGTAGTGGTCGGCCGGCTGTGGTCGGGTCACCCTCAAGGTCGGGGAGGTCGTGGTCGGGGCTTAGTGCGGTCAATCGGCCATGGACATGTGTAAAGGAGTTGAATTGAAATGGAATGGGGGAAGGCTATTTTGGGTTCAAATGAGTCAACCCACCATTTTGGGTTTGGTGCACCCCTCCATGGCTGATTTGGGCCGAGGGAGGATAAGGTGAATCAGCCTAGAAAAGGGTAGAGAAGTCACCATCCATGAATATTTTGATTAATCATGGATTAAGGTGAAGCATTAAAAGGGTTAAAACCTTTTAAGGAGGCTTAAAAGAGGCTCCTCCTTTTTCCATTAATGGCTTGATCACATGTCAAACCTTCCATGGCTTCATGTGGCTTGTCCATGGCTTGCATGTGGCTTCATGGCTTGTCTTTGGCTTGGGGAAAAGCTTGGTCAATTTCATGAAAATGGAATTTGGAAATTTTGGTAATTTTGGGGTGATTTGATGGGATTTGGCATATGTCTTGATTTGGAACCATTTGATGATTGATTTGAACTTAGGGAATGGCTTTGATTAAATGGATGGCAAATGGAAATGTCATGTGGGCTTTAGTGGTAGATTTTGGGCTCTTTGAAATGGTTTTAGATGGGCTTTTAAAGTGATTTATGGAAGTGGGTTTTTTTGATTTTAGGATGAGAATTTTGAAAAGGATTGGATCCAATAAGTGTTGAATTTAGTTTAGGAATGTTTCATGAATGATTTGGAATAAATTTGAAGTGTTTGGGCTAGGTTTGGGTTTAGGTCAAAATTGGGCTTTTCGGCTTTAGGTTGAATTTGAGTGAGGTTTGGGTCAAAATTTTGGGCAAATCATGTTAGTATTTTGTTTGTGGGGATGTTAGGGAAGGTTTAGAAAAGGTTTGGGGTTAATTGGAGTTGAATTGGATTAGTTTGAGTTAGGTTTGGGTCATGGGTCCAAATTGGGCTTTAAGGCCAAAAGTGAAATTGGATTCAAATGTCAATCAAATTGGACTTGGATTTGGTCTAGATTGGTGTTGGGAATGATAAATTGAAGTTTAGAATTGAATTGGACCAGAATTTGGGTCAATTGGGTAGGTTAGGCTTGACATTGGGTTTATTTTGGGTTAAAATGGGTCAAATTGGGGGTTTTGACAAAAGTGGGGTAAATTGACAAAATTGACCCATGGTGTAGTTGAATAAAATGAAATTGGGAATATTTGGGATTTTCTGGAATTTTCTGGGAATTTTCTGAATTTTTGGATTTTTGGGTCAAGAGGGGTATTTTGGATATTTGGAGGGTATTGGGGGGTATTTTTGGAATTTTTGGTATTTTTGGCTATGGATGATCAATTTGAGTGGAAGGAAATGTTTAGGAATGATTTTGTAGAATTTGGGTGATTTGAAAATTTTGAAAAATTTTGGTAATTTCAAGGGCTTTGGGTAGGCTAGGCGGGTGTAGTGTCCCGGGGGTCAAAAATTGAAAATTTGCAAAATTGAAGATTGGGTAATTGTAAGTGGAATGAAATCATTATGGTTGAGCTATAAAGCCATATCAAGCCCACATGAGCCATGAAGGGACTCATTTGAGGCATCCACTATGTTGTTCCTAACCCTCTTAGCCAAGGGCTTAGGGGTTAAGGACCATCCATGTGAATCACCCTTATGAGTCAGGAGATCAAGTTAGGTATGGGTGTGTTTTTAGGATGTGTGTGAAAGTGTAGTGTATAGGTGTAGTGTGTGTGTAAGTCAGCCCTTCACCAGACCAGGCCACCCAGGGTAGTCCTAAGGCCAAAGAGTCCTATAGGAACTCATCCTTTAAACTTACACATTTGATTTCAACCCTCTAGGTGATTAGGGGTCTATAGTCAAGTTTGTGGAGTTTGCAGGGAGTTAAGAAGTGGTTTGAATTTCTAAGTGGTGGGTCTCAATTCTAATCCTCTAAGATAGTCAAAGGAAAAGCCTAAGGCTAGATCCTAAGTACTAAAGAGAAGAAGAGAAGACCTCATCAAAAATGAGGTCAACAAATGGACCCCCTATAGGTGTGGTGTGCTAATCAAGCACACCGCGCGTATTGGCGTTGACCGAAAAGATCAACAAAACCAACATAGATGTCCAAGTGACAAACTTAAGACGAAGTAGAAGAATTTCCGCTGAGGAGTGTCAAGTATATCTCTGAGACTGGAGATCCCTGAACTCTCGTTGGGGAAAGGAAAAGGAGGTCAATCTCAAATCACATGACCTGGGGGAATTTCAATTTAGATTTTATTTTGTTTTAGTTTAAGTTTTGATGTGTGAGCTTAGATTTCAATTTGGAGTTTTAATTTAAATTGAAGTTTTGTCAAAATTATTTTGAAGGGATTTGATTTGAAATGAGAATTGGAATTTTGAGGTTTTAGATGTAACATCTTCAACCTCGAAAGAAAATTGAATTGATCGGATTGAATCATTGCAATGAGGAGAGATCTCAGAGCAATGCGGTATTGGATGTAAAATCCTTAACCTCAAGATTTTGATTTTGATGTATTTCATTGCAATAGGGAAAGAATCCTAAAGCAATGCAGTCTCGGATGTAAAATCCTCAACCCCAAAAGTTTGATTTTGATGTATTTCAGGGAAGGAATCCTAAAGCAATGCAGTCTCGGATGTAAAATCCTCAACCCCAAAAGTTTGATTTTGATGTATTTCATTGTGATAGGGAAAGAATCCTAAAGCAATGCAATCTCGGATGTAAAATCCTCAACCCCAAGAATTTGATTTTGATGTATTTCATTGCGATAAGGAAAGAATCCTAAAGCAATGCTGTCTCGGATGTAAAATCCTCAACCCCAAAAGTTTAATTTTGATGTATTTCATTGCGATTGGGAAAAAATCCTAAAGCAATGTAGTCTCGGATATAAAATCCTCAACCCCAAGAATTTGAATTTTGATGTATTTCATTGCGATAGGGAAAGAATCCTAAAGCAATGCGATCTCGATGTAAAATCCTCGAACCCCAAGAATTTGATTTTGATGTATTTCATTGCGATAGGAAAAGAATCCTAAAGCAATGCAGCCTCGGATGTAAAATCCTCAACTCCAAGAATTTGATTTTGATGTATTTCATTGCGATAGGGAAAGAATCCTAAAGCAATGTAGTCTCGGATATAAAATCCTCAACCCCAAGAATTTGAATTTTGATGTATTTCATTGCGATAGGGAAAGAATCCTAAAGCAATGCAGTCTCTGATGTAAAATCCTCAACCCCAAGAATTTGATTTTGATGTATTTTATTGCGATAGGGAAAGAATCCTAAAGCAATGCAGTCTCGGATGTAAAATCCTCAACCCCAAGAATTTGATTTTGATGTATTTCATTGCGATAGGGAAAGAATCCTAAGACAATGCAGTCTCGGATGTAAAATCCTCAACCCCAAGAATTTGAATTTGATGTATTTCATTGCGATAGGGAAAGAATCCTAAAGCAATGCAGTCTCGGATGTAAAATCCTCAACCCCAAAAATTTGATTTTGATGTATTTCATTGCGATAGGGAAAGAATCCTAAAGCAATGCAGTCTCGGATGTAAAATCCTCAACCCTAAGAATTTGATTTTGATGTATTTCATTGCGATAGGGAAAGAATCCTAAAGCAATGCAGTCTCGGATGTAAAATCCTCAACCCCAAGAATTTGATTTTGAACGGTAATTGATATTGCAAAGATTTGTAGTGTTGATTTGAAAAGTGTGGAATTTTGGTATTTCGAGAATTTCAGGAAAGTTGTAAAAGATTTTCATGGAAGGAAATAGATTAGGAGGGAATATGTAGATGCTACATATCCCATTCAAAAGAGTTAATCGGAAGTTGCTGGTTTGGATTGGGTACAATTCCTCGCCATCAGATTCAATCCGTGTCAACGGAATTAACCGCTTCCATCCCAGACAAGGGAGAGAGTAGAACAGATTGGATTTCAGATTTGGAAGATTGAATTTGAATTTGATTGAGGTTTGATTTGAGATCTGGAAAGATTGAATTTGAAATTGATTGAGATTTGATTTGAAATCTGGAAAGATCGAATTTGAAATTTGATTTAAAATTTGTGGTCATTTTGTTTGTCTTTTAACGATTCAAATTTTATTTTATCGTGAATTTGGCGTTCATCATTTTTTATTTAGATTTTTAAGGAAAGTTTTCTTTCATTCCTTTTTCTTTTCTGTTCTTTGTTCGAAGTTCATTTAACTTTAATGGCGTTTCTCAGTCAACTTGCACAAAAGAGGTGAAGGCCAAAAATGTGACATGGTCACTTTCATTCCAATCATGTCGAAGATACATCATACAACTCGATCTGGAATACATCTCATACAATCCATATAGACTCAAAACGGATTATGTATGTTCTTTGTCGATCCATCCAAAAAGGTATCTGTCAAAAATCCATGTCTGAAAAGTGAGGTACATGGTCAATAACATCACCTTCCAAGCCATCCTTGGCAAGGATGCCGTATGGATGTACGTTGGAGGTGATATTTTCCATGTAACTCACAGCTCGTAAGGTCAGAGGCTCTCTAGCTCCGGGTCTAGCTGGAAGTGATAAGGCGCTTTCCTGTCATCCAACCTTCTGAAAGTAACTGAGATCCGCTTCATTGGTACTCCCGGTATGCAATGTTTAGCGACATCTGCTCCGTTGCCCTTCGCATCATGACATAACCTACCGGTAATGGTATCTTTACCGACCCTCGGAACTCACCCGGGCCCGCTTATCTAGAGGTAGATCCGAACATGATATTACATTCGTTCAGAAAAGAAACTGTGCAGAAAGGTCTGACAAAGTCGTGGTGATCTATGTGCGGGGGTATGCAGTCACCCTGCTTGTAAATGTTAATGATGCAACTGTTAGGTATGTAATCTTCCGGCAGTACCCTCCATGTTATCATTCTCTTTACCATCCTTTTGATGACTAACGGCATTGGATCTACCTTGCCATGACGGAGTATCCCTGGTGGGTTTCCCTTCCTGTCTTCTGCGAAGTTGTAGCAGCATCCACATTGTATTGTAATTCTACCTTTCCCCGGCATCCATCTCCGGGGTTCCGAGTAAGTGTTTTCTCTTAGGCGGCCCGCTCGGCCCATTCTTTTCAAATCCCGGATGCGACCTACGATTTGTTATTGTTCGTATTCCGAGAACACGTCCGTATGTAGCTCGAGGCCTTCTAAGTATATTGATCCTCCCGCCTCGATTCTCTCAAAGTATTCAAAAGTTTTCTTTTCGACATTCTGCATTCTTTCTAGCTCGTATTCCGGAATAATCTGCAAATGGTGAGGCCTGGTGACGTATTGTGGGATATATGGCTCAATCCCTTCACGTTCTCCTGCATACCTCGGCTCCTCGGGGATGGTGTCCGTCGGGACATCCTCCGGGTTGCTTCTGCAACAAGGTTATGCATTACCGGTGGCTTTATCCGGTGGCGTTGTAGCCTTCCTTCTTCCGTTCTTCTTAAGATTTCCTTGGTCTCTTCCGTTATCCTCGGAGCCGGCCTCCTTTCTTCGTGTTCCCGGTGAACCGGCATCCTCGAAGTATATGCACCGGTAGTAGCGACTCGCCTCGTCGAGCCGGTCCGCCGCTAGTTTGGTTAACATTTTGCGGATACGGCGATTTTTATTTCTTCGCCGAGTTGTCGTGAGAGTAGCTCTTCGTACTTCCCGAATTTCGTGGGAGCGGCGCCGACAAGCCTACCCTCTCGCCGTAGCGACTACGTACTTGATTCTATTGTCTTCTTCGGTGCTTGTTTTCCTTTTCTTGTACGTCGGAGTGCTGGCTCGGGCCGCCCACATTCATTACTCGTCTCGACCGGCAGCTCCTCTCTGTCAACTGGGACCCAGTCACTTTCCTCGTATTGCAGGCCTGCTGGTGCGAAGTCTGAGTCAATCTCGATTATCGCTCCATCTTTCACCCTCTTTTCGTTGAGTGCAAGGCTTACGCCATTTCAAAAGTTCAGACCAACCGCACGTTCGACATTTCCCCGCGAAAATACAAGGAAAAGGATCGTGGGTCGTACTAAGAACAAGAACATTAAGAAAAAAAATGTTTATTAAAGACAGTTTTTTTTTATTACTTCTGTATTTTTAAATTTAACAGGAATGAAGTGGGATAAGATCAGGAAAGAGATTTTTATATGGAAGAGAAAACAAGGAAAACTTTATTATCATGATTTTATTTATTTTAGCACATTTTTTTATTATTTTTGGGTTCGGACCCAGTCATAAGTAACTACTTCACCCGTGCTTCTAGGGATGAAAAATCCATTCCTTCGAAACATCAGGTAGCGTAATACTTTTTCAAGTATCGTCCATTGATCGGAAGCATATGTCGTTCTCCTTGACAATTCACTAACTGGTAGGAGCCTCCTGAGTATACTGCTTCAACCACAAACGGCCCTTCCCAAGTGGGTTCAAATTTTCCTCTTATCTTGCGGTGTGCAAGAATAGGTCTTTTGAGAACGAGAACTAAGTCACCAACTTTAAAGGTTCTTGGGCGAACCACTCGTCATGGGCTTCGAACCATCTTAGCTTGGTATAGTTCTAAATTCCGTCGCGCCGCAAGTCTTTTCCCTTCCAGTGCTTTCTAATTCTTCTAGTCGTAATTTGGCATTCTCTTCCGTCGTGATTTTGTTTGCAACTACAATCCCGAGTGAAGGAAGCCGGACCTCTAAAGGTAACACTCGCCTCGAACCCATACACCGGAGCGTAAGGTGTAGCTTCGAGTAGGAGTTCGAAGGTTGTCCGTAGGCCCATAAGGCTTCTAATAACTTCTCGTGCCAATTTCTCTTATTATCGTCCAAGATTTTCTTTAAGATTTCAACGAGAGTTTTATTAAAAGCCTCAGCCAGGCTATTTGCTCTTGGATAGTAAATTGTTGAATACCGCCAGTCGATTCCGTGTCTCCTGACAAAATTATTGATTTGTGTGCTTCTGAATGCCGACCCATTATCCGAGATGATCCTGCGCGGCACTCCGAAATGGTAGACAACTTGGTTCTTGAAAAACTGTAGCACGTTTTGTGCTTTCACTTTTCTAAGTGGAACTGCCTCTGCCCACTTGGAAAAGTAATCTGTAGCCGCAAGAATGAAGCGATGTCCTTTTGAAGATGGTGATTTTATTGGACCCACTATATCTGTGCGCCAACATTCAAATGGCCACAACGCAATTGTCGGATGTAGCACATTTAGAGGTTAGTGTAGAACCACTCCGTGCACTTGGCATTGGTGACGCCTCTGGCGATTTTCATGCAATCGGTCATCATCGAGGGCCGTAGTACCCTAGTCTTTTAATTTTCATTTTCATCTTCGGACCCGACCGGTGAGCGCCACGTAGTCCCGAATGCACCTCTTTAACAATTTCACGGGCCTCGGACTCGCTTAGGCAGCTTAGCCACATTTGATCGAAAGACCTTCTATATAATGTGTTGTTTATTAATGCGTAGGACAGAGTTCTTTTCTTGATCTGAGGTGCTAGCGACCTATCGTCTGGTAGTTTTCCTATTTGCAAGTAGTCTATTAATGGCTGTCGCCAATCTTCTGTGTTTTCTCGTCACCGCCGCAACTGATTCTTTTTCCTTTTCTGATTTGTGTATTGTGTCCATGTCGAGCTGTGATAGGACCTGACGTCCGTGAACTGACACTTCTACCGATTGATCTTGCAAGCAGGCAAATTCTTTTGCTAGACGGGCTAGCGCATCTGCTAAAGCGTTTTCTTTTCTGGGAATTTTGTAGATTGTCACATTCGGAATCTGTTCCAACAGCTGTATGGCATACTGGAAGTATTGCTCGAGTCTTGGTTTTAAAATTCTGTATCGTCCGACGATCTGTTGAATTATTAACTCGCGAATCCCCGTAGATGTTGATGTTCGTTATTCCCATTTGAATAGTTAATTCCAGTCCTGTTATGAGAGCTTCGTATTCTGCTTCGTTGTTTGTACACGGCTCTGTCAAGTGGTAGGAGTATCTTAACATCCCCCGATCCGGTGTTATAAAGATTAGTCTGATCCCTGACTTACAGGGTACTATCACTTGCGATTCTTCGTCTTTGTGTGCTGAAGATGCTCCGTCGAAATATAATTCCCAATGTCGATCATCAGGGTCTTCTAGGCTCATTATTTGTTCATCTGACAAATCGTCATCGAGAGGAGATTTTGCCGCAAAGGGTGTGCGCGAGGAAATCCGCTAAGACTTGTCCCTTTACGCACGAAGAGGCACGAAAGTTATATCGAATTGCAATAATATCATCGACCATCCGGCAAGTCCGCCGGAAAGCGTTGGACGAGTCATCAAGTATCGCAATGGATTAAATTTCGAGATCAGGTCGACCTTATGAGAAAGCATGTAGTGTCCGAGCTTTTGAGCGGCGAAGATCGTGGCCAAACAATGCTTTTCAATTGCGGGATACCTTATTTCCGCCGGAAGTAAACGACGGCTCGGTAGTAAAGAGCATTTTATTTACCCTCATTATCGACCCGGCTAACGAGGCTCCGAGAGAGTCATCTAAAGCCGCGGTATAAAGTATCGCCGGTCTACCCGAGACTCGGGGTCGCTAAGACAAGAGGCGTCATTAAATATTGTTTAATGTCCTCGAAGGCCCTCTGGTATTTCTCTTCCCAAATAAATTTGGCGTCCTTTTTAACTAGTGCCGAGAAAGGCTGACACCTATCTGACAAGTTTTAGATAAAGCGTCGAAGATATACCAACTTCCCTTGAAAAGATCGTAGTTGTTTTAAGGTTTTGGGAGGCGGCATTTCTAAGATAGCTTTAATATTTTCCGGGTCGATTTCAATTCCACGATGTCGGACAACGAATCCTAAGAATTTCCCGGAGGTGACGCCGAAGGCGCATTTTAAGGGATTCATCTTAAGGTTAAATTGTCTTAATCGTTCGAAAACAATTTTCAAATCATATAGGTGGTTGTCCTTTACTTTGCTTTTGATGACCACATCGTCCACGTAGCATTCGACTTGATTGTGGATGAGATCATCAAAAATTCTTGTCATTGCTCTTCGGTATGTTGCCTCCGCGTTCTTCGGTCCGAATGACATCACCGTGTAGCAATATACTCCAATCGGCGTTCGAATGCCGTAAGTTTTTCATCTTCTGGAGCCATTTTTATTTGGTTGTATCCTGAAGATCCATCCATGAATGAGAATATTTCATGTGTCGAAGCAATGTCGATCATTAGTTCTGGGATCGGTAGAGGGAATTCATCCTTCAGACATGCCTTGTTTAAATCTCTGAAATCCACACAAATTCCGATTCGACCATTCTTCTTCCCGATCGGTACTACATTGGCTAGCCAAGTCGGGTATTGTTCTTCACGGAAAAATTTAGCGTCTATTAGCATTTTAACTTCAGCTATGACTTGTTGTTCGATTTCTAGACGCATTCTTCCGGGACCTCGTCCGACCGAGACGATGTAGGATCCACTCCTAGTTTATGGATCGCGACCTCCGGGGCTAATCCCGGCATCTCATCGTAGCTCCAAGCAAAACAAGCCTTTAAATTCCATTAATAACTTGATTATTTCTTCTGAGTCTTCTTTATCGAGTAAAGAGCTAACAAAGGTAGGTCTAGGTTCTTTGTTAGTACCTAAGTTAACTTCCGTTAACTCATCTATTGTAGATTTAATCTCTTCTTCGAATTCCGTGGAGCGTCTCCAATTTGTAAATCTTCAAATTCTTCCGTAGTTTCCATGCAGCTTTCATTAGAGTCGCAAGTGACAACCAAGCAAAATTCGCATCGTCAACCGATCCTACTGTGCCGAATCCGAGACCATGCTTTGAATTGGGTGGACTACCGGAGTTATTCCATAAATTTTCAAAACGTTGTGATTGACTTTTTGTCCATTGTCGAGGTAAGAAACCACGCTAAATTAAATTTTGAACACAGGGAGAGTACCACTAAAAAGGTAATTCCATTAATTCTAATGAAGTGACTTCTTCAAATTGTACATTATTTTCAGTTTTGGAGGAAGGAGCACCACGGTAGAATTTGATGGGCTTTGCATCGCCGCTAGGTACCTCTTTGACCACCATACCCTCGATCTTATTAGAATGGATCGGGGTCGTGGTCATAGTATGTACATAGTGGTTAATCTTCTCGTACATCGATTTATATTCCTCGTTCTTTTCATCTTCGAGAGAGATCCTGAATTGCGGCTTCTTCCGACTTATTATTGCTGCTTCTTGCTTGATCTCTTTTTTTTCTTCAGAACTATCTTCCCAATCAACATTGATGGATGGTTTCCTCTGTCCAACTGTCCTAACGTCTCTGCCACGACCTCGACCCCGGCCTCGACCTCGGATGCGAGTTGTGGAGAAACCTTCACCATCTCGCCGTAAGGGAGTGGTGAGTGACTGTTGGACTAGAACTTCAGGTCCTTCGTCACCCCGAATTTCCTTTGCCTCATTCGTTATGGTATCTCTGGAGAAAATTGTTTTCTTCGGAGGTGCATAATAAGCTGCATCTTCATGGATTCCAATTTCATGTATATAGAATGGTTGTAAGTCACCTTTGATGCACTGTTCCCCTCCATCGTAGTATTTGATGCACTGGTGTAGGGATGATGGTATCATCCTGTTTTCATGTATCCATGGTCGGCCCAGTAGATCGTTGAATGACGTTTCTGAATCAATTATGTGAAATTTCGTGGTTGTCTTTGCCAAGTCACCGGTCTTCATTAGCAGTGTTATCGATCCGAGGGCTCTTTCTCCCTTCTGGTTGAATCCTCTTAATAACATTTTGTCTATTTCGAGCTCGCGAGCATCAATTTCCAAGTATGCTAGCGTTCGAAGATTCATTATATTGATTGATGCTCCTGGATCCACCAATACTCTGGAGAGTGTAAACTTCCCAATTGTAACTGAAATGTACAACGGTCGGTTGTGGTTTGCTGTCCCAAGTAGTAGGTCATTGTCCGTGAAGGTGACACCTCGTTGTTCTTTTAACAAGCAAACCTCATCTAAGGAATCTCCGGCCATTTGAGCTAAGCAAATTTCCGGATCAAGTAAGGCCTTGATCAGAGCTTCTCTCATCTCCTTTGATAAGATGAGAGTGTCGTAGATGCTCGCTTGGCCGGTAGTTTCCTAAGATGGGCTAGCACATTGTAGTCCACTTTATTTCCATGTGTCTCAATTTCTTCCCGAATGGGTATTTCTTCTGCCGGGGTTGGTTCTTCCTGAACAACCACCTGCTTTCCTTTGTCCTTTGGACACATTCTCGGAGGTAGAACTCTTCCACTTCTTAAGTTAACTTCTGTAATTTCTTCTGAATCTAGTATTGAGTTTGTTGGTGTCTCCTCCTGAATCGGAATTACAGGTTCTTCTAGATTAGCTTAAGAATCGGAAGGCTCTAACTCTATTATGACTGGAGCTCCTCGAAACTCGCAAATAGATCCATTGCTTGTTGAACTCTCGTAGCCTTCCTGGTGGATGTCTTCTTTGTCATTGTGACCGTCGAGATTGTGTATGATTTGAGAATTGTCATTTGTATCGGAATCGATGTCCGGATTGTCGCTAGTTACGTAATCGTTAGAAACAGTCAAAACGTAGCCAACGCCATAACTCTTATCATTATAAGATCCCAATGGAGTGAGCAGATAATCATACAGAGTCAGAGGTTCGAGGGATTTCTCCCCCGAATCGGAAACAACTATCCTAGGATAAGCAGCCCCTAGTCTAGCCTTAGGAGCCTCGGTCTTCTCTTCTTCGTCAATTTTCTTCTTCTCTTCAATTGTCTCTTGTTGAGGTGGTTCTTCTATCGCAAGTGATAGTGTCGACTTAACAGGTTTCAAACTCCGAATCGAGGCTCGGACCGAAGCGGCTTTAGATGTGATCCAAAATCCTTTTCGAAGACTTTGTCCAAGCGGTAGCCCATCCATCATCAGTCGCATAGGGGTCTATCGGCACAATGGGATCCGTCAGATAACATTAACGGAACCTCCTTTCTGGGGTTCCTTCATGTACTCCTTCGGGATCGTTATATTCCCTTTCCAAAGATTGTCGTTGAGCCAACTTTTTAAGGTAATACAATCTTCTATCTTGTGTCCAAGCATCCGGTGGTAAGGGCAAAAGTTGGGATCACCTTTCTTGTCGACTTCTTCTGGTCTCTTAGGTTCTGGTAGTTGGAAATCTGGAGTCTTCATTAGACTGTGGAACATTTTCGGCACTGCCTCATTCTTGAACGATACTCCCTGCTCAGAAGCTCCCTTAACGTACATTACGGACGAGGCGGTTGTTCATACTGTTGGGATGACTGATAGCTGGGTCGGGGTTGCTGGTAATTCCGTTGAGGTTGTCGCGGCCGTTCGACGATATTTGTATCGGTCGCTTGCCTTTATCGATCGCCGCAACGATCCCGTACTTCTTTTCAAAAGTTTTCACGGCTTCGTTTGTCTCGTTTTGCTCGGTGAAACTTAATTGCTTTGCCTCCTCTTGCAAGCTTCCGACCTTGCTTAACAACTTCTCGAAATTATTAATAGTAAATCCCTTGAGGAGAAGTGCTATCGGGCCATGAATGCTCTTAAGTAAAATGCCGACTGCATGCTGTTCTTGTAGCTGTGGCTCACACTTCATACTTAGATTCCTCCATCGAAGTATGTAGTGCACCAAAGTTTTGTTCGGCTTCTGCTTCTCTACCACTAAATCACCTATAGTGATGTGGTACTGAGCTCCGACAAATCGCTTGATGAAGAGGTTCTCTAATTCTGAAAATGTCTTCATCGAACCGTTCGGTAATTCCGCATACCAATCAAAGGCGATCCCTGACAGGCTGCTGACAAATTGTCGGAAGAGTAAAGCATCACTTCCGCCGGCATTGCAACAACTGGCACAAAAATGTACAACATGCTGCCGAGGGTTTCCGGTTCCATCAAAGGTCTTGAACGCAGGTGGTACGAAGCCTTTCGGATATCGGACTGCCGTCGAATTCTTGGGGGTAAGGTCTACCCGTTCGAATGGATGTCCCGCTCTTTGATTGTGCCAAGGCTTCTCGCACCTCGCTGTTCCACCATGCTCTTGATATCCTTTTCTGAAATCATGCTTTGTATTGCATCCATTTTTAACTGACCATCCCCGTTGACGGATGTAATCTCCTTTCCTCCGTCTACAATGTGAATAACTTCGGGGGTGTTTCTCTTGGGGTTGAACTCGACTCGGAGAGTGGCTAGGGCTGCAGCCATCTCTTCCATCCTCTATGCCATTTGGGAGATCTTATCATCTTTCTCTTAAAGTTGTATCCTCATCGCTTCCGGCTTCTCTCTTTCTGCGGCTGCAGGAACACCTTGTGAAGCTGACGAAGCTCGTGTTTCAACCATGTTAATTTCTGCATATTCATCATCCATGAACTCGACGAGTCGACTTCATCTCTCGAATTTTTCTTCTCTTTCTCTTGCTAATCGCTGAATATCAGTTCTTAGCTTTTCCATAGCATCTTCTAGTGGTCTTTCCTGTACATCTTTGCAGTTGTCATGCGATAGCTGTCGGGTTTCCTTCTCATGAGTCCCCTTCATTGAGGTAGCGCTTTCTTCGGACTCAAGTCTCCTGACGAGACTTTTCTTTTCAGGTTATTGTTTTAATCTTAATTGTCCGGTAGTGGGACGCCATACCATTCTTCTAGCAGCAGAAGGTCTAGGATCGGATGGTCTGTCAGCCAAATGCTGGAAGGTGGTATCCTCCCTAATTTGTAGTTCTGAAACAACGACAGGCGGACTAGCTTTCATTCTTTTATTCGGCTTCTCCGCAGCGATAGCAGGTTCTACTCGCGGCCCAAGATGGGACTTGGCTGGCACCCGCCCTATCCTTCTTAAAATTTCTGATACAGGGCATTTTTCCTTCTTTGCCAACTTTTCTATCAAGGTTTGCAGTCGAGCAAATGGCGTAATTCTAGCCCTTTTCTTACGGTTGTCGTTGTAATATACGGGCTGAGGCAATGCGGAAGCAATCTTGCGGACATTTTCGTCATCCTCTCGCGGCGGAGAGGGGATGGAACCTCGCTTCCTCCCAAAAGTGGTATGTATTCAGTAGCGGTGTATACTCGGGCAGCTTCGGGATTTCTTCTAGGAAAGCAACTTCAGCAGCCTCCGGCTTCTCTAGCAATCCTTCTACTTCAGTTCCTTCTTTGAGTCCGTGTCGACAATGGAATTCTCGAGCCGGACCCGATTTCAAAAACGAAGGTTTCACAGAAGGTCCGTACCCTCCATGGTAACAGGTTCATCGTAGTTCCGAATTTCCTTCCCCTTTAGTTTGGCGTAGAGCCGAGGTAGGTGCGAGACAACTAGACCACAGGTGGGGTAGAAACAACGAGTCCTTCACGTGGACAGCGAAGATTCTCTCGGCTGGAATCTTTGCAGAGGAGGGAATTCATGAGTTGACTCGAGGTTAAACTCAATCAACGTCTTCTCGTCTCGGTACTTTGCTTGTGAGTGAAAAGAGAGTGACGTCGGGGATTTTGATGTCGGTGTCCCCGAATCCTTGTCCGAATCGAATAATTCCATTATCAGGCAGTTCGTCCTTGAACACGGTCAGGTCGAGTCCGTTGATGAAGGAGAAGATCAATTCCGGGGCTTCCATTTCTGCAGGGTAGATTCTAAGTGTTAGTCCCTGAATCGTGCTTCTTCTTATCGTAAAACTTATGACGAAAAAGAAAGAGTCCGAACACATTTCTGTTTATCTTAGTGTATCTGTGGTATTAAAGGAAAATTATCTTTTCGAAAAGATTTGTTCGTTAGGAAGGAGAATTATTAAAAGAAGGAGAGTTGTAGGAAGGGTAAAAGGAATTGATTAGGAACTGGAAAAGGAAGAGAAAGTCTTGTAGAAACTTCTCGACCCATAAGATCGCTCCTAAACTAATACCTATTGGGGGTCCACCCCATCTCGTAAATGAGGTAAAAGGATCTCGAACCTCTCCGTTTAGGGGTGTCTAAACAGATGGCTCCTAAATCCGATAGAATGTTGGTTATACTTGTTCAAGGTAGAAATGAACATTGTATTCCAACGGAAAGAAGGGTAGTTTGATCCACTAGGAACATGGATACACTACCGATTTTTGAAAGCAGAATTGTCTGATTAAAATGGAAAGAGGAATTCTCCCCAGCGGACTCGCCAGAAGTTGTCGGCATATTTTAGGTTGAGTGTTGTATTTTAAAAAGGGGGTCGCCTAACAGAAATTATCGGCAAATTCTTAATTTAATTTAAATAAATAATTTGAAAAGTAATATTTGATTTTGAAAATAATTTTAAATTTGAAAATTTTAAGATATGAAATCA
This sequence comes from Papilionanthe hookeriana x Papilionanthe teres, assembly GCA_022702705.1. Lineage (NCBI taxonomy): Eukaryota > Viridiplantae > Streptophyta > Magnoliopsida > Asparagales > Orchidaceae > Papilionanthe > Papilionanthe hookeriana x Papilionanthe teres. The sequence goes on from CM040425.1 coordinate 45,162,310, forward strand.
AACTGATCTCACATCCCGAATAGTTTATATAAACGAGCACCGCATCACAAACTTTGTATCTATCTCGAAGAATAGACACACTGTTTGGTGATGGGGCTCGATTAAATAAACTAGAAGATTTGTGACATCCGTTTGGTCTGCGAACCAATTTTATAAGTCAACAAATTCCCCGCTTAATATGAAAGCATTAAACAGGGTTTATATTACCTGGGTTCTTAAAATTCCCTATAAGGGCAAGCCCCTATAGTTAATTACATCTTAAGTGACGGGAATCACCTAAGAAAACTCTCGATAATAATCAATAATTCTTCTCTCAAGAATCTCAAAGTTTAAGTTTTCAAGGGATTGAATTTTGGAATTTCAATAGGGAATGGATCAAATTTGGAACATTTTATTTTGGGAATCCAAAGGAAGAGGAGTAGGGGAAGTTGAGGATCCAAGAGGAATCTTGGCAACTTCCCGAACTATCCTATTGTTTGGTTTCGAGTTTAAGAAAATCCTAATATTATCTGATATTTCAATCTTGCGAATTTTAATTAATTTGGACTTATATTTGTATGATAAAATCATACAAATAGCTTTCGAAGATATGAGGGTTTATGTCGTACCGAACGACTACCTCAGAGTCCTAAGACCGATTAGGGCTTAATTTACATGACATGATCATGCAAATGCCTAACGAAGAGGTTGAGGATTTATGTTGTACTAGGCAAACTACCTCGAAGTCCTATGGCTTGGTTATTTAATTCTAAGAAAGTTTTGCTGAAGTAGACTCAGGTTTTGCTGATGACGATGGCCGTGCTGCCCACCATGCTCCGAGCTCCTTGTTGTTGCGGAGGGTTTAGTTATAGAAGTCATAAATCAGGAGATGAGAAAACTGTTTTGGTTTAGAGAAAATCTTAATTTCCAAGTGTTTTTTATATTTTATTTAAAACAAATCTTAAAGTTGATTATAACAACACCGGTTAAGATCCCACGGTTCCATCCTTCCGCATCGTTATTTTTATCGGATTCACTTAGTCCGGATGAATTTGCTAAACTCAACTAAATGAGTTCTACACTTTCATTTAGACCGTGGGAAATCCCGTTAGCAACACGTAGGTTACATCATCCGAGGTATTCCCGATCATCCAACAAGACGTTTTAATTTAGTTGTAATTGTAGTTTTGTGTTCTGTTTGTGATTAAATTTTGAGTTGTTTTATATTTTGAAATATTGTGGCGGTGAATTTCATCTTGCAATGACTTTTAATTTAGTTTTGGTTTCAGTTTTAGGGGCTACCCTAAAGGTGTGAGTTTTTCATGTAACAGTTGTTTATCATGCAAGGAAAGTAAGTGCTATTCGATCAAGTAAATTGCAATGAGGTAAATTGCAATAAAATAAAAACGCACCTAGAGGGTCTTCCCGTCATCCCAAGCTGCACTCAAACACAATTTAGAATATTTAAGCAAGTTCCTATGTAAAACTAAGGGAAGGGTTATGGTTTTCTACCAAGTTCCTAATCCTATAGCTAGTCATCTCCTATGACGTCTAGGTTCTTGTGTTTTGGTTTAAGGACGATTTCCTTCATCAAAGAACAATTAAGTTCCGTTGTTCTTATAAACATCCTATCATATTGAGGAAGTGCTAAAGAAGAATCTTAAACATCTTTTCAATATTGCTGGAATTGTTTTAAGTCCAAATGGATTTAATTATACAAATGAATTAATCGTCCGAGAATTCAAGTTTTGTTGTTATCTTACTCAGTGAACTAGGACATTTAAATATCCTATGAGTGAAGTATCACTTCATTTAACGTTCTGTTTAGGAGTTATGACAACAAAAGCTTTCGAGGGCAAATTGATGTTCAAATGGTTTACGATTTAATTTAATTTCAATTATCGGGTTTAAATTTGGAATAGTGTTCAAGTTGCTTTATTTTGAATTTCTTTATGTCTTAGGTGATGTTATTTTTAATTTAATTTAACTTTAATTTAATTTAATTTGGTTTAGTTTTAATTTTAATTTAATTTGATTTGATTTTAATTTTAACTTGGTTTTATTATTTTAATTTAATTTAATTTAATTTAATTTAATTTAATTTGACATGCTTTAATTTAACTTAATTTAATTAATTTTGTTTAATTTGATTTAATTTAATATGTTTTAATTTAATTTAATTTAATTTAATTTAAATTTTAATTTAACTTATATTAATTTAATTTAATTTAATTTGATTTGATTTAATTTAATTTAATTTGATTTAATTTAATTTAATTTGATTTAATTTAATTTAAATTTTAATTTAATTTAATTTTAATTTTAATTTAATTGAAATTTTAAAAGGGTTTAATTTAAATAATTTAACTTTAATTTAATTTAATGATTAAGTCTTTTAGCATTTTAATTCTTAAATTTGGATTATCATTTTAATTAGGAATTAAATATCATCGAGATGATTAATTTAGGGATTCTTAAATTAAAGAACAAATCTCTTCCTAATAATATCCCTATTTTAATAATTCCAATTTTATTATTCTTCCAAATTTAATCAATTATTTAATTAAGGTTTATTTTAATTATTTTTAAATTATTTAGTAGGTTTATATCCTTTAATTATTTAAATTTCAATCATCCAAATCAGATTAGGATCAAATATTTTACTCTTTAATTTTATTAAGCCTAAAGTTTTAATTAAAGATTAAAATTTTTAATTACCAATTTGTTCTTCAAGCTTAATAATTTCATAACTCACTAAATTGAGCTTAAATGAACTTGAAATTTTTATGTGATTTCACTCATATGTCAATAAAGACATGAGAGGAGAAAATGTGATTTTTCTGTATTTAATTTATTTATGTAATTATTTTATGTGGAAAATAGAGATTTCCAAAGAAAATTTAATAATATGACTAAGGGAAAGTTTCTGTCATTGAAAAAATTATGGGACATTCCTAATGACCAGAGGACCACTTGGACAAATTTTAGTGATTTTTGAATTATATTCTTTTTATTATAATTATTTTGAGTTTTGGAGTATTAATTAATTTAAAAATAAAATAAAGGTTGAAAAATGAATTTTATATTTTTCAAAAATCTCTCTGATATCAAAGAAATCAGAGAATTAATTTTTACAATTTTTCTAATTTTTCTTTGATTTATTAGAATTATTTTAGTGGAAATGCTAAAATATACATTTTTTTTAATTTTAAAATTACCCTAAGGCTTTAAAATTTAATATCTCATCATATAGACCTAAGAAAAATATGGGGTTTGTTCCTAAGTGATTAAAATTCAAAATGTGACATTTTGGTGAATTTTATTATTTTTGTGATTTTTATTATTTTTTAATTATTAAAATATTAAATTAATACAAAAAATCAAATTTTTTTAGAAAATTACAATTTTATTTTTCTTAAATTCCCCTAATATCAGAGAGGCTCCAAAACCAATTTGGTGAATTTTTTAAAAGTATTTTGAAAGTTATAAATTTTTAAAGTTTAAATTGGCTAAATGGCTTAATCAACCCATTTAGTAGGGCTAACCAAGTCCAATTGACTTCAAATTTTTATGGTGGGTTCCTCTAATCCTAAAGGTCAGTGGAGAATTGATTTCAAGTCAATTTGGTATATGATTAGCTCTAACTAATTAAGGACCTACTTTGGGTGTTTAAGCCAATTAGGATTATCCCAAGGGGATTAATTCAAAACCTATTTTTCCTAGGGTCCTCTGGTCATAAGAAACATCACCAAATTTTCCTATAATTTATTTCATAACATGCTAATTATTAGATTTAAAATACTCAAAACAGCAACATGAATTTGAAAAATCAATAACTTCTCATAGGGATGGCCTCCGACTTTGGAAAATTCGTGGAATGTCCCCAAATTCAGTAGGCTTCAAAAGCCCTATGGTCTCATGCCATGGTGAATTTCCTATATGCATGGAGAATTAAAACAATGCAGACAAGTAAATAAATTATTAAAAATAAAATACTTAATAAAATTAAATGATTTCTTTTCCACATTATTCTCCTCTCGTTCACCGAGCAAGATGGTATTTTTATTTTATTTTTCCGATTTTTCTACACAAAGTTGTGCATTTTTGAAGTTTAGGGAATTAAATAAATAGAAAAATAACCTATTTTTCTACTTATCCACGCTGCGCCAGCTCAACCTCGGCAGCTCCGAACACACACGCGTCGTCTTCTGATTCGGCGCCGCCATCCAACTCAGCGCTCCGAGGGCCCGCTGTATCATTCCATCTCCTCATCCGGCGCGATCCTGGCCGTCCGTCCGCGCGTGTATTAAATGAACGGCATCCGTTCATCGTCCCCAAGCCTCCTAGCCCGAGAACCGTCCACACTAAATCCTTAATATCTCACTCAATACTTAACGGATTTTCGTGTTCTTGTGCTTCTATGGATTCGTCTCGAAGAGACGAATACATCTATATGGTGATCATGCATTTAAATTAAGGCATTTGAAATGGAGAATCTCCAGAAGCTCGGGATAAAGAGTTAGCTTATACCTTTGCTCAGAGAAGTGTGGCTTCAATCTGAGGGTTGTGTCACCTTCGATTGGGTCCAAGCAAGCTCCAGATGAAGTCCCTTGGCCTGGTGAATTGTCTAGGTATGATTTTGACCAAGCCCGATCACAAAGCTTGGAGTCTGGAACAGATGGGTGGCCTCGGAGAGGGGGCTTTGCCGGTGGACTTCTTCCCTTGTCCTGGTGAAGGTGTAGGATCAATCAATTTGAGGATTGGTCCACTCGTGAAGAAGTGTCCCGGTTTTGGGTGGAATTTCGGCCGAGAAATCGGGCTCCGTTGGTGGGGATCGGGCAAATTGTCACCTGGGATCAACTCGCTCTAATTTTGGAGAGTGGTCCGGAGCAATTTTGGCGGTGGTTTCGGTAAGGTCTAGTTCAAGCACTTTTCATGGCCGAGAGGAGGTGAGGTTTAAATAGGAGAGGGTGGAGGGCCTCCTGTGGGGTTTAAGGCTTAGGATCACCGCTAGGTCAAGGGAAGAACAGCCATGATGGCCATTGGGAATGGGGCAGCTCAGCAAGTGGGAATTTCAAAGTTTGGCTCACATGGGTGCTCTCGGCCCGGTGGTTTCCGGCTGGCCGTGGTGGCCGGCCGGCCGGGTCCGGTCACCCTCAAGGTCGTGGAGGTCGTGGTCGGGGCTTAGTGCAGTCAATTGGCCATGGACATGTGTAAAGGAGTTGAATTGAAATGGAATGGAGGGAAGGATATTTTGGGTTCAAATGAGTCAACCCACCATTTTGGGTTTGGTGCACCCCTCCATGGCTGATTTGGGCTGAGGGAGGATCAGGTGAATCAACTAGAAAAGGGTAGAGAAGTCACCATCCATGAATATTTTGATTAATCATGGATTAAGGTGAAGCATTAAAAGGGTTAAAACTTTTTTAAGGGGGCTTAAAAGAGGCTCCTCCTTTTGCCATTAATGGCTTGATCACATGTCAAACCTTCCATGGCTTCATGTGGCTTGTCCATGGATTGCATGTGGCTTCATGGCTTGTCTTTGGCTTGGGGAAAAGTTTGGTCAATTTCATGAAAATGGAATTTGGAAATTTTTGTAATTTAGGGGTGATTTGATGGGATTTGGCATATGGCTTGATTTGGAACCATTTGATGATTGATTTGAACTTAGGGAATGGCTTTGATTAAATGGATGGCAAATGGAAATGTCATGCGGGCTTTAGTGGTAGATTTTGGGCTCTTTGAAATGGTTTTAGATGGGCTTTTAAAGTGATTTATGGAAGTGGGTTTTTTTGATTTTAGGATGAGAATTTTTCAAAGGATTGGATCCAATAAGTGTTGAATTTAGTTTAGGAATGTTTCATGAATGATTTGGAATAAATTTGAAGTGTTTGGGCTAGGTTTGGGTTTAGGTCAAAATTGGGCTTTTTGGCTTTGGGTTGAATTTGAGTGAGGTTTGGGTCAAAATTTTGGGCAAATCATGTTAGTGTTTTGTTTTTGGGGATGTTAGGGAAGGTTTAGAAAAGGTTTGGGGTTAATTGGAGTTGAATTGGGTTAGTTTGAGTTAGGTTTGGGTCATGGGTCCAAATTGGGCTTTAAGGCCAAAAGTGAAATCGATTCAAATGTCAATCAAATTGGACTTGGATTTGGTCTAGATTGGTGTTGGGAATGATAAATTGAAGTTTAGAATTGAATTGGACCAGAATTTGGGTCAATTGGGTAGGTTAGGCTTGACATTGGGTTTATTTTGGGTTAAAATGGGTCAAATTGGGGGTTTTGACAAAAGTGGGGTAAATTGACAAAATTGACCCATTGTGTAGTTGAACAAAATGAAATTGGGAATATTTGGGATTTTCTGGAATTTTATTGGAATTTTCTGAATTTTTGGATTTTTGGGTCAAGAGGGGTATTTTGGGTATTTGGAGGGTTTTGGGGGCTATTTTTGGAATTTTTGGTATTTTTGGCTATGGATGATCAATTTGAGTGGAAGGAAATGTTTAGGAATGATTTTGGGGAATTTTGAGTGATTTGAAAATTTTGAAAAATTTGGGTAATTTCGAGCTTTGGTAGAGCTAAGGTGGTGTAGGGTCCTGTGGGTCAAAAATCGAAAATTTGCAAAATCGAAGATTGGGTAATTGTAAGTGGAATGAAATCTTTTTGGTTGAGCCATAAAGCCATATCAAGCCCACATGAGCCATGAAGGGACTCATTTCGAGGCATCCACTATGTTGTTCCTAACCCTCTTGCCAAGGGCTTATGGGTTAAGGATCATCCATGCGAATCACCTTTATGAGTCGGAGGTCAAGTTAGGTATGGGTGTGGTTTTAGGATGTGTGTGAAAGTGTAGTGTATAGGTGTAGTGTGTGTGTAAGTCAGCCCTTCACTGCACTGTGCCACCTGTGGTAGTCCTGAGGCCAAAGAGTCCTATGGGAACTCATCCTTTAAACTTCCACCTTTGATTTCAACCCTCTAGGTGATTAGGGGTCTATAGTTAAGTTTGTGGAGTTTGCAGGGAGTTAAGAAGTGGTTTGAATTTCTAAGTGGTGGGTCTCAATTCTAATCCTCTAAGATAGTCAAAGGAAAAGCCTAAGGCTAGATCCTAAGTACTAAAGAGAAGAAGAGAAGACCTCATCAAAAATGAGGTCAACAAAGTAATTAGGCTTAGACTTGGAAAATTGTAGTGTCGTAAAAACTGTTTTGTGTGAAAGTTTTTTTATATGAAAAAGTGTTGTGAAAAAACTGTTTGTGTGAAAAATATGGTGTTCGTGAAAATGTTTTGTTGTGTTGAATATATTTCGTCTATTATTTGTTTAATTGTTAATGTATTGTTTGTTATGTTGCGTATGCAAAACAACGGATCTGCAGGACTTGTACATTATGATCCCGAGTTTGAAGAAAATAAAAAATAAAAATACCAAAAAGACTCGAAAAACTAGAAATGGAAATGGAAAACTTTCAAGAAAATAACTTAGAAAATCATCATAAATCATTGAGGGATTACATAAATCCTACGACAGATGAAATTCACTCTAGTATACAAAACCCTGTCGTAGAAGCTGACTCATTTGAAATAAATCCTGAGATTATCCAACTGGTGCAGAACAATCAGTTTGAGGGAACTCCTTTGGAGGATTCCTATTAACCCACAAATTTATATTATGATATTTTAATTTGATTGCAACGAAGCCAAAAACTTGACCCCGCTGTATTATATGTATAGAATTGTAAGTGTTTATGTTGTGGATGCTACGCAAGTATACGTATCGTATCAAGTAATACATGGCTCTAGTGGAGTCATGGTTATCGATCCCACAAGGAAAGAGAAAATTAAATAACAACTAATTTTAAAATAATAATAATAATAATTTTAAAATAGTATACGAAAATTTGGAGTTCTAAATTTAAGCGCAATAAAGTAAACTAAGTATTCTAATCGGTAACTTAACTAAGTAGAAAATTAATACAAATTGCAAATGCAGGAAATAAAACTAATTGCTAAATAAGTCTTAACTATTCGTAAAAAGTATCTTTCCCCTTGTTTAGAAATTTAAGTGATCGATGAATTTAAATAGATAATGTTAAGGTATTGTGACAAATAGAGCATTCCTATTCTTTACCCTTTGGTCCGTGTGTAAAGAATATCGACTAATCCTATGTTTGATTACCGAATCTGCGACTCAGCCGGAGGATACCGACCGCCACTTCGTAGCTCCCACATTCCCTCGCCCGAGGGCTAACATCTACACTTCAGCCTTCAAACAATAGGACCGAATTGAATATTTTAGTCCGTCACACTAAAATGTTCAATTCTACGCCCAAAGGATATTATTTCCCTATTTATTTGCACCTTCCTTCCAAGGCTTTTGAATTTCCCCGAATATCAGATGTAATTTTTACTATAGTTGATAATCAACATATTTTAACAAATCAAATGGCCAGTTTGAAAAGTAAATTAAGGTTTAAGTAAAAATTATCTTAATTTATTAATATATAAAAGTACTTCTATTTTATTTTCATCAAGTCACTTAATTTCATAAACAGAGAGAAAGACTAAATAAACTACTCAGAATGCATGGAAACTAAACTAAGCATGGATTTCATTTAAAGTTAAAAATAATAAATACAAATACTTATCTTAATTTATCCCTAGCGTACTCCTCAGCTCCTTTCGACTCTTCCTTCCAAAGACAAAGACGACTCACTAACTCACTAAATACTCACTAAACACTCAAAATAACTCACTTATAACACTTAGAACACAAAGATCGCACACTAAATGACACTAAATAACTTAAAAGTAACACACAAAAGACTTAATTTCAGCTTCTATATATAGAGGTGAGCAAAGGACCAAGAGGTGTGTAAGCATCCCTTCAAAAATGTCCAGTGTTCAATGTGTCTGCACCATTTGAACTAGCTTGCCGTCGGCGACGAACTACCTCATTGTCGGCTAGGCTTCTAGAAGATCTTCAACCGCTCTAGCTCGCTATCAGGGGGCTGGGGCTCGCTGTCAGTGAGACAGTTATAAATTCTTTAGAATTTTCTTCTCGTAACCTCGTCGTCGGTGGGCTCGATCTCGTCGTCGGCGAATCAGCATAAATTGCATGATTTTGCTCCAAATTCGCTCTTTTTTATGATTTTTTATTTTATCACCTAAATTCTTCATTCCTGCAATAAAATAAAGAAAATACCCTTTTTTAAAGTGCAATTTCATCAAAAATAGGTATGAATTTCTTAATAAATTTTTCAGCGATCAAAATCCCCCAAACTTACTTATTACTTGTCCTCAAGTAATTTTAGTACTACATAAAAATAATGAGTTTTATAATAAGATTTTTCAATTTAAATAACTATGAATTAGTTTAATTAATATCATAATAAAGTTTAACAAAAATAATTCATGTAATTTAATTAATCTTATAGAAATAAATTATTTAGTCATAAGGTCTAAGATTTCTAGCTTACTATTCATTTCAGAAATGACTATATTTAAAAGAATAACTACTTAAGATATTCATATGATAAGAAATTCAAGAAAATACTATTAGGTAAAATTCTAATCCATAAACATAAGTTTGGAAATATCTAAGTTTTTTTTCCTTTAGGTTAATTCAAATAAAGCCAATTTTTGATAAGACATCTCCTCAAGCTTCTCCTCATTTTTCTTTTTCTTTTTCTTTTTTTTTTCTTAATGAGGATTACTGTATCTGGAGAGCCTATTAATAATTTTGAACTTCATTTTCATCTTCCTAAATTTGAAACTTAGAAATATTTCTTAGCTTATATATACTTCATAGTTTTTACTTCATTGATTTTCAATCTTTTCTTTTTCACTTGAATACTTAAGAATTTAAATTTTAGAATATAGTTTTCCTTACTAAAAATAGTTTACTATATTCTTATTCCCTTTAACCAAATATTTTATTCTATTTAATTAATTAAAGCACTAGAAATATTTCATTTAACCTTTTATAAAAATTAAATAAAATAATTCATATTAATTAAATTGAAAAATTTGCTATAAAAATCATTTTATAATAATTTGAAAATAGAAATCGAGAACAAGTTAATAACTAAATTTGTATTTTACTCTCCCCCCAAACTTAAATTTTTATATCTATTCTAAATAATGAATAAGAAGGAAAGTAAATAAATCATACCTTTCAAGTTTAGGTATTTCTTTTTTCTTTGAAATTTTTGCGTGCTTTTTCATTTTTCATTGAACCTGTACTGTTAGTATTCTCCATATATATATAACAATTTAAAGAAAATGCAGGGATAAAATCTAAGATAAGTATTAAACACAACAATTAAAATAACTCTACAATACACATATGGATTACTAACATATTAAAAACAATTGAACTAACAGATTAACAATTCTAAAAAAAAAACTTAAAACAATACAAAATAAAATAAAAACATATTAAAGAAAACTAACATCCTAATTAACATAAAAACAAATGCAATTAACTAACACAAAAATAAAAACTAACTACTATAACAATCCAAGCAGATTAATCTAACTAACATCCAATGTCTCAAAATAAATTACTGAATATTACAAACATATACAGTCCTCAAAGTAACTTACATCAAACAAATAAAATACGTAAAGTCCTAATCTTTAGCATCAAAGTCCCAAACTATATCATCCCCTCCTTGATCTGTAGGCTACTGAGAAGACTGAGCAGGGTGATACTGAGTGTACTTGGGGCATTCTGGAAAGACTACATCTAAATCTCCACTCCTATAACGATGTTCAGCTTCATAATATGCAATCTCGTATTCCGAATGTCGCCGGAGGTATTCACTATCATAATCATGTCTCCTCTCCGGATTATCAATCCTTTCGATCAAAATGATCAAACCTTCTCCCCATGGTCTCTCCAAACCGCTCAAAACTCCTCCTATGCAGAGTCAATTCATTCATCGATCTTGTAAGGTAGGGGTGGTAGCTCGTGAGGTCCATAGCTAGTAGAGGGTATATCTCTACTGACCGAGTAAAATAAATTCTTACTCCCGCTCTCCACCCTTCATGGGACTCATACTTCTTAATGTTAGCACCGTAAGTGGTTTCATTGGTTCCACCCATTCTTCATCATCTCTAGCCTCAACTCCGTAAAGTCGGCAGAGTGCAAAAATCAATCCAGGTAGGCCTAATCCAGCCTCCACTCTCATTTCTAGGAGTGGCCGAGATATTCTCGATAGATAACTCTCCCGATGTTGATGCTTCGTTATTCCGAATGCGAGAATTCGAATTTCTCTATCTCGTGTTACCTCACTATGGTGATATGTGGGTAATAGAGTAGAACAAATGAAGTAATGCCGAGCTTGGAGATCGCATTTAATTTGGAAAGAGGAAAATTCACTCTTTCCGTCGCTTCATTTTCCATACTCTGTCCCATCAGCGAGAAAGTTAATGACTTCCTCCAAGTGGTCCTTCCATCGTTCCAAAAGTTTCATACTCGCTAAAGTGCGAGTCATGAACTTCATAGAACGCGTTAATTCTAACGAAGACTAAAATCTACAAAAACCCTCGTACCTTTACATGTGCATCTTCACGGCAGTCAAATTGGCATAAAATTCTTTCACCACTTCTACAGCGGCTCTATACTGAACATAACAGAAATTTTCCCAGCCTCGTTCCTTTATAATTCGCTCTACTTCTCCTCTCGGATTTTTGAATACCCGATCCGCAATGCACTTTCTTCCTTGTATATTTTCAAAATATTTTGCTTGTGCTCGTGCATTAATGAATCGGTTTTCGTCGAACTCTACTCGACGTTTCTGTCGTGGAGCCATTCGATCGATCTATGAAAATCACAAAAATTTTCACCAAACTTAATAATAATACTAAGAAGGCTTCCTACAACATTTGTAAGCAATTTAAATCAAATTCCATGGATTTCCACCGAATATTTCTTCCACATTTTGATTTTTTCCAAAATTTGCAGTGTGGTGAAAATACATGGTGAAAAACAAAAATTTTTGCATAGGAGTGAAGCTCTTACCAAGAGAAGATGAAATCCGGTGTTTTTAAGTGATGAATTCGCTTCAAATCCAAGATCTCTCAAGCCCTAGGTCGGTTTTTGCGAAAATTGGAGGTTGGGGATGATGAATAGTGTTTTCGACCGGTCAAATAAAGAGTTTTTCGTGACCTCGCTGTCAGCCGAGATTTATCTCGCCGTCGGAGAGCTAATATTTTTCAGAACCAAAAACTTTCGGGAAAAATCCGCTGTCGGCGAGATTTTCTTCGCTGTCAGAGAGATCGATCTCGCTGTCGGCGGGATTTTTCTCGCCGTCGGCGAGATTCCAAAAATTTTAAATTTCTGAAATTTGTCACTCATTTTCGTCCTTGATTTGTCTTATGTTATATTTCCGATCACATCATTTATTAATTTAATATGAAGATTAGCTACTTATACACAAACAAATTCACACAACACAACAAATTAACTTTAATATTGAAATCCATGAGACATACAAACTAACATAATCTTTAGACTCTATAATCAAACTTCAAACTTCAATACTTACTACTAATCAGCTTCGCAAACCAAACCACGACACACTAAATGCTGATACAAAACTATGACGCATATCTCAATTAAGTTTGAGATATTCAAATCATCACTCCACACATAATAAAAATCTAAATCAAATCAAATAACATAAACATAAACATACTATGAAATCTTTACTACTACTCTTCAATGTCAGAATCTTCATCTTCTCTGATATTTCCGATATGACGATGATGCACAAATAAGTTATAGAAAGGCCTGAAGGGAAATTCCGGCGCATTCTTCAGCTGATCCAACCCTTCCGTCTCGCAAATGAAGAAAGCTAGCTTCCAAGTGTCCGTAATGATCGAAGTGTTCCTTCATCCTCCAACCAATGTGATCAAATAAATCGATATATTGTCGATTAAATCTCTCATCTTCTCGTAGTTCTTTCTCCAATCCATTAATTTTCTTCATAAGTAACTCCGTTTTATCCGAAATAGTCTCGCTATAGGATGATTCTGTGAAGCTCTATCAGAGATAAATGTAATGTCTTCATTATTGTCCAAAGTAGGGAACATATCTGTAGGATCAAGCGGCTTCCAAGGTAACAGAACCTTTTCTCAAGCTTCATAAGAAACCTGGTACTGACTGCATAATGCAAAAATAGTAGATGGGTGTCCTAGTCCGTGAACTGACCCATGCACAATTAAACCCAATGCAGACTTAACAATTATTGATCCCACGTCAATATGCAATCCAATTTGAATACAATAATTCAATATAGCGCATTCTTTCGAAACCTTGTTTACCCTCATAGTAGGTCACAATTTAGATGAGATGAAAAAGTGCCAGTGCTTCGAGACAGGATTTAAAAGTGATGCAGAGAAACTAACATACCTGTCTTCACGCATTTCCCAATCATCCAGTTCATCAGTCAGATATCGAAATATCTCCTTCATATTATACCGAGAAGGTACAAAATTTGAATAGTGACATACCGGGGTATTTTCTATAGAGAATAACTCATTTACTCTTGATGGAGTAAAAGTCACCCATCTTCCTCGGACGTAGATATTCCCATTGTTGATTGCATGTAAGTTAGAGTAGAACTCTTTCACAACTGGAATAACAATAAGTAGACGTAGTGTAACTGTATCACCTCCCAAGTGCCGCCGCGCGATCATTTCTTCTATCTTCGTAGTGGAATTCTCTAATCCTCGATCGACAAATCCCCGTTTCTTGATAACTCTTTTCTTTACCAAAACCTTGTCAAGATCCGCCGCGCTTCCGCACTCATAAATTTCCTCCGGTTAAACACTCCGCATTTAGAAGAATCTAAGAATTTGGAGGCCATTATGGTGAATGGAATGAATTCTAGTGAAGAAGGCGTACTTAGAATGGTTTAAGAATGGTTTTTCACTAAGGATTTGGTGTTGAAACCGTCCAATTCGGCTTTAAAGTATATATAACTCATTTTTATAACTTCCTCGTTGTCGACGGAGGTTTCGCCGTCGGCGACTTAGTTATAAAACTCGCCTTTCGTGTTCTCGCCGTCTGGCGAGCTCATTTCTCGTTGTCAGCGAGCTTATAAATAAACTGAATTAGGCGCGAACCTCGCTGTCGGCGAGTATCGACCTCGCCATCGGCGAGATTTCAAAATAATGTCTAATTTCGCTCTAAATCGAATAATTTCTTTTCTCATCATAATGGTTCGAATATGTGATGATTCTTAATAATAAAGTAGTAGTAAAGTTTCAATAATATAGAATAACTATTAAGATACAATAAAAATAGATAACTAATATGGGTTGCCTCCCATAAAGCGCTTGGTTTAACGTCGTCAGCCCGACCTAATTTCAATTATTAATCAGAGTTGACTAAGCATTAAAACCTCTTTATAGTTAGGTCTTATACCTTCGAAATATGGTTTTAATCTATGTCCATTAACTTTAAATTTATGTCCAAGCTTTTGGATCTTCGATTTCTATAGTTCCGTATGAAAATATTTGAGTTATGGTGAAAGGTCCTAACCATCGAGACTTCAATTTTCCAGAAATAATTTCAATCTAGTATTATATAACAAAACTTCCCGTCCCGGTTCAAAATTTCTCCGATTAATCTTCCGATCATGCCATAATTTCATCTTTTCTTTATAAATCCGATCATTATCATATGATTCATTTCTTAATTCTTCCAATTCATTTAATTGCAAGCAATCTTTTCTCACCAGACTTCCTTCATATTATAATTAAATTCTTTAATCGCCCAATATGCTTTATGTTCTAATTCAACCGGTAAGTGGCATGTTTTTCCATATATAAGCTCGTAAGGAGTCATTCCAATCGCAGTTTTATAAGCAATTCTATAAGCCCATAATGCAATTGTCTAATCTAATAGACCAATCTAACATATTTGGGTTTACGATTTTTCTAAAATACATTTAATCTCACGATTGGATACTTCAACTAATCCGCTGGTCTCGTGGATGATAAGCAAGTGGATATCTTATGAGTAATATTGTATTTTTCTACTAGTTCGTGAATATATTTATTTCTAAAATGAGTTCCTCCGTCGATGATAATCACTCTCGCATTCCAAATCTAGTAAAAATATTTTTCATCAAAAATTTTGAAACACTCTTAGCATTACACCTAGGTAAAGCTTATGCCTCGATCCATTTGGAAACATAATCAATGTACTACTAATATATATGAGTTTCCAAACGAAGGAATAAAAGGTCCCATAAAATCTAATCCCCAAACATCAAAAATTTCAACTTCTTATATAAAATTTAGTGGCATTTCGTTTCTTCTAGATATATTTCCTACTCTTCGACATTTATCGCAAGTTTTAATATATCCGTATACATCTCTAAATAGAGTAAGCCAAGAAAATCCATATCGTAGAATTTTATAAGCAGCTTTATCAGTCCCAAAATGTCCTCCAAAATCGAATCATGACATTTTTGAATAATTGGTTCAGCTTTCTTCATAAGGTACACATCTTCTAATAATTAAATCCTTACATTGCTTATATAAATATGGTTTATCCCAAAAATATTTTTTCGTATCATGGATGAATTTTTTCTGTTGTTGCAAAGTTAACATAGGTGGCAAAATATTACTAACTATATAGTTTACTATATCAGCATACCATGGTATTTTCTATTCATTGATATTATATAGTTGTTCATCAGAAAATCGTTTATAATTTCATTTTCAATATCGATAATTCATGATTTTCTAATCTCGATAAATGATCCGCAATTCGATTATCAGCTCCTTTCTTATTAACGATCTCAAAATCGAATTCTTGCATTAATAGCATCCATCTAATTAATCTTGGTTCGGAATCTTTCTTTTGCATTAAATATTTGATAACGTAATGATCAATATGCACGATACATTTTGTTCCAATCGTATAAGGTCTAAATTTATTAAAACCATATACTACCGCTAATAATTCTCTTTCAGAATCGTATAATTTATTTCAAAGCATCATTTAGAGTTTTACTAAAGATAAGTATATAACTTCAAAAATCTTTTCATATCTTTGCCCCAAGAACTGCTCCTACAGCATAATCACTAGCATCACACATAAGCTCAAATGGTTTCTCCCAGTTAGGTGAAACTATTATAGGTGTTGTAATTAATATTTCTTTTAAGAGTTCAAAAGCATTCAGGCATTCGATTGTAAATTCAAATTTCTTGTCCTTTTCGAGAAATTGGCATAAAGGTTTAGTAATTTTTGAAAAATCTTTTATATAGCGTCCGTAGAATCCAAAGATGTCCAAGAAAACTTCTTACCCCTTTTACCGTAGTTGGAGGTGGTAATTTAGCTATAACTTGAATTTTTGCAAGGTCCACTTCCATGCCTTTTTCCGAAATTTTATGCCCTAATACAATGCCGCCAAGAACTATAAATCGACATTTCTCCCAATTTAGAACTAAATTTGTTTTCTCACATACTTCTAATACTTTTTCAAGATGAGTTAAGCATGTGTCAAATGATGTTCCAAATACGTAGAAATCATCCATAAATACTTCTATTCCATTGTCAATTAACTTACTAAATATAGACATCATACATCTCCGGAATGTTGCTGGTGCATTACATAATCCAAAAGGCATTCTTCGAAAAGCGAAAGTTCCATAAGGACTAGTAAATATAGTTTTTTCTTGATCCTCAGGAGCAATTTGTATTTGATGATAACCGGTGTATCCATCTAGAAAACAAAAATACTTGTCTTATCCGGCTAATCTATCTAACATCTGGTCTAGAAATGGTAAAGGGAAGTGATCTTTTCTGGTGGCGGTATTTAATTTCCTATAATCAATACATATACGCCAACCAGTAACTTGTCTTATAGGAATAAGATCGTTATTTTCATTGGCAAGTGACGGTCACTCCTCCCTTCTTAGAACACAGAGAATTGGGCTTACCCAAGCACTCGTCGTAAATAGGATAAATGATATCATTATCTAACCATTTTAAAATTTCTTTCTTAACTACTTCTTTCATTATCGGGTTTAATCTCCTTTGGGATCCGCTTTAGGTTTATGTTCATCATCTAAAATAATTCTATGCATACAGTATCGAAGGATTAATTCCTTTAATATCCGCTAAAGTCCAACCAAAAGTTTTCTTATGTTTTTTTAAAGTTTCTAAAAGTTTCTTGTTTCGAGATTCGTTTAATGCGTATGAAATAATAACTGGTAAAGTTGAAGAATTACCTAAATAAGCATATTTCAAATGATCGTGTAATATTTTTAGTTCATGTTCGTGTGGTTTAATAATTGATGGAACTATATTCTTGTCGTTGTTTTCGCATTATCCAAAAATTCAAATCTTTCCTGAATATAATCTAATTCTTCATTATTATCTTCAATTAATTCAGTGTTTTCTTTTTCTAAATTATCTTCGTAATATTCCTTAAAATGTCCGCGTAGTAATTGTTCAAGTATTTCCATCCGAAAACATTCATCATCTTTTTCTAACGCAGGATATTTCATTGATTTTGCAATATTAAAGGTAACTTTTTGGTCATTTACTCTCATGGTTAATTCTCCTTTCGAACGTCAATCATAGCTTTTCCAAGAAGCTAAAAATGGTCTTCCTAAAATGATAGGAATTTCTTTATCTTCCTCCATATCTAAAACAATAAAATCTACTGGGAAGATAAATTTATCCACCTTTACTAACACATCTTCAATAACTCCCTTAGGATAGTGCAACCGAACGATCAGCTAATCGAAGGGTTACCGAAGTAGGTGTAATTTTTCCTAATCCTAATCTCTTAAAAATCGATAGAGGCATTAGATCGATGCTTGCTCCTAAGTCACACAAAGCTTTTCCATAAAATTTTTCTCCTATAAATACAGGGTATAGTGAAACTACCGTGATCTTTCAATTTTTCAGAAGCTTCTTCCGAATAATAAGCACTACACTCTTCACTAAGTGCGACTGTTTCAATATCAGTGAATTTTCTTTTCTTATTTAGAATATCTTTCATAAATTTTACATAATTTGGCATTTGATCTAAAGCTTCGACAAAAGGTATATTGATTGTTAATTTTTTTAGTATTTCAAGGAATTTAACAAATTGTTTATCCTTTTTATGCCGAGCTAGTCGTCGAGGAAATGGTAGTGAGGTGTTTCAACAGTAAATTTTCATAGGTATTAAAGGATGTTCCAAGTTCGAATCTTGTTGAATTGTTTCCTTTCAATTTCCACTTCCTCATTTTGGCTTTTAAGTTCTTTTTGAATTCGAGGTTCTAATTCTTTTCCACTCCTTAGTCAGTATTGCTTTAATTTGTTCTTTTCCTTGATCTTTAGGATTTATTTCTACATTACTAGGAAAAGTTCCAAGTATTCTATTATTTAGTGCAAGATAGCAATATGTCCAAGTCGAGTATCGATATTTTTAATAGATGTTCCTTGAATTTGTAATCGATTTCCTGAATTTGGAGTCGATTTCCTTGATTTTGTAGTTGATGACCCATATTCAAAATTAATTCATCCATAGATAATTTCTTATCTTTCGAATTGTGGGTTATTGTTATTAAATCCAGTGGGTAATTAGGTTTATAGTTTGGATTTGCTTGATTAGGTTGATTCATCCATTGTTGATTAGATGTGTTATTCCAATTAAAATTTGGATGAGTTTTCCAACCAGGATTATAATAGTTTGAATAAGGGTTATTAGTTCTATTATTAATAAGCATTTAAAGTTTCATAATTAGATTGAGATTCTATGATTTGTCCAGATGAGTTTTCTTCTAAAGTAGGAGAATAGTTCATTCCAAAATGATTTAATTTCTTAGATATAGCAGCAATTTAAGAAGCTAACATAGATATGTTGACCTCATTTTTGATGAGGTCTTCTCTTCTTCTTTTTAGTACTTAGGATCTAGCCTTAGGCTTTTCCTTTGACTATCTTAGAGGATTAGAATTGGGACCCACCACTTAGAAATTCAAACCACTTCTTAACTCCCTACAAACTCCACAAACTTGATTGTAGACCCCTAATCACCTGGAGGGTTGAAATCAAATGTGGAAGTTTAAAGGATGAGTTCCTATAGGACTCTTCGGCCTCAGATCGCCCGGGTGGCCCGGTCTCAGTGAAGGGCTGACTTACACACACACTACACCTACACACTACACTTTCACACACCTCCTAAAACCACACCCATACCCAACTCGACCTCCCGACTCATGTAGGTGATCCACATGGATGGTCCTTAACCCCTAAGCCCTTGGCTAAGAGGGTTAGGAACAACATGGTGGATGCCTCAAATGAGTCCCCTCATGGCTCATGTGGGCATGATATGGCTTCAAGGCTCAATCAAAATGATTTTATTTCACTTACATTTACCCAATCTTCAATTTTCCAAATTTTCAATTTTTGACCCCCGGAACCCTACACCCGCCTAGCCTACCCAAAACCCTTGAAATCACCCAAATTTTTCAAAAATCCCAAATCACCCAAAATTCCTCAAAACCAATCCCAAACATTTCCACATTACTCAAATTGATCATTCATAGCCAAAAATATCAAAAATTCCAAAAATACCTCCCAATACCCTCCGAATACCCAAAATACCCTTCTTGACCCAAAAATTCAGAAAATTCCCAGAAAATTCCAGAAAATCCCAAATATTCCCAATTTCATTTTATTCAACTACATCATGGGCAAATTTTGTCAAGTTACCCTACTTTTGTCAAAACCCCCAATTTGACCCATTTTAACCCTAAGTGAACCCAATGTCAAACCAAACCTACCCAATTGACCCAAATTCTGGTCCAATTCAATTCTAAACTTCAATTCAACATTCCCAACACCAATCTAGACCAAATCCAAGTCCAATTTGATTGACATTTGGGTCCAATTTCACTTTTGGCCTTAAAGCCCAATTTGGACCCATGATCCAAACCTAACCCAAACTCACCCAATTCAACTCCAATTAACCCCAAATCTTTTCCAAACCTCCCTTAATATCCCTACAAACAAAACCTTAACATGATTTGCCCAAAATTTAGACCCAAACCCCACTCAAATTCAACCCAAAGCTAAAAGGCCCAATTTCGACCTAAACCCAAACCTAACCCAAATAAGCCCAAATCCCAAAATCAAAACCCAACCAAAGCCAAAACCTCTTTGAAACACTCCCATAAACATTTCCCAACATTTATTTTACATCAATTTCAACCCTAGCCCAACATTGGCCCAAGTTAGCCCAATTTGACCTATATTGGCCCATTCACCAAAGAAGCCCAAATTCAACCCAATTCAAACCCAAATCACTCCCAATTTGCTTCAAATCACTCATGACACATCTATGAACTAAACACAACATTTGTTTGGCCCAATCATTCACAAAATTCCCATCCATAAATTTATTTTTTTTAAACCAAAAGCCTACTTTCTTAAACCTTCCTAAAAGCCCAAATTTTATGCTAAAGCCCATATGACAAATTCTTCTCATCATACCCTTAATTAAAATCAATCCCTAAGTTTCAAAACTCATCATGAAGCCATTCCAAGTTAAGCCCCATACAAATTCCCATCAAAATACCAAAATTTTCTTAAACCCATTTCCATGAAATCGACTTAACTTTTCCCAAGCCAAAGATGAGCCATGAAGCCATGCATGAGCCACATGGGAGCCATGAGAGCCATGGAATCTACTTTCCACCTCACCATACCCAAGATGGCAAGAGGAGGAGGCCCTTTCCATATTCTCTTAAGAGTGATTAACCACTTCCATGACTCCACTAAACCATGCTTAAACTTAATCGTACTTGGATTGTGACTTGACCCCACTAATCAAGCTGATCCAATTGACTTTACCTTTAGCCCAAATTGGCCTTGGAGGGTGGACCTAACCCAAAACCAAGGGTTGACCCATTTAGACCCAAAACTAGCCCTTTCCCATTCCATTTTGATTCAAACCCTTTACACATGTCCATGGCCAATTGATCGCACAAACCTCCAAACCTCCGACCCACCTGGACTCGAGGGTGACCCATGCCCGCGGCCAGCCCGCCTGGGTCGCCGGAAAACACCATGGCCGAGACCTCGGGAGGAGCCAAACTTTGGAATTCCACCTTCGCCGAGCCGCCCCATGCCCAATGGCCACCATGTCTGTTCTTCTCATGCCCAGAGCAGCTCGATCCCAACCCTCGCCATCCCTCACGAGGCTCTCCAGCCACCTCTATTTAAACCCGACCCCTCACGGCCATGAGAGGAGAGTTGCACAAACCTTGCCGAAACTCTGCCAAAATTGCTCCAAACCCTACTCCATACTTAGAGCAGTTGATCCCCAGTGTCAATTTGCCCTAATCCCCACCAACAGAATCCAATTTCTCAACTGAAATTTCACCCAAAACCAGGACACTTTGCCACAGTGAGCCAATCCTCAAATTGATTGGTCCTACACCTTCACTGGACCAAGAGGAGAAGTTTCCCACTGAAAGCCCCATCTCCGAGCCACCCGGCTTGTTCCAGCCTCCAAGCTTTGTGATCGGCTGTGGTCACTTTCATAGCTGAGCAATTCACCGGACCAGGAGACTTCATCCGGAGCTTGCGGGATCCAATCGAAGGTGACACAACCCTCGGATTGAAGCCACACTTCTCCGAGCAAAGGTATGAGCTAATTCTTCATCCCGAGCTTCGGAGATTCTCCATTTCAAATGCTTTAATTTCAATGCATGATCACCGTATAGATGTGTTCGTCTCTTCAAGACGAATCCATAGAGCACAAGAACACGAAAATCCGTTAAGTATTGAGTGAGATATTAGGGATTTAGTGTGGACGGCTCTCGGGTGAGGACGCTTGGGGACGATGAATGGATGCCGTTCATTTAATACACGCGCGAACGGACGGCCAGGATCGCGCCGGATGAGGAGACGGAACGACACAGCGGGCCCCCGGAGCGCCGAGTCGGATGGCGGTGTCGAATCGGAGAGCGCCACGCGGCGTTTCGGAGCCGCCGAGGTCGACGCGGCGCCGCGTGGATAAATAGAAAATTAGGGTATTTTCTGATTTATTTAATTCCCTAAACTTCAAAAATCCATAACTTTGTGTAGAAAAATCATAAAAATAAAATAAAAATACCCTCTTGCTCAGTGAATAGAGGAGAATAATGTGGAAAAGAAATAATTTAATTTCATCAAGTATTTTATTTTTAATAATTTATTTACCCTCTGCATTATTTTAATTCTCCATGCATATAGGAAATTCACCATGGCATGAGACCATAGGTCTTTTGAAGCTCTGAACTTGGGAACATTCCTTGAATTTTCCAAAGTCGAGGCCATCCCTATGAGGAGTTATTGATTTTTCAAATTCATGTTACTGTTTTGAGTATTTTAAATCCAATAATTAGCATGTTGTGAAATAAATTCTAGGAAAATTTGGTGATGTCTCTTATGACCGTAGGACCCTAGGAAAAATAGGTTTTGAATTAATTCACTTAAAATAACCCTAATCGGCTTAAACACCCAAAATAGCTCCTTAATTAATTAGAGCTAATCATACATCAAATTGACTTGAAATCAATTCTCCACCGATCTGTAGGATCATAGGAACCCACAATAAAAATTTGAAGTCAATTGGACTTGGCTAGTCTCTACTAAATGGGTTGATTAAGTCATTTAGCCAATTTAAACTTTGAAAATTCATAACTTTCAAAATACTTTTCAAAAAATTCACCAAATTGGTTTTGGAGCCTCTCTGATATCAGGGGAATTTAAGAAAATTAAAATTTCAATTTTCTAAAAAGTTGATTTTTTGGTATTATTTTAATATTTTAATAATTAAAAAATAATAAAAATCACAAAAATAATAAAATTCACCAAAATGTCACATTTTGAATTTTAATCACTTAGGAACAAACCCCATATTTTTCTTAGGTCTATTTAATGAGATATTAAATTTTAAAGCCCTAAGGTAATTTTAAAATTAAAAAATATATATTTCTAGTATTTCCACTAAAATAATTCTAATAAATCATAGAAAAATCAGAAAATTATAAATTTTGATTCTCTGATTTCCTTGATATCAGAGAGATTTTTTAAAAATATAAAATTCATTTTTCAACCTTTATTTTATTTTTAAATTAATTAATACTCCAAAACTCAAAATAATTATAATAAAAATAATATAATTCAAAAAATCACCAAAATTGGTCCAAGTGGTCCTCTAGTCATTAGGAATGTCCCATAATTTTATTAAGGACAGAAACTTTCCCTTGGTCATATTATTAAATTTTCCTTGAAAATCCCTATTTTCTACCAAAAATAATTACATAAATAAATTAAATACAGAAAAATCACATTTTCTCCTCTCATGTCTTTATTGACATATGAGTGAAGTCACATAAAAATTTCAAGTTCATTTAAGCTCAATTTAGTGAGTTATGAAATTATTAAGCTTGAAGGGCAAAATGATAATTAAAATTTTAACCCTTAATTAAAACTTTAGGTTTAATAAAATTAAAGGGTAAAATATTTGATCTTAATCTGATTTGGATGATTGAAATTTAAATAATTAAAGGGTAGAAACCTATTAAACAATTTAAAATTGATTAAAATAAACCTTAATTAAATAATTAATTAAATTTGGAAGAATAATAAAGTCGGATTATTAAATAGGGATATTATTAGGAAGAAATTTATTCTTTGATCTAAAAATCCCTAAATTAATCATCTATATTTAATCCCCAATTAAAATGATAATTCAAATTTAAGTTTTAAAATGTTAAAGGACTTAATCATTAAAATCAAATTAAAAGTCAAATTATTAAACTCTTTTTAAATTTTCAATTAAATTAAAATTAAAAATAAAATTAAGTTAAAGATTAAATTAAATTAAATCAAACAAATTAAATTAATTTAAATTAAATTAAATCAAATAAATTAAATTAAATTAAATTGAACAAATTAAATTAAATTGAATTAAATTTAATTAAAATTAAATAAAATTAAATTAAAAAAAATAATATTTAAATTAAATTAAATTAAACTAAATTAAATTAAATTAAATCATATTAAATTAAATTAAATTAAATTAAATTAAAATAAAAAAATAAAATCAAGTTAAAATTAAAATTAATTTAAGTTAAATAAATTAAATTAAAATTGAAGCTAAACCAAATTAAATTAAATTAAAGTTAAAATTAAATTGAATTAAAAAATAACATCACCTAAGACATGAAAGAAATTAAATATAAAGCAACTCGAACACTATTCCAAATTTAAATCCGATAACTGAAATTAAACTAAATCACAAACCATTTGAACACCAATTTGCCCTCGAAAGCTTTGGTTACCATAACTCCTAAACAGAACGTTAAATGAAATGTTACTTCACTTATAGGATATTCAAATGTCCTAGTTCACTGAGTACGATAACAACAAAACTTAACTAAACCTCGGACGATTAATTCATTTGTATAATTAAATTCATTTGGACTTAAAACAGTCCTAGCAATATTGAAAAGATGTTTAAGATTCTTCTTAAGCACTTTCTCAATATGATGAGATGTTTATAAGAACAACTAAACTTAATTGTTCTTCGATGAAGAAAATCGTCCTCAAACCAAAACACAAGAACCTAGACGTCGTAGAAATGACTAGCATATGGATTAGGAATTTGGTAGAAAACCATAACCCTTCCCTTAGCTTTTCCTAGGAACTTGCTTAAATATTCTAATTGTGTTTTAAGTGCAGCTTGGGATGACGGGAAGACCCTCCGAGTACGCTTTTATTTTATTGCAATTTACTTTATCGCAATTTATTTAATCGCATCGCACTTACTTTTCTTGCATGATAAACAACTGTTGCATGAAAACCCACACCTTTAGGATAGTCCCTAAAACCGAAACCAAAACTAAATTAAAAGTCATTGCAAGATAAAATTCACCGCCACAACATTTCAAAATATAAAACAACTCAAAATTTAATCACAAACGTAACACAAAACTGCAATTACAACTAAATTAAAACATCTTGTTGGATGATCGGGAATACCTCGGATGATGTAACCTACGTGTTAGCTAACGGGATTTCCCACGGTCTAAATGAAAGTGTGGAACTCATTCAGCTGAGTTTAGCAAATTCATCTCGGACTAAGTGAATCCGATAAAAATAACGATGCCTGAAGGATGGAACCGCGAGATCTTAACCGGTGTTGTTATAATCAACTTTAAGATTTGTTTTAATTAAAATATCGAAAACACTTGGACATTAAGATTTTCTCTAAACCAAAACACTTTTCTCATCTCCCGATTTATGACTTCTATAACTAAACCTCCGCAACAACAAGGAGCTCGGAGCATGGTGGGCAAGACGACCATCGTCATCACAGAAACTCGAATCTACATCAAGCAAAACCATTCTTAGAATTAAATAACTAAGCCATAGGATTTCGAGGTAGTTTACCTAGTGCAACATAAATCCTCAACCTTTTGTTAGTGCATTCGTATCGCAAATTAAGCCCTAACCGGTTTTAGGATTCCGAGGTAGTCGTTCGGTACGACATAAACCCTCATATCTTCGAGGCTATTTGTATGATTTTATCATACGAATATAAGTCCTAATTAATTAAAAATCGGCAAGATCAAAACATCAAATAAATATTAGGACTTTCCTAAATCCAAAGCCTAACAATAGATGAGCGTGAAGTTACCAAGATTCCACTTCGGATCTTCGACTTCTCCTACCTTTCTTCCTTTGAATTCCCAAAATAAAATGTTCCAAATTCGATCCATTCCCTATCGAAATTCCAAAATTCAATCCTCGAAAACATAAACTTTGAAATTCTCGAGAGCAGAATTATCGATTATTATCGAGAGTTTTCTTAGGTGATTCCCGTCACTTAAGATGTAATTAACTATGTGGGCTTGCCCTTATATGGAATTTTAAAGAACCTGTGTAATATAAACCCCGTTTAATGCTTTCATATTAAGCTGTGGAATTTATCGGCTTATAAAATTGGTTCGCGTACCAAACGGATGTCACAAACCTTTCTAGTTTATCTAATCGAGCCCCATTATCAAGCAAGTGTGTCTATTCTTCGAGATAGCATACACAGCTTGTGGTGCGTGCTCGTTTATGTGAACTATTCGGGATGTGAAATCGGCTTGATTTCATATCTTAAAATTTTCAAATTTAAAATTATTTTCAAAATCAAATACTACTTTTCAAATTATTTATTTAAATTAAATTTAAAATATAAAATTCGCCGACAATTTCGTAGCGACCCCTTTTCAAAATAAAATACACCGACCTAAAAATATGCCGACAACTTCTCGGCGACTCCGCTGGGAAAATTCCTCTCTCCATTTTAATCGACAATTCCGCTTTCAAAAATCGGTAGTGTATCCATGTCCCTCATGGATCAAGCTACCCTTCTTTCCGTTGGAATACTATGTTCATTTCTACCTCGAACGAGTATAGTCAACATTCTCTTGGATTTAGGAGCCATCGTTTAGACATCCCTAAATAGTAGAGGTTCCGAGATCCTTTTACCTCATTTCGAGGTGGGGCGGACCCCCAATAGATGTTAGTTTAGGAGTAATCCTTCGAGCCGAGAAGTCTTGCGTAAGACTTTCTTTTCCTTTCCAACTCGAATCGGATTCATTACCTTCTCTACACCTTCGAACATTTCGTTCTAAATAAACAAACCCTCTAATGAATGACTCTTTTAAAAAATAACTCCTTCTTATAAATACTTGAACAAGAATGTGTTCTGACTCTTTTCGATTCCTTTCTTTTCGTCCCGATGAGAAGAAGCATAACTCGGGACCGACAATCGAATCTACCCCGCAAATGGAAGCCCCAAAGCCGATTTTCTCCTTCACCAATGGACCGGACTTCGCCGTTTACAAGGATGAGCCGCCCGACAATGGGATCATCCGGTTTGACAAGGATTCGAGAACACAAATGTCAAGATCACCGACGTTACCCTTTTCACACTCGACAAACAAAGTATCCGAAACCGAGAGACCTTCGATCGAGTTCAACCTTAGGTCAACTCGAGGGTTTCCTCCCCCGCAAAAGATTCCAACCGAGAGGAGTACCGCTATCCACGAAGGACCGTTGTTGCTACCCCCACCGGTCTAGTCGTCTCGCACCTACCCCGGCTTCGCCAAATTAAAGGGGAAGGAAATCCGTAACTATGGTGAACCCGTTACCGTGGAGGGTACGCACCTTCCCGTGAGACCTTCCGTTTTGAAATCGGGTCCAGCTCGAGAATTCCATCACTAACACGGACCCAAAGAAGGAACAAGGTAGGAAGATCGCCGGAAGCGCCGTAGCCGCCGAAGTCGCTTTCTTGAAGAAATCCCCGAGTACACACCACTACCCGAATACATACCATTGCCCGAAGATACACCCTTTTGGAAGGAAGTAGATTCCATCCCCTTTCCACCGCAAACTGACGAGGAAAATGTCCGCAGGATTGTTTCTACATTACCTCGACCCGCATACTACAACTGACAGCAGTAAAGAAAAGGGCTAAGATTACACCATTTTCCCGACTACGTACCGTGATCGAGAAGTTAGCAAAGAAAGAGAAATGCCCCGTATCGGAGATTTTAAGAAGGATAGTGGCGGGTGCCGCCAAATCCCGTCTCGGGCCACGAGTAGAACTCCGCCATCGTTACGTAAAAGCCAAATAAAAGGATGAAGGCTAGTCCGCCCGTCATTGTTTCGTGGTTACGGATTAGGGAGGATACCACCTTCCAAAGATTTGGCCGACTGCACCATCCGGTCCTGGACCTTCCGCCGCTAGAAGGATGGTGTGGCGTCCCACTACTCGGACAATTAATATCGAAACAACGACTCGAAAAGGAAAGTCTCGTCGAGAGACTCGAATTCGAAGAAAGTGCTACCGCAAGAAAGGGGACTCATGAGAAGGGAACCCGACAGCCTATCACACGACAACCGCAAGGATGCGCGAAAGGACCGCTAGAGGATGCTATGGAAACGTCGAGGACTCGATATTCGACGATTAGCAAAGGAAAGAGAAGAGAAATTTGGAGATGAGATCGATTCGTCGGAGTTTATGGATGATGAGTATGCGTAAATTAACATGGTCGAAACACGAGCTTCGTCGCCTTCACAAGGTGCTCCCGGCAGCCGCGCAAAGAGAGGAGCCGTAAGTAATGAGGAGGCAGCCTTCAAGAGAAAGATGATACAATCGCCCAAATGGCAAAGAGGATGGAAGAGATGGTCGTAGCCCTAGCCACTTCCGCAGTCAAGTGCAACCCCAAAGAGAGACACCCCCGCAGGCCATTCACATTGTAGACGGAGGAAAGGAGATTACGTCCGTCAACGGGGATGATCAGTTAAAGAAAGATGCGACACAAAGCATGATTCCGGAAAAGGATATGAAGAACTTGGTGGAACAGCAGGTGCGAGAAGCCTTGGCACAATCAAAGAGCGGGACATCCATTCGGACGACTAGACCTTACCCTGAAGAATTCGACGCTGTCCAATACCCGAAAGGCTTCGTACCACCTCTGTTCAAGACCTTTGATGGAACCGGAACCCCGACAAGATGTTGCACACTTTCGTGCCGCTTGTTGCAACGCCTACGGAAGTGATGCATTACTTTTCGTACAATTTGTCGACACTCGTCGTGGATCGCCTTTGATAGGTATGCAGAATTACTGAATGGTTCGGTGAAAACATTCTCTGAACTAGAGAACCTCTTCATCAAGCGATTTGTCGGAGCTCAGCACCACATCACTATAGGTGATTTAGTGGTAGAGAAACAGAAGTCGAACGAAACTTTGGTGGATTACATACTTAGATGGAGGAACCTAAGTATGAAGTGTGAGCCACAACTACAAGAACAGCATGCAGTCGACATCTTACTTAAGAGCATTCACGGCCCGATAGCACTTCTCCTCAAGGGATTTACTATTAAGACTTTTGAGAAGTTGTTAAGCAAGGCCGGAAGCTTGCAAGAGGAGGCGTGTTGACCTCATTTTTGATGAGGTCTTCTCTTCTTCTTTTTAGTGCTTAGGATCTAGCCTTAGGCTTTTCCTTTGACTATCTTAGAGGACTAGAATTGGGACCCACCTTTTAGAAACTCAAACCACTTCTAAACTCCCTTCAAACTCCACAAACTCGACTATAGACCCCTAATCACCTAGAGGGTTGAAATCAAATGTGGAAGTTTAAAGGATGAGTTCCTATAGGACTCTTCGGCCTTAGATCGCCCGCTGGCCCTGGTCCGTGAAGGGGCCGACTTACACACACACTACACTTACACACTACACCTATACACTACACTTTCACACACTTCCTAAAAACACACACATACCCAACTTGACCTCCCCGACTCATGTAGGTGATTCACATGGATGGTCCTTAACCCCTAAGCCCTCGGCAAGAGGGTTAGGAACAACATAAGTGAATGCCTCAAATGAGTCCCTTCATGGCTCATATGGGCTTGATATGGCTTCATGGCTCAACCAAAATGATTTCATTCCACTTACATCCACCCAATCTTTAATTTCCCAAATTTTCAATTTTTGACCCCCGGACCCTACACCCGCTAAATTTACCCAAAACTCTTCAAATTACCCAAATTTTTGCAAAATTTCCAAATTACCCAAAATCCTCCAAAACCATTCCCAAACATTTCCACATCACCCAAATTGATCATCCATACCCAAAAATACCAAAAATTCCAAAAATACCTCCCAATACCCTCCAAATACCCAAAATACCCTCTCTGGCCAAAAATCCAAAAATTCAGAAAATTCCCAGAAAATTCCAGAAAATCCCAAATATTTCCAATTTCATTTTGTCCAACTACACCATGGGCCAATTTTGTCAATTTACTCTACTTTTGTGAAAACCCCCAATTTGACCCATTTTAACCCTAAGTGAACCCAATGTCAAACCAAACCTACCCAATTGACCCAAATTCTGGTCCAATTCAATTCTAAACTTCAATTCAACATTCCCAACACCAATCTAGACCAAATCCAAGTCCAATTTGATTGACATTGGGATCCAATTTCACTTTTGGCCTTAAAGCCCAATTTGGACCCATGACCCAAACTTAACCCAAATTCACCCAATTCAACTCCAATTAACCCCAAATCTTTTCTAAATCTTCCTTAACATTCCCACAAACAAAACATTAACATGATTTTCCCAAAATTTAGACCCAAACCCCACTCAAATTCAACCCAAAGCTAAAAGGCCCATTTTTGACCTAAACCCAAACCTAACCCAAATGAGCCCAAACCCCAAAATCAAAGCCCAACCAAAGTCAAAACCTCTTTGAAACAATCCCATAAATATTTCTCAACATTAATTTTACATCAATTTCAACCCTAGCCCAACATTGGCCCAAGTTAGCCCAATTTGACCTACATAGGCCCACTTACCAAATAAATCCAAATTCAAACCAATTCAACCCCAAATCTCACCAAATTGACTCCAAGCCCTTCATAGAACATCCCTAAACCAATTATAACACTTTTTTGACAAGGTCCTTCACAAAATTTTTACCCAAATGCCCATCCTAAAATCAAAAAGCCCATTTCCCTTAAACTTTCCTAAAAGCCCACTTCCTTCAAATTCAAAAGCCCAAATTCATCCAAAGCCCACATGGCACTTCCCCTCATCATCCATTTAATCAAAATTTCCCCTAAGTTTCAAAGTCATCAATTAAACAATTCCAAATCAAGCCCCATACAAATTCCCATCAAAATATCAAAATTTTCTTAAATCCCTTTTTATGAAATCGACCCAAGCTTTTCCCAAGCCAAATGGAGCCAAGGATGAGCCATTCACAAGCCATATGGAGCCATGAAAGTTTGGCATGTGACCATGCCATTAATGGCAAAAGGAGGAGGTCCTTTAACCATCTCCTAAAAGTCATTAGCTCTTAAGCATGTTTCCCTTAACCAAGATTTAATCCAAATATTCTTGGATAAGGACATCACCACCTTCGACTCAGCCTAGCCTAACCGATCTTCTCACCCAAGACCAGCCATGGGGAGGTGAACCCAGCCCAAACAAATGGGTTGACCAAACCTAGCCAAGTATAGCCTTCCCCCATTCCATTTCAATCCAAACACTTTACACATGTCCAACTCCACCGACTTCACCAACTTCAAGCCCCGGACTCCCCGACCCCGAAGGTGACCCATGCCCGCCGGCCAGCCCCCGGATCGTCGGAAAACACCTCGGCCGAGACCTCGGGAGGAGCCAAACTTTGGAATTCCACCTCGCGGAGCCGCCCCATGCCCAATGGCCACCATGGCCGTTCTTCCCATAACCGGAGCAACCGATCCCAACCCTCGTCATCCCCGGGAGGCTCTCCAGCCCACCTCTATTTAAACCCGACCCCCTCACGACCATGAGAGGAGAGTTGCACAAAACCTTGCCGAAACTCGCCAAAATTGTTTCAAACCCTTCTCCACCCTGTAGAGCGACTGATCCCCAGTGGTAAATTTGCCCTAATCCCCACCGACAAAACCCAATTTCTCAACCGAAATTCCACCCAAAACCAGGACACTTCTCCACAATGAGCCAATCCCCAAATTGATTGGTTCTACACCTTCACCGCACTAGGGGAAGGTGTCCACCAACGAAAAGCCCCATCTCCAGTGCCTCCCGCTTCTCCAACCTCCAAGCTTTGTGATCTGCTGTGGTCGAAATCCAACCTAGACAATTCACTGCACCGGAGACTTCATCCGGAGCTTGCTAGATCCAATCGAAGGTGCAACAACTCTCGAACGAAGCCACACTTCTCCGAGCAAAGGTATGAGCTAACTCTTCATCCCGAGCTTCGGAGATTCTCCATTTCAAATGCTTTAATTTCAATGCATGATAACCGTATAGATGTGTTCGTCTCTTCAAGACGAATCCATAGAGCATAAGAACATGAAAATCCATCGAGTATCGAGTGAGATATTGTGGATTTAGTGTGGACGGCTCTCGAGCGAGGACACTTGGGGACGATGAACGGATGCCGTCCATTCAATACACGCGCGGACGGACGGCCGGGATCGCGTCGGATCGAAGACGGAACGATGCGCCGGGCCCCCGGAGCGCTGAGTCAGATGGCGGCGTCGAATGGGAGCGCGACACGTGTGCGTTCGGAGCTGCCGAGGTTGACGCGGCGCCACATGGATAAATAGAAAATTAGGGTATTTTTCTGATTTATTTAATTCCCTAAACTTCAAAAATTCATAACTTTGTGTAGAAAAATCAGAAAAATAAAATAAAAATACCCTCTCGCTCGCTGAACGTAGGAGAATAATGTGGAAAAAAAATCATTTAATTTCATCAAGTATTTTATTTTTTATAATTTATTTACTCTCTGCATACATTTAATTCTTCATGCATGTATACAATTCACCATGGCATGAGATCATAGGGCTTTGAAGCCTCCGAATTTGGGAACATTCCCCGAATTTTTCAAAGTCAGAGGCCATCCCTATGAAGAGTTATTGATTTTTCAAGTTCAAGTTACTGTTTTGAGTATTTTAATTCCAATAAATAGCATGTTGTGAGATAAATTCTAGGAAAATTTGATGATGTTCCTTATGACTAGAGAACCCAAGGAAAAATAGGTTTTGAGTTAGTTCATTTAAAACAACCCTAATTGGCTTAAACACTCAAAATAGGTCTCTAATTAATTAGAGCTAACCATACATCAAATTGACTTCAAATCAATTCTCCATTGACCTTCAGGATCAGAGGAACCTACCATAAAAATTTGAGGTCAATTGGACTTGGTTAGCCCCACTAATCGGGTCGATTAAGCCACTTAGTCATTTTAAACTTTAAAAATTTATAACTTTCAAAATACCTTTCAAAAATTCACCAAATTGGTTTTGGAGCCTCTCTGATATTAGGGGAATCTAAGAAAATTAAAATTTCAATTTTCTAAAAAAGTTGATTTTTAATATTATTTTAATATTTTTAATAATTAAAAAATAATAAAAATCACAAAAATAATAGAATTCACCAAAATGTCACATTTTGAATTTTAATCACTTAGGAACAAACCCCATATTTTTCTTAGGTCTATTTAGTGAGATATTGAATTTTAAAGCTCTAGGGTAATTTTAAAATTAAAAAATGTATTTTCTAGCATTTTCACTAAAATAATTATAATAAATCATAGAAAAATCAAAAAATTGGAAAATTTGCTTCTCTGATTTCCTTGATATCAGAGAGATTTTTAAAAAATATAAAATTCATTTTTCAACATTTATTTTATTTTTAAATTAATTAACACTCCAAAACTTAAAATAATTATAATAAAAATAATATAATTCAAAAAATCACCAAAATTGGTCCAAGTGGTCCTCTGGTCATTAGGAATGTCCCCTAATTTTCTTAAGGACAGAAACTTTCCCTTGGTCATGTTATTAAATTTTCCTTGGAAATCTCTATTTTCCACCAAAAATAATTATATAAATAAATTAAATACAGAAAAATCACATTTTCTCCTCTCATGTCTTTATTGACATATGAGTGAAGTCACATAAAAATTTCAAGTTCATTTGAGTTCAATTTAGTGAGTTATGAAATTATTAAGCTTAAAGGGTAAAGTGGTAATTAAAATTTTTAATCCTTAATTAAAACTTTAGGTTTAATAAAAAATTAACAAGTAAAATATTTGATCCTAATTTGATTTGGATGATTGAAATTTAAATAATTAAAGGGTAGAAACCCATTAAGCACTTTAAAATGATTAAACCTTAATTAAATAATCGATTAAATTTGGAAGAATAATAAAATTGGAATTATTAAAATAGGGATATTATTAGGAAGAGATTTATTCTTTAATTTGAAAATCCCTAAATTAATTATCTCATTAATATTCAATTCTTAATTAAAATGATAACTCAAATTCAAAACATTAAAAGACTTAATCATTAAACTAAAATTAAATCATTAAACTCTTTTAAAAATTTCAATTAAAATTAAAAATAAAATTAAACTAAAAATAAAATTAAATTAAATAAACTAAATTAAATTAAATTAAATTAAATGAATTAAAATTAAATTAAATTAAATTAAATTAAATTAAGTTGAATTAAATTAAATTAAATTAAATTAAATTGAATTAAATAACATCACCAAAGACATAAAGAATTCAAAATAAATCTAAAATAACTTGAACACTATTCCAAATTTAAACCCATTAATGGAAATTAAACTAAATCACAAACCATTTGAACACCAATTTACTCTCAAAAGCTTTAGTTATCTTAACTCCTAAACATAACATTAAATGAAATGTTACTTCACCTATAGGATATTCAAATGTCCTAGTTCACTGAGCAAATTAACAAAACTTGAATCCCTGGACGATTAATTCATTTATATAATTAATTTCATTTGGAGTTAAAACAATCCTAGAAATATTGAAAAGATGTTTAAGATTATTCTTAAGCACTTCCTCAATATGATAGGACATTTATAAGAACAATTGAACTTAATTGTTCTTTGATGAAGAAAATTGTCCTCAAACCAAAACACAAGAAACCTAGACGTCATAGGAAATGACTAGCTATAGGATTAGGAATTTGGTAGAAAACCATAACCCTTACCTTAGCTTTACCTAGGAACTTGCTTAAATATTCTAATTGTGTTTTAAGTGCAGCTTGGAATGACGGGAAGACCCTCCAGTACGCTTTTATTTTATTGCAATTTACTTTCTTGCAATTTACATTATTGCAATTTACTTTATTGCAAATGCACTTTACTTTTCTTGCATGATAAAACAACTGTTGCATGAAAACCCACACCTTTAGGATAGACCCTAAAATTGAAACCAAAACTAAGTTAAAAGTTATTGCAAGATAAAATTCACCGCCACAACATTTCAAAATATAAAACAACTCAAAATTTAATCACGAAACGTAACACAAAACTACAATTATAATTAAATTAAAACGTCCTGTTGGATAATCGGGAATA
Source organism: Papilionanthe hookeriana x Papilionanthe teres (assembly GCA_022702705.1). Taxonomy (NCBI): domain Eukaryota; kingdom Viridiplantae; phylum Streptophyta; class Magnoliopsida; order Asparagales; family Orchidaceae; genus Papilionanthe; species Papilionanthe hookeriana x Papilionanthe teres. The sequence continues at coordinate 45,197,269 of CM040425.1, forward strand.
CCTCGGATGATGTAACCTACGTGTTGCTAACGGGATTTCCCACGGTCTAAATGAAAGTGTGGAACTCATTTAGTTGAGTTTAGCAAATTCATCTGGACTAAGTGAATCCGATAAAAATAACGATGCCGAAGGATGGAACCGCGGGATCTTAACCAGTGTCGTTATAATCAACTTTAAGATTTGTTTTAATTAAAACACAAAAAAAAAATACTTGGAAATTAAGACTTCTCTAAACCAAAACACTTTTCTCATCCCCTGATTTATGACTTCTAAAACTAAACCTCTGCAACAACAAGGAGCTCGGAGCATGGTGGGCAGCACGGTCATCGTCGTCGACAAAACTTGAATCTACATCAAGCAAAACATTCCTAGAATTAAATAACAAAGCCATAGGACTTCGAGGTAGTTTGCTCAGAGCAACATAAATCCTCAATTCTTCGTTAGTGCATTTGCATTGCAAATTAAGCCCTAACCTAGGTTTTAGGATTCCGAGGTAGTCGTCCGATACGACATAAACCCTCACATCTTCGAGGCTATTTGTATGATTGTGTCATACGAATATAAGTCCTAATTAATTAAAATTGGCAAGATCAAAACATTTAAATAAACATTAGGACTTTCCTAAATCCAAGCCAAACAATAGGATAGTCGGGAGATTACCGAAGTTCGCTTCGAATCTGTAATTTCTCCTACTTTTCTTCCTTTCGAATTCTCAAAATAAAATGTTCCAAATTTGATCCATTCCCTATCGAAATTCCAAAATTCAATCCTTGAAAAATTAAACTTTGAAATTCTTGAGAGCAGAATTATTGATTATTATCGAGAGTTTTCTTAGGTGATTCCCGTCACTTAAGATGTAATTAACTATAGTGGCTTGCCCTTATAGGGAATTTTAAAGAACCTGGTAATATAAACCCCGTTTAGTGCTTTCATATTAAGCATGGGAATTTGTTGGCTTATAAAATTGGTTCGCGGACCAAACGGATGTCACAAATCTTCTAGTTTATTTAATCGAGCCCCACCGTCGAGCGGTGTGCCTATTCTTCGGGATAGATACACGGTTTATGGTACGGTGCTCGTTTATATAAACTATTTGGGATGTGAGATCTGGTTTGATTTCATATCTTAAAATCTTCAAATTTAAAATTATTTTCAAAATCAAATACTACTTTTCAAATTATTTATTTAAATTAAATTAAAAAATTCGCCGCACAATTTCTGTTAGGCGACTCCTTTTCAAAATGAAACACGCAACCTAAAAAATATGCCGACAAGGCGAAGCAATTAAGTTTTGCCGATAAGACAGACAAACAAAAGCCCGTGAAGACTTTTGAAAAGAAGTCCGGGATCGTTGCAGCAGTCGACAAAGGCAAGCAACCGATACAAATATCGTCAGAACGGCCGCAGCAACCTCAACAGAATTATCAACAACCCCGACCCAACTATCAGTCATCTCAACAGTATGAACAACCGCCTCGTCCGCAACGTACATTAAGGGAGCTTCTGAGTAGGGAGTATCCGTTCAAGAATGAGGCAGTGCCGAAAATGTTCCGCAGTCTGATGAAGACTCCGCATTTCCAATCGCCGCAGCCGAAGAGACCAGAAGAAGTCGACAAGAAAGGTGATCCCAACTTTTGCCCTTACCACCGGATGCTTGGGCACAAGATAGAAAATTGCATTACCTTCAAAAGTTGGCTCAATGACAATCTTCGGAAAGGGAATATAACGATCCCGAAGGAATACATGAAGGAACCCCAGAAAGGAGGTTCCGTCAATGTTGTCTCGACTGATCTCATTATTCCGATAGATCCCTATGAGACTGACGATGGATGGACTACCGCTTGGACAAAGTCTTCGAAGAAGATTTTAGATGGCATCCAAACCGCTTCGGTGGGAGCCTCAATTTAGAGTTCGAAACCTGTTAAGCCGACACTGTCACTTGCGATAGAAGAACCACCTCAACAAGAGACGATTGAAGAGAAGAAGAAAATCGACGAAGAAGAGAAGACCGAGGCTCCTAAGGCTAGACTAGGGGCTGCTTATCCTAGGACAGTTGTTTCCGATTCGGGGGAGAAATCCCTCGAACCTCCGACTCGTATGATTATCCGCTCACTCCGGTGGGATCTTATAATGATAAGGGTTATGGCGTTGGCTACGTTTTGACTGTTTCTAACGATTACGTAACTAGCGACAATCCGGACATCGATTTCGATACCAATGACAATTCTCAAATCATACACAATCTCGACGATCACAATGACGAAGAAGACATCCATCAAGGAGTCTACGAGAGTTCAACAAGCAATGAATCTATTTGCGAGTTTTGAGGGGCTCCAGTCATAATAGAGTTAGAGCCTTTAGACTCCGAGGCTAATCCAGAAGAACCTGTCATTCCGATTCAAGAAGATACACTAGCAAACTCAACACTAGATTCAGAAGAAATTACAGAAGTTAACTTAAGAAGTGGAAGAGTTCTACCTCCGAGAATGGGTCCAAAGGACAAAGGAAAGCAGGTGGTTGTTCGGGAAGAACCAACCCCTGCGAAGAAATACCCATTCAAGAAGAAGCCGAGACACACGGAAATAAAGTGGACTACAACGTGCTAGCCCATCTTAGGAAACTACCGCCAGACCGAGCATCTACGACACCCTCATCTTATCAAAGGAGATGAGAGAAGCTCGATCAAGGCCTTACTCGATCCGGAAATTTGCTTGGCTCAAATGGCCGGAGATTCCTTAGATGAGGTTTGCTCGTTAAAGGAACAACGAGGTGTTACCTTCACGGACAATGACCTATTACTTGGGACGACGAGACCACAACCGACCGTTGTACATTTCGGTTACAATCGGGAAGTTTACACTCTCCGCAGTATTGGTGGATCCAGGAGCATCGATCAACATAATGAGTCTTCGAACACTAGCATATTTGGAAATTGATGCTCGCGAGCTCGAAGCCGACAAAATGTTATTAAGAGGATTCAACCAGAAAGGAGAAAGAGCCCTCGGATCAATAACACTACTAATGAAGACCGGTGACTTAGCAAAGACAACCGCAAAATTTCACATAATTGATTCAAAAACATCGTTCAACGCTCTACTGGGCCGACCATGGATACATGAAAACAGGATGGTACCATCATCTCTACATCAATGCATCAAATACTACGATGGAGGGGAACAGTGCATCAAAGGTGACTTACAACCATTCTCCGTTCATGAAATTGGAATCCATGAAGATGCAGCTTATTATGCACCTCCGAAGAAAACAATCTTCTCCAGAGATACCATAACGAATGAAGCAAAGAAAGTTTGGGACAACGAAGAACCCGAAGTTCTAGTCCAACGATCACTCACCACTCCCTTACGGCGAGATGGTGAAGGTTTCTCCACAACTCGCATCCGAGGTCGAGGCCGGGGACGAGGTCGTGGCAGAGACGTTAGGACAGTTGGACGGAGGAAACCAGCCATCAATGTTGATTGGGAAGACAGTTCTGAAGAAGAAAAAGAGATCAAGCAAGAAGCAGCGACAATAAGTCGGAAGAAGCCACAATTTAAGATCTCTCTCGAAGATGAGAAGAACGAAGAATACAAATCTATGTACGAGAAGTTTAACCACTATGTACATACTATGACCCTAAGCCCGATCCATTCTAATAAGGTCGAGGGTATGGTGGTCAAAGAGGTACGTAGCGGCGGTGCAAAGCCAATCAAATTCTACTGTGGTGCTCCTTCCACCAAAACTGAAAATAATGTACAATTTGAAGATGTCACTTCATCAGAATTAATGGAATTACCTTTTGAGTGGTACTCTCCCTGTGTTCAAAATTTAATTCAGCGTGGTTTCTTACCTCGACAATGGACAAAAGGCCAATCACAACATTTTGAAAAATTATGGAATAACTCCGGTCGTCCACCCAATTCAAAGCATGGTCTTGGATTCGGCAAAGTAGGATCAGTTGGCGATACTGAATTTTGCTTGGTTGTCACTTGCGAGTCTAATGAAAACTGCATGGAAACTACAGAAGAATTTGAAGATTTACAAATTGGAGACGCTCCACCAGAATTCGAAGAAGAAATTAATTCTACAATAGATGAGTTAACGGAAGTTAACTTAGGTACTAGCGAAGAGCCTAGACCTACCTTTGTTAGCTCCTTGCTCAATAAAGAAGACTCCGAAGAAATAATCAAGTTATTATTGGAATTTAAAGACTGTTTTGCTTGGAACTATGACAAGATGCCAGGATTAGCTCCAGAGGTCGCAGTCCATAAGCTAGGAGTGGATCCTACTTCTGTCCTAGTCAGACAAGGTCCCAGAAGAATGCGTCTAGAAATCGAACAACAAGTCATAGCCGAAGTTAAAAAGCTAATAGACGCCAAATTTGTCCATGAAGAACAATACCCGACTTGGTTAGCCAATGTGGTACCAGTCGAGAAGAAGAATGGTCGGATCGGAATTTGCGTGGATTTCGGAGATTTAAACAAGGCATGTCCAAAAGATGAATTCCCTCTACCGATCCCGAATTAATGATCGACATTGCTTCAACACATGAGATATTCTCATTCATGGATGGATCTTCGGGATACAACCGGATAAAAATGGCTCCGGAAGATGAAAAGCTTACGACATTCGGAACGCAGATCGGAGTATATTGCTTACACGGTGATGCCATTCGGATCGAAGAACGCAGGAGCTACATACCAGAGAGCGATGACAAGAATTTTTGATGATCTCATCCACAATCAAGTTGAATGCTACATGGACGATGTGGTCATCAAAAGCAAAGTAAAGGAAAACCATTTGTATGATTTGAGAATTGTTTTCGAACGATTAAGACAATTTAACCTTAAGATGAATCCCTTAAAATGCGCCTTCGGCGTCACCTCCGGGAAATTCTTAGGATTCGTTGTCCGACATCGTGGAATTGAAATCGACCGGAAAAGATTAAAGCTATCTTAGAAATGCCGCCTCCCAAAACCTTAAAGCAACTACGATCTTTTCAAGGGAAGGCGGCATATCTTCGACGCTTTATCTCGAACTTGTCGGGTAGGTTTCGACCTTTCTCGGCATTAGTTAAAAAGGACGCCAAATTTATTTGGGAAGAGAAATGCTGGAAGGCCTTCGAAGACATTAAACAATATTTAATGACACCTCCTGTCTTAGCGAGCCCCGATCTCGGGTAGACCGTGATACTTTATACCGCGGCTTCGAGACGACTCTCTCGAGCCTGATTGGCAGGGTCGATGATGAGGGTAAAGAAAATGCTCATTACTACCTAAGCCGTCGTTTACTTCCGACGGAAATAAGGTATCCCGCAATTGAAAAGCATTGTTTGGCCTTGATCTTCTCCGCTCAAAAGCTCAGGCACTACATGCTTTCTCATAAGGTCGACTGATCTCGAAATTTAATCCATTGCGATACTTGATGACTCGTCCAACGCTTTCCGCGGACTTGCCGGATGGTCGATGATATTATTGCAATTCGATATAACTTTCGTGCCTCTTTGTGCCGTAAAGGGACAAATCTAGCGAACTTCCTTGCAGCACACCCTTTGCCGGCGAATCTCCTCTCGATGACGACTTGCCGGATGAACAAATAATGAGCTTAGAAGACCACGATGATCGACGTTGGGAATTATATTTCGACGGAGCATCTTCGGCACACAAAGACGAAGAATCGCAAGTGATAGTGCCGTAAGGCGAGGGATCGAATTAATCTTTATAACACCGGAGCGGGGATGTTAAGATACTCTTACCACTTGACGAACCATGTACGAACAACGAAGCGAGAATACGAAGCCCTCATAACGGGACTGGAATTAGCTATTCAAATGGGGATAACGGACATCAACATCTATGGGGATTCACGGTTAATCATTCAATAGATCGCCGGACGGTACGGAATTTTAAAACCAAGACTCGAGCAATACTTCCGAGTATGCCATACAAGTTGTTGGAACGGATTCCGAATGTGACGATCTACAAAATTCCTCGGAAAGAAAACGCTTTAGCGGATGCGTTAGCCCGCCTCACAAAAGAATTTGCTGCTTGTAGGATGAGTCGATGGAAGTGTCGGTTCACGGACGTCGGGTCCTACCACGGCTCGACATAGACACAATACACAAATCGGAAAAGAAAAAGGATCAGTTGCAGCAGTGACAAAAAACACAGAAGATTGGCGACAGCCATTAATAGACTACCTACAAACAGGAAAACTACCAGACGATAGGTCGCTAGCCCATCAGATTAAGAGAAGAACTTTGTCTTACGCATTAATAAACAATACATTATACAGAAGGTCTTTCGATCAAATGTGGCTAAGATGCCTAAGCGGGTCCGAGGCTCGTGAAATCGTTAAAGAGGTACATTCAGGACTCTGTGGCGCTCACCAGTCGGGTCCGAAGATGAAAATGAAAATTAAAAGATTAGGGTACTACTGGCCCTCGATGATGACCGACCGCATGAAAATCGCCAAGAGCCGTCACCAATGCCAAGTGCACGGAGTGGTTCTACACCAACCTCCAAATGTGCTACATCCGACAATTGCATCGTGGCCATTTGAGTGTTGGGGCACGGATATAGTGGGTCCGATAGAACCACCATCTTCAAAAGGACATCGTTTCATTCTTGCGGCTACGGATTACTTTTCCGAGTGGGCAGAGGCGCTCCACTCGTAGAAGTGAAAGCACACCACGTGCTACGGTTTTTAAGAACCAAGTTGTCTACCGTTTCGGAGTGCCGCGCGGGATCATCTCGGATAATGGGCCGGCATTCGAAGCACACAAATCAACAATTTTGTCGGGAGACACGGAATCGACGGCGATATTCGACAATTTACTACCCAAGAGCAAACGGCTCAGTCGAGGCTTTTAATAAAACTCTCGTTCAAATTTTAAAGAAAACTTTGGACGATAATAAGAGAAATTGGCACGAGAAGTTATTAGAAGCCTTATGGGCCTACGGACAACCTTCGAACTCCTACTCGAAGCTACACCTTACGCTCTGGTATATGAGTCCGAGGCAGTGTTACCCTTAGAGGTTCAGCTTCCTTCACTCAGAATTGCAGTTGCGAACAAAATCACGACAGAAGAGAATGTCAAATTACGACTAGAAGAATTAGAAAGCCTGGAAGGGAAAAGACTTGTAGCGCAACAGAATTTAGAACTATACCAAGCTAAGATGGTTCAAGCCCATGACAAACTGGTCCGCCCGAGAACCTTCAAAGTTGGTGACTTAGTTCTCGTTCTCAAAAGACCTATTCTTGCACACCGCAAGATAGGAGGAAAATTTGAACCCACTTGGGAAGGGCCGTTTGTGGTTGAAGCAGTATACTCAGGAGGCTCCTACCAGCTAGTGAATTGCCAAGGAGAACGACATATGCTTCCGATCAACGGACGATACTTGAAGAAGTATTACGCTACTTGATGTTTCAAAGGAATGAATTCTTCATCCCTAGAAGCACGGGCGAAGTAGTTACTTATGACTGGGTCCGAACCCAAAAATAATAAAAAAATATGCTAAAATAAATAAAATCATGAATAATAAAGTTTTCCTTGTTTTCTCTTCCATATCAAAATCTCTTTCCTGATCTTATCCCACTTCATTCCTGTTAAATTTAAAAATGTAAGAGTAATAAAAAAAAACTCTGTCTTTAATAAACATTTTCTTAATGTTCTTGTTCTTAGTACAGCCCCTGATCCTTTTCCTTATCTTTTCGCGAGGAAATGTCGAACGGGCGGTTGGTCTCGAACTTTAGAAATGGCGTAAGCCTTGCACTCGACGAAAAGAGGGTGAAAGATGGAGCGATAATGAGATTGACTCGGACTTTACACCGGCGAGCTCGCAATACGAGGAAAGTGATCGGGTCCCGGTTGATCGAGAGGAACCGCCCGATCGGACGATAATGAAAGTGGGTGGTCCAAGCCACCAATCCAAAGGACGAAGAAAAGGAAAACAAACACTGAAGAAGACAAGAAAATCAAATCTGTAGTTGCCACAGCAGAGGGCAGGCTTGTCAGCGCCGCGCCCATAGAAATTCAGGAAGTACGAAGAGCTACTCTCACGGCAACTCAACGAAGAAATAAAAATCGTTGTATCCGCAAGAAGTTAACTAAATTAGCCGCGGACCAGCGCGACGAGGCTGTTGCTACTGCCAGTACATACACTTCAAGGACACCGGTTCACCAGGAACCTGAAGAAAGGAGGCCAGCTCCTAGGATAACAGAAGAGACCAGGGAAATCTCAAGAAGATCAGAAGAAAGAAGGCTACCACGCCACCAGATAGAGCCACCAGTAATGCATAACCTTGTTGCAGAAGCAACCCTGGAGGATGTCCCGACGGACATCATCCCCGAGGAGCCGAGGTATGCAGGAGAACATGAAGGGATTGAGCCGTATATCCCACAATAAGTCACCAGGCCCCGCCATTTGCGGATTATTCCGTAATACGAGCCGGAAAGAATGCGGAATGTCGAAAAGAAAACTTTTGAATACTTCGAGAGAATCAGAGGCGGGAGGATCAATATACTAGAAGGCCTCGAGCTACATACAGACGTGTTCTCAGAATACGAACAACAACAAATCGTGGACTGCATCCGGGATTTGAAAAGAATGGGCCGAGCGGGCAGCCTAAGAGAAAACACTTACTCGAAACCCCGGAGATGGATGCCAGGTAAAGGTAGAATTAGAATACAATGCGGATGCTGCTACAACTTCGCAGAAGACAGGAAGGGAAACCCACCGGGAATACTCCATCATGGCCAGGTGGATCCAATGCCATTAGTCATTAAAAGGATGGTAAAGAGAATGATAACATGGAGGGTACGCGCCACAGATTGCATACCCAACAAGTTGCATCATTAACATTTACAAGAAGGGTGATCGCATACCCCGCACATAGATCACCACGACTTTGTCGGACCTTTCGCACGGTTTCTTTTCCGAACGAGTGTAATATCATGTTCGGATCCGACCTCCGGATAGCGAGGCCCGAGTGAGTTCCGAGGGCCGGTAAGATACCATTACCGGTAGGTTCCGTCATGATACCGAAGGGCAACGGAGCAGATGTCGCTAATCATTGCATACCAGGAGTACCAGTGAAGCGGATCTCAGTTACTTTCAGAAGGATGGAAGACAGGAAGACACCTTACCCCTTCCAGCCAGACTCGGATCTAGAGAGCCTCCGGCATTACGAGCTGTGAGATACATGGAAAATATCACACCTCCAACTTACATCCATACGGCATCCTTGCCTAGGATGGCTTGGAAGGTGATGTTATTGATCATGTACTTCACTATTCAGACATGGATTTCTGACAGATGCCTTTTTAGATGGATCAACAAAGATCATACATAGTCCGTTTTGAGTCTACATAGATTGTGTGAGATGTATTCCAGATCGGGTTGTATGATGTATCTTCAACATGATTGGAATGAAAGTGACCATATCACATTTTTGGCCTTCACCTCTTTTGTGCAAGTTGACTGAGAGACGCCATTAAAGTTAAATGAACTTCGAACAAAGAACAGAAAAGAGAAAAAAAAAGAATAAAAGAAAACTTCCCTTAAAAATCTAAGAATGATGAACACCAAATTCACATGAACATTAAATAAACGATAAAATGAATTTGAATCGTTAAAGGACAAACAAAATGAACACAAATTTCAAATCAAATCTCAATCAAAATTCAAATTCAATCTTTCCAGATTTCAAATCAAATCTCAATCAAATGTCAAATTCAACTTTCCAGATTCCAAATCAAATCCCAATCAAATTTCAAATTCGATCTTCCAGATCTCAAATCAAATCTCAATCAAATTTCAAATTCGATCTTCCATATCTCAAATTAAATCTCAATCAAATTCAAACTCAACCTTCCAAATCTAAAATCCAATCCGTTCTATTCTCTCCCTTGTATCGGATGGAAGAGGTTGATTCCATTGACACGGATCGAATCTGATGGCGATGAATTGTATCCAATCCAAACCAGCAACATTCGATCAACTCTTTTGAATGGGATATGTAGCATATACATATTCCCTCCTAATTTGTTTCTTTCCACAAAATCTCTTACAACTTTCATGAAATTCTTGAAACACCAAAATCCCACATTGCAAATCTTTGCAAAATCAATTACACATCAAAATTCAAACTTTTGGAGTTGAGAATTTTACATCCGAGACTGCATTGCTTTAGGATCCTTTCCCTATCGCAATGAAATACATCAAAATCAAATTCTTGGGGTTGAGGATTTTACATCCGAGACTGCATTGCTTTAGGATTCTTTCCCTATCGCAATGAAATACATCAAAATCAAATTCTTGGGGTTGAGGATTTTACATCCGAGACCGTATTGCTTTAGGATTCTTTCCTATCGCAATGAAATACATCAAAATCAAATTCTTGGGGTTGAGGATTTTACATCCGAGATCGCATTGCTTTAGGATCCTTTCCCTATCGCAATGAAATACATCAAAATCAAACTTTTGGGGTTGAGGATTTTACATCCGAGACTGCATTGCTTTAGGTTCTTTCCCTATCGCAATGAAATACATCAAATTCAAACTTTTGGAGTTGAGGATTTTACATTCGAGACTGCATTGCTTTAGGATTCTTTCCCTATCGCAATGAAATACATCAAATTTAAACTTTTGGGGTTGAGGATTTTACATCCGAGATCGCATTGCTTTAGGATTCTTTCCCTATCGCAATGAAATACATCAAATTCAAACTTTTGGAGTTGAGGATTTTACATCCGAGACTGCATTGCTTTAAGATTATTTCCCTATCGCGATGAAATACATCAAATTCAAACTTTTGGGGTTGAGGATTTTACATCTGAGACTGCATTGCTTTAGGATTTTTTCCCTATCTCAATGAAATACATCAAATTCAAACTTTTGGAGTTGAGGATTTTACATCCGAGACTGCATTGCTTTAGGATTCATTCTCTATCGCGATGAAATACATCAAATTTAGACTTTTGGAGTTGAGGATTTTACATCTGAGACTGCATTGCTTTAGGATTCTTTCCCTATTGCAATGAAATACATCAAAATCAAACTCTTAAGGTTAAGAATTTTACATCCAATACCGCATTGCTCTGAGATCTCTCCTCATTGTAATGATTCAATCCAATCAATTCAATTTTCTTTTGAGGTTGAAGATGTTACATCTAAAACCACAAAATTCCAATTCTCATTTCAAATCAAATCCCTTCAAATTAATTTTAACAAAACTTCGATCTAAATTGAAACTCAAACTAAAATCTAAGCTCACACATCAAAACTTAAACTGAAACAAAATAAAATCTAAATTGAAATTCCCCCATCATGTGATTTGGAATTCACCTCCTTTTCCTTTCCCCAGCGAGAGTTCAGGGATCTCCAGTCTCAGAGATATACTTGACACTCCCCGCGAAACTCTTCTACTTTGTCCTAAGCTTGTCACTTGGACGTTTGTGTTGGTTTTGTTGATCGCTTCGGTCAACACCAATACGCGCGGTGTCCTCCGTCGGCTCACCACACCTATTGGGGGTCCATTTGTTGACCTCATTTTCGATGAGGTCTTCTCTTCTTCTTTTTAGTACTTAGGATCTAGCCTTAGGCTTTTCCTTTGACTATCTTAGAGGATTAGAATTGGGACCCACCACTTAGAAATTCAAACCACTTCTTAACTCCCTGCAAACTCCACAAACTTGATTGTAGACCCCTAATCACCTAGAGGGTTGAAATCAAATGTGGAAGTTTAAAGGATGGGTTCCTATAGGGCTCTTTGGCCTTAGGATTGCCCTGGGTGGCCTGGTCTGGTGAAGGGTTGACTTACACACACACTACACCTACACACTACACTTTCACACACCTCCTAAAACCACACCCATACCCAACTTGACCTCCTGACTCATGTAGGTGATCCACATGGATGGTCCTTAACCCCTAAGCCCTTGGCTAAGAGGGTTAGGACAACATGGTGGATGCCTCAAATGAGTCCCCTCATAGCTCATGTGGGCTTGATATGCCTTCAAGGCTCAATCAAAATGATTTTATTCCACTTACATTTACCCAATCTTCAATTTTCCAAATTTTCAATTTTTGACCCCCGGGACCCTACACCCACCCGCCTAGCCTACCCAAAACCCTTGAAATCACCCAAATTTTTCAAAAAATCCCAAATCACCCAAAATTCCTCAAAACCAATCCCAAACATTTCCACATTACTCAAATTGATCATTCATAGCCAAAAATATCAAAAATTCCAAAAATACCTCCCAATACCCTCCAAATACCCAAAATACCCTTCTTGACCCAAAAATCCAAAAATTCAGAAAATTCCCAGAAAATTCCAAAAAATCCCAAATATTCCCAATTTCATTTTATTCAACTACATCATGGGCCAATTTCGTCAATTTACCATACTTTTGTCAAAACCCCCAATTTGACCCATTATAACCCTAAGTAAACCCAATGTCAAACCAAACCTACCCAATTGACCCAAATTCTGGTCCAATTCAATTCTAAACTTCAATTCAACATTCCCAACACCAATCTAGACCAAATCGAAGTCCAATTTGATTGACATTTGGGTCCAATTTCACTTTTGGCCTTAAAGCCCAATTTGGACCCATGACCCAAACCTAACCCAAACTCACCCAATTCTACTCCAATTAACCCCAAATCTTTTCCAAACCTCCCTTAATATCCCTACAAACAAAACCTTAACATGATTTGCCCAAAATTTAGACCCAAACCCCACTCAAATTCAACCCAAAGCTAAAAGGCCCAATTTTGACCTAAACCCAAACCTAACCCAAATAAGCTCAAACCCCAAAATCAAAACCCAACCAAAGCCAAAACCTCTTTGAAACACTCCCATAAACATTTCCCAACATTTATTTTACATCAATTTCAACCCTAGCCCAACATTGGCCCAAGTTAGCCCAATTTGACCTATATTGGCCCATTCACCCAAGAAGCCCAAATTCAACCCAATTCAAACCCAAATCACTCCCAATTTGCTTCAAATCACTCATGACACATCTATGAACTAAACACAACATTTTTTTGGCCCAATCCTTCACAAAATTCCCATCCATAAATTTATTTTTTTTTAAACCAAAAGCCCACTTTCTTAAACCTTCCTAAAAGCCCAAATTTCATGCTAAAGCCCATATGACAAATTCGTCTCATCATACCCTTAATTAAAATCAATCCCTAAGTTTCAAAACTCATCATGAAGCCATTCCAAGTTAAGCCCCATACAAATTCCCATCAAAATACCAAAATTTTCTTAAACCCATTTCCATGAAATTGACTTAACTTTTCCCAAGCCAAAGATGAGCCATGAAGCCATGCATGAGCCACATGGGAGCCATGAGAGTCATGAAATCTACTTTCCACCTCACCATACCCAAGATGGCAAGAGGAGGAGGCCCTTTCCATATTCTCTTAAGAGTGATTAACCACTTCCATGACTCCACTAAACCATGCTTAAACTTAATTGTACTTGGATTGTGAATTGACCCCACTAATCAAGCTGATCCAAGTGACTTTCCCTTCAGCCTAAATTGGCCTTGGAGGGTGGACCTAACCCAAAACCAAGGGTTGACCCATTTAAACCCAAAACTAGCCCTTTCCCATTCCATTTTGATTCGAACCCTTTACACATGTCCATGGCGATTGATCTGCACAAACCTCCAGACCACGACCCACTGGACTCGAGGGTGACCCATGCTCGCCGACCAGCCGCTGGTCACCGGAAAACACCATGGACGAGACCTTGGGAGGAGCCAAACTTTGGAATTCCACCTTCTTCGAGTCGCCCCATGCCCAATGGCCACCATGGTCGTTCTTCCCATGCCCGAGGCAGCTGATCCCAACCCTTGGCCATCCCTGTGAGGCTCTCCGGCCACCTCTATTTAAACCCGACCCCCTCACGGCCATGAAGGAGAGTTGCACAAACCTTGCCGAAACTGCGCCAAAATTGCTCCAAACCCTACTCCATACTTAGAGCGAGTTGATCCCGAGTGTCGATTTGCCCTAATCCCCGCCGCAGAATCCGATTTCTCGGCCGAAATTTCACCCAAAACCGGGACACTTTGCCACGGTGAGCCAATCCTCAAATTGATCGGTCCTACACCTTCATTGGACCAAGAGGAGAAGTTTCCACCGAAAGCCCCATCTTCAGGCCACCCAGTTGTTCCAGCCTCCAAGTTTTGTGATCGGCTGTGGTCACTTTCATAGCTAGGCAATTCACCAGACTAGGAGACTTCATCTGGAGCTTGCTGGGATCCAATCGAAGATGACACAACCCTCAGATTGAAGCCACACTTCTCTGAGCAAAGGTATGATCTAATTCTTCATCCCGAGCTTCTGAAGATTCTCCATTTCAAATGCTTTAATTTCAATGCATGATCACCGTATAGATGTGTTTGTCTCTTCAAGACGAATCCATAGATCATAAGAACACGAAAATCCGTTAAGTATTGAGTGAGATATTAGGGATTTAGTGTGGACGGCTCTCGGGTGAGGACGCTTGGGGACGATGAACGGATGTCGTTAATTTAATACACGCACGGACGGACGGCCAGGATCGCGCCGGAGCACTGAGTCTGATGGCGGCGTCGAATCAGAGAGCGCCACGCGGCGTTTCGGAGCTGCCAAGGTTGACGCGGCGCCGCGTGGATAAATAGAAAATTAGGGTATTTTTTTATTTATTTAATTCCCTAAACTTCAAAAATCCATAACTTTGTGTAGAAAAATCATAAAAATAAAATAAAAATACCCTCTTGCTCAGTGAACAGAGGAGAATAATCTGGAAAAGAAATAATTTAATTTCATCAAGTATTTTATTTTTAATAATTTATTTACCCTCTGCATTATTTTAATTCTCCATGCATATAGGAAATTCACCATGGCATGAGACCATAGGGCTTTTGAAGCCTCCGAATTTGGGAACATTCCCTGAATTTTCCAAAGTCAGAGGCCATCCCTATGAGGAGTTATTGATTTTTCAAATTCATGTTACTGTTTTGAGTATTTTAAATCCAATAATTAGCATGTTGTGAAATAAATTCTAGGAAAATTTGGTGATGTCTCTTATGACCAGATGACCCTAGGAAAAATAGGTTTTGAATTAATTCACTTAGAATAACCCTAATTGGCTTAAACACCCAAAATAGCTCCTTAATTAATTAGAGCTAATCATACATCAAATTGACTTGAAATCAATTCTCCACTGACCTTTAGGATCAAAGGAACCCACAATAAAAATTTGAATGGGTTGATTAAGTCATTTAGCCAATTTAAACATTAAAAATTCATAACTTTCAAAATACTTTTCAAAAATTCACCAAATTGGTTTTAGAGCCTCTCTGATATTAGGGGAATTTAGGAAAATTAAAATTTCAATTTTCTAAAAAAATTGATTTTTTGGTATTATTTTAATATTTTAATAATTAAAAAATAATAAAAATCACAAAAATAAAAAAATTCACCAAAATGTCACATTTTGAATTTTAATCACTTAGGAATAAACCCCATATTTTTCTTAGGTCTATTTAATGAGATATTAAATTTTAAAGCCCTAAGGTAATTTTAAAATTAAAAAAATATATATTTCTAATATTTCTACTAAAATAATTCTAATAAATCATAGAAAAATCAGAAAATTGTAAATATTGAGTCTCTGATTTCCTTGATATCAGAGAGATTTTTGAAAAATATAAAATTCATTTTTCAACCTTTATTTTATTTTTAAATTAATTAATACTATAAAACTCAAAATAATTATAATAAAAATAATATAATTCAAAAAATCACCAAAATTGGTCCAAGTGGTCCTCTGGTCATTAGGAATGTCCCATAATTTTCTTAAGGACAGAAACTTTCCCTTGGTCATATTATTAAATTTTCCTTGAAAATCCTTATTTTCTACCAAAAATAATTACATAAATAAATTAAATACAGAAAAATCACATTTTCTCCTCTCATGTCTTTATTGACATATGAGTGAAGTCACATAAAAATTTCAAGTTCATTTAAGCTCAATTTAGTGAGTTATGAAATTATTAAGCTTGAAGGGCAAAATAGTAATTAAAAATTTTAACCCTTAATTAAAACTTTAGGTTTAATAAAATTAAAGGGTAAAATATTTGATCTTAATCTGATTTGGATGATTGAAATTTAAATAATTAAAGGGTAGAAACCTATTAAACAATTTAAAATTGATTAAAATAAACCTTAATAAAATAATTAATTAAATTTGGAAGAATAATAAAGTTGGGATTATTAAATAGGGATATTATTAGGAAGAAATTTATTCTTTGATCTAAAGATCCCTAAATTAATCATATTTAATCCCCAATTAAAATGATAATTCAAATTTAAGTTTTAAAATGTTAAAGGACCTAATCATTAAAATCAAATTAAAGTCAAATTATTAAACTCTTTTTAAATTTTCAATTAAATTAAAATTAAAAATAAAATTAAGTTAAAGATTAAATTAAATTAAATCAAACAAATTAAATTAATTTAAATTAAATTAAATCAAATAAATTAAATTAAATTAAATTGAACAAATTAAATTAAATTGAATTGAATTTAATTAAAATTAAATTAAATTAATTAAATAAAATTAAATTAAAAAAATAATTAAATTAAATTAAATTAAACTAAATTAAATTAAATTAAATCATATTAAATTAAATTAAATTAAATTAAATTAAATTAAATTAAAAAAATAAAATCAAGTTAAAATTAAAATTAATTTAAGTTAATTAAATTAAATTAAAATTGAAGCTAAACCAAATTAAATTAAATTAAAGTTAAAATTAAATTGAATTAAAAAATAACATAACCTAAGACATGAAGAAAATAAATATAAAGCAACTTGAACACTATTCCAAATTTAAATCCGATAACTGAAATTAAACTAAATCACAAACCATTTGAACACCAATTTGCCCTCGAAAGCTTTGGTTACCATAACTCCTAAACGAACGTTAAATGAAATGTTACTTCACTTATAGGATATTCAAATGTCCTAGTTCACTGAGTAAGATAACAACAAAACTTAACTAAACCTCGGACGATTAATTCATTTGTATAATTAAATTCATTTGGACTTAAAACAATCCTAGCAATATTGAAAAGATGTTTAAGATTCTTCTTAAGCACTTCCTCAATATGACGGGATGTTTATAAGAACAACTAAACTTAATTGTTCTTTGATGAAGAAAATTATCTTCAAACCAAAACACAAGGAACCTAGACGTCATAGGAAATGACTAGCTATAGGATTAGGAATTTGGTAGAAAACCATAACCCTTCCCTTAGCTTTACCTAGGAACTTGCTTAAATATTCTAATTGTGTTTTAAGTGCGGCTTAGGATGACGGGAAGACCCTCCAGGTACGCTTTTATTTTATTGCGATTTACTTTATTGCAATTTATTTAATCGCATCGCACTTACTTTTCTTGCATGATAAACAACTTGTTGCATGAAAACCCACACCTTTAGGATAGTCCCTAAAACTGAAACCAAAACTAAATTAAAATTCATTGCAAGATAAAATTCACCGCCACAACATTTCAAAATATAAAACAACTCGAAATTTAATCACAAACAGGAACACAAAGCTGCAATTACAACTAAATTAAAAACATCTTGTTGGATGATTGGGAATACTCGGGATGATGTAACCTACGTGTTGCTAACGGGATTTCCACGGTCTAAATGAAAGTGTGGAACTCATTCAGTTGAGTTTAGCAAATTCATCTGAACTAAGTGAATCCGATAAAAATAACGATGCCGGAAGGATGGAACCGTGGGATCTTAACCGGTGTTGTTATAATCAACTTTAAGATTTGTTTTAATTAAAATATTGAAAACAGTTGGACATTAAGATTTTCTCTAAACCAAAACACTTTTCTCATCTCCTGATTTATGACTTCTATAACTAAACATCTGCAACAAGGAGCTCGGAGCATGGTGGGCAGCACGACCATCGTCATCAGCAAAACTTTAATCTACATCAGCAAAACCATTCTTAGAATTAAATAACTAAGCCATAGGATTTCGAGGTAGTTTGCCTAGTGCAACATAAATCCTCAACCTTTTGTTAGGCATTTGCATTGCAAATTAAGCCCTAACCGATTTTAGGATTCCGAGGTAGTCGTTCGGTACGACATAAACCCTCATATCTTCAAGGCTATTTGTATGATTTTATCATACGAATATAAGTTCTAATTAATTAAAAATTGGCAAGATCAAAACATTAAATAAATATTAGGACTTTCCTAAATCCAAAGCCTAACAATAGGACAGTCGGGAAGTTGCCAAGATTCCTCTTAGATCTTCAGCTTCCCCTACCTTTCTTCCTTTGAATTCCCAAAATAAAATGTTCCAAATTTGATCCATTCCCTATTGAAATTCCAAAATTCAATCCCTTGAAAACATAAACTTTGAAATTCTTGAGAGCAGAATTACTGATTATTATCGAGAGTTTTCTTAGGTGATTCCCGTCACTTAAGATGTAATTAATTATAGGGGCTTGCCCTTATAGGGAATTTTAAAGAACCCAGGTAATATAAACCATGTTTAATGCTTTCATATTAAGCAGGGGAATTTGTCGGCTTATAAAATTGGTTGGAAGACCAAACGGATGTCACAAACCTTTCTAGTTTATCTAATCGAGCCCCATTATCAAGCAGTGTGTCTATTCTTCGGGATATATACACGGTTTGTGGTGCGGTGCTTGTTTATGTGAACTATTTGGGATGTGAAATCAGTTTGATTTCATATCTTAAAATTTTCAAATTTAAAATTATTTTCAAAATCAAATACTAATTTTCAAATTATTTATTTAAATTAAATTTAAAATATAAAATTCGCCGACAATTTTTGTTAGGCGACCCCCTTTTCAAAATAAAATATACCGACCTAAAAATATGCCGACAAGATATTGCATTGTTTTCATGAATGATGGCTATTTTTTTCAGATTTACTCTATCTGCAGGCCATTGGAAATTATTTGTTGCCATTTCTTCGATTAGTGCGTAAGCTTCATCAAATGGTTTAGACATTAATGAACCTCAATGAAGAAGTATCGATGATTGATCTTAAAGATCCCACTAATCCATTATAAAAGGTTTGAATAATCGACCAATCACGGTAGTGCATGATGTGGGCATTTTCTAAGAAGTTCCTTAAATCTCTCCCAAGATTCATATATTGATTCTCCATCTATCTGACAAAAAGAAGTTATATCATTTCTAAACTTAGCAGTTTTAGATGGTGGAAAATATTTGGATAGAAATTTTTGTGATAATTCTCCCCAAGTTTTAATAGATCCAGGTGCTAACGAATTCAACTACATTTTAGCCTTATCCCTTAATGAAAAAGGAAAAAGTCTAAGTCTTATAGCATCGTCAGATACTCCTTGATATTTAAAAGTAGCACAAAGTTCTAGAAAACTAGCAAGATGTAAGTTAGGATCTTCAGTAGGTGAACCACTAAATTGATTGTTTTGTACCTTTTGGATAATTGCAGGTTTAAGTTCAAATGAATTAGCAGCTACATCAGGGTTTTGAATAGTTAAATGAATTTCATCTGATGTAGGGTTGGCATAATCTCTTAATGGTCTTTGTTAGTTTATATTTTGAATTTCAGGAATATTAGCCATTTGTGTTAAATTTATAGTTTATTTCTTTTGTTTTCTAATTCTTTTAATTGTACGCCCTAATTCAGAATCGTAAGGTATTAAATTTTCGTTTCCAAATTTGTGCATACAATTTTAGAATAGATATTAAATTTAATTTATTATGATTATTTTAAAATAGTCCGTTACTCTAGTAAATTTTTCTTACTTTCCCCGGCAACGGCGCCAAAAACTTGGCCCACAAATTTATATTATGATATTTTAATTTGATTGCAACGAAGCCAAAAACTTGACCCCGCTATATTATATGTATAGAATTGTAATTGTTTATGTTGTGGATGCTACGCAAGTATACGTATCGTATCAAGTAATACAGGGCTCTAGTGGAGTCCTGGTTATCGATCCCACAGGGAAAGAGAAAATTAAATAACAGGTAATTTTAAAATAATAATAATAATAATTTTAAAATAGTATACGAAAATTTAGAGTTCTAAATTTAAGCGCAATAAAGTAAACTAAGTATTCTAATCAGGTAACTTATCTAAGTAGAAAATTAATACAAATTGCAAATGCAGGAAATAAAACTAATTGCTAAATAAGTCTTAACTATTCAGAAAAAGTATCTTTCCCCTTGTTTAGAAATTTAAGTGATTGATGAATTTAAATAGATAATGTTAAGGTATTGTGACAAATAGGAGCATTCCTATTCTTTACCCTTTGGTCCGGTGTAAAGAATATTGACTAATCCTATGTTTGATTACCGAATTTGTGCTTAGGCTGGAAGGATACCGATCGCCACTTCAGAGCTCCCACGTTCCCCTCGCCGAGGGCTAACATCTACACTTCAGCTCTCAAACAATAGGACCGAATTGAATATTTTAGTCTCTCACACTAAAATGTTCAATTCTACGCCCAGTGATATTATTTTCCTATTTATTTGCACCTTCCTTCCAAGGCTTTTGAATTTCCCCGAATATCAGATGTAATTTTTACTATAGTTGATAATCAACATATTTTAACAAATCAAATGGCCAGTTTGAAAAGTAAATTAAGTTTTAAGTAAAAATTATCACAATTTATTAATATATAAAAGTACTTCATTTTATTTTCATCAAGTCAGCTTAATTTCATAAACGGGGATAAAGACTAAATAAACTACTCGGAATGCATGGAAACTAAACTAAGCATGGATTTCATTTAAAGTTAAAAACAATAAATACAAATACTTATCTTAATTTATCCCTAGCGGACTCCTCACAGTTCCTTTGACTCTTCCTTCCGAGTCATGACGACGACTCACTAACTCACTAAATACTCACTAAACACTCAAAATAACTCACTTATAACACTTAGAACACAAAGACTGCACACTAAATGACACTAAATAACTTAAAAGTAACACACAAAAGACTTAATTTTGGCTTCTATATATAGAGGTGAGCAAAGGACCAAGAGGTGTGTAAGCATCCCTTCAAAAAATGTCCAGGTTCAATGTATCTGCACCATTTGAACTAGCTCGCCGTCGGCGACGAACTACCTCGCTGTCGGCGAGGCATCTAGAAGATCTTCAACCGCTCTAGCTCGCTGTCAGCGAGCTCCGGCTCGCTGTCAGCGAGACAGTTATAAATTCTTCAGAATTTCTCTTCTCGTAACCTCGCCGTCGGCGGGCTCGATCTCGTCGTCGGCGACTCAGCACAAATTGCATGATTTTGCTCCAAATTCGCTCCTTTTTATGATTTTTGTTTTTATCACCTAAATTCTTCATTCCTGCAATAAAATAAAGAGAATACCCTTCTTTAAAGTGCAATTTCATCAAAAATAGGTATAAATTTCTTAATAAATTTTTCAGCGATCACCTATTTACACTTATCAAATTTTCTAGAACTTTGTGCTACATTTCGCTATAACGATATGTCAGACGATGCTATTAGACTAAGGCTTTCTCCTTTCTCACTGAGGGATAAGGCTAAAATGTGATTATACTCATTAGCACCTGGATCTATTAAAACTTGGGAGACGTTAACTCAGAAATTCTTAACTAAGTATTTTCCACCTTCAAGGACTACTAAACTTAGAAAAAATATTATCTCATTTTGTCAATATGAAGGGGAATCAATATACGAAGCCTGGGAAAGATTTAAGGAACTCCTAAGAAAGTGTCTACACCATGCTCTACCCAATTGGTTAATCATTCAAACATTTTATAATGGGTTAGTAGGATACCTTAGGTCCATTATTGATGCTACTGCCGGTGGATCATTAATGTCAAAATCATTTGATGAAGCGTATGCATTAATTGAAGAAATGACTACAAATGAATTTCAATGGCCCTCTACAAGGGTAAATCATAAAAATGTAGATAGTGTTCATGATACAGATACAATTTTAATTCTTGCATCTCAGATTGCCGCAATATCGAGGAAGTTGGACCAATTTGGAATGAACCAACCTCAATTTACTCTCGTAAGTGAGGAAAGTTCATTAGGGCCTATAATTGATTCTAAATTATCATATGAGACTTTAAATACCATAAACAACCCGTACTCTAACTTTTACAACCCAGGTTGGGAGAACCATCCTAAATTTAACTGGAATCCTACTACTGACGATGGAAACCAACAATGGGAAAATAATCATGCAAATCATAATGGAAGTTGGAATAATCAGGGGAACACAAACTATAGACCTTCATATCCACCGGACTTTAACAATGATCAACAATTTAAGGAAAAGAAGACGTCTATGGAAGAAGTGGTATTGCAAATAGGAAACCAGTTGCAAAGTCAAAATGCTGCGATTAGAAACATAGAGAATCAACTGGGACAAATTGCTAATTCACTTAGCAATATACACCAAGGAACACTTCCTAGCACAATGAGATCAACCCTAAAGAGAACACTAATGAACAAATAGAAGCTGTCCAAATAAAAATTGGAAGAGATATAGAGGATGTGGTTATAAAAGAGAAAGATGTTGTGAGAGAAACAAAGGAAACTAAAAGTCCTGAAGAACATGTTTCTAAGGATCTGGAAAAGTTAATATCTCCAACTAAAATCAGTTTGGAAAAACCACCACCTCCATTTCCCCAAAGACTTAGACAGCACGAATTGGATAAAAAATTTTCAAAGTTCATGAAAATACTTAAGAAGTTAACGATAATTATTCCTTTCACTGAAACTTTGGAACAGATGCCAAGTTATGCAAAGTTTATAAAGGATATATTAAACAAGAAAAGGAAATTTGGGGATTATGAGATAGTTGCACTAAGTGAGGAGTGCAGTGCCATACTTCAGAAAAGTTTTCCTCGGAAACTTAAAGATCCTTGTAGCTTTACAATTCCTTATGCAATTGGAGAAACATTATGTGGAAAAGCTTTATGTGATTTAGGAGTGAGCATTAATGTGATGCCTCTATCTATATTTAGAAGATTAGGTTTAATCGATATTTCTCCCACTATCGTAACCCTATACATTAGTCGATCGATATATCATTTATCCAAAAGGAGTTATAGAAGATGTGCTTGTTAAAGTGGATAAATTTATCTTTCCTTTGGACTTTATTGTATTATATATGGAGGAAGATAAAGAAAATCCAATTATTTTAGGGGGACCTTTCCTTATTACTGGACAAGCTATGATAGATGTGCAAAAAGGAGAGTTGACTATGAATATTAATGATCAGGAAGTAACTTTTGATGTATTAAAGACTGAAATATCCAGCTGAGAGAAAAGATGATGATTGTTTTTGGATAGATGAAATTGATTATCTAAGTAAATACCATTTCCAAGAAAGTTTTGAGAGTAAGTTAACAGATGAGAATGAAATAGACTTTCATGATGATTCAAAAGCATTACTTAGAGAAGACTGTATGTATATTCAGGAGAGGTGTGAAATGATGGACGCTACCAAATATAATGAACTTTTAATTCCATATGTTGAAAAATCTCATGAGCTTAAGATGGATGTACCCCATACAATTTTAAAGCCTATCTTTTTAGGGAATTCATCTACACAACCAGTCTTTATATCTTTAGATACGTCACAATCACAAGAAAAACCTGAATTAAATGATGAACAAGATAAAAATATTGAACTAGGACTTGGAAGAGAATTTGAGGATAAATTTCAAAAGAACTTTGAGTTGAGAAAAGAGGATAAGGATATTGGAAGACCATTGAAAGAAATTTCTAGGGAATTAGAAAAATCTATTTCCTCAACTAAGATAGATCCTCCATCATTTAATAATTATAAAGGGGAAGAACTAGAAGATAACTTGAATCATAAGTGACATAGAAGAATGTGATCCTGAATCTGAATTATCTAAAGAGAATTTGATAAAAAATTTGGAAGATTTTGAAGTATTTTATAAAGATCCATTTCTAATAAATTTCAAGGATGATATTAATATGCAGATTGAAAAAATCAATAGAAGAATATTGGATCTAGAAGGGAATATGAGGAATTATGATATAAATTCATATAAAAATGAAGAGCTGAATGAAAAATTAAAATTTGAGGATTTTATAGGAATCCCTGGATCTGGAAATGATTGGGCGATTGATCGAGGATTACTTAAATGGAATTTTGATCCAGGTGGAATCATTTGTCGGGCTAACGACGTTAAACCAAGCACTTTATGGGAGGCAACCCATAGTTATCAGTTTGCTTTGATTTAGTGTGTTTGATTTAGTGTGCTTGAGAGTCATGATTGTTAGTGATCTATTGTATTTGCTTTATAGTGGATTGATCAGTTTGATTGTTGTTGGTAGATGTTTGGATTATTAGTAGTTTGATTTGATCTTTGTGTGTCACGAGGGAGGTGATTCCTTAACTTGTTATTATGGCTAGAATTGATCTCTTGTAGTTGTTGGATTAATGAGTCCGCTATAACTTAGGTCTCACCCAGACTTAAGTTTTACAAGAGAAATGATGAATTTAAACATTGATAGTTCCATCTTAATTTGTTACTTCTTTTCTCTAACTTTATTTTCATTAGGTAGGAGTCGCGAACCTATTTGATGAACACCATATGGATGATCTTACACTATCTTTATAACTATTAGAGGTGCGTAATTATAAGGATTAGGTGATGCCTGAGATTGGTGCCTAGGAACCAATTTATTAGGGATAATCTTATCATTGGGAGTATAAACTATAAAATCATTTTAAAGTGCCTAATTTACTAGTGTAGTGATTCCGTTAGAAATTGGAAGTAAATTAGTGAGATGTGATGAGTTAAAGGAAAAATTAACCTCATTTATCATTTGTGATTGTATTTGAATTGTGTGTTTATGTATGTGTTACAACTTTATTTAGGTATTGAAGAACATTTTTATATTCCCATGCTGATACATGCTATGCTAGTTAGACTTTGGTTTAGTTAATTTCATTACGGCGTGATTAGTTTAGATTTACTTTCTGCTGCATATTGTTCTGTCCTAATGAATACTTGCAAATGATTTTGATAGACATTTGTGGTAGATAGAATTTCTAAATTGTTTTCTTCCTGCTTATATTTTCTTGTACTGAATGCTTTATATGTTAAAAATTAAGTTTGGGGGTAGGAAGAAAAATAAAATTTTAATGTGAAAATACTTCCTTTTAGAGTAATTTTATTACAAGCATGTTTTAGGCTAGATTTACTTTCTCCTACAGTCATTTTATCCTGATTATGCATGATATGAATTTGATAGGATGTTGTAGTAGTAAGTATATTCAACCTTTACTTTTTCTTCCTGCTACATTTTATGGAATTAATTGCAAAATATTTTAAAATTTAAGTTTGGGGGGAAGAAAAATATTAACTCTTATTTGTTCTTCATTATTATATTTTCAAAAATTATTAGCATAACTTCTGGCAATTGAACCTCGCTTGAGATAACTAAAACTTTTTATTTTAGTTGAATATTATGGAAGGATTGGATGAAACTTTTTAGTAATAAAGGTTAATTTTATAAGGGTAAGATATTTGGTATGAAAGAATTTGATTATAATTAACTATTTAAAGTAAAGAAAACTATATTTTTGAAATGTTAAGAGACTTAAAGTATTGTGTGTTAAGAAGAGATTCTGACTTTATGATGAATAATAAAACTCATACCTAATTATAAAGTAAGGAAGTGTTTCAAGTTTGAACTTTAGAAAGAGGAGAGTGAAGTTCAAAATCATTACAGGCTCTCCAGATATAGTAATCCTCATTTAAAAAAAAAGAAAAGAAAAGAAAAAAAAGAAAAGAGAAAAAAAGGGGGGGATTGAAAATGATCCCGAAAGAAAAGAAAAAAAAAGAAAAAATATTTATGATGAGAAGCTTGAGGAGATGCCTAATCAAATATTGGCTTCACTTCAGCCACTCTAAAGGGAAAACTTGATTTCATTTCTGAATTTATAATTAAAATATTAGCCTACATTCTGATGAAATCTACATGAACTTATTTTTCACATAATCTTTCAAGGCATTCTTAATGTAACGAATTATGGTTTATCTTGAAATAAATAGAAGACTAGACCCCTTAGACTTGATTGCTGAATATTCTTATACCTATAGCGTTAACCTGAGTTACTGAATTTCTTTCTAAAAATCTAACCAATATATTCTTTTGAATGAAAAATTTTAGTGTATTACAGGTGAAAAGTACATTGCTTTGAGTTATATTTTTATGTAGTAAAAGTGTTACTTGAGGACAAGTAACAGTTAAGTTTGGGGGATTTTGACACGCCTAAATATATACACATTTTGCTATATCATTTTATTCATTTTTGATGATATTACACTTTAAAGGAAGGTATGTTGTATATTTTTGGTTTTAGGTACAAGAAATGGTGATTGGAGCAAAAAGAAGCAAAAACGGTGCAATTTGAAACAAAAACGAGCAAGAAATGAAATTCTGCACTGACACATTTCGATAAGTCTTTTGATGCTTAATCTCCATTACACTTATTGCATATTTTTGAATGAGAGTACACTTTAAAGAAAGTTTTTTATGCTTTTTTTGTAGGGCTATCTGTTACGAACGCAACGCAACTGAAATGGGGCGAAACGGAGTTGAAACGGAGCGAAATGGTGGAGCCGCGCAGCAGCCTGCTCTCCGACGGCGAGATCGATCTTGCCGACAGCGAGATTTTCCCGAGACCACCGAAAAGTACCCAAAAAGGCCGCCGACAGCGGCCTCGAACCCGCCGACAGCGGCCCGGACGACCATGAACCGACTTTTTGCGGTTTTGGGCCAATATTTGACGTATTTGGACACTTTTTCGAAGGGGTGGTTAAGGAAACTCTTCGGAATTCGTCCATGCTCTTTAAAAATGGCAAATTTCTGTTAGAAATGTGTAGATTAGAGAGGAGAAAAGTGGAGAAAACTTGGAGGAATGTTTGGGATTCTTAGATTAAGAGTAGAAATGTAGATTTCTACCCTTTTGGAGAGATTAGAGAGGAGATTTTGAGAGAATTTGTAAGAGATTTTGCTAGCATTGCATGGATCGCAGGGAGACTTTATGGGAGAGATCTTCGTCTTTCTTTCAAAGGAAAAAAGCTAAGTATTGTTCTTCATTATCTTATGATTTTGTAAACATTTGAATAGTGGATTTGCTTTGGTTAAATGAAGTTTCCTTTGTGTTTTCTTCATGCTTTGTGACGTATCTCCCTTACTCTTTCTTCTTCTTTGAAAATAGTGACATAAGAAGATTATGCCATTGTTTTCCTTTTACTTTTATTTTGCAATGAGTAGAAATAATATTTAGGATTTTGTGATGCATGGTAGAAGAAAATTTAATTATAATTGTGATGGTTTTTACTTGCACTTCAATTACATTACAATAAAGGCCCATTGTAGTGTTAAAATTTATTGTAATTGCATTGTCCCGAAAGGGCGGTGTAATTCTCAACAAAGTGAAACCACATTCAAATTCCATGGATGGTGAAGTTCATGGGGATTAAATGCAAATAAATAGGGAAATAATATTAATCGGGCGTAGAATTGGAGATTTTAGAGTGACAGGTTAAAATCCTCAATTCGGTCCTATCGTTTGGGTGCTGAAGTGTAGATTGTTAGCCCTCATGCAAGGGGAACGTGGGAGCTCCGAAGTGAGAGCCGGTATCCTCCCGAGCCTAGCCGCGATTCGGTAACCAAGCATAGGATTAGTCAATGTTCTTTATGCCCGGACTAAAGGGTAAAGAATAGGATTGCTCCTATTTGGCACATACAATATTAAATGCATCTCATTCCTATATATTATCTATTTCATTACATAAGAATAATAGTTTTTAATATCTCAAAATTCTCCAAACCAACTCATCCAAAAGGGTTATATTTAGAATTGTTATTTGCATTTAGATATAGTTACTTATCTTTACATTTAACACTTGCATTTAAGAATAGTTGCCAGATAAAACACAATTTTAATCGACATTCCAACCTAAGGAGTAATTGTAGTAGACTAGAATTTGACTAAAGACCTCTTACTTCACTTCCTCGTGGGATCGATACTAGGGTTTTTAAAGAAAGCTCTATATTACTTGAAACGATACATATACTTGCGTAGTACCCCTAGTGTGTAAAATATTTTTCAATTTTTATATCATTTAAGATTTTGCACACTAGCCGCTATTTATAAATCAGATCAAGTTTTTGGCCATATTTTGGAAGTTAATTTACTGCGTGATTGCGGGTCGAGTCAACGAGCAAATCGATGACCGGTCTTCGCTTAAGCGAGAACCATAGTCAAACATATTGCTCGTCGCAAAAAGTCAGACGTCGCACGCAGTGGGTCCGCCTATGGCTTTCAAATCCTTATAGAAACTCAACAAGAGTTTCAATACGTCGACTTTTAATCGACTCAACTAAGTGTCGAGGATTTAGAGCCGTCCATATGAGATTTCAAGGAGCAAGGAGATGGCTTGAATTTCTCAATATGGTGGGTTCCAGTCTAGTCCTCTAAGAGAGTCCAAAATAGGAAAATCCTAAGGCTAGATCCTAGGCTATAAAGAGAGGGAAAAGAAAGACCTCAAAAATGAGGTCAACAACATCTTATGAAGTTGCCAGCAAAACTAAACATTTACAATGCTCTGATCCTGTCAAAGGAGATGAGAGAAA
Organism: Papilionanthe hookeriana x Papilionanthe teres; assembly: GCA_022702705.1. Lineage (NCBI taxonomy): Eukaryota > Viridiplantae > Streptophyta > Magnoliopsida > Asparagales > Orchidaceae > Papilionanthe > Papilionanthe hookeriana x Papilionanthe teres. Next base: position 45,226,008 of record CM040425.1, read on the forward strand.
ATCTGGTCAAGGCTCTACTTGATCTAGACATCTGCTTAGCACAGTTGGCTAGCACATCCTCATATGGAGTTTGTACTTTGAGGGACAACCTGGCGTAACATTCACCGACGAAGACTTGCTGCTCGGTACTGCCAATCACAACCATCCACTCCACATTTCCGTCATTATCAGCAAGTTCGTACTTTACAGAGTGTTAGTAGATCCTGGAGCTTCGCTTAATATAATGAGTTTACGGACGTTAGCTTACTTGGACATCGATGCAAGAGAGCTCTCCACATATAAGATGATATTAAGAAGATTTAAACAGAAAGGAGAAAGAGCCATCAAATCTATAACCCTACAAATAAAAGTTGGAAATCCAGTAACAACCGTAAAATTCCATGTAATCGATGCGGATACTTCGTTCAACACCCTATTTGGTCGGTTGCGGCTTCACGAGTATAATATGGTCCCATCGTCACTTCACCAATGCATCAAGTACTACAAATATGAACAAGAACAATGCATCAAGGGAGATTTACAACCTTTTTCAATACATGAAGTTGGCATCCATGAAGACGCCACATACTACACTCCCTGAAGAAAATAGTATTTTCAAGAGAAAGAGTGCCAAATGGGACTGAAGATTCAGAAATGTCACAAGAGCGAGACCATTCTTAAACCAAAACAGAAAGGATTTACTTGAAAATTAGGGATTTCTAGCTAGAGATACCCCATAATCTTGAAAAAACTAGGAAAGATCCATAATTACATAACTTTTAAGCCCTTCAAACATTGTGCCATGGTGAAATCTTTATGATAAGTTATGACATAAACAAGGTTTACTGTATTTAATTAATTTTAAAATAAATATAAATCAAATGACCACAAATTTATTTCCCACTTTGTTCTCCTTTGTTCACTGAGCAACAAAATATTTGTATTTTATTTTTGTGATTTTTCTACACCAAGTTATGTATTTTCTAAAGTTTACTGAATTAAATAAATACAAAATACCCATCTTTCTCTACTTAAATATGTGGCCGCCACCTCATCATACGGCGCTCCGAAAGACCACGCGTCGCTCCATAGCACCTTCACAACGAGTTGGTGGAGGTTCTTTTAGCCCACACATCTGAGGTCGAGGCTGGGAACTTGGGTGAGGGAGAACTCACCAAATTGTTGAACGGACGAAGTCGACGATCAACATCAACGTAGAAGGAAGCCTCGAAGAGGATGAGTTCAGAAAAAAAACAATGATGATAAGTTAGAAGAAGCCTTAGTTCGAGATCTCTTTAGAAGACAAAGAAGTGAGTGAATATGAGTAAATGTACGATCGGGTTAACCATTATGTTCAAGACATGATCCTAATTTTGATCCATTCTCAAATAATCGAGAGTATGGATGTCAAGGAAGCCCATAATGGTGGTTTTAAACCGCTCAAGTTTTACCGAGCTTCTCCTTCTACCTCTGAACCTTGTGTAACTCTTGAAGAAAATGATTCTAATGAATTAATGGAATTACCTTTTGGTTACTTTTTGCCTTGTGTATAAAAATTAATTCAATAAAGATATGTGCCAAAGTAAATGCCAAAAAATAAGTTACAATCATTTGGAAAATTATGGAATACAAAAGGAAAGAAACTCAATTCAAAAGAAGGCCTTGGGTTTGGTACGATTGGACCCGTCGATGACTCGAGATTTTGCATGGTTGTTACTAGCCAGTCAGAAGAAGATTTGTTAGACATTTGAAAGGGATTCGAAGATCAACCAATAGATGATACTTAGCCAGAGTTTGAAGAAGAAATCAAATCAACACTCAACAAATTAAAAGAAATCAATCTCGGGACTGAGGAGCAGCCTCAACCAACCTTTGTAAGTTCGTTACTCAGTAAAGAGGAATCTACATCAAGTTATTGTCAGAATTCAAAGATTGTTTTTTTTTTGAACTAAGATGAAATGCAAGGATTATCTCCGGAAGTTGCGATACACCTCCTCAGGGTGGATCAAAATGCCAGTGAAGCAAGCTCTTAGAAGAATGCACCTCAAAATAGAACAGCAAGTTACAGCATAAATAAAGAAATTAATAGACGCTACATTCGTACGGGAGGAGCAATATCTGACATGGTTAGCCAACGTTGTGCCAGTTAAAAAGAAGAATGGACAGATACAAGTGTGTGTCGACTTCAGAAATTTAAACAAGGCATGTCCAAAGGATGAATTCTAGTTACCAATACCATAATTAATGGTAGGCATTGCGTCGTCACATGATATTTTCTCCTTCATGAATGGATCATCAGGTTACAACCAAATCAAGATAGCCCCAGAAGACGCATCACTTACATCATTCAGAACTCCGATCGGGATTTATTGCTTCAATGTGATGCTGTTTTGATTAAAGAACGCTAAAGCTACTTACCAAAAAGCAATGATGTAGATCTTTGATGACCTCATTCACAACCAAGTGAAATGCTACATGGATGACTTGGTCATCAAGAACAAAGAGAAAAATGACCACTTATATGATTTGAGATCATATTTGAACGATTATGGCAATACAATCTTAAGATGAATACCTTAAAGTGCGCTTTTGGTGTTACCTCTAGAAAATTTCTAGGATTCGTTGTTCGTAATTGAGGAATCAAAATCGTCCCAGATAAGATTAAAGCTATCCTGGAAATTTCTCTTCCCAAAGCCTTGAAGCAACTACGTTCCTTTCAAGATAAAATTGACATACTTGAGACGCTTTATATCTAATCTGTCAGGAAGGTGTCAACCTTTTTCAAACTTACTTCGAAACGATGTCAAATCCACTTGGGAAAAGTCATGCCAACGGGCTTTCGAAGATATTAAACGATATCTAACGACACCTCCTGTTTTGGCAGCCCCTATCCCGAGCCAATTGTTGATACTTTATACCGCGAGCTTAGATGACTCACTCGGAGCCTTACTTGCACAAGTCAATGATGAGAGTAAGTAAAACGCACTCACTGCCTGAGTCGACCTCTAATACCGGCAAAGATAAAGTATCCTCTTATTGAGAAACACTATCTAGCTTTGGTTTTCACTGCTCAAAAGCTTAGACATTACATGTTGTCTCATAAGGTCAACCCGATTTTGAAAGTTAATTCGTTGCAATATTTGATGACCCGAACAACACTTTCCAGACGTTTAGCAAGGTGGTCAATGATACTATTGCAATTTGACATAACTTTTGTGCCCCTTTGCGCTATCAAAGGGCATATTCTTGTGGACTTTCTTGCAGCGCACCCACTGCCAGCTTGGTCCCCGCTCAACGACGAACTACCAGACGAACAAATAATACAAGTGGAATGACCTAGTGCTAAATGTTGGGAAATGTACTTCGATGGAGCGTCGTCAGCCAGAAGAGACCAAGGACAGCAGAGCGTGATACCCAACAAAGTAGGAATTGGTTTGATCTTCGTGACTCCGGATCAGGGAATGCTATGATTCTTCTACCACCTGCTAGATCCATGCACCAATATTGACCTCAATTTTGAGGTCTTTCTTTTGCTCTCCATAGAGCCTAGGATCTAGCTCTAAGGTTTCCTATTTGTGACTCTCATAGAGGACTAGAATGAGACCCACCATATTTAGAAATTCAAACTGTTTCTTCACTCCTTAAAATTTCATATGGACAGTTTCAAATCCTTAACATCTAAGTGAGTCGATTAAAACCGACATATTGAAGCTCTTGTTGAGTTCCTATATGGATATTGAAAGCCATAAGTGGACCCCGCAAAGTGCAACGTTCGACTTTTTTATCGCGACGTACTACGTTTGACTTTTTATCGAGGGCAAAATATTTGACTATGGTCTTCATTTAAGTGAAAACCGGTCATCAATTTGCTCATTTAGCAGCTCCGATCGGACCAAAATAATTTAATTTGCCACGTGGCACAAATTTGATATAAAATTGGTACGATTCTCGACGAACTTTCTTGGGTGACCCCGGATGACGAAACAGACTGCTCCGATGCGTTCAGAACGTCGACTTTATCTAGGAAAGACATATAATTAGATAGGATTTTGAGTTGATTCGAAAACTGCACAAATTGACAAATTTAGGTAATATTAAATATTATAAAAATAAAATTTTTTTTTAGTAGAAAAGAAAAAAAAAACTCATACACACTGGTCCACGCCCCCACTCACGCCTTCTTCCTTAGTGCCCTAACCGAATGGATTCAGCCTCATTCGGATTCCCATTCGTGAATCTTCTTCCCTTCCTCTCCATGCAAAAAAAAACCTAGCCGGCCTCCTTCCCCTTTCTTCCTCCCTCTCAGTCGAACCTCTCACCAACATCAAGGAGCCGATCTCTTCTTCTATTTTTCTTCCTTTTTCACCATCGATTTGAGAGTAAGGCTATCTTTTCCTTCCCTCTCATTCGGCCGAAAAGCCCAAGCTGCTCCTCCTATTCGGCTAAACTCTAGCTGACCGGGGCTCCTCATTGGGCCACCCCTCCATCTGCTCTCAAAACTGGGAAAGGCTTTTGGTCTCGAGAGCTTGATGTTTGCCATTTGTGTTTGTTTATAATCTCTACCTCTATTTCTCCATGGATAGTCGATTGCTCAGTATTATTGCTTGGTTGCTCGGTATTCCTGCTTATTTGCTTGTTTGGCTATCGAGGTTTTTTTGATGTGAAATTTGGTATGGCATTGTGCATTAATTTCGTACAGGTTTAAACATTTGTGCAATGATTCAACCATTTCTTCTAGACTTGATTTTTCTTATGGATTAGATTGGATATAAAGGGTTTTATTGTGAACTGTGATTCTCTATTGTACATTCTTAAATCTCATATGGATGAGATCTTATGTAAGTTTTAATACACTATTGTTTAAACAGTTTGATGATGCATGCAAATATGTGTGTAACGGATTCTCATGCATTCACATATCCAGGCTTGCATACTTATTTGTTTACATGTATAGTATCAAAGCTTGAAAGTTTACATACATACCATCCAATTTCTATGCCCATTTAATTTCTATGTGAAAACTTACATGCACACCATACGATTCTTATAAATTTACATATTTAACACCAAAACTTTGATTCTTTACATTTACATTATCCAAATCTTTCATATCATATCAAAAAACATTATTACCGTTTTGATTTTTGAGAAGGAGATGTTCATTTTTATATGCTTGAATGATTGTTTCTGTTTATTAGGAATACATGAAATTTTACAATAACTATGGATTTAGAGATTCCCTAGGTTCGATAGCATGACTGTTTAATTAATTGAAACTGTTTTAAGTTGTGTGAAGTGATTCTAATGAACTGCTAGAAGATTTAATAAAGGGCATTTCCATGCATACCATATCAATCTTTATATATTTACTGACTAGACGGATAAATTTCATCTCCTTTACATTCATCTATGCCACCACCGGGACGAGGACATATTTATAAACTTGCTTATTCATCTGCATATAACATATTCTTGTTTACTTGCTTATTGGCTCATATGCAAAGTGACTTGAGTGTTTAAGTGTTAGATATGTAAATATATAATAATTGAATGATATATGTATATGTAATATTTTTTGAAGGGCCATTACATACAAATTATTTGAAATATTATAAAGGTACTCACATATATATACCCTCAATTACTATATCTATTTATTTATTTATTTTTTTTGTAATCCTATGTTTGTTGACCTCACTTTTGTAAAAAGTTTCAATGATAGTTAATGAATCCTAATGACCAGGGTAAAACTTGATAACACCTTTTTAATCTAAATTTTAATAACATTCTTAAATGATCTAATCAGCAATGACACATTCTAATTTGATCAACTACTGACCCAACAGGTCAACTTTTGACCCAAATAGTCAACTTTGGTCAAACTGGTCAATTCTTGACCTAGTGACCAACCCTACTGACCCAACAAGTCAACTTTTGAATAAAATAGTCAAATTTGGTCAAACTGGTCAATTCTTGACCTAGTGACCAACAATATTGACCTAATAGGTCAACTTTTGACCTAAATTGTCAACTTTGGTCAAACTGGTCAATTTCTGACCTAGTGACCAACCCTACTGACCCAATAGATCAACTTTTAAACTAAATGGTCAACTTTAGTCAAACTGGTCAATTCCCGACCCAATGACCAACCCTATTGACTCAACAGGTCACCCTTTGAACCAAAAGTCAATTTTGGTCAAACTAGTCAATTTCTGACCCAATGACCACCCTATGACCTAATAGGTCAACTTTGACCCAAAAGACAACTTTAGTCAAATTGATCAATTTTTGAACTAGAGATCAACCATTGACTATCAAGTCAATCAAGACACTAAAATAGTCAAATATGACATTATTTAACCACATAAAGACATTACATGACCATTAAGACAGCTTTGGTCAATCCTTAACCTAGATAGGTTAAATTTGGTCAAAAATGGCTAATCCCTGCTCCCTTGACTACAAAATTAACTTCAAAAACATACATTGATATAATCAATTTGACATTGATCAAAGTGATCAAAATTTAATTCAAGTGTCACCACATTGACCATTGGATTAACCTAAACACAAATTGGTCAACATGATCAAATTAAACCCTTAATGACAAAATCTTTGAACCTCATCACTATGCAAACCATGACAAGGTTAGAAAAGTCAAAATTAATCACACATGGACCAAAATGGGTCAACCTAGGTCAACTTAGGTTAACCATGGTTAATTTTAGTCAATATTTATCAAATTTGGTCAAAATATCTAATTTTGAACTAAAAAAAAATTAATCATGTAATTAATCCTAAAATTATTTTGACATAATTAATTAAAAATAGAAATATAACTAAAAAGCCATAAAAATGAAATTTGAACATATGACACCATTTATGACATAATAAATGGTTTTCAATTTTCCAAGCTTATTAATGACATCATGATGACCTCACATAGGTTATATATGACCCATAACACCTATTACAAATGAATTAAACTATTGGATGATTCATAACACGTCATTATAACCATGGTTAAAAATTCATCATGAAGGGAAATGAGGTGTCATCCTCTCCCAAACTCAAACTATGAATCATTCTTTTACATGAGATGAAGTGGCTTGTAATTTTAAGTATGCCATGGACAAACCAATAAGGATGAAACACCATTTAACCTCACCCTTATACCATGGTTAAATCACATTATACTTCATCATGACAAAATTATAAAAATAGGAAAATGAAGGATTACATGGCATCCTTTCATCAAAGCTTAAATGACATGGTGAATAGATAATAGCTTGCCCTCCTTGAGTCACCATGCACCTCCCTCTCATCCAATGGAGAGAAGACATAATTTGAGTTAGCCCTTTACCATAGTTAGACTTAATGATGAAAATAGATGATAAGGCAAGCTTATGTGTCATCCTCTCCTCACCAACATTGAATGACTAATAGAAACTCATATGGGGAAGGTTAATCCACAGCCTTTAAACGAATTCATACACGTCCTTGACCAACCAATGGGAAAAGACCAAGAGGCAAACCCAAATTTTCACTATTGTTAAGCATATGATGGGAATCCTTGGAATTTTGCAATTCTCTTATCCCTTTAACCAAAATCTGTTCCCTAAGCATTAAATGAAGAGTTGGCAACTCCCCTAGACAAGTCTAACTCAGCCCAAAGCTCACCCAAGCCACTCATGGCTATGAATGGAGCCCATACTCGAGAGCTTAAAGGAGAGAAAAAAAGGAAGTAAGAAACCACTGCTCAAATCCTCACACCTTTAACACCAAAATTTTCCCCTAGGGCTTAGGCAATTGATCCCTCATCAATTCAAGCCATGAAACCCACTCAATCCTCTAAATTTGGTTAACCCAAGTGCACCCAAATAAGCTCAAAACAGGACATTTTGAAAGTTTGAAACCAAACCTTCCAAAACTTTAAATTAACCATCTTAAATCCATCTAGGGACAATGTGAGGAGAAGCCCAATCAAAATTAACCATCTCTATAGCCTTTAAGCCATTAATCGACCAAGCTCACTTAAGCCGAGTCACCTCTTAATGAAAATCATATACATACACGATTTCACTCCAAATTGAATTTGGGGTAAGCTTGCTGAGGTCGCCACGAAGGTGTAGAGCCAATCAGATCAAAATTCCATCCACAGTTGCTAAGGTATGGTCGAGCTAACCCTAATGGTGTTCGGGTTTGATACTTTGTGAAATAAACTATTTCAAAACCCATACATCACCGTATGGATGGGTTTATCATCTCACACAGATCCTACAGGAACAAATTTCACTCGATTTCATCAAGAATCGAGGGAGAATTTGCTTCTAGACCATGGACGGTCTGCGGGATCAGACGGGATGAAGACGATGAACCAGGACCGTCCGTTCTCATGTTTTAGGAATGGATGGCCGAGATTAAATTCCCGCGGATCCGCTATTCGGATCCTCGCAGGGGATTTAATGCGTTTTCACTCATACGAGGACACGTGTCATCCCTGGAGATTTTTAAGTTAATGTGGATTTAAATAAATTCAGATTAATCTTCAAATCTTCAAAATTATATATCTTTTTAAATATAAAATACAAAAATAAAATAAAAATACCACTGGAAAGAGGAGTAAGAGGAGAATAATGTGGAATCAATAATTTTACTTTTTGAATTATATTTTATTTTTAATTAATTAATTACTCTATGGAGTAATTTAATTATTAAAAATTAATTATAATTTTAAAAATTATGAGATTTCAAAAAATCATCCTCTCATCATAACACATATTCCCTGATTTTTCTAAGGACAAAAAAGTTCTCTAAGGTGACATTTAATAATTTCTAAGCCACTTTATATTTATTTCTAAAAATAATTATAAAAAATAGAAATTAAGAAAAATAAAATTAAAAAATAGCTAGAAATTTTAGGGTAACAGATAATAACCCTAAGACAATGATTTTTAAGTCATCAAACAATTTTAAATGATATTTCAAAATTTAAGATTTAAAATTCATTATTAATTAATAAATTTAAATCATAAAAATCACCTTTTTATTACTTAGCCTATATTTCATAATAGACTAAGTTCAAAATGAATCTAACTCACAATAGACTCATGAAATAATCTAGTTAAGTCTAAGATGACAAATTAGGCTTAATCATCATCTTAATTAAACCTTTAATCAAGCTTAAAGACAAATTAAGCTTAATAAAATTAAACTTAAAAGAAATGAACAAATCTTAAATAATACCAATTTAATTAAGTTTAAAAACATATTAAACTTAATTAACTCATTAAATCTTATGACAATAGGTTTAATGACAAAAATCAAACTTTAATTAAGTTTAAAGGATATAATAAACTTAATTAATCCTTTTAAACCCTATAACAATAGGTTTAATCTCAAAATTAAATTTTAGTTAAGTTTAAAGACAAATTTAACTTAATTAATTAAACCTTAAAGGACATTTATGGTTAACCAAATCCAAAAGCCTGAAGTCTAGTTGAACTTAAGATAGAGTTAAACTCTATTGGACACAGGGTTAACGTATTTCCTCAAGACTAATGGGTTTAACCCATATAAACCCAAAGTCAAGACCCAAGGATTATGTTCAAATTTACATCAAAACCTAAAGTCCAACATAAATAGACTTAGGATAAAATTTTGAATCCAATTCCAATAGGATCCAAACCAATATGAAATTAAACCCTAATTAGTTCTAAGACACCATTTAGGTCTAATTAAATAAAGTTAGACCTTAATCTCATTAGGTTTAACTAATTAAACTATAAGTAGGTCTAAGACACCATTTAGACCTAATTAAATATAGTTAGATCTTAATCACATTAGGTTTAACTAATTAAACCCTAATTAGGTCTAAGATTCCATTTAGTCCTAATTAAATAAAGTTAGACCTTAATCACATTAGGTTTAACTAATTAAACCCTAATTAAGTCTAAGACACCATTTAAACCAAATTAAATAAAGTTAGATCATAATCACATTAGTTTTAACTAGTTAAACCCTAATTAGGTCTAAGATACCATTTAAAACAAATTAAACAAAGTTAGACCTTAATCATATTAGGTTTAACTTGATAAACCTTAAATTGGGTCTAACTCATTAGACCTAATTAAACTATTAAGCCTTAATTATATTTTGCTTAATCAAACCCTAAACATTAATTAGGTTTAACCCATTAGACCTAATTAATTATTGAGCTTCATCAACATTAGGCTTAATCAATCAAATCAAACCTTAAACCAATTAGACTTAACCCTAATTAAGTCTAACTAATCAATTAAACCTTACCAAAATTAGGTTTAATTAACCTTAAACCAATTAGACTTAACCCTAATTAAGTCAAATTAATCAATTAAACCTTACCCAAATTAGGTTTAATTAACCTTAAACCAATTAGACTTAACCCTAATTAAGTCTAATTAATCAATTAAACCTTACCCAAATTAGGTTTAATTAACCTTAAACCAATTAGACTTAACCCTAATTAAGTCTAATTAATCAATTAAACCTTACCCAAATAAGGTTTAATTAACCTTAAATCAAGTAGACTTAACCCTAATTAAGTCTAATTAATCAATTAAATCTTATCCAAATTAGATTTAATTAACCTTAAAATAATTGGACTTAACCTTAATGAAGTCTAATTAATCAATTAAATCTTACCTAAAATTAGGTTTAATTAATCTTCAACCAATTAGACTTAACCCTAATGAAATCTAATTAATCAATTATACCTTATCCAAATTAGGTTTAATTAACCTTAAACCAATTAGACTTTACCCTAATTAAGTCTAATTAATCAATTAAACCTTATCCAAAATAGGTGTAATTAACCTTAAACCAATTAGACATAACCCTAATTAAGTCTATTTAATCAATTAAACCTTACCCAAATTAGGTTTAATTAACCTTAAACGAATTAGACTTAACCCTAATTAAGTCTATTTAATCAATTAAACCTTATCCAAATTAGGTTTAATTAACTTTAAACCAATTAAACTTAACCCTAATTAAGTCTAATTAATTAATTAAACCTTATCCAAATTAGGTTTAATAAACCTTAAACTAATTAGACTTAACCTTAATTAAGTCTAATTAATCGATTAATTCTTACCCAAATTAGGTTTAATTAACCTTAAACCAATTAGACTTAACCCTAACTAAGTCTAATTAATCAATTAAACCTTACCAGAGTAGGTTTAACCATAAGCCAATCTTAATTAAGGACAATTAACCCTAAAATTCTACAAGCTTAAAATCTGACTTGAGTTCAAATTCCTGTTGAACATGAATCAACCTTAAGTCTAGATTCAACCTAATCCAAATTCAAACCTAACTTAAGTTCAAATTCATTAAATCTAGATTCAATCTAACTTGAACCTGATTTAATCAAACCTAACTTAGGTTCAAATTCGTGTTGAACTTGAGTCAACCTTAAGTCTAGAATTAACTGAAGCTTAAAATCTAACTCGAGTACAAACTCATTGAACTTGAGATAACTTCAAGACTAGGTTCAATCTAACTTGAACCTAATTAAACCTAAATTTAACTCAAGTCAGACCTAAATCCTAAATTCAATCCAATATGAGTCCAACTGAACAAAAATTTTAAGTTTGATTTAAATTAACTTAACTCAACATTAAGTTTGACCCAAATCGAACTTAATTCTAAGTTTGATCTAAATTAAACTTAAACCAACATTAAGTTTGACCCAAATCGAACTTAATTTAATATTACGTTTGATCTAAATCAAACTTAACTGAATATTAAAATCAAACTTAACTCAACATTAAGTTCGACCCAAATCTAATTTAATTCAACATTAATTTTAAGTTTGATCTAAGTTAAAATTAAATCAATATCAAGTTCGACCCAAATTGAACTTAATTCAACATTAATTTTAAGTTTGATCTAAATTAAACTTAAAGCAACATTAAGTTCAACCCAAATCAAACTTAATTCAACATTAAGTTTGATCTAAATCAAACTTAACTCAATATTAAAATCAAACTTAACTCAAAATTAAGTTCAAACCAAATCATACTCAATATAAAGTTCGACTTAAATTGAACTTAACTTATAAATCAAGTTTGACTCAATATTAAATTCGACCTAAAACAAACCTAACTCAATGTTAAGTTCGACCTAAATCGAACTTAACTAAATAAATTGAGTTCGACCTAAATTGAGCTCAAATTCAACCTAGGTCAAACACAAAATAATTCAAACATTAGGGTCAACCCACATTGAACCTTACCAAACATTTCTAAATTAAACTCAAAATCAATCTTACTTGAATTTAAGATTGAAATTAAACTATTTAGATTCAAACAACTTTGAATCTAATTTACTAAGTCTAAACCATATTAGACTTAAGACTTCTTTTGGCATTGAATCTAAAAATATAAAGTCTAACTTATGTTAGATTTTCTCTAAGTCTAATCTATATTAGACTTAATACTTCTTTTTAAAATCCAAATGACATAGAATCTAAAATATTAAAATCTAACTTTTTGTTAGATTTTAAGTCTAAATCAACATTAAAATGACATTGAAATATAACTTAAGTCTAATTTACAACCAACACTCTTTTTCTTGCAGATTAAGAATAAGTGTTAGATTTTCTTTACATATTATAGGGTGTGCTGACTCTGTTTTGCAGGACAATCAAGACGAAATAACTACATTAGTTGTGTTTTAGATTTTATTTGTATGTTATAGGATGTGTTAACTCTGTTTTGCGGGACAATCAAGATGAAACGATGACATTAGTTGTGTTTTAGATTTTCTTTGCATGTTATAGGGTGTGCTAACTCTATTTTTGCAGGATGACATTCCGAAGATGAGACAAACGACAACAAAAATGACATCAAAACAATAACATTAACAAAACAAAACAAAACAAACAAACATTAAAATGATAAAATCAAGACAAAACAAAACCAAAACTTTTATGATAACCACTAAACAAATAAATAACAAAACAAAAGATAACTAAACAATAGAATAAAAGTTGACATAACAAAACGACATTTATGATTGATAGTCGGTACATCTTTCCTTAAAAGCTCTTCAGAAAATAAGTGATTAATATTAATTAAAAGTTTTCTTAGATAATTATAAATTGCCTAAGGTGTAATTAACTATAGAAGCTTGCTCCTATAGGAGATTTAAAGAACTCAGAATAGATATTATATCTAGAAATTTCTGGTTACCAAAATTTCATTATGTTTATATATAATTTATAGGATAAGACAATTCTAGAATCTTCATTTTAAGGATTATCACCGATATCTCTTCTTCTACTGTTTTTCTATATTATTAGCCCTTATTTTCTTCAAATTTCTTATTATCTAAGGATTCTTTTACGGGATCTAAAAAAATAAGATTTATTGAAGATTAGGGCAATATTATAGATAAACAGAGTGACGACTCCAAATCGATATTGACACCCAGAAAATCTCCGACACGGCGACGAGATCGCCATCAATTTAATGACAATATTTAAAAACTTATTATGTATTTACATATATAGCATGGAATTCTCATACCCATCTTTTGGTGTGCCTTTGCGAGGTATGTTAGAGCGCGAGACGGATATCGACAGTTCAGAGCAAGCGACGAGGGCATCCGCAACCTTGGCGACGGGATGTTGTACATTTTGGAAGCTGGAAAGATACACTATAAAATGCATTCAGGAACAATCCCAAAGTGACGCAGATTAGAAAGATTACTCACATCGCTAGGCAAGAAATCATCATAGCACCCAACCACATTTTTATAGATTATGAACCGCACATGATAAAGATCTCTTAATGATCTTGACATTTGAGTGAGATTTACAGTAAGATTAAAATATCGAAGATGTTTCAAATTTTTAATAGCCATAGAAATTTTTTTCTCTGATATGGAAAGTGTATGAAGAACAAATCAATGCTTCTTGATGCCTTTAAAATTTCAGCAAGTATTTCATTAAAACCTTGATCATCTCTTCCACTAAAAAAAAGTGAATGTAGGTTTTTTTAACATCATTGATGATTCTCAGTACTTCTTGGTTTCCAACTATAACATATAAATGTTGAATAATTTTAAGAAATTTAAAAGATAAAATATTATCTCCCATGAATTTGAAACATTCCTGTAAAGAAATTGACCGCCGAATCACGTAATAAATCATGCATCTTATAATATATTTTCTCTTCCTGAAAGTCATCAAAAAGGATTTTCGGACCAAAACATTGAAATACCTTTCTCCAATATCTTCCGAAGTCTCTTCCTCAATTGAAGATTCCTGGATGAAACTCAATGCAATCCACATTCAAACTAAATGATCTTTATCAAATGGCTTATCTTGTGGGAATATGCCATAAAATGCAAAACAATTTTTTTTAGAGATTGTGGGAGAATCATAAAACACAATCTTAAGATAGACAAAATGTTATTGTGACCCGGTTCCGGTTCTACGTTTAAAACATCAATACTATTTAAAATGTTCTTTCAAAAGCTCTCGTTTAAGTTAGAATTGGGAATACCACACGATTCCTTTATACTTACATATCTAACACCTAAACTTCAATGTTTGCATATATGTCATATTACTTATGCACGAGTGTATTTCACTTTTGAAGAGGATGGAGGTATTTATTATATGATATGAAAGACATAAGTAGATGAAATGCAAGAAGCAAAGTTTAGGTGTAATATATAAAAATACATAAGAATTAGGTGTTATGTATGTAGGAAGGATTTTGTCAGTTGTTTTTTGTGATGGGCAACAAAGTAGAAGCATTCATTTTAAACTTTTGTTATGGCTCAACTTTATTTGATAATTGTTGTATATATATATATGTATGTGTGTGTATGTGTGTGTGTGTGTGGTTTTGGAGAGAATTCAGACATTGATTTCTCATATTGGGCTAATTAAATGTTGTCTCTTCTGGCAAAGTATGAAATCGTGGAGCTTGAAGCGGACTTTGTAGGGCAACACGATGAGGAGCTTGGAGCAAAATGCAAGTAAGTGGAGGACTACTTCAAAGGAAGATCACAACTCAGCAAGAGGAGCTTTAACTAAACCATAACACCTATAGGACGCTGAGGTCATCGTTTGATACGATGTAAATCCTCACATTATCTTTTAGGATTTTATACGATTGTATAGAGACCCTAAATTCCTTTAGGACTCTGAGGTATTCGTTTTGTACGACATAAATCATCCTATCTTTTCGGGCCATAGAATAACAAGTTACAGTATAAGTGAAGAAATTGATAGACACTAACTTTATTCGGGAATAACAATATCTGACTTGGATAGCCAATGTCATGCCAGTAAAGAAGAAAAATGGACAAATCCTAGTGTGTGTCGACTTCAGGGACTTAAATAAAGCATGTCTGAAAGACGAATTCCTGTTGCCGATACCAAAACTGATGGTGGACATTGCGTCGTCACATGAAATTTTCTCCTTCATGGATGGATCATCAGGTTACAATCAAATCAAGATGGCTCCAGAAGATGCAACGCTTACAACATTCAGAACTCCGATTGGGATTTGCTGCTACACCGTGATGCCATTCGATTTAAAGAACGCAGGAGCAACATATCAAAGAGCAATGACGAAGATTTTCGATGAACTCATTCACAACTAAGTGGAAAGCTATGTGGACAATTTGGTCATCAAGAGCAAAGTAAAGGAAAATCACCTAAATGGTCTGAGGATCGTATTTGAACGATTACGACAATATAATATAAAGATGAATCCCTTAAAATGCGTTTTCGGCGTTACCTCTGGGAAATTTCTAGGATTTGTTGTCCGTCATCGGGGAATCGAAATCGACCCAGAAAATATTAAAGCGATATTAGAAATGCCTCCCCCTAGAACCTTGAAATAATTACGAGCTTTTTAAGGAAAATTGGCATATCTAAGACGCTTCAGATCTAATTTGTCAGGAAGGTGTCTCCCCCTTCTCGAACTGACTTTGAAAGGATACCACATTTGTTTGGGGAGAGACGTGCAATGAGCTTTCGAAGATATTAAACGATATCTAACGACACCTCCTGTTTTAGCAGCCCCTATCCTGGGTAGACCATTGATACTTTATACTGCGGCTTTAGACGACTTTAGACGAGTCTCTCAGGGCACTACTTGCCCAAGTCAATGATGGCGGTAAAGAGAACACGCTCTATTACCTGAGTCGACATCTAATACCTGCAGAAGTAAAGTATCCTCCTATTGAGAAACATTATCTAGCTTTAGTTTTCGCATCTCAAAAGCTCAAACACTACATGTTATCTCATCAGGTAAACATGCTCTCGAAATTTAATCCATTACAATATTTGACGATACGACCTACTCTTTCCGAACGCTTAGCAAGGTGGTCGATGATATTATTGCAATTTGACATAAGTTTTGTGCCCCTTCGCGCTATCAAAGGGTAGATTCTTGCAGATTTTCTCGCAGCGCACCCACTGCCAGCTGGGTCCCCGCTCAATGACGAACTATCGGACGAACAAATATTACAAATAGAACAGACCAGTGCCAGACGTTGGGAAATGTACTTCGACGGAGCGTCATCAGCTCGAAAAGACAAAGGACAATAGACAATGATACCCGACAAAGTAGGAATCAGTTTAATCTTCGTGACTCCGGATCAGGCGTTGCTGAGATTCTTCTATCACTTGCAAGTGTCGTGTACCAATAATGATGCAGAATATGAAGCTCTAATCACCGGTTTGGAATTGGCAATACTAATGGAAATAATAGACATTGCCATTTATGGCGACTCATATCTTGTTATTCAGCAAGTGGCATGACAAAATAAAATTCTGAAATTGAGATTAGAAGAATACCATCGGTACACAATGAAGTTACTCGAGCAAATTCTGAGTGTGATATTCTATTGGATTCCTTGAGCAGACAACGCCCACGCGGACGCTTTAGCCAAACTTGCTAAAGAATTGGCTTGCCCACTCGAAGGTTTTATAGATATTACAGTACAAGGAAGTCAGGTTTTGTCACAGATCGACCTCGACAGTCTACACAAGCTTGGAAAAGAAAAGATTGCAGCCACAGTTGCAGAAGATACAGAAGATTAGCGTCAGACATTAATTAAATATTTACAAACTAAAAGATTACCAGAAGACAAATCAGTAGAGCATCAAATTCAGAAGAGAGCTCTCTCATATGCCTTAATTGATAGTGTTCTGTACAGAAGATCCTTCGATCAGATGTGGCTCAGATGCCTCAGAAAAGTAGAAGCACCGAAAATCGTCAAAGAAGAACATGCCGGATTATGTGGAGCTTATCAGTCAGGACCGAAAATAAAGATGAAAATCAAAAGACTCAGATACTAATGGCCGGCAATGATGACAAACTGCATGGCTACAGTAAAGAAATGTCATCAATGTAAAGTGCACGGAGTGGGCTTGCACCAACCTCCGAATGTTATACACCCCACGAACGCCTCGTGTTCAGTCGAGTGTTAGGGCACGAATATAGTGGGTTTGATTGATCCTCTGTCTTCAAAAGGACACAAATTCATACTCGCAGCTATGGATTACTTCTCTAAATGGGCAGAGGCAGTGCCGCTACGAGAAGTTACAGCACAGCAGTTCTACAGTTCTTCAAAAATAAGGTTGTCTATAGCTTCGGTGTGCCGCGAAGAGTCATCTCTGACAATGGGTTCACTTTCAAGAGCACGAAAATCAACAACTTTGTCAGAAGACACGAGATAGATTGGAGATATTCAACAATCTACTACCCCAAAGCAAATGGCTTGGCAGAAGCCTTCAACAAGATGCTTGTTCAAATTCTAAAGAAGACGCTCGACGACAACAAAAGAGAATGTCACGAGAAATTGCTAGAAGCTTTCTGGGCCTACAGGACGACAGTCATAACACCGACACAGTCTACACCTTATGCACTTGTGTACGGATCTGAGGCAGTCCTTTTGCTAAAAGTTCAGCTACCGTCGCTCTGGATCGCCGTCGCCAATCAAATTACAACAAAAGAGAATGCCAAGCTTCGACTGGCAGAATTGGAAAGTCTCGAAGGGAAAAGATTGCTTGCACAACATAATTTGGAACTTTACTAAGCAAAGATGATTAAAGCCCACAATAAGTTGGTCCGCCCGAGGTCGTTCAAAATTGGTGACTTCGTACTCGTTCTCAGAAGCCTATTCTTGCACACCGCAAGATAGGTGGAAAATTTGAACCGACTTGGGAAGAACCATTCGTGGTGGAAAAGGTTTACTCTGGAGGGTCGTACCAGCTGGTAGATTCTCAGGGGATAAACCCATGTTGCCAATAAATGAACGATATCTCAAGAAGTACTATGCGACATGAGGAATCTGAAGAAAGATTTTCATTCCGATGTAGAATAGGGCCAGCGTCTGTGACTGGGTCCAAATCTTGTAATAAAATAAAGTTAAATGAAATAAAGTAAATTTTCTCACAAAATATAATACACTTGTTGAAATTTCTAAATTAAATCTTATAAAATCATATTAAATAAGATAATGACATCAAAATAATTATAAAAAAATATTAAAATAAAAAGATAATTTGTTTGTCCGTGTTCTTGTTTGTGCACAACACCACCAACTGACATTTCCCCTGTTTACTTGTGCAGGAGGTGTCGGGTTGCGAGTTGGTGTTTGCTTCCATATACGGCTTGGACTTCACGTCTTGAAAAAGAAACATACAAAAGGAGACTACAGATATCAAGTCGACGAAGAAGATTGGTCGTAGAGAGACCGGACAGACATCAGGATATGGAGGAACTGAGGGATTCGCCGACTTACACCTCCTCGACGTGAGACATACTCAGGTTCCATCCATGATCACTACTCCAGAAGGTGATCTTGTTACTGCTTCAGCTGAAAGAGTTCCAGATATATCGTTGGCGCGTACAAAAAGAAGAAATGCAAATCGCCGCAAGCGTCTTCTCTTAGACAGGATAGAGAGAAGACAAGCTCGAGAGCTAGTCGCTGCTCTATCACCCATTCCAAAAGATTCTTACAATTCTGAAATGAAAGAAACTAATGACAGCACACCGCACACCGATACTGAGCCAGAGACTGTAGAGGATCCCACACCGACATTGGATCCAATGGAAGAAATTTTGACTGGGTGTCCGACTTGCAACTCGAGTTTACCCAAACTGCCTACAGTGACAGGGGCATTTTCAGAATGCCCAAAATGTCATGTTTTACAGCTTGAGGAGTATGACACATTTGAGGCATATGCAGCTGCTTCAATGTTACTTAGGAGTCGGGAATACCTCGATGTGGAGCCTTACGTACCACAGTTCGTCCTACCGCCACCGCCGCCGCGAGGAGTTCTGGACTACGACATGGAAAAATTAGAAGAATCAGAAAGCAAGAATTTTAACATTATAAAGACATACAAGGAAAATTTGTCAATATCCTTGAAGGAATAGAGCTATACACTGATGTATTCTCGAGGAAAGATGAAGAAGAAATTTTGTACTGCATCAACACTCTACAGAAATTGGGCAGAGTAGGTCGTCAGAGGCCTAGAACTTATACACAGCCGTCAAAATGGAAACGAAGAAAGGGCAGAGTCACTATTCAGTGTGGTCGTTGCTATAACTTCACTAAAGATTGACAAGGCAATCCCCCAGGGATTTTACAGCATGATGAGGTGGATCTGAAGCCACCGCAGATCAAGAAAATGATAAAGAGGCTGATCGAGTGGCACATGTTGCTGGCATATTGCATTCCTAATAGCTGCATCATAAATATTTATGAGGATGGGGACTGCATCCCGCCTTAAATCGACCACCATGATTTTATGACACCCTTCTGCACGGTCTCTGTTGACCTCATTTTTTGTGAGGTTTTTTCTTTCCTCTTAATTCTTAGGGTCTAGCCATAGGACTTCTCCTTGACTATCCTAGAGGACTAGAGATGGAACCCACCTTTTTAGAAATTCAAACCAAATCTTAACTCTATTTGCAATCCTACATAGATGGTCATCAACCTCCAAGTCATTTGGAAGGTTGGGACCAATGTGTAGGAAAACAAAGATGAATTCCTATAGGATGTTCAAGCCTTAGGACAACCCTGGGTGGCCTGGTCTTGGTGAGGTCTGGCTTGAACACACTGCACTCTCACACCCATCCTAAACTTTAAACCATCCCTACCCAATCTTGACTCCTGGTTCATTAGAGCACTCATGTGGCTAAGTCCAAACCCCTAGCTCCTTGGCTAAGAGGGTTAGGAACAATACATATGAGATGTTCAAAATGGACATTTCTTGCTCTATGGCTCACTCTAAGCTTTTCCACCTACTCAAACACAATCAAATTCCATTTTTGCCAAAATTCCTGGTTTTGACATTGGGTCCTCAAACCTACCTAAAATTACCTAAATTGCCCCTAAAACCCTAAAACTCTCCAAAATTAGCCAAAATTCCTAAAAATCCTAAACCATTTTGAAACAATTGCCACCTCTTAAATCCACCAAATACCCCAATACCCTCCAAATAACGTCTTAATACCCTAAATACCATTTTTGGCCCAAAAATTCAAAAATTCCAAAACTTCCCAAAAAATTCCACAAAATCTCAAATATACCCAATTTCATTTTGTCCAACTACACTATAGGCTGATTTTGTTAATTTGACCCAATTTTATCAAAATCCCTAATTTGACCCATTTTTAACCTAAATGGACCCAATGTCAAACCAAACCAACCCATTGACCTCAATTTTACCCAATTTCAATTCTAAAATTTAATTCAACATCCTCAATACCAATCTAAACCAAATACAAGCCCAAATTGGTTCACATTTGAGTTCAATTACATTTGAAATCCAAAACCCCCAAATTTGCCTAATTAATCCAAAATTTCCTAATTAACCTAATGTCAAACTTTTCCCCCAAATTTCAATCCTAAACCTTCCATGGCATTCCCATGAAACCCATGCAACCTTCAATTGTCCCAATTTGAGCCTAAGCTTAACCTAAATCCATTTGAAAACCAAGAATATCCCACTTTGACCTAACTTGAATCCATGTCCTAAATCTACCAAATTGATTGACCTAATCTTAAAATTTCCTCCCAATTGATGTTGGGAACTCTTCAATACATTCCCTTAGACCATTTGAAACTTTCAATTGGGTCTAAACCTCACCTTAACTCAACTTGGACCCAACTTGACCCAACCTTGCCCAAATTAACCAAAATCCCAAAATCCATCAAGTTGACCTTTCAATTGAACTCAAAACCTTTCCATATCTTCATGAAAGTTCTTCATGGAAATCATTTCTATAATGTTGCTCAAGACACTTGGACATAAATCAAACCCAAACCTAAGTTAGCCCAACCTAAACCCAAGTGAGCCAAATTGAACCCATGACCTAACCAAACAAAATTGAACCAAATGTGGCTGACCCAACTCTTCCTCAGCCACCATTTGAACCCTAGGAACCACCCTAGATCCACCTAGCCCAAGCTAAGTGAGCCATGGACAAAGGGTCCCCCATTTTAAGGGATTTCTTCCCTTAAGTGGTTAAATCCTCTTTTGCCTTACCCCAAAATATCCCCACAACTGTTAATCACCATTAAACTTCTCCCTGACTCACCTGACCTCAGGGGCCAGCTCCCCTGTCCTTGTCGGCCGGCCTAGTCGCCGGAGGGAGTCAAAACCGAGAGCCACCACTAGGCTAAACTCACCTAAACTTACCCAATTGGCCACCTCAGCCAAATTAAACCTTGGAGCTCCTCTGCCCTCCACCTAAGTAGTGGAATCCACCCTTCAATTGAACCCAAGCCCTGCTGTATGGCCCTGGCCATATAAGCACCACCTCTCGGCCATGAGAGAGGTGTTGAAAAATTTTCTCACAAAGCCTCCCCAATTCACCCTCAGAGCTTATCCCAGCCTAGAGAAAAAGAACCCCACTGTTTTCCTTCCTTGAACCCCACTGGCTGAGCTTAATTTCTCAGTCCAAAATTAGGCCAGAAACAGGACAACCCTTGAAACTTCACCAAACTTCAATTAACTTCTCCCACACCTTCACCAGAGGTAGAGAAGAAGTTCCCCAGTGAAAGCTCCCTCACCAGGCCAGCCATTTATTCTATCGGCCAGAGCTCGAAATCGGACATGGACGAAGTCATGCCTAGGCATTTCACCAGCGCTCGAGCCTCAATCTGTAGCCTCCTGGGACTCCAACTAACATGCTGATCATCTCTGATCGAAGCTTCACTTCTCAGAGCAAAGGTATTGAGCTCTTCTTCTTCCCGAGCTTTCTTGGATTCTTCATTTTGTTCTGCATGTTTTCAATACGTATTAGCTCTATGGATAGACTCCCCTAGGCTAGACGAGCGTGTAGGAAGAAACCGCACTCAATTTGGTGGAGTATCGAGTGAGATCTTAGGACTAGAAGGTGGACTGCTCTCGGCTCACACCAGTCGGGACGATGAACGGATACCGTCGGATCACGCGTGTATCAGATGGATGGTCAGGATCAAGCCTGATGGAGGGATGGAACGTGAACAGCAGGACGCATAGCTACCGAGTCAGATGGCGGCCCCGAATCAAACTGTGTTGCGTGTGCTTTCTATCTGTCGCAGGATCCAGTCAGCGCTGAATGGTTTAAGTAGGAAAATCACTTTTTTTGAATTATTTAAATACCCTGAACTTCAAAAATGCATATCTTTGTGTAGAAAAATCACAAAATTAAAATAAAAATACCCTCTTGCTCAGTGAACAGAGGAGAATAATGTGGAAAATAAATCAAGTTATTTGGTTGAGTATTTAATTTTTATTGATTTTAATATTGATTTGAGTATTATAATTCTCCACTCACACACACAATTCACCATGGCATGAGACCATAGGGCTTTTGTAGCCTCTGATCTTGGGAACATTCACTGAATTTTCCAAGGCCAGAGGCTATGTCCATGACAAGTTATCTATTTTCCAAGTTTTCATGCCTGTTTTGGTATTTTAATTCCAATAATTAGCATACTATTTTGAAAATACTAAGAAAATTAGGGTAGGTTCCCTATAACTAGAGGAACTCAGGGAAATTATCTCATGAATTAAAACGTTGTAAATAGCCCTAATGGTTCACTTGACCTAAAGCCAACTTTGAATTAATTAAGGAAAATGAAAAATCAAAATAACTTGAAATCAATTCTCCACTGTCATGTAGGATAATAAGAACCTCTATAAAAAGTTTGAAATTAATTAAAAATGGTTTAACCCATTAAATGGATTTTCTAAGTAACATAGCCAAATTTAAAATTAAAAAAATTCATAAAACTCAAAATACATTTAAAAAATTCACCAAATTGATTTTGGAGACTCTCTAATGTCAGAGGAGTCTAAGAAAAATAAAATTGGATTTTTTCTAAAAACTTCATTTTAACCTAACTTTTAATATTTTAATAATTAAAAAATCATAAAAATCATAAAAATGTCATACTTGATCCCCTAACCACTTAGGAACCAACCAAAAATTTGTCCCAAGTCTCTAAATAAAGATTTTGAATTTTAAAGGCTTAAGACAATTTTTAATATTAAAAAAAGAATTTTTCAACCTTTTCACTAAAATAATTCTAAAAATTCAAACAAAAATCATAAAAATATAAAAAAAAATTTCTCTAAGCTTCTTGGGATTAGAGGGATTTAAGAAAAATATAAAACCCATTTTTCCACTCTAATTTTATTTTATAATTAATTAATACTCCAAAACTTAAAATAATTATGATAAATAAAATATAATTCAAAAAATTACCAAAATTGGTCCAAGTGATCCTCTGGTCAATAGGAACCTCCCATAATTTTCCTAAGGACAAAAACTTTCTCTTGATCATGTTATGAAATTTTCATTAAAAACCCTTATTTTTCCTTAAAATTATTATATTAATTAAATTAAAAATTGAAAAATCACATTTTCTCCTCTAAGGTCTTAATTGATATGTGAGTGAGGTGATATAAAAATTTCAAGTTTATTTGAGCTTAATTTGATGAATTATGAGATGAATATGCTTATGAGGGCATTAAAGTAATTAAAAGGTTTTAGCCTTAATTAATCTTTAGGTTTAACCAAAGGGGAGGGTAAATCTTTGATCCTAAATTTGCCTTGGATGATGAAACATAGGGAATTTAAGTGATAGAAACTCATTACACCACCTTAAACATTAAAGAAGAAACATTAATTAAATCACATGAAATTTGGAAGATTTATTAAAATTCGGATGACTGAGATTAAGGGATGTAACAAAAGAGAATTCTAATTCTTTAAATTGAACCCTTAATCAATAATTTGATCAAACATTATTTGAATATCAATTAATGGAACTCTAAAATGATGATTGGAATTAATATTTTAAGAAAGGAATAATTTTGAACATCTTACGATTAAGCTAAAGACATTAAAAGAAATTGATTTGAAATTGTCTAAAACTTAAATTAAAATAAACTCAAAATGTTAAAGCTAAATTAAAATACCCTAAAACATTAAGACTAATCTGAAATTATTTAAAACTTAAATTAAAAAATAAATTTAAAACATTAAAGTTAATATAGAATAATTCATAAATTACAAGGTTATAATCAAAGAAAACTAAAACAGTTTAAAATATTTAAAATGAACCTAAAAAGTTAAGATTTTCTGAAATGATAAAACTTAATTAAATTAAACAACTTGAACACTATTCCAAACTTAAAATAATTAATCAAAATATTATAACTAAACTAAATCACATTAAATCACCAATTTAAACTTTAACTAAGAACAGTTGAATCTTTAATGAATTAATTTGCCCCTAAAGGCTTTCATTATTATAACTCTTAAATGAAGCATCAATTGAAAATGTCACCTTACTCACAAGGATAATCAAACATCCTAATTCACTGAGCAAGAATCAAAATTCAAACTAAGCCTGGTGGTTAATTCATCACCACAATGAAACTAACTGAACTCAAGATAATCCCTACAATGTTTAGGAAGATGTTTAGAATTCAATTTCGAGCACTTCCTTAATTTGATGGGACATTTTAAAAAAATAGTGAGACTTCATTGTTCTTTGATAAAGAAAATCATCCATAAAACACAAGAACCTAGACGTTATTGGAAGTGACTAGCAATAGGATTAGGATTTTGGCAGACAACCAGAACTTTCCCTTAGCTTTACCTAAGCATCTGTTGTAAATATATAAATGCCTTAACATGTGTTTTAAGTGCAGGTGAAAATGATGAGAGTGCCCACCAAGTACGTATTTATGTTTATTGCAATTTACATTTAGCAATTGATTAAATGTCTTACTTTCCTGTACTTATAAATGCATGAAAATGATCGAACCCAGCATGTTTAAACAACTCAAAATTTAATCACCAACAAAAATAAAACTGCAATTACAACTAAAATTAAAATGTCTCGTTGGATAATTGGGAATCCCTCGGATGATCTAACCCACGTGTTGCTAACGATATTTCCCACGATCTAAATGAAAGTGTGGAACTCATTCAGTTGAGTTTAGCAAATTCATTTAGACTAAGTGAATCTGATGAAAATAGCGATGTCGGGATGACGGAACCGTGGGATCTTAATCGGTTCTGCTTAATCAAATTTAAGATTTGTTTTAATTAAAATATTAAGCCATCTCAATTTTGAACTTTTCTAAACCAAAATACTTCTCTCATCTCTTGATTGCCACTTTCTAAAACCAATCCTCTACAACAATGAGCTTGGAGCACAGTGGGCAGCACGACCATCTTCATCAGCAAAACTTGAGTCTACTTCAACAAAACCTTTCTTAGCATTAAATAACCAAGCCATAGGATTTCGAGGTAGTTTTCTTAGTGCAACAAAAATCCTCAGCTTTTTGTTAGGCATTTGCATAATCATGTTATGCAAATTAAGCCCTAACCGGTCTAAAGACTCTGAGGTAGTCGTTTCGTACGACATAAACCCTCACATCTTCGAGGCTATTTATGTGATTATGTCATACAAATATAAGTCTTAATTAACTAAAATCGGCAGGATTGAAACATTAAAATATACCCTCAAATTGAAGCCAAACCATAGGATAGTTGGGAAGTTACCGAAGTTCACTTCGGGTCTGTGACATCCCCTACTTCTCTTCCTTTGGATTCTCAAAATAAACTATTCCAAATTTGAGCTATTTCCTATTAAAATTTCTAAAATCCAATTTGTTTGAAACCTTGAACTTTGAAATTCTTGAGAGCAAAACCACTGATCATTATCGAGAGTTTTCTTAAATGATTCCCATCATTTAAGATGTAATTTACTATAGGGGCTTGCCCTTATAGGGAACGTTAAGAACCCAGGTAATATAAACCCTGCTTAATCCCTTTATATTAAGTAGGGAAACTTGTCTGGTTATAAAATTGGTTCACAGACTAAACAAATGTCATAAATCTTCTAGTTTATTTAATCGAGACCCATCATCAAGCAGTGTGTTTGTTCTTTGGGATAAATACACGGTTTGTGATGCGGTGCTCGTTTATATAAACTATTTGGGATGTGAGATCGGTTTGATTTCATATCCTAAAATTTTCAAACTTAAAATTATTTTCAAAATCAAATGTTACTTTTTTTCAAGTTATATATATATATATATATATATATAAATTAAATTTAAAATCTAAAAAAAAATTCGCCGATAACTTCTATAGGCGACCCATTTTTTAAATACAACACACAACCTATAAATATGTCGACAGTCTCCTTTATAAGTGAAAGTAATATCTTGTTTGGATGAGAAATCCAGATAGTCAGACTGGGAGAATTCTGAGGTTCTATCAAAATTCCCCTACCAGTTGGATCAGTGCTAGTATTGAAAGGAAACAGGGCAGACTTAGCGAAGCACTGCATCCCGGGAGTTACAAGAAAAAATGTGTCAGTCACCATCAGAAGAATGGATGAAGATAAAGTGTTGTTTTACTACGAACTGGATCAAGAACTAGAGAACCTTCGTCCTTTGCCACTGTGATTGCAATACCTCCGGGTGTTCGTGAGGGGACTTTTGTTCCGGAGCATAACCTTGGCAGGTTGGCTATTCCCCGCAGCAGTCTCAGGCAGCAGAAATCCACTACCCCTTTCAACGTGTCGTGACGGTCGTTGTCACCACTTTGCAGTAGCCAGATGATATGATATATCAGCTCTGTTCAATTTTGTACACATAATATATGTTTGGATGCTTGTCAGCATATGATCAGTTGTACTACTTTCAGCAAACTTAATGAAGATTTCTATTTTCATAAATACTTTCTTTTCAGCGTGACAGTCGAAAGACGTTGAACCATGTGTTTGGTTCCAAAATGAAAAGGACAAAGGAATAATACAGAAGAAAATGATAAAATGATAACAAAATAAAATTAAAATCGAAATGAACTTGAAAATAAAGTCAAACAAAAAGGAAATCAAAATGAAATCAAAATCGAAATCAAAATTTAAACAAAATGAAACGAAATGAAACAAAACAAATTAAAAGAAAATGATGAATTAAAAACAAACAAATGATAATACTCACTCTCTCTCTCAAGATTCTGAGTCTTGGAACTCATCTTCAAATCCTTTACTTTCGCGGGCACTCCACAAAATTTGGCACTTTTCACGCAGCACCACTCCTCGCAAATTTGAAATATCTTGAAATACTACAAATCTTGCAATGGCTATCAGTCTTGGCCGAATTGCATCAGATTGCTTTCTTTGAAAGTCAATACCAAATTTTACGCAATTCTCCCCAAATGAAATTCCTGGATCAGTACTTGAGTTCTGAATCCCTCCTTTTACCCCTTGGGTCAGATATGAGTCCTTGAGCTTTCCTCCTCAAGACTCCTCAAAATTCCCTAATTTTCCATCTCCCTATCCGAGAAAGTTTCTGCCCTCCGTGAAATTCCGGGAACGGAGCTTAGTCATCCGATTTCCCCCAAAATTTCCCTATATTTCCATCATCCTTCTGAGAAATTTTTTCCGCCTTCCATGAAATTCCGGGAACAGAGCTTAGTCGTCCAATTCCCCCAAAATTCCCTAATCATCCTTCCGAGAAATTTTTCCGCCTTCCATGAAATTTCGGGAACAGAGCTTAGTCATCAGATTTCCCACAAAATTTACCTAACCTTCCATCATCCTTCCGAGAAATTTTTTTGCCTTCCATGAAATTCTGGGAATGGAGCTCAGTCGTCCGATTTACCTCAAAATTTTCTTAATTTTCCATCATCCTTCCGAGAAATTTGTTCGCCTTCCATGAAAATCTGGAAACGGAGCTCAGTCATTCGATTCCCCAAAAAATTCACTAATTTTCCATTTCCTATTTGAGAAATTTTTCACCTTCCATGAAATTCTGGGAACAGAGCTTAGTCGTTCGATTCCCCCTAAATTCCTTAATTTTTCATCTCCCTTCCGAGAAAGTTTCCACACTCACGAAATTTCAAGATCGGTATTGAAATTTTGATTCTCATTTCTGAGGCTGGTACCTAAATTCCAGTTCTCATCCTTCCGAGATCAGTACTGAAATTTCGATTTCCCCTTTGCTCTCACTTCCAACTTAAAATTTCCCACGAAATTAAAATCTTAAAACCTAAAACTCCACAAATTCTGAAAGTTCCATAGATTCCATAAAACTTAAAGTCAAAATAAAACTCTAAATCAAATTAAAATTCAAACTTAAATTTAAATTGAATTTGAATCCAAATCCTAAATCCAAATTCCAACTTCAAATCGATTCTGATCGAACTCCTTCAGAAGTTGAAAGCTTGAAATCCACAGTTTCGCTCATGAAGGTATTCCATTTTCCTCCCCAGCGAGAGTTCCCGGGACTTGAAGGTTCATCTCCTAATCCCCAGCAGAAACTTTCTCGCTAAATTCTGTGTTTGTCTTGAGTTTTAACTCAGACAGTTGTGTTGGTTTTGTTGATCTCGTCGGTCAACACCAATACGTGTAGTGTGCTTGCCCAGCACACCACACCTATTGGGGGTCCATTTGTTGACCTCACTTTTGGTTGAGGTCTAGTCTTTCTTTAGAATAGCCTAGGGTCTAGCCATAGGACTCTCCTAGTGACTTTCTTAGAAGACTAGTCATGGCACCCCCCCATAGAAATTAAAACTTTTCTCACTTTACTGGGAGTTTTCATATGTTTAAGGCCTAAGCTCCATTTGTTTGGGAGGAAGAGACTAAGCATAAGGAAGTCCAAGAGAAGTCTCCTATAGGTGGTCAGACCTTAGGATCTACCCTGGGAGGTCTGGAGCTTACACCACACTTACACTACACACTCACAACCCTAAACAAGGCAATTCACCTTTGATCCCCTAACTCTTTGGAAACTCATGTAAGTGGTTTTTCAAAGCCATTAGCCTCAGGCTAGGGTTTGGCTGATACCAACACATAAAGGACCAAATGAGGGTGACCCTTGGTCCATGGATCGACCTAAACAATGTCATATCACCCACTTTCAACCAATCCCAATTTTCCTAAACATTCCAAATTTCTAGCCCCTTTGCCCCAAAATACCTAAAATACCTAAAATAACCCCAAAACCCTAAAATCTCCCAAAATTTCCAAAATCACCCAAATTACTCATAATTTCCCAAAAATCATTTCAAAATACTCCTTACCACTCAAATTAACCAAAATTACCCAAAATTGCCAAATTTTCCCAAAAATCCCCAAAATGACAAATGCCCCAAATTTTCAAAAATTCCAAAAATTCACATAAATTCCCAAAACCTCTCAAATATCCCCAATTTCTTTTCTCTCAATTACCACATGACACAATTTGGCCAATTTAGCCCAATTTAATCAAAAGCCCCAATTTGACCCATTTAACCCCAAAATGCCTAAATTAGACCCAATGTCTACCCAATTGATTCCAATCTTGCCCAATTTCATTTCCGAACTTTAATTCAACATCTCCAATGTTAATCTAAACCAAATCCAAGCCCAATTTGACCCACATTTTAGTTCAATTTCACTTAAAATCCAAAATCCCCAAATTTTCCTAAGTGACCCAAATCCCTCAAATTGACCTAACAGCAATCAATTTCTCCCCAATTTGAATTCTAAAATTCCCATGACACTCTCCTAAACTAGATTGAACCATCAATTGCTCCCAATTTGATCCCAAGTCTCACCCAAATCAACTTAAAGTCCAAAATACCCAATTTTGATCCAAACATGCCATATGCCCAAAATCTCCCAAATTGATTGGCCTGCTCCCAAAATTTCCACCCAATTGATGTTGGGAACTCTTTATGACATCCCCCTAGACCATTTAGAACCTTCAATTAGCCTTGGACCCAACTCTAGCCTAAACTAAACCCAAGTTAACCGAACTTGCCCCAAATTAATCAAAATCCCAAAATCAAGCTAAATTCACTTCCCAAACCAATCCAAAACCACTCCAATCCTTCTCTAAACCATTTATGACAATCATATACATAATATTGCCCAATCATTTTGGGTCAAACCAAGCTCAAACCCAAGCTAGACCAACTTGAACCCAAATGACTTAAATTGAATCTATGGCCCAATGTGACCAAATCATCCCAAATGTGACCAACCTAGGTCCACCACAGCCACCAAGTAATCCGTAAGAACCACCCTAGACCCACCTAGCCCACCCTAATGGAGCCATGGACAAAAGGTCCCTTGAATTAGAAGATTTCACCCCATATTTGGCCTAAATCAAAATATCTTCACCACCATCACTTGCCATTGAGGATAAAACATCATTAATCCTCCCCTGGCTCACCTGAACTTCCTGGCCACCAGCCCTGGCCGTGTCAGCCACCCTAGTGGCCGAAAAATGCTAAAACTAAGAGCCACCCTCTCAAATTGAACCCAAACTCCACCCTATGGCTAAGTCAGCTTAAAATTGCCATTGGAGCTCATCTGCCCTCCACCTAGGCAGTTGAATCCACCCATCACCAGCCCCTGAGCTCAGCCCAATGGCCATGGCCATAAATAGAGCTCTCCTCGGCCAAAACCAGGTGCTGAACTTTTCTCAAGGAAAATCCACTAAATTGCTTCCAGAGCTTCCCTGAGAGGTCCTAAGATTGATCCCACTATCTTCAGCCACTGATTCCTACTGCCCGAGCTCAATTTCAGAGCTCAAATTTGGCCGGAAACCAGGACATATTTCTCCACAGCTCCACAGTGCACCAAATTTCAATTAACTGCACCCACACCTTCACATCAGTAAAAGAAGAGGATCCCCCATCAAAGCCTCATCACAGAAGGCCTCTTCACCATACTTCTACCAACACCTGAAATCGGGTTTGGTCGAGTTTGGGTCTAGACAATTCACCAAGGCAAAAGGCTCCATCTAGAGGTTCATTGGGACCAATCGAAGCTACCATAACCATCTGATTGAGGCCTCCCCTCTCAGACAAAGGTATTGGACTCACTCTTCCTCCAGAGCATTTCTTCGTCCTCCATAATTGTACATTGTATTTCATACAGTATAAATCGTATGCATAGGTTCGTCTAGGCTAGATGAAGATCTTGGAACAAAACCCATGAGATTTGGTTGAATCTAGCTCGAGATCTTAAGTCTAGAAGCTGTACGGTTTACGGGCTAGGCCAGTTGGGGATGATAACCAGGAGCCGTCGGATCGCACGTGTAATGAACGGATGGTCAGGATTGTGTCGAACAAAATCTTGATGCATAAAGCATGCGTTGACTCAGAAGGAGGCGCCCAACCAGAAAGAGATGTGTGTTCTTTTGACCCACCATAGGTTTACGTGGCACCGACGTGGTTAAGTAGGAAATTAGGGGATTTTTTATTTATTTAATTCCCTGAACTTTAAAAATCCATAACTTGGTGTAGAAAAATCATAAAAATAAAATAAAAATACTCTTGCTTAGTGAACAGAGGAGAATAAAGTGGAAATAGTTTGAAATTTATTTGATGCATCTATGATTTTTAATTAATTTAATACTATCTGTAGTATTTTAATTCTCCATGCATGTAGACATTTCACCATGGCCTGATATTTTGGCATGTTATTGTCTCTGTCATGAGGGATATTCCTTGATTTTTCCAAAGTCAGAGGAGACCTCTATGAAGAGTTCTATATTTTCCAAGTTTAGGCATCTGTTTTCATAAATTAATTCCAATAATTAGCATGGTGATTATAAAAATTCAGAAAAATCATGGAAGGTTCATTATGACTAGAGGACCCTAAGATAAAATTTTCATGGGTTAAATCATTAAGACATAACCTAATTATCATCTTGGCTTAAAACTGAATTTAAATTAATTTGAGTTCACTAAATATGAAAATCACTTAAAAACAATTCTCCACTGTATTTTAAAGGTCATAGAACTTCCCATAAATTTCATGACATTTGGAATTCATTTGGCTACCTAAATGAATTTCTAAGTGAAATGAACATTAAACTGATTTTAATAATTAAAATATAACTCAAAAAATTGTAAAATTGGTTTGGGAGTTCTCTGTGATCAGAGGATTCTTCTAAAAATAAAACTAAGATTTTCACAAAATTTTCATTTTTAATCATATTTTAAATATTTAAATAATTAAATAATAATAAAAATCACAAAGATACTAAAAATCACCAAATTGTTACATTTGGTCTCCTAATAACTTAAGAACCATCCCCATAGTTTTCCCCAGCTTCAAAATCAAAATATCAATTTTTAAAGGCTTAAATTAATTTTAAAAGGATAAAAAGGAATTTTCTTAATGTTTCACTAAAATAATTCTAATAATAAAATAAAAATTAGAAAAATATAAATTTTTTTCTTTAGGTTCCATGATCTCAAAGGGACTTAAGAAAATTATAAAATTAAATTTTCAACCTTTGAAATATTTTATAATTAATTAAAGTTCCATAACATAAAATAATTCTAATAATTAAATTAAAACTCAAAAAACCATGACATTTGGTCCAAGTGGTCCTCTAGTCTAGTTTTACCTCCCATAAAAATTTCAAAGTTATATGTTTTGTTTTGGACAAGTTATTGAATTTCTATTGAAAAGTCTTATTTTTGCATAAAAATAAATATATAAATTAAAATTTAAAAAACCACATTTTCTCCTCTGATGTTTTAATTAACCCATAAGTGGGGTCACATAAAAAATTTTAAAGTCATTTGAGCTGAATTTTATGAATTATGAAGTGATAAAGGCTTTTAGGGGTAAAATTATAATTTTGGAAAATTTAGCCTCAATTAATATTTAGGCATAATCAAAATGGGAAAAGGGTAATAAATTATCTTAATTACTATGTTGTATGATTGAAACATTAAGGGATAAATGGTAGCGACCCATTGCAATTTTGTCACATCAAAATTAAATCTTTAAATTTCCTTAATTATTATAATTTGGAAGAGAAATCAAATTATGAGAGCCTTAAGGTTAGCGGTTGATTTTGGAAGTTAATATTCCATTAATTTAATTCCCCTTCATTTGATGTTTAAATGATAATTCAATCTTTTGATAAGGATCATAATCATGAAAATCATAAAATTCCCCTCTCTAATGACATGAAAATACCCACTAAAGTCTTAATGGTTTAGTAGTGAGCTAGGCTCAAACTAAAATAATTAACTAACAAGGGTTAGGAAAGAAAACATGATTAATCTTAGGCTGCCTTTTAAAAATCACAAGCCCATTAAAATTTGATAAATTCTTCCATAAGTTAAATTTTGCCTCTAAAGGCTCGCTCACATAAATCCCAAGTAAAGCACCAAATGATAATTACCCCACCTTTCGGGATGACTAAAACATTGGCTCACCGAGCATAAGGGTATGAAACAGATAAATCATTTAATAGTTATGATAAGTCCAAAAGGACCTTAGGGAAGTTCAAAAGTATTGTGAAATATCCGGGTCTCCCCTTGACCGTTTCACAAATCTTCTGGACACCTTGTAGGACTACTGTACCTATCATATTTATTAAATGAAGAAATCTCATCAATGAATAGAATTCACCGGGTTATAACATAAAGTTTGGTAGGCCTGTGATGAACCTATCCATAGGGTTTTACTTCCCTGCAAATATAAATGTTTATTGCCAGAGTACTAAAGTTTCAGGTGGAGATGACGGGAAGACCTACCAGGTATGCTTTTATTTCAATGCAATATACTTACATGCACTCTACTGTACTTTCTTTTCTTGTGAACCTGCATGCTAAACAACAATGCCATCCTGTGTGAAAACTAAAATCTTTAGGATAGCCACAATACTGAGACCAAAATAAAAAATTTAAAATCAAAACAACATAAAATTCACTGTCACAATATCCAAAATATAAAGCAACTCAAATTTTAATCACAAACAAAACAAAAACCACAATTGCAACTAAATTAAAACGCATTGTTGGATGATCAGGAATCCCTCGGAGGAAGTAAACTACGTGTTGCTAACGGGGTTTCCCACGGTCTAACTGAAAGTATGGAACTCATTAAGCTGAGTTTAGTAAATACATTTGGACTAAGTGAATCCGATGAAAATAGCGATGTCGGGATGATGGAACCGTGGGATCTTAACCGGTGTTGCTATAATCTATTTTAATGCTTCCCCTAATAAAATATTAAGAAACCTTAATCTAAATATTTCGAAAACGTGAATCTTCTCTCCTCTCTTACAAGTGACACTTCTTTAAACTAAACCTGCTACGACGAGAAGATTGAAGCACACATAGTGGGTAGCACGGCCATCTTCAACAGTAAAACTTGTATACATCAGCAAAACCATTCCTTAGTTTAAACAACAAGCCATAGGACTTCGAGGTAGCTTGCCTAGTGCAGCATAAATCCTCGCATTTTCTTTAGGCCCTTGTACAACCATGTTGTGCAACATAAGCCCTAACTCGCTTTAGGATTCCGAGGTTGTCATCGATTATGACATAAATCATCCTATCTTCCAGGCCATTCACTTGATCAATATCAAGTGATTGTAAGTCCTAAATTATAAAACTAACAGGATGAAACATCAAATAAATATCCTAAATTAAAGCCAAACCATAGGATAGTTTGGGAAGACATCAAGGTCATTCTTGAATCCATGTCCTTCCCCTAGCCTTCTCTCCTTTGGATTCTGATAAAATGAAATGTTCCAAAACTTGAGCCATTCACCTATTGAATTTCCGACTATCATATTTTCTTTGAAAACATTACCTTTGGAAGTCATGAATATAAATATTTCCTGATCTATATCAAGAGTTTTCTTAGGTAACTTTAGTTGTCTAAGATGTAATTAACTATAGGGGCTTGCCGTTATAGGAAACTTAAAGACCACAGATTAATATAAACCCTATATAATTCCTTCATATTAGATAGGGGAAATTGTCGGTCAAAATTGGTTCGCAGACCAAACGGATGTCATGAATTCTTTAGTTTGTTTGATCAAACCTCATCCCAAGTTATATATCTATTCTTCGGGATAGATACATGTCTTGTGATGAAACGCTTGATTATCTAAACTAACGTATATATGAGATCAGTTTGATTTCATATTTTTGAAAATTAAAATATTACTTTCAAAATCTATATATATATATATATATATATTAAATTAAATACCTTATTGGATTTGATTGGAGTTAAGGTCATGACATGTACATAGTTATTGATTTGATCATACATCGTCTAGTATGCATCCTTTCTTCCTCTTCAACTTGGATTTTAAACTGAGGCTTCTTCTCATTAATAATTCTTACCTTTATTTGAAACTCCTCATCAACTTTAATGGATGGATTGTCTAATTCAAACAACCCGTTGATTCCTATTGGTCTACGTCCCTGACCTTAATCTCAGATGCATAGATTAAGAGAATCATCCTACTTTTGTGGAGTATAAGAAGTTATGAATTGTTGAATTTGATTCGACTAAACCCTCACTCGTGTCTTCTTTGCAGTGCTATCTTTATCAACTGTAGAGTCTCTAGAATACACGGTCTTCCTTGGAGGTGTATAATAGACAACATCTTTATGTATCCCCACTTCGTGAATTGAGAATGGTTGAAGATCTCCTTTAATACATTGTTCTCATCCATCTTTATAGTACTTGAAACATTGATGTAGGGACAACAACACCATATTATACTCATGAATTCGAGGACGTCCGAATAAAGCATTGAACAAAGTTTCTAAATCAATTATATGAAATTTTGCAGTTGTTACAAAATCTCCAGCCTTTAACATCAAAGTAATAGATCCCAAATTTCTCCTTTATGGTTGAATACCCTTAACATCATTTTATCATTATCGAGCTTTTGCGCATCAACATCTAGATAAGCTAATGTTCAGATATTCATTATATTCAATGAAGTCCCTAGGTCTACTAAAACTCTGGAAAGAACAACTTTTCCAATATTGACTGAAATGTAGAGTGGTCTGTTGTGGTCTGCTGTCCCAAGTCAAAGGTCTTCATCCAAAAAGGCGAATCCAAGTTGATCTTGTAATGAACAGGATACCTCAGAGGATGTACTAGTTAACTGGGCTAAGCAAATTTCAGGTTCGAGTAGGGCTTCGACATGTGCGTGTCTCATCTCCTTTGACAGAATTAGAGCATTAAAAATACTTAGCTTCGCTGGTAGTTTCCTTAGGCGAGAAAGTACATTATATTCCACTTTCTTGAATTCTTTAAATTGTTCTGGAAGGGGTGTCTTTGCTACAAGTGGAGGTGGTTCCTCTCGAGTGATTGTTTGTTCTTCCATTGGGGCCACTCGTGGAGGCAACACCTTACCACTCCTCAAGTTTACCTCTATAATTTCTTCATTTTCTTGCATTGACTCTGTGGAAGTCTCTCCTGAGGTCGTAGTCGAATCCTCTGCTTCTGACTCAGACTCTGAAGACTCAAAGCTAACTGCAATAAGTGTTCCTTTGAACTCAAGGATTGGCTCCTCGCTCGACGAACTGTCGTAATCGGAATCTTCTTCACTTTCACTATCTCGACCATCACTAGTGGTGGATTGTACAATTTGAAGATTATTTTGGGAATCAAAATCGTGAGTAATTTAGTTATTGATATGGATATTCTCAGAAGAAAGAGTCAAAGCGTAACCAAAATCGGGCGTTATCATTATAATATCCCGACGGGATAAAAAGATGATCATACAGAGTAATAGGCTTGAGGATTTTCTTCCCCAAATCACTGAACACTACCCTATAAAAAGCAGCCCCTATCCTAGGCTTCGCGCTATCGATCTCGGTCTTTTCCTTATCTTCCTCGATCTTCTCACATACAGGCTTTTTCAGAGCCTTCTCGGGTGCAACCTGAATGGGTGATTGGCCCTGAGTGGTAACCTGGGCAGGTGGTTGATCTTCAGTGTCAACTTGATCTGAAGCAATCTGGATCTTGTTCAAAATCTTCTTAGATGACTTACTTCAAGCTATGTTCCAACTTTCACTTTCAGTACGAGAATTGATCGGTTCGGAGGTGATCCTATTAATAGAACCTATGACAGGTTAACGTAAATATTCCTTTGGAAAAGTTATAGTTCCGT
This sequence comes from Papilionanthe hookeriana x Papilionanthe teres, assembly GCA_022702705.1. Lineage (NCBI taxonomy): Eukaryota > Viridiplantae > Streptophyta > Magnoliopsida > Asparagales > Orchidaceae > Papilionanthe > Papilionanthe hookeriana x Papilionanthe teres. The sequence goes on from CM040425.1 coordinate 45,263,476, forward strand.
CTCTGTAACTCCTCTAGAGTCAATCCTTAAAAGTGACAGTTCTCGATCGTATGACCCAACAATCTATGGTAAGGACAATAGTTTGGACTATCTGTCCAACCAAGTTCTTTCGGCCTCTTAGCTTCTGGAAGCTTGAACTCAGTCTTCTTTGACAGGTTCTTGAAAATCTTGACCACTGCCTCATTTTTGAAAGAGTATACATTGTTCAAGAGCTCTGTTAGGGTCGGTTTATTATAGATTCTGGGTTGATTTGAAGATTATCCATGTTGAACAAATCGCGGCACATACTGTCGATCCTGAGGCTGAGAATATTGAGGCACATACCGCTGATCGGGTTGAGGATACTGAGGCGGATGCTAACTAACTTGCTGGCTGAATGGCTAAGTAAAATGGGGACCTGATTGCTGTTGTGGATAGAAATGTCGAGAATGGTCATCCATGTTTATCGGCTGCTTCCCTTTATCAACTGCAGACACCATACACTTCCACCTCTTATGGCTGGAGAGATCTGTCTTCAGAGGTTACCTTTGCAGCTTCAGATTTAGCTGCCTTACAAAGTTTTCTCGATTTATTTCTTCTTCGTGACCGTGTTAGAGGTATGGATCGTGAACTAGATCAAACCTCAAACACAGATGGAGCAACAAATATTTCAAGTTCTAGCTCCCAAACTACTCTCTTTCCCTTATCTAGAACGGAAAGTCTAGCAGTGGTTGGAGCATCTGTCTTAGAGATTGGTAGAACAACTGGTTGAACAGACATAAGAGCGTCAGCTGACTTCATCTTATTGATGGGAGGAAAGTCTTGCTGACAGTTCAAGTCAAATCAGGCAGCAGGCTCAACTATTTTAGAAGGGATCGACTTGAAAACAACAGGTGGAACCCATTCTAAAAACATCTCAACTTCATCAAATCTGGACCCAAACTTGATCATGGATCCTTGGCAAAGTACAGTCTCGTCGTAGGGTGAATTGTTTGCAAAGCTGAACAACAACTTTGGAGTCGACATTGTCACTGTCAATTGAAAGTTGGAAGGTCAGAAACAGTCTAACTCTTTGCTAAAATTGGTAAGGAATGTCTGTTTACTGGGAAGAATTTATAATTAAAGTGGATTAAAGTGTATTCCAAATTGTAATTAGTGTATAAAAACAAACTGGCAAAAAAAGTGGAAAGAATTAGGTTTAATATGGCTAAAAGCAGATTAGCACTTAAAGTGATGAGATGTAGTATAATATTCGGACCTAAGATATGAAATATTATTTACGTGAAGGTAATTCAACACCACACCTAGCGGGGTCCGACCCCACAAAAGAAAATTAAAACCCAAATGTTTCCTGAACTCTTTGTATATGATGTTTAAACAAAAAGTCCTCGAATCCAAATGAGTTAGCAGTACTCATCTAAGGAAGAAATGGACTAAGTAAACCAACACAAAAGAAGGGTAATGTGGTCCAAGAGGGAAATGGACACATTACCGATGCATGAAAATAATTATTCTTGATTAATATAGAGAGAGGAACTAGTCCCCAGCGCAGTTGCCAGAATTGATCGGTCGCCATGCGGCTGGATGCGGTATAATTTAGTATAATATATAGTATTTAGAAATTATGTATTTTAATTTAAAGAAAATGGGGTCAAACTGATCCCATTGGTTCCTACAGTTTGAATAATTAAGCTAATCACGAGTAATATATTCCCCGAAAAGTAATACACTACTTGATGGTAAGCTAAATTAAATAAACTATAAAAATGAACGACTTACGTTTGATCTGTTTGCATGATGACCGACAGAGTCCCCTATTTGATATGGGAGTCAAATAGGGTCTATCTTAAGTCTGGGTTCTTTTTAGTTCCTTATAAGGTCAAGCCCATATAGTTGATTACATTTTGAGTGAACGGATCACTTAAGAAAACTCTCGATAAAAATCAGGAATCTTTTGTTTTCATGAATTCAAAAGGAAGGGGTTTCAACGAACATGATTGTAAAATTTCTAATAGGGATTGGTTCAAAGGTGAATGATTTTATTTTAAGAATCAAAGGAAGAATGGTAGGGGAGATTAAAGGTCCAGAATAGGTTCTTGGTCATCCCCAAACTATCCTAATGTTTGGCTCAATTTTAGAGAGATGTTATTTGATATTTCAATCCTGCCAATTTTATTTATTTAGGACTCATATTTGTATAAGATGTTCAGAAATCTATGACGAGTTATGACTTATATTGCACGAGGTGCAAATGGCTAAAAAGATAAGATGAGGATTTATGTTGTACTAAGCAAGCTACCTCGAAGTCTTATAGCCGTGTTTTAATTCTAAAGAAGGTTTAGCTGTTTGTAGACCTGTTTTGTTGTTGCAAATCGTCGTGCTACCCACGGTGTTTTGTTCCAAGCTCTTCGTCACAACAAGTTTAATTTTAGAAATGTCAAATTGTGGAGATGAGAGAAGTGTCGTGTTCTAGAATTCGAGTTTTATAGTGTGTCAAGTTTAATGTCTTATGTCTTATTAAGGGAAATGTTAAATTTGATTAAGCGATACCAGTTAGGATCTCACGGTTCCCTCATTCCGGCACCACTATTTTTTTCGTATTCACTTAGTTCAGATGAATTTATCAAATTCAACTGAATGAATTCAGTACTTTCATTCAGACAGTGAGAAATCTCGTTAGCAGCCGCATGTTGCCTCCTCTGAGGCATTCCCGATCATCTGATAGAAACATTTTAATTTAGTTGCAATTGTTGTTTTTGTTGTTTGGTTTGTTATTAAATTTTGAGTTATCTTATATTTTGATTGTTGTGGCGGTGAATTCGATTTTGGTTTCGTTTTGTTTTTATGGCTATCCTAAAAGTCTTATTTTTGACATGCAAGTTTCGTTTTGTTGTTTTTCAAATGCAGGTTTTGTAAGCAGGAAAGTACAGTAAAGTAAATGCGGAAAACTAAAGTATTGAAAGTAAAGTGTTGTAAACTGTAAAAGCGTAACAGTTCTCTTCTTACACTCTAGCTGAAATATAAGCATTCAAAGCAGGTATATATGCATATGTACAAGTTTTTATTGTTATTTATTATTTATTTATTGTTAGTATTGCATATGCATGTGTATATACACATATACATATTCATTATTTGTATTTTATTATTATGTATATATATATATTGTTATGATATTATTTATTGTTATTTATGTATGCTATTAATATTATTATCATTTTTATTATTAATGTTGTTATTATTGTTTATTATTACTTATATATTATTATTATTATTCTTATATTTGTTTATTTGTTGTTTATTTGTTAATTATTTATATATATATATATATATATATATATATATATATATATATATATATATATATATGTTTATTAGTGTATTATTATTATTATATATTGTTAACTATCATTCGTATGTTATTATTAGCTATTATCATTTATATTTGTATATATTTGTATTATTATTGTTATTATAATAATTTATGTATATATATGTATTATAATTAATTTATTATTTTATATGTTTACTGTTAGTATTATTTATAATTTTTGTTGTTATTATTATTATTATTACTACTATTATTATTATTATTATTTGTGTTTACTTATATGTATACACTTATATATAGATTATTATTATTATTTATTAGAATGAATATTACTGTTATTATTTTATTTCTTATTTATATGTATATTTATGTATATATATATATATATATATATATATATATATATATATATATATATATATATATTATTAGGATTAGTTTATTATTATATATTTATTATTTATTATTGTTATCTTTAATGTTATTATTTTCGTATGTTTAGTTGTATGTCAGTATTATATTTTATTTATTTTGAATATTATTATTTATGTATATTACTATAATTAGTTCCTTGTCATATTTACGTGTATATATATATTATTTATTTATTTTTATCGTTAACCTGTATATATTTATACATATATTATTATTATTATTATTATTATTATTATTATTATTATTATATATGATTACATATTATTATTATTTATGTAATGACAATTATAGTCCTAAAATAATATAAGTAAACATATGTTATTATTGTTACTTATATTATTTTACGACTGTAATTGTCATTATATATATATATATATATATATATATATATATATATATATATATATATATATATATACACACACACACACTTACGTATGTACGTACGTACGTTATATACATGAATACATGTATATATATATATATATGCATGTATATATATATATATATATATATATATATATATATATATATATATATATATATATATATACACACACACACACACACACGATTTATGTCCAAATATTTATATATAATTTGATTTTTATTTATTTATGATTATTATTATTATTATTTTATTCTTAAGATTTAGGTGGGATGCATGTAAGATTTTGTATGGAAATACATAGGAAATGGATGGTACATACATATATATATATATATATATATATATATATATATATATATATATATATATATATATATATAATATATTTTGTGCAAATAAATTTGAATTGGGTGGTATCAATGTAAGATTCCTTTTTAAATTTTTTTGTTATGTCCTGCAAAAAAGAGAAAGGGAAGTACCCGATCAAAGTTTTGACGGAGTGGGGAAGGCTAGCCAGTGGGAAGATCGCCGTAGAGGGGAAGAATGAGGAAGAAAAAAAAAACATATAACAGATATATATATATATATATATATATATATATATATATATATATATATATATATATATATATATATATGTGGGGTTGGGGGGCAGAGGCATGGGTAGAGCATAGGATAGTATTATATTTTTTAAATTTTTTATTTAATTAGCTGAGAAAGAGAAATAAAAATTGAGGCATGCATGCGTGAGATGACAGACATGCGCGAGATGATAAATGAATAGAATTTTTTACTTTTATTATTATTATTATATTATTATTTTTTATTATTATATCTTAGGTAAAATCGACGTTCCGAACGCGATCGCGCAGTTCGTTTCATCATCTGGGTTGTTTCAGACCACTTTTTTAGCTATCGAACCTGAAGCGATAATTCGCACATTTTTAGCCCGCCCGCGAAGATGTAACGAAATAAACGTCCTCTCCAGATAAAATCGACGTCACGGACACACTCGCGAGTCCATTTCATCATCCGGGCTCGTTTCGGACAACCTCGTCAACGATTGGGTAAAAAATGCGTCAAATTTAATTTTCATCAAAGTTTTGTTCGCGATCGATCGTTTTGAAAATTAATTTTAATTTTGGTGAACTATGGAATAAATAAAAGTGTAAGTGACGTGAATTTCAATATTTAAACGTGCCGAATGTCTGAATTTTGTTATTTGTGCGAGCGAAAGTGCAAAAAATGTGCACAAGACAACCCTAAGGTTTAATGGTCCTATAGGGATTCCTTTTGAGTTTCATCGTGTTAGTTTCAACCTTCTAAATGTTAGAGGTCTAAAAAGAAAAATCATACACGCTAAACTTCAAAACGAGTAAAAAGACGGTTTGAAATTCTAAAATGAGGTGGGTCCCGTTTCTAAGCCTCTAGGATAGTCAAAGGGAGAAGTCCTATGGCTTGATCCTAAGCACTAAAGGAAAGACCCAAAACCCTCACCCAAAAGTGAGGTCAACAATGAATTGCTTTTATAATCTCGTACTATTATCACGTGATGTGGTGTGGCTTGCCCCCAATCTCAATCTCTATGAAACTCAATTGAAGCCAAGCATAGCATCAGTTTCTCAGTAGTCACCTCATTCGTCACCATATCCACAAGATTCTGAGCTATTTGTTTCTTCTTCAGGAACAACTACCCATCTTCAAGAAAAGTGCAAATAAAATGATACCTTAGCTGAATGTATATTGTATTGTCATGAAAAACAACAATTTTAGTAAAATCAATTGTACTCATATTATTACTGTAGCATTTTCTGATTCCCTGCTCCTTGCTCAATCTTTGATAATATATCATTCTTCGGATGCGCTATCTGATCATTTATATAGAAATCTTTTAAAATCTGTGGTGAACATACAATAAAAACTCCACAGCTATATAAGTTAATATCCATAAAAATATCACACTTATAAACTAAGCAGAAAAGCCTAAACTAGTTAAAAATCCAATAAATATGAAAAAATGTGTGAATAAAACATTAAATTATAATATTTTGTATGTTACCATCCGAAGAGTAATTATGATTGTCTTCGAAATGGGAAACTCTCGTATAATCTCTACTTGAAAACTTACAAGCTCAGTATTTTCAGTCAAAAATATAATCTCGCTAAAACAAAGTGTGCAGATGAACTTTTCTCAAATTGAGAACTTTTGAGTGTAAATGGAGAATGCAGTCGGGTGCATGAGGGCGTGAGGGTATTTGAAATTTAGGCTTGCAACGCAGAGCTTCCGATCGGGTCGGGTCGAGCTGCATTTTTTTTTTTTTTTTTTTTTTTGCTTTCGGGCTATCTCGGACTCAATCTTAGAATGTTAACATGTTATTGTGCTAAGGTCAAATGTGTGTTTTATATGTGGGCCCCAAATGAGTCCTATCAAGTGTTGTGTTAATATATTATATTTTTTCCCTTAATTTGCTTAAAATCTTCACCGAGAATCAGCCATAAAATCCCCACTGGCGACATCCCTCCACTGGGAGAGTGCGGACTCAGAACGTAGCTCTACCTCCGGAGTCCTATTAAATATAGCCACATTGCCTACACTGGGCTCACCTTATAATGGATCCACAGAGGTTATTTGAGTGGAACTGTGGAGGTTTTTGAAGGTTATTTTGGTTTTATTGAGGTATTAACTCCAATAACCTCTGCGGATCCATTGGAGTGGAAACCACACAGGTTATTGGGAAGTTATTGTCGGTTATTGCAGGGTTATTTTAATTTTATTAGAGTATTAACTTCAATAAACCTTCATAACTTGAAAATAGTACTTCAATAACATCAGCGGTTCAATTTAAATAACCCCTATAATAACCACCAATAACTCTCGTGGTACCGCAGCAAAGCTATAATAAAATATGGGGTTTAACTCCCGATAACCGGAACAATAAGTTTCAGGCAAAAATTTTCTGTCCAGACTCTGGATGCAGGGGAGTGTCCGGAGTCCAATCAAAACTCGCCACCTGTAAATGGTGGGTCCCACGACGGGTCCCACGTCCCAAAATATTTAAAAAATCGTAAATTAAAAAAAATAAAATATTAATGAGGTCCAACCCGGTTCGTTCTCGGGCCGTTTCTTTTCAGTCTTTTTGGAGTATCCTTCCTTTTTAGCCTCCTTGTCGGAATCTGGGTCAGTTAAAGTTTTCATCCTTTTCGACATATCCTCATTCTCTCTTCTAGCGAAAAAATTTGCTCTGCTGGGGTTTAGTAGCTGTTGTACGTGCTTGTGTTCATTTTACAACTGCGATGGATGTTGCTTTCTCTGTGAAGGAAGAGACTGCGAACATGGGGTACGAGAAGGATGGCAACGTCGTTGGGAGGACGGTGGTGAGCTTAATTATCCGAAATGTTATCGTATGATGTGTTGTAAGTTATTTTTATTTATGGTTCGAGTTATTTTGGGGTTATTTTTAGTTTATTTTGAAGATATCTTAAAGAACCCATGAATAACCCCACCATACACCAAGTATAACCTAAAAATAAATTCGTAACTTAATACAAAATAACACATAAATAACCCGAGAATAATGTTAGAATAATCCAAAAGCTGAACATAGCAAAATATAGCAGAATAACCCAACTGTAAACCGAGAATAACCCAATAATGAACCCGTAAATGAACATTAAATAACGCCTAAATAACTATCCGATGATTTTCAAAATCTAGGGGGGTTATTGTGGGGTACTGTGAATATACGGGAATAACCTTAGAATAATCCAAGAGACCGAAAATAGGCTGACTAAGGACTAAATATAGCATAATAACCCAAGTATAAACTGAGAATAGCATAATAGTAAACCCGTTACTCAGCATAAAAGAACACTTAAAAAATTATCGAGTTATTTCAAAATTAATTAAGTGTTATATTCAGGTTATTTAGAAAGAACTAAATAACTCGACAATAAACCCAGAATAAGCTTACAATAACCCAAAAACCGAAAGTGGGCTCACAGTACCGACTAAATATAGTAGAAGAAATGTAATAGTGAACCCTTAACTCACCATTAAAGAAAGCCTAAATAACTATCCAGTGATTTCCGAAAATTTGAGGGATTATTGTCGGGTTATTTGAATGAAATCCTAAATAACCCGAGAATTAGCTGAGAATATCCCTTGAATAACTCTAGAATAACCTTAAAGACCAAAAGTAAGCATTTTGTAACAACTAAATATAGAAGAATAACCCAAGTCTAAACTGAAAATAACATAATAATAAACCCGTTTATCAACATTAAAGAATGCTTATGTTACTGTCGGATTATTTGCAGATTACTTTGGGGTTATTTTCAGGTTACTTTGAAAGAACTCGTAAATAAACCTATAATAACCCTAGAATAATCCTAGAATAACCCCAGTGTAACACCAAAACAACCTAGAAAACCGAAGATGAGATCACACTACTACCTAAATATATCAGGATAAGCCAAGTATAGACCGAGAATAACCAAACCATAATTGGTTGTTATGTTCTTTGTAATTTGTTATATATCTTTTTATATTTAGTTGAAGACAGTGTGGTATAATGAAAATTTGTAGGTACCAGAGGCCGTAAATGTTTCAAATGATTCAATCACAGACATTTTTCTTAAGACCATTGTCCACAATGAGCAAGAAGCTTATGGAAACTACTGCACCTATGCACATCATGTTGGCTTCACTGTTTGGAAGGACCACAGTAGTTATTGGCCAAATTCAAAGTAAATTAAGATGAAAATATTATATTTGTGGAAAAGCTGGTTACAAGAGAGAGTCACAATCAACCAATATGGTTAAGTACAAAAAAGTAGACATAAGGACAGGTTGTCAAGCCATAGTTCGATATAGTATCGATGTTGAGGGAAACTGTAGAAAATCATAACCACCCCTTGGCGAAAGCTGGTGATAAGCATCTTCTGCGTTATAACAGGAAGATCAGCGAGTTAAATGCAGATTTGCTGAGATCAATGACAGAATCTGGGATCAGAGCAGTGGATGCATTTAAATTTATTGCTTCAGAGGTCGGGGGTGTTGAAAACCTAGAATGTACGAAGCAGGATGCTTATAACTTTATTCAAAGAGAAATAAGATGTAGAATTGAAAAAATTTATGTAAATTCTCTTTTACAACTCTTCATGGAGAGGCAAAATGAGAATAGTATGTTTGTGTGGAACTTCCAAACCGATGAGGGTAGTAGACTGACAAGCTATTGTTGGAGTGATGGGTCTCGTCGGCTTGATTACGACTGTTTTGGGGATGTCGTAATTTTTTGTACGAGCTACCAATTGAATAAGTATAATTTATGCTATGCACCTTTTGTAGGGGTTAACCATCATTGGCAAAACGTTCATTTTGGAGTAGGTTTTTTATCTTAGGAGACAATTGAGTCTTTCAAATGGTTATTCAAATCATTCTTTCAAATAATGGATGGTAAGCATCCAATTTCAAAATTTACAGATCCAGATCAAGCGATGTCAAAAGCCATCGAAGAATGCCTTCCAAGTACAAGGCATAGGTTCTGTCAGTGGCATATCTACAAGAAATTTCCTTCGAAGGTCCATTGTGGTATGACTTACAAGGAGGTGAACAACCTATTTTATAAATGCATGACGAAGTGTGAATTTGTAGAGGAGTTTGATGAGACCTAGGCTTTATTAATTGATAGAGGAAACATACACTGTAATGTGTGGTTGGATGAATTTTACAACATAAGCCGCAAGTGATCAATATCATTTAATAATGAAATATTTGGATTGAGTATTTTATCAACGCAAAAAAGTGAGTCCACAAATAACATTTTCCATGATGCATCTAAGCCATCAAGCTCTCTGATCGATTGCTTTATGGGTTGTGAAAATATAATGAAATCATGGAGAAGGAATGAGAAGGATGAAGATTTCAAATGTTCTCAAACTATTATTACACCCGTAGTTAAATCTAGCCCATCATTGAGACAACATGCAAGCTGTACTCCATGTTTTAGGAAGTGTTACTGCATGAGTTATGTGGAGTAACTATGGAATTAGCATTTGAAAGTGAAGGCAATTTCTACATAAAGGAGTTGGATAATCTGGAGATGAAGAAACCCTGCATAGTTAAATATGACATGTTTAAATACGAGATCACTTGCAGCTGCAAGAAGTTTGAAATGATGGGATTGCTTTGTGCTCACTCTCTACGTGTTCTCCATGTGGTAAATGTAACAAAGATCCCCAAAAAATATTTCTTATTGAGATGGTCCGTGAAAGCTAAGAAAGACATCTACAGTAGTTTCGGAGATAAACACCTGATGGACTTCCAAATGTCTGGCGGATCTTCAAGTGGCCTTTTATTTCGATCACACGTGCAAAAGTTTGTGTACCGAATTTTTAATAAGGTAGAAGGACATGAATGTATCGAAAAATATATACTCGAGTCTTTGAAAACGTTATCTACAGCTTTTGACAACTTACTAGCTAGAAAAGAACCTCAAACAATTACAAAAACCAAAATGAAGAAATCACAAAAGATACCATACAATTTGAATGAGCCTGTAAAAAGGAGGTCAAAAGGAATACCTAATACGAGGTTGAATGGATACTGAGAGAAACATAAGAAAGCTAAGAGTATATATTTTTGCATGTCTTTAATGTATTATTTTGTGGAACAACACTTTTCCCTCACTACAGCTACTGCATACAGGAAAGAAGCAAGACATGTTCATGAGTCACGAAGCACAGAGGAAATTTGATGCAAACATGTATGCAACGCCATATTTTCTGAGTCAGGTACAAACACAAAATTCAGACTTATTTTGCTGTGTGTGTATAAGTAATTTTCATATGTCTGACGTTTACTTGTCTCTACTGCAGGAACATGTCAGTACTTCTCCCTCAGTACAACTACTGCATACATGAAAGGAGCAAGACATGTTCATGAGGCAGGAAACACAAAGAAAATTGGATGGAAACATGTATGCATCACCAGATTTTCTGAGTCAGGTACAAAAACAAAATTTATACTTATTTTGTTGTGTGTGTATAAGTAATTTTCATATGCCTAACGTTTCTTGTCCCCACTGCAGGAACACGTCAGTACTTATCCCTCAGTACAACTACTGCATACAAAAAAGGAGCAAGACTTGTTCATGAGTCAGAAAGCACAAATGAAATTTGATGCAAACATGTATGCAACGCCAGATTTTCTGAGTCAGGTACAAAAACAAAATTCAGACTTATTTTACTGTCAGTGTATCATTAATTTTCATATGTCTAACGTTTACTTGTCCGTGTTGACCTCACTTTTAGTTAAGGTCTAGTCTTTCTTTAAAATAACCTAGGGTCTAGCCATAGGACTCTCCTGGTGACTTTCTTAGAAGACTAGTCATGGAACCCTCCTCATATAAATTCAAACATTTCTTACTTCACTGGGAATTTTCATATACTTAAGGCCTAACCTCCGGTTTTTGGGAGGAAGAGACCAAGCATAAGGAAGCCCAGGGGAAGTCACCTATAGGTGGTCAGGCCATAGGATCTACCCTGAGAGGTCTGGAGCTTACACCACACTCACACTCACACTACACATTCACAACCCTAAACAAGGCACATAACCTTTAATCCCCTAACTCTTTGGAAACTCATGTAAGTGGTTTTCTCAAGCTCTTAGCCTCAGGCTAGGGTTTGGCTAGTACCAACACATAGAGGACCAAATGAGGATGACCCTTGGTCCATGGCTCAAGTTAAACAATTCAATATTACTCGTCTACAACTAATCCCAATTTTTGCCAAAAATCTAATTTCTAACCCCTTTGCCCCAAAATACCCTAAATACCTAAAATATCCCTAAAGCCCTAAAATTCCCCAAAATACTATAAAATCATCCAAAATTCCACAAAAATTATCCAATATTCCCAAAATTCCTCATTTTAAAATAGTTCCCACCTCTTAAAACCACCAAAATACACCAATACACTCCAAATAACCTCCAAATACCCTAAATACCCTTCTTGGCCAAAAATTCCAAAAATTCCCATAAATTCCAAAAATATCCTAAATATTCCCAATTTAATTTCTCTCAACTACCACATGACCCAATTTGGCCAATTTAGCCCAAATTAACTAAAAGCCCCAATTTGACACATTTAACCCAAAAGTGCACAAATCAAACCCAATCTTGACCCAATTGATCTCAATCTTGCCCAATTTCAATTCTAAACTTTAATTCAACATCCCCAATATCAATCTAAACCAAATCCAAGCCCAATTTGACCCACATTTTAGTTCAATTTCAATTGAAAACCAAAATCTCCAATTTTACCTAAATAATCCAAAATCCCTAAATTGACCCAATGTCAACCAATTCCCCCAAATTTCAATCCTAAACCCTTCATAACACTCCCCTAAATTGATTTTAATCATAAATTGTCCCCAATTTGAGCTCAAGTCTCACCCAAGTCCACTTAAATTCCAAAACTTCTAATTTTAACCCAAATCCAACATGTGCCTAAAATCTCCTAAATTGATTGACCTATTCCCAAAATTTCCACCCAATTGATATTTGGGACTCTTCACCACATTCCCCTAAACCATTTGAAACCTTCCAATGGGTCCAAACCCCACTCTAGCCCAACCTAAACCCAAACTTAGCCAACTTACCCCAAATTGACCAAAATCCACCAAATTAAGCCCCCAAATGAACTCAAAACCACTCCAAGTCTTCATGAACAATCTCCCTTACAATCATATACACAATGTTGCTCAATCAATTTGTGTTGAACTCATTTTTGATGAGGTCTTTTCTCTTCTCTCTCCTTAGTACTTAGGATCTAGCCTAAGGCTTTCCCTTTGATTATCTTAGAGGACTAGAAATGGAACCCACCACTTAGAAATTTAAACACCTCTTAACTCCCTGCAAACCCCATAAGTTTGATTGTAAACCCCTAAGTCACTTGGAGGGTTAAGATCAAATGTTGAGGTTTAAAGGATGAGTTCCCTATAGGACTCTTTGGCCTTAGGACTACCCTGGGTGGCATGGTCTGGTGAGGGTTGACCTGCACACATTACACTTTCACACACATCCAAAATCCTAAAACCATTCATACCTAGCTTGACTTCCTTACTCTATAGGTAATCCATATGGATGGTCCTTAACCCCTAAGCCCTTGGCTAAGAGGGTTATGAACAACATAGTGAATGCCTCAAATGAGTCCTCCCATGGCTCTTATGGGCTTGATATGGCTTCTTCGCTCAACCAAAGTAACTCCATTCTACTCAAACTTGATCAATCTTTATTTTTCTAAAATTTTAATCTTTGACCCCCGGGGCCCTACATCCACCAAACCTACCAAATGTCCTTGAACTACCCAAAATTTGCAAAATTTCCTAAATTACCAAAAATTCCTAAAAACCAATCCTAAACATTTCCCACCATTCAAATTGATCACCCATATCCAAATATACCAAAATTTCAAAAAATACCCCCCAATACTCTCCAAATAACCAAAATGCCCTTTTTGACCAAAAAATTCATAAATTCTAAAAATTCCCAAAAAATTCTAGAAAATCCCAAATATTCCCAATTTCATTTTGTTCAACTACACCATAAGCCAATTTTGTCAATTTAACTCACTTTTACCAAAACCGCTAATTTGATCCATTTTTAACCCAAGTGGACCCAATGTCCCACTAAATCAACCCAATTGACCTCAATGTTGATCCAATACAATTCTAAACTTCAATTCCATGTACCTAATATAAATTTAGACCAAATCCAAGCCCAATTTGATTGACATTTGGATCCAATTTCAATTTAAAGCCTAAAGCCTAATTTTGGCCCATGACCTAAATCTAGCCTAAACCAACCCAATTCAACTCCAATTAACCCCAAATCTTTTCTTAAACCTTCCTAATATCCCCACAAACAAAAAACTAACAAGATTTGCTCCAAATTTGAACCTAAACTCCACCCAAACCTAACTGAAAGTCAAAATCCCCAAAATTGGCCTAAACCCAATCCTAACCCAAATGGGCCCAAATCCCAAAATCAAAGCCCAACCAAAATTGAAAACTCTTTGTAACACTCCCATAAAAATTTCTCAACATTAATTTTACATCAAATCTAACATTAGCCCAATCTTAAACCAAGTTAGCCCGATTTGACCCACTTTGGCCCCTTTACCAAAAAGGCCCAAATTAAGCCTAATCCAACTCCAAATTACTTCAAACCTACTCCAAATCATTCATGACACATCCCTAAACTAAACCCAATATTTGCTTGGCCCAAACTTTTACAAAATTTCCATCCACAAATTTGTTTGCAAACCTAAAGTCCCACTTCCTTACGCCATTTTAAAAGTCCATCTAAAATGATTTCAAAAGGGTCAAAATCAATCCAAAGCCTACATGACACTTTCACCTCATCATCCCTTTGATTTAAATCACCCCCTAAGTTTCAAATTCATCATTAAACTTTTCTAAACCAAGCCATGTGCCAAATTACCCCTAAATATCCAAAATCCTTAAAACCCACTTTCATGAAACCAAGCTAAGACATCCCTAAGCCAAATGGAGCCATGGAGCCATGCATAAGCCCCATGCAAGCCATGTGAGTGGTGTTCATGTGACCATACCATATTGGAAAAAAGGAGGAGCCTCTTTCTTGATTCCCTTAAAGTGATTAAGCACTCCCATGTTTCCCTTAAAACATGCTTAAACTTAAATATGCTTAGATGACAACTTTTCCCCACTAAGCTAGCTGACTCACCTGATCTCCCTCAGCCCAAACCAGAGCTTGGAGAGGTGAACCCAACCCATTTGGATCCAAAATCACCCCTCTCCCCATACCACTTAAAGCTAAACTCTTTACACATGTCCATGGCTAATTGACTGCACCATTGCCAACCCCTGACCCTCTTGATCAAGATGGTGAACTAACCCTGCCGGCCAGCCGCCTGGATCGCTGGAAAACTCCATGGCCGAGAGCTCCATGTGAGCCAAATTTTTTCAATTCCTCCTTACTGAGCTGCCCCATGCCCAATGGCCACTGTGGCTGTTCTTTCCTTGACCAAAGCAGCTGATCCCAAGCCCTAACTCCCCCTGGGAGGCCCTCCAGCCATGTCTATTTAAATCCACCACCTTCTCGACCAAACAAGGTGATGAACTAGACCTAAACAAAACTCTGCCAAAATTAATCCAGGACCTTCTCCTAACCTAGAGCAATTGATCCCTACTGTTCTCCTGCCCTAAAACCCATTAATTGAGCTCAATTTTGGAGCTTAATTCTCAGCTTAGAACTAGGACATCTCTGAAACCTCTGCTAAAATAAAATTAAACTCACCCACACCTGCACAGGACCAAGAGAAGGAGTTCCCCAGTGGAAGCCCCCTCACCAAGCCAGCCATTCTCTCTATCGGCCAAGCTTTGAAATCGGGCTTGGTGGAAGTTGTACCTAGGCAATTCCCCAGAGCCAGAGACTTCATATGGAGCTTCCTTGGGTGTAATCAAAGGTTCCACAACTCTCTGATTGAAGCTTCACTTCTCAGAGCCAAGGTATATACCTCTCCTTCCTCTCGAGCTTCCAAAGATTCTCCATTTTGATTTACTTAATTTCATAGCATGTAAACCATATGGATGTGTTTGTCTCCTCAAGACGAATCCATAGAGCATAAGAACACGAAAATTCATTAAGAAATGAGAGAGTTCTTAGGGTTTTAGTGTGGACAGTCACGGGTGCACACCAGTCGTGGACGATGACCAGGCACCGTCCGATCGAGCGTGTATCGGTCGAACGACTCAGATTGCGTCGGATCAGAGGAAAGAGCGGAATAGCGGGACGCGTGGTGGTTGACTCAGATGGCGGTGTCAAATAAGAGTGCGCCACGTGGTCTTTTGATCCGCCGTAGGTTGACGCGGTGCTTAGTCGGATAAGTAGATAAATAAGATTTTTTCTATTTATTTAAATACCCAGCACTTAGAAAATCCATATCTTTGTGTAGAAAAATCACAAAATTAAACTAAAAATACTCTCTTGCTCAGTGAACAGAAGAGAATAATGTGGAAAAGAAATCAAGTTATTTTGATGAGTATTTTATTTTTAATTAATTATTTACTCATTTTAGTATTTTGATTCTCCATTTGCATAGACAATTCACCATGGCATGAGACCATAGGGTTTTTGAAGCCTCTGATCTTGAGAACATTCTCTGAATTTTTCAAGGTCAAAGGCCATCTCTATGGTAAGTTATGTATTTTTCAAATTTATGTCACTGTTTTTGGTATTTTTATTTCATTAATTAGCATATTGCTTAGAAAATTCTAGGAAAATTTGGGGAAGTTTCTTAGGACCAGAGGACCCTAGAATAATTATATTTTGAGTTAATTCATTAAGAATAACCCTAATTGGCCTAATTACTCAAAACTGAACTTTAATTAATTTGGGTTAACCACACATCAAAAGAACTAGAAAATAATTCTCCACTGATCTTTAGGATCAAAGGGACCTCACAAAAATTTGAAATCAATTGGAAATGTTTAACCACACTAAATGGATAAAATTAAGTCACATAACTAAAATTAAACTTAAAAAATTCATAACTCCAAAAATACACTTTAAAAATTCACCAAATTGGTTTTGGGGCCTCTCTGTTGTTAGAGGAGCCTTAAAAAATTAAAATTAAAATTTTCTAAAAATCTTCATTTTTCATCATATTTTAATATTTTAAATAATTAAAAAATAAAAAAAAATCACAAAAATATTAAAAATCATAAAAATGTCATATTTTGACTCCTAATCACTTAGGAATAAACCAAATATTTTTACTAAGTCTCAAAGTAAAGATATTGAATTTTAAATGCTTAAAACAATTTTTGAATTAAAAAAATGAATTTTCCAACCTTTTCACTAAATTAATTATTATAAATTAAAGAAAAATCAGAAAATTATTAAATTTATTTCTCTAAACTCCTTGAGGTCGGAGAGATTCAAGAAAAATATAAAATTTAATTTTCAACCTTTATTTTATTTTATAATTAATTAACACTCTAAATTTCAAAATAATTATAAGAAATAAAATATAATTAAAAAAATCACCAAAATTGGTCCAAGTGGTCCTCTGGTCATTAGGAACATCCCTAAAATTCCTATTTTTCATTAAAATAATTATATAAATTAAATTAAATTCAGAAAAATCACATTTTCTCCCCTAATGTCTTAATTGACATATGAGTAAATAAGCCTAAAGGGGCATAAAGGTAATTAAAGGATTTTAACCCTAATTAATATTTAGGTTTAATCAAGGGGAAAGTAAAATATCTGATTTTAAAATTTTCATTAAAAGATTGAAACTTAGAGAATTAAAGGGTAGAAACCCATTAATCATCTTGAAAATATTTGAAGTAAACCTTAATTAATTAAATAATTTAAATCTTGGAAGAATAAATTAAAATTTTGATTATTTAAATGGGAATATAATTTAAAGAGATTATAATAACTTAAACTAAAATCCCTAAATGAATCACTCTAATAATATTTAAATTTTTAATTAAATTTAAAGTTATAATTAAAATTAATAATTAAATAATTAAAAGGAAAGTGAACTTTAATTAAATTAAAACCTAAAACATTAAATAATTTGATAATTAAATTGAAATAAATTTAAAACAAATAAAAGAAATTATTATTAATTTCAAAAATCACTTTAAAGTAAATTTAAAACAAATTTGAATCATTAAAAATTAATTTCATAAAGATAAATTCTTAATAAAAAAAATAATATAATAATCCAACCAATTAAAAAGTTAATCTAGAATATGGCAATTAGATTAAAATTAAATCATTAAAGTCTAAATTAAATAATTTAAATTCCTCTTTTAATTCAAATGGTTTAAAACACTTAAGAACTAAAACAACTTGAACACTATTCCAAACTTAAAATTCATTAAAATATTATAACTAAATTAAATCACCTTAAAACATTAATTCTAATTTTAAATTGTTGAAATTCTTTAATAAATTAATTTGCCCTTGAAGGCTTTCATTATTATAACTCTTAAGTAAAGTATCAAGTGAAATGTCACTTTAGTTATAGAATAATCAAACATCCTAATTCACTGAGCAAGAAGGAAAATCTAAACTGAATTCTTGGATGATCAATTCACCAGTACAATTAAACTCATTTGGACTCAAAGTAATTCCAAAAATATTGAAAAGATGTTTATGACTCTTCCTAAACACTTCCTCAATATGATGGGATGTTTTAGAAGATCAATTGAATTTAATTATTCTTTGATGAAGAAAATCATCCTTAAATGAAATACAAGAACCTAGACGTCATAAGAAATGACTAGCAATAGGATTAGGACTTTGGTAGACAACCAAAACCTTTCCATTAGCTTTTCCTAGGTACTTGTTATAAATATTTATGTCTTAACATGTATTTTAAGTGCAGCTTGGAATGACGAGAAGACCCTCCAGGTACGCTTTTACTTTATTGCAATTTACTTTATTGCAATTTATTTATATAAGTTGTACTTTACTTTTCTTGCATGAAAACTAAAACCCTTAGGATAGCCACAAAACTGGAACCAAAACTAAATTAAAAGTTACAACAAGATAAAATCCACCGCCACAATATTTCAAAATATAAAACAACTCAAAATTTAATCACAAACAGAACAACAAAACTACAATTGCAATTAAATTAAAACATCTCATTGGATGATCGGGAATACCTTGGATGATGTAACCTACGTGTTGCTAACGGGATTTCCCACGGTCTAAATGAAAGTGTGGAACTCATTCAGTTTAGTTTAGCAAATTCATCTGGACTAAGTGAATCCGATAAAAATAACAGTGTCGGAATGATGGAACCGTGGGATCTTAACCGGTGTTGTTATAATCAACTTTAAGATTCCCCTAATATAACATTAAAGACATTTGAACTTTAAAACTCTTCTAAACCGAAACACTTATCTCATCTCCTGATTTTCACTTTCTAAAACTAAACCTCTGCAACAAAAAGGAGCTTAGAGCATAGTGGGCAGCACGGCCATCGTCATCAGCAAAACCTGTGTCTATATCAGCTAAACCTTTCTTAGTTTTAAATATCCAAGCCATAAGATTTCGAGGTAGTTTACCTAGTGCAACATAAATCCTTAACTTTTTGTTAGGCATTTGTATAATCGTATTTTGCAAATTAAGCCCTAACCGATCTTATGATTCCGAGGTAGTCGTTTGGTACGACATAAACCCTCACATCTTCGAGGCTATTTGTATGATTATGTCATACAAATATAAGTCCTAATTAATTAAAATTGGCAGGATTACAACATTAAACAAAATTCTCAAATTGAAACCAAACAATAGGATAGTCGGGAAGTCACCGAAGTTCACTTCGGGTCTGTGACATCCCCTATTTCTCCTCCATTGGATTCCTAAAAATAAACTGTTCCAAATTTGAGCCATTCTCTATTGGAATTTCCAAAATCCAAATTGTTTGAAAACCTTAAACTTTGAAATTCTTGAAAGCAAAACTACTGATCATTATCGAGTGTTTTCTTAAGTGATTTTCGTCATTTAAGATGTAATTAACTATAGAGGCTTGCCCTTATAGGGAACTTTAAGAACCCAGGTAATATAAACCCTGTTTAATTCCTTTATATTAAGCAGGGGAACTTGTTGGCTTATAAAATTGGTTCACAGACCAAACGGATGTCACAAATCTTCTAGTTTATTCAATCGAGCCGCATCATCAAGCAGTGTGTCTATTCTTCGGGATAAATACACGATTTGTGGTGTGGTGCTCATTTATATAAACTATTTTGGGATGTGAGATCGGTTTGATTTCATATCTTAAAATTTTTAAACTTAAAATTATTTTAAAAAATCAAATGCTACTTTCTAAATTATATATATTTAAATTAAATTTAAAATCTAAAATTTGCCGCACAATTTCTATTTGGCGACCCCTTTTCAAAATACAACACACAACCTAAAAATATGCCGACAATTTGGTCCAACTCAAGCTCAAACCCAAGCTAGCCTAACCTAAACCCAAACCAACCCAATTGGACAAATGATTCAAATCAAACCAAACCAAGCTAAATTTGACCAAACCAACTCCATGGAAGCCAACCCTAGACCTCCTAGGACTGGTTTGACCTGACCTAACCCAGGCCCCTTGAGCCATGGACCAAAGGTCCACTACTTTGGACCATTGTGTTTAGCCACTTGGCTAAGCTTAGGTCCCATCCTTAAACTTCTATTTAAGCAACCTCCATGCAAAATTAATTGCACTTAGCCACTTCCCCACTCCTCCTCAGCCTGCCAGCCACTTGCCCTGTCCTTGCCGGCTACCCTAGCCATCGGAACAGCTCAACCCGAGCACACCCATGCTACTTTAAACCCAAAATTGAGCCTTGTCAGTGAGGGATCACCTCACTGATCACTGGCCTTGCTCAGCCCTCACCCTAAGTGGCTCAGGGCACTCATTGCCTGACCCTGAGCTCCTCTCTTTGGCGAGCTCTATAAAATTACCCCCTCTCGGCCAAATCAGAAGTGCTGAAATTTTCTCCATAAACCCCCCCCAATTGCTCCTAGAGCTAATTTTAGCCAAGAGAAGAAGGTCCCCACCATCCTCCCGCCCTGAATTCCACTGCCTAAGCCCAATTTCTCAGTTAAAATTCAGGCTAGAAACAGGACACTCCTGGAACCTACACCAAAATCAAATTAAACTCACTCACACCATCCCCACACTAAGAGAAGAAGCTCCCCGGTGAAAGCCCCATCACCAGGCCACCCATCAGTGTTATCGGCCAGAGCTCCAAATCGGCCTTGGTCGAACTTGGGTCGAGGCAATTCACCACCACTAGAGGCTCAATCCGTAGGCTCCTTGGACCTCCACGAAAGTGCCGAGCATCTCTGATTGAGGCCTTATCTTTCAGAGCAAAGGTATTAAACTCTTCTTCCTCCCGAGCTTCCATGGATTCTCCATTTCATTTTACTTGATTTTAATGCATGTTAACCGTATGTGTTCGTCTAGCCTAAACGAGCATGTAGAAACAAACCTCACTTGATTTGGTTGAGAAATGAGGGATATATTAGGGTTAGAAAATGTGCAGCTCTCAGGTTGAACCAGGCGGAGATGATGAGCCAGAACCATTGGATGACGCGTGTATGAGATGGACGACGGAGATCAAGCCGGACAGAACCGTGGAACGAAAAGAGTGCTCTGACTTAGATGGCAACACCGAATGGAGAGACGATGCGTGTGACTTTGGAGTCGTTTAGGTTGAGGTGGCGCCCCGTCTGATAAGTAGGAAAATATGATTTTTCTTATTTATTTAAATAGCCAGAACTTTAAAAATCCATATCTTTTCATAGAAAAATCATAAAAATAAAATAAAAATACTCCCTTGCTCAGTGAACAGAGGGGAATAATGTGGAATTAAAATCAAAATATTTTGTTC
Organism: Papilionanthe hookeriana x Papilionanthe teres; assembly: GCA_022702705.1. Lineage (NCBI taxonomy): Eukaryota > Viridiplantae > Streptophyta > Magnoliopsida > Asparagales > Orchidaceae > Papilionanthe > Papilionanthe hookeriana x Papilionanthe teres. The sequence goes on from CM040425.1 coordinate 45,285,078, forward strand.
AACATTTGATTTTTAATTAATTATTTACTCCCTTGAGTATTTTAATTCTCCATTAGCATGCATATTTCACCATAGCATGAGACTATAGGGTTTTTGTAGCTTATGATCATGGGAACATTCCCTGAATTTTCCAAGGTCAGAGGCAATGTCTATAAGAAGTTATCTATTTTCTAAGTTCAGAGCTGTTTTCTTGAATATTAATTGTGAAAATTAGCGTATTGATCATAAAATTCTAGAAAAATTAGGGGAACTACCTTAGGACCAGAGGACCCTAGGAAAATTATGACTCGACTTAACTCACTAAAAATAACCCTAATTTGGCCAAACACTCAAAATTGAAATTAAATTAATTTGGACTAACCACACATTAAATTGGCATGAAATCAATTCTCCACTATGCTTTAGGATTAGGAGAACCTCATATAAAAATCTCAAGTCAACTGGAGTTAATTTAAAAAAATTATTTACTCCCTTAATACTCCAAAACTTAAAATAATTATAATAAATAAATTAAAATTCAAAAAATCACCAAAATTGGTCCAAGTGGTCCTCTAGTCATTAGGAATCTCCTAATTTTCCTAAGGACAAAAGTTTCATCTTGGTCATGTTGTTGAATTTTCATTGAAAATGTCTATTTTCTACTAAAATAATTATATAAATTAAATTAAAAACAGAAAAATTACATTTTTCTCCTCTAATGACTTAATAGACATGTGAGTGACTTGACATAAAAATTTCAAATTCATTTGAGCTTAATTTAGTGAGTTATGAAATGAACAAGCTTAAGAGGGCATAAAGGTAATTAAGAAAATTTAACCTTAATTAACACTTAGGCTTAACCAAAGGAAAGGGTAAACATTTTATCTTAATTTTTCCTCTTGGATGAATGAAATAATGGAAACTAAGGGGTAGAAACCCATTAATCATTTTAATGTTAAAGAAAAAATCCCAATTAATTAAGTCATTATGCTTTGGAAGTTAATTAAGGCATAAATTATTGAGGTTAAGGGATTCAACATAGGAAAATTTTAATTCTTTGAATTGAATCTCTAACCAATGATTTGATCAAATATCACTTAACATTTATTATGAAACCCTAAAAATGATGATTGAAATTAAAGGGAATATTCTTGAAATATTAAATCAAAGCTTAAAATATTAAAATTAATTTGAAATAATTTAAAAATCAAATTTAATATATTAAAACTAATCTGAAATCATTTGAAACATAAGTTAAAACAAATTTGAAACATTAAGATTAATTTAAAAAGATTTATAATTAAAATTAATCTGAAATATTATAATTAAATCAAAGCAAATAAAATCATTAAACTTAATTGAATTAAATAATTTAAACAAATTTTTAACTTAAATAATTTAAAATATTTAAAAATCAACCTGAAACTTTATAACTAAATTGAATCATTTTAAATCACTAATTCAACTTTAATTAAGAATGGTTAAGTTCTTTAATGAACTAATTTGCCCCTAGAAGCTTTCATCGTTATAACTCTTAAATGAAATGTCACCTTACTCATAGGATAATCAAACATCCAAGTTCACTGAGCAATAATCAAAACTCAACTAAACTTCAGATGATCAATTCATCCGAATGATGAAATTCATTTGGACTCAAAATAATCCCAGAAGCATTGAAAAATATTCAGGACTCGTCCTAAGCACTTTCTCAATCTAATTGGATGTTTTAGAAGAATAATTGAACTTCATTGTTCTTTGATGAAGAAAATCATCCTCAAACACACCTTAGGAATTGACTAGTGATAGGACTAGGACTTGGTAGACAACCAGGACCTTCCCTTAGCCTTACCTAGGTGTTTTCTTTCAAATATTTAAATGTCCTAACATGCCTTTTAAGTGCAGTTGGAAATAACGAGAAGACCCGCCATGTACGCTTTTATTTTATTGCAATTTACTTACCTACGTTGTATTGTACTTTCTTTTTTTTTTCCAAGCTTGTATGTTAAAACAACAATGTCACCCTGCATGAAAACTGAAACATTTAGGATAGCCACAAAACTAATACCAAAACTAAACTAAAAATCACAACAAGATAAAATTCACCGCCACAACATTCAAAATATAAGACAACTCAAAATTTAATCACAAACAAAACAAAAACTACAATTATAACTAAATTAAAATGTCTCGTTGGATGATCAGGAATCCCTCAGATGATATAACCCACATGTTGCTAACAATTTTTCCCACGGTCTAAATGAAAGTGTGCAATTCATTCAGTTGAGTTAGAAAATTCATTTGGACTAAGTGAATCTGATGAAAATAACGGTACCGGGATGATGGAACCGTGGGATCTTAACCGGTGTTGTTATAATCAACTTTAATGTCCCCCTAATAAAATATTAAGACATCTCAATTTTAAAATTTTTAAAACGTGATACTTCTCTTTTCTCCTCAATTGACACTTCTTTAAAGTAAACTTGGTACGATAAGGAGCTTGGAACACGCTTAGTGGGCAGCACAACCATCTTCAACAATAAGACTTATCTACATCAGCAAACATTTCCTTAGCCTAGACAACAAGCCATAGGACTTCGAGGTAGCTTACCTAGTGCAGCATAAGTCCTCACATTTTCTTTAGGCCTTTGTACAATTCTACTGTGCAATATAAGCCCTAATTCGCTTTAGGATTCTGAGGTTGTCGTCCGATACGACATAAATCCTCCCATCTTCCAGGTTATTTGCATAATCAAACATTATGCAAATGTAATCCCTATAATTAATTGGCAAAATTAAAATCTAAATAACTTCATTTCTAAAATTTAAAGCCAAACTATAGGATAGTTTGGAAAGACATCGAGATTTTTCTTGAATTTATGTTCTTCCCATACCCTTCTCTCATTTGGATTCGGATAAAATAAAATGTTCCAAAATTTGAGCCATTCACCTATTGAATTTCCGACTATCACATCTTCTTTGGAAATCTTACCTTTGGAAGTCATGAATATAAATATTTCCTGATCTATATCAAGAGTTTTCTTAGGTGAGTTTGGTTATCTAAGATGTAATTAACTATAGGGGCTTGCCCTTATAGGAAACTTAAAGACCCAGATTAATATAAACCCTATCTAATTCCTTAATATTAGATAGAGAAAATTTTTGGTCAAAAATGATTCACAGATCAAATGGATGTCATAAATTCTTTAGTTTATTTGACCAAGCTCCACCTCAAGCCATGTATTTATTCTTCGGGATAAATACATGTCTTGTGGTAAAATGCTTGATTATTTAAACTATTATTTATATAAGATCGGTTTGATTTCATAAAAATTTTCATATATATATATATATATATATATATATATATATATATATATATTAAATCAAAATTCTATTTTTATAAAATTAAAAACCTTTTCAAAACAAAACATCCAAAACATATTTTTAAAGTGTCAACCTCAACACAATAATAAAAAACGCGACCGACAGTTTTCTGGCGACTCAACTGGGGAGTTTTTCTCTCTTCATTAAGATCAGGAAATATTATATTCAAACAATCAGTAATGTGCTCGTGTCCCTCATGAGCCAGATTACCATTCTTCCGTTGACATACTTCACCCATTTCTTTCTTGGGAAAGTGTGATCAACTCGTCTGGATTTCAGAATCGACTGTTTAGTCACTCCTAAACAGAAGGTTTCAAGAGTCCCTAGGTTTTTTTTCTTTTGATCTTGTGGGGTCGGACCCCCAATAGGTGTGTCAGCTAGCAAATCTCGCTAGGGCAATCTGCGCCATGAAGGGGACCTCCAATAGGATCCCATACTTCACCTCCTTTCTGTACCTCTCGGGTTCAATCCTGTCTTCAACAGATTGACTCACTCTTCTTTAAACCTTAAAGCTCCTTTTAACCAACACATAAAAATCTAAAAAAATGAATTAAAAAGATAATAAAATGAAATTTTTCCCAGTCCACAGAACAACCTTTTTCGTAGTGTTTGCACTATGATGACAAGGTTTTTGGCCCTCACTAACCTTTAGAATATTTCGTTGGCAGTTAAAGATGTCAACCCCTACACTGACTTTCTCCTGCAACTTTCTCTCCTCCTGCGAGGCCTGTCTTGCAGTACCAATGATCCAGTTCGGGGCCAGCTTCAATGAGTTTGAAGTCGTACTTGGAAAAGCTCTGTTTGTGGTCGTGAAAGTTGCCACTCCCGAAATTCAAGAACCATCCGCTGTGTTCAAGTTGAACTCCCACGAAGATTTCCCTTCTGCTAAGAAGGTGAAGATAATCGCTACTCCCATCAAGTCAGTCGTCTTCGTGCCTAGGAGAGTTATTGCCTCTACTGCCACTGGCTTTGCAGTCACCGCACCTACTTTCCCATCTGCCCAAGGGAAAGAAATTCTACAAGAAATAGATTCTAAAAATACCCTCACAGCTCTGTTGCCAGTCTTCAAAGTTGGATCGAGTTCTAGACCTCCCCTGCTAACTAAATCTCAAAGAAGAAACTGCAACCGCAGGATTCACAGGGCTGCCAGAACACAAGTCACAAATCTGCCAGCAATTGATGAGATTCCTCAACAGGAGGAACTCGGTTTACTGAACACCTCTCCTCTTCTTCAAGGTAGCAGGTTCCACCCATTAGCTGGCACTATTGGAGATGAAAGCCTTCATCAGATGGTCGCTACACTTCCAGCGTCACACGATAAGGTGAGGGGAAGGCCCACACCTATTACCCGTGCTCACAACCTTCTACAGAGGTTGTCTGAAATAAAGGGTTGTTTCATCGCCAAGCTTCTCAAGAAGATGGGATTTACAATATCCCCCAAAATCAAGGATAAAATTTTGGAAATGGAAAAACCCGTCTGAGTTTCCATCAAAGACCGTCTGGGAAAGCATGTTGATACAGCTTCTACAGAGGATACTACTATAAGCAAGTCAGCCAAGTCCCGGCTGGGTCCGAGAGTAACAGCTATTGATAATCATAAGGAATCCCATAAGAGAAAGAATAAGAGAGGAATATTCTCCTCTGTACATGGTCTACACACTAGGGAGCACACTTCCCCTTGTCACCCTGATGTCCCCACCGAGACATCTCATCTCGAGACATCAACTTGTAAGAGGAAAGTGTGGTTACCGAGAGGTGTTGTACCTGTACATTCTGAAAAAGACCGTTGACCACGGAATGGATCATGAGTCCGATGTTCCCGTTGACACTGCCGCCATTGCTTCTGAATTAGTTGTAGAGAAAATTAATAGCACAGGGAAGCCTACAGATTTAAAGCTGACCATGGAGAAAACAGTTGATGGTAGAATTCGAAAGCTCTGGGCAGAAATTTCGGAGTTAGCCAAACAGCAAGTGTTGGATGTCGATGATGAGGATTACCTCTTGTCAGATTACATGGGTGAAGAATTAATGGAAATCAATATGGTTGAAACTCATTCCATGTCATCTGCGTGTGATGCTCCTAGTGAGGAGAACACCGCGGATGAGCTGAGGAGGAACATCTTGAAAAAAGATGAACAAATTAGCCATCTGGAGAAGAGAATAGAGGAGATGACTGTTGCCATGACCACCATGGCTACACTCCACGGACAGTCACAGCCATGATCTGCAGCATTTCTAGAAGTCAACTAGCCTAAGATCATACACATCGCCGATGAAAGAAGGGAGGTCGCTTCAGCTAATGAAAACGAACCACCAAGAAGAAATCCGACATTGAATTCGCCAGAAAAAATACATTAAATAGATGGTCGAACAACAAATTCAGGAGGCCTTGGCTCAGTCCAAAGGAGGTGATCAGTTTTGAAGGGTAGACCCTACCCAGAGGAGTTTGATGTCGTTCCTTACCCTAAAGGCTTTGTTCCCCCGACTTTTAAGATGTTTGACGGGACAGGAAATCCTCGTCAGCACATAGTACATTTCAGAGCTAGCTGTTGCAACACAGGAGGAAGTGAAGCCTTGTTGTTCCTTCAGTTTGTCAGCATCTTGTTAGGAGTAGCTTTCGATTGTTATGCTGAGCTTCCCAATGGATCAATAAAAACTTTTGCAGAAATGGAAAACTTGTTCGTAAAAAGATTCACCGGTGCCCGACATCATGTTATCATAGGAGTTCTCGTAGTGGAGCGGCAGAAGCCTGACGAGACTTTGGTTGTATATGTTCTCAGGTGGAGAAACTTAAGCATGAAATGCGAGCCTTAGCTACAAGAACATCACGAGATCGAGATACTACTCAAGAGTATCCACGGTTCGGTGGCCTTCATGCTTAAGGGTCTCATCATCAAGTCCTTTGAGAAGCTACTCAGTAAAGCCAGCAGCCTACAAGAAGAAGTCAAGCACATGGAACCTGCAGAAAAGACAGAGAAAATGAAACCAACTAAAGCATATGAGAAGAGGTCTGGCGTAGTGGCAACGGTTGACAAAGGAAAGCAGCCAATGAGGATTCAGCCTGAGCAGCAGCACAGTCAATCGCCTCAGTACAATTAGTCTTAGCAGTATGGTCAGCGTTGCCCACCTCAGAGCAGTTAGCCTGGTCAGCAGCAGAGGTCATATAGGACAGATGTGCGACAGGGTCCGACAATGTCAGAACGGTTTCGCAGAAACTACTCCTTCAAAGATGACGTCGTAGCAAAGATGTTCAGAAATTTAATGAAGAAGCCCGAGTTAAGATTGCCAGAGCCGAAGAAGCCGGAAGAGGTGGACAAGCAAGATCAGCACAACTTCTGTCCCTACAGCAGGATGCTTAGACACACCATTGAAAGCTGCTTCAGTTTCAAGGATTGGCTTGAGTGGAATTACAATGAAGGGAATATAACGATACCAAAGGAATACTTGAAAAAACCTGAAAGAGGTTCTGTAAATGTGATTTCAGCCGAGCCGATCTCTCTGATTGATTCATATTCCGGCAAAGGTGGATGGAACACAATTTGAAATGAGCTCAAGAAAGTCTTGGATCAGATCCAGTCCGCTCCAAAGAAAGCTATTGTCCGGAGTCTGCCGCCCACCCGGTCCAAGACGAAGGTTACACCAATGAAGCCACCACGAGAAGAAAGGAGGAAGAAGTGAATCGTGAACAAAATTAAGGATGATAGCACGAAGGATAGGATAAAGGCTGCCTCTGTTATCTTGGTTGTTTCGGATTCGGGGGTGAAACTCCTCGAACCCCTGACTTTGTACCATTATCTTTATACCTCTTCAGGATCTCATAATGATAATATAAATGATGTTGACAACGTTCTTACTATCTCTAGTAATGAAGTAACTAATCAAAACCTCTCTAACCCCAATTTCAATTCCCAAATGATCCTCAAATCGTGATTGTTCCCGACGAGAATGTTGACGAAAACAAAGAAGATATTGACAATACCGGCTATGATATCACCGAAAGCGAGGAGCTAGTCCTCGAATGCAAAGGAACTCCACTTGCCATCAATGTGAACTTTTCAGATACAGAAGAGCCAGATACAGTAATAGAAGGATCTATGGGTCCAGAAGAAGAAGAAATAATAGAAATACATTTAAAAAGTGGCAATGTACTACCGCCAAAGACAGCTCCAACTAATAAAGGAAAATAGGCAATTACTCAAGAAGATGTGTCTCCATCAAAGGAAGAAGTACAAGTTTGAAATGAAATTAAAAATCTAAATATAGTGGATTACAATGTACTAGCTCATCTTAGGAAGTTTCCAGTCAAACTATGCATTTACGACGCTCTAAACCTGTCAAAGGAGATGAGAGAAAATTTGATCAAGGCTCTACTTGATCCGGATGTTTTCTTAGCACATTTGGCTAGCACATCCTCAGATGGAGTTTGCACTTTAAAATAATAGCCTAGCGTAACCTTCACTGATAAAGATTTGCTACTCGATACAGCCGATCACAATTGTCTGCTCTACATTTCTGTCATTATCGGCAGGTTCGTACTTTCCAAAGTGTTAGTAGATCCTGGAGCGTCGCTCAATATAATGAGTCTACAGACGCTAGCCTACTTGGACATCGACGCTTGAGAACTTTCAATGGATAAAATGATGTTAAGAGAATTCAACCAGAAAGGAGGAAGAGCCCTTGGATCTATAACGCTACAAATGAAAGTTGGAAATCTAGTAACAACTGCAAAATTCCATGTCATCAATGCGGATACATCGTTCAATAAGCTGCTTGGTCGGTCATGGCTTCACGAGTACAATATTGTCCCGTCTTCACTACACCAATGCATCAAGTACTACAAAAATGGACAAGAACATTGCATTAAGGGAGATTTACAACCTTTCTCAATACATGAAGTAGGCATTCACGAAGATGTCGTTTACTACTCTCTCCCAAAGAAAACAATAATTTCAAGAGAAATTATGACAAGTAAAGCAGAAGATTCAGAAGAACTACGAGAATGGGACCATACGGCTCCAGTTCAACAATCTCCCACCTCTCCTTCACAACGATTTGGTTTAGGTTCTTTTAGCCCACGCATCCGAGGTCGAGGTCGGGGACGTGGTTGAGGAATAACTCACCAGATTGTTGAACGAACGAAGCTGCCGATCAACATTGAAGTAGAAGGAAGCTCCGAAAAAGATAAAGAAACAATGATGAGAAGTCAGAAGAAGCCTCAGTTCGAGATTTCTACGGATGATACAGAAAGAGATGAAAATGAATCAATGTATGATCGGATTAATCATTATGTGCAAGCCATGACTCTAACTCCGATCCATCCTCAAAAGATGGAGAGTATGGAAGTTAAGGAAGTCCATAATGATGGTTTTAAACAGATCAAGTTTTATAAAGCTTCTTCTTCTACCTCTGAACCTCGTGTATATCTTGAAAAAAATGATTCTAATGAATTAATAGAATTTACCTTTTGGTCACTTTTCTCCTTATGTACAAAATTTAATTCAACAAGGATATTTGCCAAAGCAAATGCCAAAAGATAAGTTACAATCATTTGAAAAATTATGGAACACCAAAGGAAAGAAACTCAACTCAAAAGAAGTTTTTGGGTTCGGTACGATCGGACCTGTCAATGATTCGGGATTTTATATGGTTGTTACTAGTCAACCAGTGGAAGATTACTTGAACGCCCAAGATGAATACAAAGATCAACCAATAGAAGAGGCTCCGCCAGAATTTGAAGAAGAAATTAAATCAACTGTGGAAGAATTAAAAAAAAAAATCAATCTCGGGACTGTGGAGAACCCCCGATCAACTTTCATAAGTTCATTGCTCAACGAAGAAGAGATTATAGATTTGGTCAGGTTACTGTTATAATTCAAAGATTGCTTTGCTTGGAGCTATGACGAAATGTCTGGACTATCTCTTGAGGTTGTAGTTCACCGACTAGGAGTGAATCAAAATACGACGTCAGTAAAGCAAGATTCCAGGAGGATGCGCCTTGAAATCAAACAACAAGTTACATCAGAGATAAAGAAATTAATAGACGCTAACTTTGTCCGAGAAGAACAATATCCGACATGGCTAGCCAATGCTGTGCCAGTAAAGAAGAAAAATGGACATATTCGAGTGTGTGTCGACTTCAGAGACTTAAATAAGGCATGACCGAAAGACAAGCTTTCGTTGCCAATACCAGAGTTAATGGTGGATATTGCGTCGTCACACGAAATTTTTTCTTTAATGGATGGATCGTCAGGCTACAACCAAATCAAGATGGCTCCAGAAGATGCAAAGCTTACAGCATTTAGAACTCCGATCGAAATTTACTGTTACAACGTGATGTCGTTTGGATTGAAGAACGCAGAAGCAACATACCAAAGAGCAATGATGAAGATCTTTGATGACCTCAATCACAACCAAGTGGAATGCTACGTGGATGATTTGGTCATCAAGAGCAAAGTAAAGGACAATCACCAAAATGATTTGAGGATCGTATTTGAAAGATTATGGCAATACAATCTAAAGATGAATTCCTTAAAATGCGCTTTCGGTGTTACCTCTGGGAAATTTCTAGGATTTGTTGTTCCTCATAGGGGAATCAAAATCGACCCGGAAAAGATTAAAGCGATATTAGAAATGCCTCCTCCCAGAACCTTGAAACAATTATGCTCTTTTCAAGGAAAATTAGCATATCTAAGACGCTTTATATCTAATTTGTTAGGAAGGTGCCTCCCCTTCTCGAACATACTTTGAAAGGATGTCAAATTTGTCTGGGGAGAGTCGTTTCAACGGGATTTCAAAGTCATTAAGCGATATCTAACGACACCTCCTATTTTGGCAGCCCCTATCCCGAGTAGATCGTTGATACTTTATACTGCGGCTTTGGACGAATATCTCAGAGCCTTACTTGCCCAAGTTAATGATGAGGGTAAGGAAAATGCACTCTACTACCTGAGTCGACGTCGAATACCGACAGAAGTAAAGTATCCTCCTATTGAGAAACATTGTCTAGCTTTGGTTTTCGCCGCTCAAAAACTTAGACACTACATGTTGTCTCATAAGGTCAGCCTGATCTTGAAAGTTAATCTGTTGCAATATTTGATGACCCGACCAACACTTTCCGGATGCTTAGCAAGGTGGTTGATGATATTATTGCAATTTGACATAATATTTGTGCTTCTTCACGCTATCAAAGGGCAGATTCTCGCAGATTTTCTCGCAGCGCACCCACTGCCAGCTGAGTCCCCCACAATGACGAACTACCAGACGAACAGATACTACAAATAGAGCAGCCCAGTGCCAGACAGTGGGAAATGTACTTTGACGGAGCCTCCTCAGCCCGAAGAGACAAAGGACAACAGACAGTAATACCCAGCAAGGCAGGAATCAGTTTAATCTTCGTGACTCCGGATCAGGCTATGCTGAGATTCTCCTACAACTTGTCAGAGTCGTGTACCAATAATGAAGCAGAATATGAAGATCTAATCACCAGTTTGGAATTAACAATACTAATGGAATAACAGACATTGTCATTTTGGGCGACTCACAACTTGTCATTCAACAAGTGGCACGACAATACAAAATTTTGAAACCAAGTTTAGAAGAATAACACCGGTACACAATGAAATTACTCGAGCAAATTCCGAGTGTGATATTCAATAGAATTCCTCGAACGAACAATGATGACCTCGACCCGTAACTATGCCTACAATTTATCCTTTAGTTTATATTTCAAAGGGTAGTTTGCAAAAATAAATATATAATTTTAGAAAATATTTTGCATACGAGAGGTACTACGCAAGTATACGTATCATATACAGTAATACATGGCTCTATTGGAGTCCTGGTTATCGATCCCATAGGGAAGATTAATTTTAGAAATTAATAGATTTTCAAATTAAAAGTAATTATAATTTTTATTTCTTTTCAAAAATCATATTTTAAGTTTTATGAAATTTCTACTAGATGCAAGTAAAGTAGAAATAAAGTAAAGGTTGATGCAAGTATAAATAAAACAACTTTCTCCTTTTCAATTAATCCAAGATTTTTCAAAAAAAAGTATCATCTGTGGAGAACATGAAATTATGGTATTGTGTCAAATAGAAGCATTCCTATTCTTTACCTTTGCTTGATAGTATAAAGAATATTGGCTAACTATAGATTGGTTCAGGATGTATTATTAGTAGAATGGGTTAATCTAGACTCACACTTCTAGATGTCCAAGGGTGGCTATGGTCGGCCCTACTAGTGACTCATTCCCTTTATATAAACCAAATTAATATAATTTAGTCTGTCACTCTAAAAACTAATTAATTCTACTCCCAATAAATAATATTTTCCTATTTATTTGCACTTCACCTTGAATAACCCGCACATGGCCTTTGATTACCCAATGATTCATATGATATCTACTAGTTAAGAACTCATCTCCGGATATGTCTCAGAATTCTTCAACATATTTTAATAATTCAAATAACCAGTTTAAAAAGTAAATTAAGATCAGGTATGAATATCAACACAATAATTTTTAAAATTAAGTTTAAGTTCTCCAACAAAATCAAATTATCTTTATTATATTTTAATGGTTGAAAGGAGAAAGAAAAGTAACTACTCAGAACACATTGAATTCACACAACAAAACATATTTATAAAACTTTGAACCAAGTTATAAATACTTATCTGAAATGTTCATTCAAGTGATTTTTTTACTCCTACTGACTCTAATGCAAAGTACAGGACTTCAACAACACCAACTCTTACAAACTCTCTCTTACTACTCAAGGAATTGAGTAGTAACACTCAAAGTAACTAAAATAAACTCACTAAATATTTAAGAAGATTATTTGGTGGCTCTCTAGAACTATTTCAGGATGTGGGATAGCTCTCTTTTCTGTAGAAATGTCTCTTATTTATAGAACTTCAAAAATGACCAGGGGTTGCTTAAGGCACCTCTTCAAAATTCGTCCAAATTCAATGAATCTTATAGTAAGTAACTGTGGCGCCTAGGCACCGGGGTCTGGCGCCTAGGCATCGGACTCCATGACCAATTCTTTGCACCCCTTCACTTTGGATCGCACCTCTTCGTGATTAAAACTGTTTTCATGTGTCAAGATGCATTGTATCACATGTCTTATGTATCAGGAGTAACTTCCAGTCTTCTAGAAGGTCTGATAACTCTTAACACCATCAAAATAACTGTCCAAAGTTGTCAAAAATCTTAACTGCTTTAATATCGAATTGGCGCCTAGGCGCTAGACCTATAATTTTGGCAACTATGCTTTTTAGCTCTATTTTTGCTCATTTTTGCTCCTTTTTGCTCTTTTTTTCCTTCTTGAACTCTTTTTTTCATCACATATATCCAAAAACATAAAAATGCCTTTCATTAAAGCATAATATCCTAAAAAATTAAACCATACATAAGGCATAAAAATAGGTACTTTTTAAGTGGATCAGACAACGCCCGGGCAGACGCTTTTGTTAAACTCGCTAAAGAGTTGGCTTGTCCACCCAAAGACTCTATAGATATTTCGGTACAGGGACGTCAGGTTTTGTCACAGGTCGACCTCGATAGTCTACATAAGATTGAAAAAGAAGAGATTGCAGCTACAGTGGCAGAAGATACAAAATATCGGCGTCAGCCATTAGTAGAATGTTTGCAAACAGGAAGGTCGCCAGAAGACAAGTCAGCAGCACATCAGATTCATAAAAGAGCTCTCTCATATGCCTTAGTTGACAGTGTTCTGTACATAATATCCTTCGATGCATCAACAAAGCAGAAGCACGAAAATTCGTCAAAGAAGTGCATGCCGGATTGTGTGGTGCTCACCAGTCAGAACCGAAGATGAAGATGAAAATCAAAAGACTCGGATACTACTGGCCAGCAATGATGATAGACTACATGGATACAACAAAGAAATGTCATCAGTGTCAGGTGCACTGACCCACTTCTAATATGTATGCAATTTATGTTTATAGCAACGGCACCAAAAACTTGATCCGCTTTAAATATAGATATATGATTTAATGTATAATGTGGATTCTACGCAAGTATATGTATCGTATCAAGTAATACAGGGCTCTAGTGGAGTCCTGGTTATTGATCCCACAGGGAAGTTTTTAACAGATTTGTTATCAGCTAAATTAAAAGGAATTACTTACTAATATAGTAAATGGAAATTAAAAGTAACTATCGCAAACTAAAGTAAACTAATGCTTGAAATAAGTTGATTTAAATAATTCAGAAAAAAGTATCCTTCTCCTTGTTTTTTAGAAAATTAAGTGAATGATGAATTTAAATAGAATTTTTAAATTGTATTGTAACAAATAGGAGCATTCCTATTCTTTACCCTTTGGTCCAGGTGCAAAGAACATTGACTAATCCTATGTTTGATTACTGAATCTGCGGCTAGGCCGGGAGGATACTGGCTGCCACTTCAGAGCTCCCACGTTCCCCTCACCTGAGGGCTAACATCTACACTTCAGCTCTCAAACAGTAGGACCGAATTGAATATTTTAGTATATCAAACTAAAATGTCTAATTCTACATCCGATAATTAATATTTCCCTATTTATTTGCACCCGCCTTCCAAGGCTTTTGACTTCCCTGAATATTGGATGTAATTTTTACTATAGTTGATAATTCAACATATTTTAACAACTCAATTGGCCAGATTGAAAGTAAATTAAGTTTTAAGTAAAAATTATCATAATTTATTTTAATATATTAGGTGCTTCTATTTAATTTCATCAATCTGCATAATTTTCATAAACAAGGAGAAAGACTAAGAAAACTACTCAGAATGCATGGGAATAAAACAAAGCATGGATTTCATTTAAAGTTAACAACAATAAACAAAGATACTTATCTTAATTTCCTTCCCAAGCAGACTCCTTGAAGTTCCTTTGACTTTTCCTTCTAGTACAACAAACTTCTAAATAACACTCAAATAAACTAAAGAAACTCACTAAACACACTCATACTTACTAAAATAGACACATAAAAGACTCTAGAGAAACTTTTTGAAGACTCAAAAGACACACTAAGACACTAGAATTCGACCTCTATTTATAGAGTTAAGAAAAGGTCCAAGGGGTGCTTAAACACCTCTTTAAAAAGTGTCCAGGTTCAATGTATTTGCATTTTGAACTAGCTCGCCGTCGGCGGGAAATGACCTCGCCGTCAGTGGGGCTTCTAGAAGGTCTTCAAACCGCGCGATCTCGCTGTCAGCGGGCTCGGGCTCGCTGTCGGCGAGGTAGTTATAATTCCTTCAGAAATTCTCTTCACGATCTCGCCGTCGGCGAAGTAGTTATATTTGCATGAATTTCCTCCTTTTTGATCCAAATTCGCTCCATTTCATGTTTTTTGCTTCCATCACTTATAAATCTTCATTCCTGCAATAAAATAAAGAAAATACCTTTCTTTAAAGTGCAATTTTATCAAAAATATATATGAATTTCTTAATGAATTTTTCTGTGATCAAAGTCCCCCAAACTTAATTATTACTTGTCCTCAAGTAATTTTGATACTAAATAAAAATAATGATTTCTATAATAGAATTTTTCAATTCAGATATTATGAATTAAATTTAAATAATATTATAATAAAGTAAAATATAAATATTTCTGAGTGATTAAATTAACTTTATAGATATAAGATTATTTAGTTATCAGGTCTAAGATTTCTAGCTTTCTATTTATTTCAGGAATGACTATATTTAAAATAGTAAATTACTTTAGATATTTAGATGATAGGAAGTTCAAGAAAACACTATTTAGTAAAGTACCAATCCATAAATATAAGTTTAGAAATATAATTAAGTTTTACTCTTTAGGTTGATTCCATTGAAGCCAATTTTTGATGAGGCATCTCCTCAAGCTTCTCTTCACTTATATTTTTCTTTTCTTTTCTTTCTTCTTTTCTTATCTTTTCTTTTTTCTTTTTTTTTTCTTTTCTCCTTTCTTTCTTTTTCAAGTGAGGATTACTGTATCTGGATAGCCTGTTAATAATTTTGAACTTCAATTTCTCTTCCTAAATTTGAAACTTAAAATATTTCTTTGCTTATATATATTTCATAGCTTTTACTTCATTGAGTTTCTTTCCTTTCTTTTTCACTTAAATACTTAAGAATTTTCAATTTTTAGAATATAGTTTCCCTTACTTTAAATACTTTACTATATTTTTATTCCTTTTAACCAAATATCTTATTCCATTAATTAATTGAATTACTAGAAATATTTTCTATAACTTTATATAATAATTAAATAAAGTAACTCATGTTTATTGAATTGAAAAACTACTATAGAAAATCATTTAATAATAATTTTTGAAAGTAGAAACTGAGAACAATTTTAATAATTAAATTTGTATTTTTACCCTCCCCCAAACTTAAATTTTTCTATCTATACTATATAGTGAAAAAGGGAAAGCATATAATAAAATTCATAATACCTTTGAGCTTTAGGTATTTCTTTTCTTTGAAATTTTTGCAGGCTTTTCATTACTTACAGAACCTGTACTGTTAGTATTCTTCCAGATATAATATTTAAAAGAAAGTGCAGGGATGAAAATTTCAAAATAAGCATTAAACATAACAACTGAAAACTTAATCTATTACTACATATACATTTAACTAACCTATTTTAAAACATATTAAAACATCCTAAACAATGTTTAACATTTATAACTTATAAAAACTTTAAATTAACATCCTAAAAAAAAATTGCAAACTAATTTAACACACATAAGAAATCTAATATCACAGCTCAAGCAAACAAATAAATATACCAAGTCCAAAGTCCACAGAAAGTACTAAAATATTACACACAGAATAATAAAGTTTGCAAAAAAAATAAATCTAAACAAACTAAATAAACTGAACAAAGATTCTAATCTTCTGCATCAAAATCCCAAGCTATGTCATCTCCCTGATCTCCAGGCTGAGAAGGCTGAGCAGGCTGGTACTGTGAATATCGGAGGCACTCAGGAAAGATAACATCTAAATCACCACTCCTATATCGACGTTCAGCTTCATAGTATGCAATTTCGTACTCTGAATGTCGCTGGAGATATTCGCTATCATAATCGTGTCTTCTTTCCAAGCCTCCGATCCTTTGGTCTATATGCTCAAATCTTCTTTCCATATTTTCTCCAAATAATTCAAAACTCTTTCTACTCAGGGTTAATTCATTCATCAGATCTTGAAGGGTAGGAGTGGTGTATTGTGGGGGTTGATCATAACTAGTAGAGGGTATATCTCTACTTGAAGAAGGTACATAATCCCTTGTTCCAGATCTCCATCCTTCATGGGATTCATATTTCTTTATATTAGCCTGAGTAAGGAGTTTCATAGGTTCAATCCATTCTTTATCATCTCTTGCCTCTACCCCAGATAATTGGCAAAGTGCATAGATAAGACCAGGATGTCCTAGTCCTCCTCCACTTTCATTTCTAGCAGTGGCTAATATGTTTTTATAAATAACATTTCCCACATTAATACTCTTCCGGTTCCGAATACGTAAATTCGAATCGTGCTCTATCTCTTGTTACCTCACTATGGTGGTACGTAGGTAACAAAGTAGAACAAATAAAATAATGCCAGGCTTTAGATGTTGCATTTAGCATAGAAAGAGGGAAGTTTACTCGTTCCCGCTGCTTTATCTTCCAAACTCCTTTCCCATCAGTGAGAAAGTTGATCACCTCTTCCAGTGCTCCTTCCATAGTTCCAAAAGTTTCATACTCGCTAGTGTAGGTATCTCGTACTTCATAATAAGCATTTATTCTAGCAGCATTGAAATCTACAAAAAATCCTCTAACCTTAACCGGTGCATCTTCAGCCTGTGTTAAATTTGTGTAAAATTCCTTCACCACTTCCACAACGGCTCTCTTGGTCACGTAACAGAAGTTTTCCCATCCTCGCTCCTTTATAACTCGCTCCACTTCTCCTCCAGGATTTTTGAAAACTCGATCTTATATGCACTTTCTTGCTTGAATGTTTTGAAAATATCGAGTTTGTGCTCTTGCATTAATGAATAGGGTTTCGTCATAATTTATTCGTCGCTTTTGTCGTGGAGCCATTTCTCGATCTATGAAATTTGCAAAAATTTTAACTAAACTCCAAAATATTACTAAGAAGGCTTCCTACAACATCTAAAATCCATTTAAATCAATTTTTATGAAATTCTTCCAAGTATTTTTTCACATTTCGGATTTTTTCAAAATTCCCCAATGTAGAAGAAATCCATGGTGAAAATCAAAAATTTTTGCATAGGAGTGAAGCTCTTACCAAGGGAAGATGAAATCTGGTATCAAAAAGTCTTGAAAACACTTCAAATCTGAGATCTCTCAAGCCCTAGGTCGGTTTTTTCGAAGTTTTGAGGAAGGGGATGATGAATAGTGTCGGTTGACTGGTCAAATATAGGTCTTTTCGCGATCTCGCTGTCGGAGAGGTTTTTCTCACTGTCAGCGGGTTTTCTCGCTGTCGGCGAGATAATTCTCGCCGTCGGCGAGGTTCCAAAAATTTTAAATTTTTGAAATTCGTCAATCATTATCAACCTCAAATTGCCTTTAATCAATCTTCTGATCACTTAATTTAATAATAATACAAAGATTAGATACTTATACTCACAAAAAGTCACACAACACAAACAATATAACTTTATATATGAATTCCATGAAACTTACAATTTTCACACTAACAACTTTAACACATACTTAACTTAAATGTTCAAATCCATAATACTCAGCATCGCAATCCACACCACAACACTCTAAATGCTGAGACATAACAATTTACATAAAATCTCATCAAATCTGAGTTGATCAAATCAAACTTCGACTCATAATAAAATCTAATTCCAAAACACACACAGATATATATATATACAAATATAACATAAATATAGAATTCTTTCCTACTCTTCAATGTCTGTACTAACATCTTCTCTGATATTTCCCATGAGACGCAGGTGCACAAATAAATTGTAGAAAGGCCTGAAAGGGAATTCCGCATAGAGATTCTTCATTAATCCATCCTTTCTGTCTTAGTAGATGAATAAAACTGGCCTCCAGATGTCCAGAATGATCAAAGTGCTTTTTCATTCTCCAATCAATATGATCAAACATATCAGAGATATTGTCAATGGAATTCATCACATTTTGCAATTCTTTCTAAAATCCTTTAATCTTCTTCAGAATGAAATTAGTCTTATCAGTAAAGGGCCTTGCTAAAGGATTATTCTGTGATGCTCTGTCAGAAATAATGGTAATTTCATCATTGTTATCCAAGGTGGGAAACATATCAGTAGGATCCAGTGGTTTCCATGGTAAAAGTACTTTTTCCCAAGCCTCATAAGAAACTTGGTACTGACTGCATAAAGCAAATATAGTAGATGGGTGTCCAAGTCCATGCACTGACCCATGCACAATTAATCCTAACGCAGACTTTACTATTATTGATCCAACATCGATAGGTAATCCAATTTGAATACAATAGTTTAAAATAGCGCATTCCTTTGAAACTTTATTTACTCTCATGGTAAGTAATAATTTTGATGATATAAAAAAATGATAGTGCTTCGAGATAGGGTTTAGAAGTGATGCAGAAAAACTGACATACCCGTCTTCTCGTAACTCCCAATCATCTGGTTTGTCAGTCAGGTATCTGTAGATCTCGTTCATATTGTATCTTGAAGGCACAAAGTTGGAATAATAACAAACAGAGGTATTCTCTATAAAAAAACAATTCATTTACCCTTGAAGGAGTAAATGTTACCCATCTTCCTCTGACGTACACATTTCCATTGTTGATCACATGTAAATTAGAGTAAAACTCTTTAACTACTGGAATAACTACAGCGGATGTCGTATAACAAAATACCTCCCAATGCCGCTGTGTGATCATTTCTTCGATTTTTGTAGTAGAATTCTCTACTCCTCTGTTGACAAATCATCTTTCTTTAATAAGTCTTTTCTTCATCAAGCCTTTGTTGAAGATACGCTGCGCCTCCGAACTGACGAATTTTCTTCGGTTGAAAACTTCAGTTTTTGTGGTTTCTAAGAATTTGGTGGCCATTTTGGATGGAAATGATTGGTCTCTAGTCGTTCCTAAGGAAGAAAATGGTGTAAAATAGGATTTGGAATAATTTCTTACGAAGGAATGGCTTAGATCCGTCAAAAACAGCACGAAAAATCTTTAAGAAACCAAATTTTTAACTGCCTCGCCGTCGGTGGGAAGTTCCTCACCGTCGGCGACTTAGTTATAAAACTGACTCAGGTCATGGAACACGATCTCGCTGTCAGCGGGCTCGGGCTCGCAGTTGGCGAGATTCATAAAAATCGCCCAATTTCGCTCTGGTCTGAATATTTTCTGATCTCATCATATAAGTTTAACTTTGTGATGATTCTAATAAAAAAAATTGAGTAGTAAGATTTGTTTTAATAATATAGACTTACTAATTTGCAGATAATTAAAATAAAAGACTATTATGGGTTGCCTCCCATAAAGCGCTTGGTTTAACGTAGTCAGCCCGACCTAATTTAGTTAGTGTTCAGGTTGACTAAGCATTAAAACCTCTTTAAAATTTGGTCTTCTACCTTCGAAATATGGTTTTAATCTATGTCCGTTTACTTTAAATCTATGTCCTATTTTTGGATCTTCAATTTCTATAGTTCCATATGAAAATATTTGAGTTATGGTGAAAGGTCCTAATCATCGAGATTTCAATTTCCCCGGAAATAATTTCAATCTAGTATTATAAAGCAAAACTTCTTGTCCTGGTTCAAAATTTCTCTGATTAATCTTCTGATCATGCCATAATTTCATTCTTTCTCTATAAATCCTATTATTATCATATGATTCGTTTCTTAATTCTTCCAATTCATTTAATTGCAACAATCTCTTTTCACCAGCTTCTTTCATATTATAATTAAATTCTTTAATCGTCCAATATGCTTTATGTTCTAATTCAACTGGTAAGTGACAAGTTTTCCATATATAAGTCTGTAAGGAGTCATTCCAATCGGAGTTATATAAGCAGTCCTGTATGCCCATAATGCAGTATCTAGTTTTATAGACCAGTCTATTCTGTTAGGGTTTACAGATTTTTCTAATATACGCTTAATCTCTCGATTAGAAACTTCAGCTAATCCAGTAGTTTGTGGATGATAAGCAGTTGATATCTTATGCATAATATTATATTTTTCTAATAGTTTGTGAATATATTTGTTTCTAAAATGAGTTCCTCCGTTAGTGATAATCACTCTCGGCATTCCAAATCTAGTAAAAATATTTTTCATTAAAAATTTCGAAACACTTTTAGCATCACACCTAGGTAAAACTTGTGCTTCAATCCATTTGGAAATGTAATTAACAGCTACTAATATATATGAGTTTCCAAATGAAGGAATAAAAGGTCCCATGAAATCTAATCCCCAAACATCAAAAATTTCAACTTCTAATATAAAATTCAGAGGCATTTCATTTTTCCTTGATATGTTTCCTACTCTTTGACATTTATCACAGGTTTTTATATATCTATATACATCTCTAAATAGAGTAGGTCAGTAGAATCCAGATTGTAGAATTTTATATGCAGTTTTATCTGTCCCAAAATGTTCTCCAAAATCAGAATCATGATTTTTTTGAATAATTGGTTTAGTTTCTTCATAAGGCACACATCTTCTAATGATTAGATCCTTACATTGCTTATATAAGTATGGTTCATCCCAAAAGTATGTTTTAGTATCGTGAATGAATTTTTTCTCGTTGTTACAAAGTTAACATAGGTGGTATAATGTCACTTACAATATAATTTACTATATCAGCATACCAAGGTATTTTCAACTCATTAATATTATAAAGTTGTTCATCAGGAAAACTGTCTAAATTTTCATTATCAATATTAGATAATTCCTGATTTTCTAATCTTAATAAATGATCAGCAATTTGATTATCAGTTCATTTTTTGTTAATGATCTCAAAATCAAATTCTTGCATTAATAATATCCATCTGATTAATCTTGGTTTAGAATATTTCTTTTGCATTAAATATTTAATAGCATAATGATCAGTATGTACAATACATTTAGTTCCTATTAGATAATGCTGAAATTTATTAAAAGCATATACAACTGCTAATAATTCTCTTTCGAGAATCGTATAATTTATTTCAAGCATCATTTAGAGTTTTACTAGCGTAGCATATAACTTTGAAAATCTTATCATATCTTTGCCCAAGTACTGCTCCTATAGCATAATCACTAGCATCACACATAAGCTCAAATGGTTTCTTCCAACTAGGTTAAACTATTATAGGTTTTGTAATTAATTTATCTTTTAATAATTCAAAAGCATTCAGGCATTCAGTTGTAAATTCAAATTTCTTGTCCTTTTCAAGAAGTTGGCATAGAGGTTTAGTAATTTTTGAAAAATCTTTAATATAACGTCGATAGAATCCAGCATGTCCAATAAAACTTCTTACCCCTTTCACCATAGTTAGAGGTGGTAATTTAGCTATAACTTGAATTTTTGCAGGGTCTACTTCCATGCCTTTTTCCGAAATTTTATGTCCTAATACAATGTCGCCTATAACCATAAATTGACATTTCTCCCAATTAACAACTAAATTAGTTTTCTTACATACTTCAAATACTTTTTCAAGATGATTTAAGCATGTGTCGAATGTTGTTCCAAATACAGAGAAATCATCCATAAATACTTCTATTCCATTATCAATTAATTTACTAAATATAGACATCATACATCTTTGGAATGTTGCAGGTGTATTACATAATCCAAAAGGCATTCATCGAAAAGCAAAAGTTCCGCAAGGACTAGTAAATATAGTTTTATCTTGATCCTCAGGAGCAATTTCTATTTGATGATAACCGTTATATCCATCTAAGAAACAAAAATACTTATGTCCGGATAATCTATCTAACATCTGGTCTAGAAATGGTAAAGGGAAGTGATCTTTTCTGGTGGCTGTGTTTAATTTTCTATAATCAATACATATTCGCCATCCAAGAACTTGTCTTATTGGGATAAGATCATTATTTTCATTAGCTTTGACAGTCACCCCTCCTTTTTTAGGTACACAATGAATTGGGCTTACCCAAGCACTGTCAGAAATAGGATATATAATACCATTATCTAACCATTTTAAAATTTCTTTCTTGACTACTTCTTTCATTATTGGATTTAATCTCCTTTGTGGATCTGCTTTAGGTTTATGTTCATTATCTAAAATAATTCTATGCATACAAATTGAAGGACTAATTCCTTTAATATCTGCTAAAGTCCAACCAAAAATTTTTTTATATTTTTTTAATATATCTAAGAGTTTTTGTTCTTGAGATTCATTTAATTCAGATGAAATAATAACTGGTAGAGTTGAAGAATTACCTAAGTAAGCATACTTTAAATGATTAGGTAACATTTTTAACTCAAGTTCAGGAGGTTTAATAATTGATGGAACTATATTTTTTTATTATTTTCTGTGTTATCCAAAAATTCAAATTTCTCTTGAATATAATCTAGTTCTTCATTTGTTTCAGATTTTTCAATTAATTCAATATTTTCTTTTTCTAATTTTTCTTAATAATATTCCTTAAAATATTCTTTTTGTAAATGATCGAGTACTTCCATTTGAAAACACTCATCATCTTTTTCTAGCGTGGGATATTTCATTGATTTAGCAATATTAAAAGTAACTTTTTGGTCATTTACTCTCATAGTTAATTCTCCTTTCTGAACATCAATCATAGCTTTCCCGTGGCTAAAAATGGTCTTCCTAAAATGATAGGAATTTCTTTATCTTCTTCCATATCTAGAACAATAAAATCTACAAGGAAGATAAATTTGTCCACTTTTACCAATACATCTTCATTAACTCCCTTAGGATATGTAACAGAACGATCAGCTAACTGAAGAGTTACTGAAGTAGGTGAAATTTCTCCCAATCCTAATCTTTTAAAAATTGATAGAGGCATTAGATTGATGCTTGCTCCTAAGTCACACAAAGCTTTTCCATAGAATTTTTCTCCAATAGCGCAGGGTATAGTGAAACTACCAGGATCTTTTAATTTTTCAGGAAGTTTTTTCTGAATAATAGCACTACACTCTTCACTAAGTGCGACCATTTCATTATCGGTAAATTTTCTTTTTTTATTTAGAATATCTTTCATGAATTTTACATAGTTTGGCATCTGTTCTAAGCTTCTACGAAAGGAATATTTATTGTTAATTTCTTTAAAATTTCAAGGAATTTAGCAAATTGTTTATCTTTTTTATGGTGAATTAGTCGTTGAGGAAATGGTGGTGGAGGTTTTTCAACAGAAATTTTCATAGGTATTAAAGGATTTTCTAAGTTCAGATCTTGTTGATTCTTTTCCTTTTCATTTTCCACTTCCTCTTTTTGACTTTCAAGTTCTTTCTGAATTTGAGGTTCTAATTCTTTTCCACTTCGTAATTGTATCACTTTAATTTGTTCATTTCCCTTGTCTTTAGGATTTATTTCTACATTATTAGGAAATGTTCCAGGTATTCTATTATTAAGTGCAGTAGCGATATGTCCAAGTTGAGTTTCAATATTTTTGATAGCTGTTCCTTGATTTTGTAATTGGTTTCCTTGTATTTGTAATTGATTTCCTTGATTTTGTAAATGTTGACCCATATTTAAAATTAATTCTTCTATAGATAATTTCTTATCTTTAAATTGTGGGTTATTAAATCCAGGTGGATAATTAGATTTATAATTAAGATTTCCTTGATTAGATGGATTTCCTAATGGTTGTGTCATATTATTCATCCATGGTTGATTAGTTGTGTTATTATTCCAATTTAAATTAGGATGATTTTTCCATCCAGGATCATAATAATTTGCATAAGGATTATTGGGTCTGATGTTAATTGCATTAATAGTTTCATATTGAGATTGGGATTCTATAAGTTGTCCAGATGAATTTTCTTCTGATATAGTTGGAGAGTAATTCATTCTAAAATGATCTAATTTTTTAGATACAGCAGCAATTTGTGAGGCTAACATAGATATTGCATCATTGTCATGAATACTAGCTATTTTTTCGGATTCATTCTATCAGCAGGCCATTGAAAATTATTGGTTTCCATTTCTTTGATTAGTGCATAGGCTTCATCAAATGGTTTGGACATTAATGATCCTCCAGCAGCAGCATCGATGATTGATCTTAAAGATCCTACTAATCCATTATAGAAAGTTTGGACGCATGATGTGGGCATTTCCTAAGTTATTTAAATCTCTCCCAAGATTCATATATTGACTCTCCATCAAACTGACTAAAAGAAGTTATATCATTCCTAAGCTTAGCAGTTTTAGATGGTGGAAAATATTTGGATAGAAATTTTTGTGATAATTCTCCCCAAGTTTTAATAGATCGAGGTGCTAATGAATTTAACCACATTTTAGCCTTATCCCTTAAAGAAAAAGGAAAAAGTCTAAGTCTAATAGCATCGTTAGATACTCCTTCATATTTGAAAGTAGCACATAGTTCTAAAAAACTATCAAGATGTAAATTAGGATCTTCAGTAGGTAAACCACTAAATTGATTATTTTGTACCATTTGGATAATTGTAGGTTTAAGTTCGAATGAATTAGCAGCTACATCAGGGTTTTGAATAGTTAAATGAATTTCATCTAATGTAGGGTTGGCATAATCTTGTAATGGTCTTGGTTGATTGAAATTTTCATTTTCAGGAATATTTGCCATTTGTGTTAAATTTATAATTTCTCTTTTTTGTTTTCTAATTCTTTTAATTGTACGCTCTAATTCTGAATCGTAAGGTATTAAATTTTTGTTTCCAAATTTTCACATACAATTTTATAAAATAGTCTGTTACTCTAGTAAATAATTTCTTTACTTCCCCGGCAACGGCGCCAAAAACTTGACCCACTTCTAATATGTATGCAATTTATGTTTATAGCAACGGCACCAAAAACTTGATCCCGCTTTAAATATAGATATATAATTTAATGTATAATGTGGATTCTACGCAAGTATACGTATCGTATCAAGAAATACAGGGCTCTAGTGGAGTCCTGGTTATCGATCCCGCAGGGAAGTTTTTAACAGATTTGTTATCAGCTAAATTAAAAGGAATTACTTACTAATATAGTAAACGGAAATTAAAAGTAACTATCGCAAACTAAAGTAAACTAATTCTTGAAATAAGTTGATTTAAATAATTCAGAAAAAGTATCCTTCTCCTTGTTTTTTAGAAAATTAAGTGAATGATGAATTTAAATAAAATTTTTAAATTGTATTGTAACAAATAGGAGCATTCCTATTCTTTACCCTTTGGTCCAGGTGCAAAGAACATTGACTAATCCTATGTTTGATTATTGAATCTGCGGCTAGGCTGGGAGGATACTGGCTGCCACTTCAGATCTCCCACGTTTCCCTCACCTGAGGGCTAACATCTACACTTCAACTCTCAAACAGTAGGACCGAATTGAATATTTTAGTCTGTCACACTAAAATGTCCAATTCTAAGTCCGATAATTAATATTTCCCTATTTATTTGCACCCGCCTTCCAAGGCTTTTGACTTCCTTGAATATTGGATGTAATTTTTACTATAGTTGATAATTCAACATATTTTAACAACTCAATTGGCCAGATTGAAAGTAAATTAAGTTTTAAGTAAAAATTATCACAATTTATTTTAATATATTAGGTGCTTCTATTTAATTTCATTAATCCGCATAATTTTCATAAACAAGGAGAAAGACTAAGAAAACTACTCAGAATGCATGGGAATAAAACAAAGCATGGATTTCATTTAAAGTTAACAACAATAAACAAAGATACTTATCTTAATTTTCTTCCCAAGCAGACTCCTTGAAGTTCCTTTGACTTTTCCTTCTAGTACAGCAAACTTCTAAATAGCACTCAAATAAACTAAAGAAACTCACTAAACACACTCAGACTTACTAAAATAGACACATAAAAGACTCTAGAGAAACTTTTTGAAGACTCAAAAGACACACTAAGACACTAGAATTCGGCCTCTATTTATAGAGTTAAGCAAAGGTCCAAGGGGTGCTTAAACACCTCTTTAAAAAGTGTCCAGGTTCAATGTATTTGCATTTTGAACTGGCTCGCCGTTAGTGGGAAACGACCTCGCCGTCAAAGGGGCTTCTAGAAGGTCTTCAAACCGCGCGATCTCGCTGTCAGCGGACTCGGGCTCGCTGTCGGTGAGATAGTTATAATTCCTTCAGAAATTCTCTTCACGATCTCGTCGTCGGCTAAGTAGTTATATTTGCATGAATTTCCTCATTTTTGATCCAAATTCGCTCCATTTCATGCTTTTTGCTTTCGTCATTTATAAATCTTCATTCCTGCAATAAAATAAAGAAAATACATTTCTTTAAAGTGCAATTTTATCAAAAATAGATATGAATTTCTCAATGAATTTTTATGTGATCATGCACGGAGTGGTCTTGCACCATCCTCCGAATGTTTTACACCCCACGATCGTCTCGTGGCCATTCGTGCGTTGGGGCACGGATATAGTGGGTCCGATTGACCCTCCATCTTCAAAAGGACACAGATTTATACTCATAGCTACAGACTACTTCTCCAAGTGGGCAGAGGTAGTTCCACTATGAGAGATTACAACACAGCAAGTTCTACAGCTCTTCAAGAATCAGATTGTCTACTGCTTTGGTGTGCCGCACATAATCATCTCCGACAATAAGTCCGCCTTCAAGAGCACAAAAATTAACAACTTCGTCAGAAGAAATGGGATAGATTGGAGGTACTCTACGATCTACTACCTCAAAGCAAATGGCTTGGCAGAAGCCTTCAATAAAATGCTCATTCAAATTCTAAAGAAGACGCTCGACGACAACAAAAGAGGATGGCACGAGAAATTGTTGGAGGATTTGTGGGCCTATAGATGAAAATCAGAATGCCGATGCAGTCTATGCCGTATACACTTGTGTGCGGGTCTGAGGCAGTCCTTCCGCTTGAAGTTCAGCTACTATCACTCCGGTTCGCCGTCGCCACTCGAATTACAACAGAAGAAAATGCCAAGCTTTCACTGGCAGAACTGGAAAGTTTTGAAGGAAAAAGATTGCTTACACAGCAGAATTTGGAACTCTACCAAGCAAAGATGATTCAAGCCCATGATAAGTTGGTCCGGCCGAGGTCGTTCAAAACTAGTGACCTCGTACTCATTCTCAGAAAGTCTATTCTTGCACATCGCAAGATAGGTGGAAAATTTGAGCCGACCTGGGAGGGACCATTTGTGGTGGAGAGGGTTTACTTTGGAGGATCTTATCATTTGGTAAATTCTCAAGGGGAGAGACCCATGTTACCGATAAATGGATGATATCTCAAGAAGTACTATGGGACATGAGGAATTAGGAGAAAATTTTCCATTCTGATGTACAGTAGGGCCAGCGTCTATGACTGCGTCTAAATCTTGTAATGAAATAAAAATTAAAATAAAGTAAAGTTTTCTCACAAAATAAAGCACGCTTGTTGAAGTTTCTAAATCTAAAATACATAAAATTATATTAAATAAGATAATGGCATCAAAACAATTATAAAACTTATTAAAAATTGGAAGAAAATGATTTTTTTCCTTGTTCTTATCTGTGTACAACACCACCCACTGATATTCCCCCTATTTACTTGTGCAGGCAGTGTCAGGTTGTGAGTTGGTGTTTGCCTCTGTAAACAGCTTGGACTTCGAGTCTTGAAAAAGAAACAAACGAAAAGAAGGCTGCAAATATGAAACCGATGAGGAAAAGTGGTCACGCAGAGACCGGACAAACGTCAGGATACGGATGGACTGGGGATTCTTCGACCTACACCTCCTCGACACGAGACATACTCAAATTCCATCCATGATCACTACCCCAGAAGAAGATCTTGTTGCTGCTTCAGCTGAGAGAGCTCCAGATGCGCCGTTGGCGAGTAAAAAAGAAGAAATGCAAATCTTAGTAAACGTCGCTTCTTGGACATAATACAGAGAAGACAGACCCGGGAGCTAGCCGCCGCGCTATCTCCCATGCCAGAAGATTCTTACAAGCCAGAAATGGAAGAGACCGACGACAGTGCACCATGCATTGACACTAAGCTGGAAACCGCAGAGGAGCCCGTGCCGACATTTGCTCTGATGAAAGAAATTTTGACTGGGTGTCCGACATGCAACTCGGGTTTACCCAGACTGCCTACAGTGTTAGGGGCATTTTCAGAATGCCCGGAATGTCATGTATTACAGCTTGAAGAATATGAAACATTTGAGGCATATGCAGCTGCCTCAATGCTACTCAGGAGCCGGGAATATCCTGAGGTAGAGTCGTATGTACTGCAGTTTATCCTACCACCGCCGCCGCGAGGAATTCCGGACTACATCATGGCAAAGATCAGAAGAATCAGAAAGCAAGAATTTCAACACTACGAAAACATACAAGGAAAGTTCATCAATATCCTGGAAGGACTTGAGCTGTACACTGACGTATTGTCGAGGGAGGATGAAGAAGAAATTTTGTACTACATCGACACTCTATAGGCATTGGGCAGAGCAGGCCGACTGAGGCTGAGGACGTATACAGAACCGTCGAAATAGAAAAGAGGAAAGGGCAGAGTCATTATTCAGTGTGGCTGTTGTTACAACTTCACGATAGATTGACAAGGAAATCCCCCAGGGATCTTGCAGCATGATGAGGTGAACCCGATGCCACCACAGATCAAGAAAATGATAAAGAGGATGTTCGAGTGGCATGTGTAGCCAGTAGATTGTATTCCTAATAGTTGCATCATAATTATTTATGAGGATAGGGACTATATCCAGCCTCATATCGACCACCATAACTTCGTAAGACCCTTATGCACGGTCTCTTTTACAAGTGAAAGCAATATCTTGTTTGGACGAGAAATCTAGATTATTGGATCGGGAGAATTTCGAGGTTTGTTGAAAGCCCCCTGCTAGTTGGATCAGTGCTGGTATTAAAAGGAAATGGAGCAGACTTAGCAAAGCACTGCATTCCAGGAGTTCGAAGCAAAAGGGTGTCAATCACCTTCAGAAGAATGGATGAAGATAAAACACCGTTTTACTACGAGCCAGATCTAGAACTGGAGAGCCTTCGTCCTTTGCCACTGTGACGGCTCCACCTCCGGGTGTTCGCGAGGGGACTTTTGTCCCGGAGCGTAACCTTGGCAGGTTGGCTCGTCCACGCAGCAGTCTCAGATAGCATAAATCTATCACCCCTTTCAACGAGTCATGACAGTCAGCGTCTCCACTCTTTTGTAACAGTCAGATGATATGACATGTCAGCTTTGTTTAGTTTTGTACATATGATCCACTTTTGGATGCTTGTCAACATGTGATCAGTTGTACTACTTTAGCAGAACTAATGAAGATTTATGTTTTCAGAAATGATTTATTTTCAACGCGATAGTCGAAAGCCATTAAACCATGTGTTTGGTTCCAAAAGAAAAAGACAAAGAATAATAATGCAGAAGGAAAGGATAAAATCACAACAAAGTGAAATTAAAACTGAAATGAATCCCAAAACTTAAGTCAAATGAAAATGAAATCAAAATTGAAATTTGAAATTGAAATTTAAAATCAAAATTAAATCAAACAAAACATAATGAAATGAAACAAATTGAAAGAAAATAATAAGTTAAGAAATAAACAAATGATAATGCTCTTTCTCTTTCTCAAAAATCTGCAAATCTGGCAATGACTACTAGTCTTGGCCAAGTTGCATCAATTCTACCTTCTCTGAAAGGTCAACATCAAGCTTTCTCGAAATCATCAAAATTTCAGGGGCAGTACTTGAATTCTGCTTCCCTTTCGTTACCTCTTAGGTTGGATGTGAGTCCTTGAGCTTTCCTCCCTAATGTGACATTATGCTACCTTCTGAGTTTGATGTAAGTCCTTGAGCTTTCCTCCTCAATGTGATAAAATTCCCTAATTTTCTATCTTTCTTCCGAGAAATTTTTCCACCTTCCATGAAATTTTGAGAACGGAGCTTAGTCGTCCGATTTCCCCTAAATTCCCTACTTTTCCATCTTCCTTTCGAGAAATTTTTCCACCTTCCATGAAATTCTTGGAACGGAGCATAGTCGTCCGATTTCCCCTAAATTCCCTAATTTTCTATCTCCCTTCCGAGAAAATTTTCCACCTTCCATGAAATTCCGGGAATAGAGCTTAGTCGTCTGATTTCCCCTAAATTCCCTAATTTTCCATCTCCCTTCCGAGAAATTTTTCCACCTTCCATGAAATTCCAAGAATGGAGCTTAGTCGTCTGATTTCCCCTAAATTCCCTAATTTTTCATCTCCTTTCCGAGAAATTTTTTCACCTTTCATGAAATTTCGAGAACGGAGCTTAGTCGTTCGATTTCCCCTAAACTCTCTAATTTTCCATCTCTCTTCCGAGAAATGTTTCCACCTTCCTGTCGGCCGTTATTTTTTTTAGATTTATTTTTAATTTAAGTATATTTAGTTTTAAATAGTTTTGAAAAATATTATTTGATTTTAAAAATACGAGACCGAACCGATCTCATATCTTTAGTAGTTTAAATAATTGAACACCACATCGTAAGCCTTGCATTTATCTAGAGGAATATACACATTGCTTAATAATGGTGCTCGATTAATTAAATCAGTAAATTTATGATATTCGTTTGGTCTGCGAACCATTTTTTATTTGCTGAGAAATTCCCATATTTAATACAAAAGAATTAAATAGGGTTTATATTAAGCTGGGTTCTAAAATTCCCTATAAGGGCAAGCCCCTATAGTTAATTACATCCTAAGTGAAGGGAATAACTTAAGAAAACTCTCGATAAGGATCAGTGGTTTTGCTTTCAAGAATTTCAAAGTTTAGGGTTTTCAAAGAATTGGATTTTGGAAATTTGAATAGGGAAAGGATCAAATTTAGAACATTTTATTTTGGGAATCCAATAGAAGAGAGGTAGGGGAGGCCACGGATTCGAAGCGAATTTTGATTACTTCCCGACTATCCTATTGTTAGGCTTTGATTTGGAGAGGTATTATTTAATGTTTCAATCTTGCCAATTTTAATTAATTATGACTTATATTTGTATGATGAAATCATACAAATAACCTGGAAGATGTGAGAGTTTATTTCGTACCGAACAACTACCTCAGAGTCCTAAAACGAGTTTAGGGCCTAAATTGCATAACATAATTATGCAAATTCCTAAAGAGAAGTTGAGAATTTATGTTTCACTAGGAAAACTACCTCAAAATCCTATGGCTTAGTTATTTAATTACTAAAGAAAGGAAAGCTGACGAAGTAGACCGTGCTGTCTACCGCGCTTGCTCCGAGCTCCTTGTTGTTGTAGAAGGTTTAGTTTAAGAAGGTGACAATCAAGAGATGAGAGAAGTGTCATGGTTTAGAGATAAATTTTCAAATTCAATGTCTTAAGTTTTATTAGGGGAAATAATAAAGTTGATTAAGCAAAACCGATTAAGATCCCACGGTTCCGTCATCCCGGCACCACTATTTTCATTGGATTTACTTAGTCCAAATGAATTTGCTAAACTCAACTGAATTAATTCCACACTTTCATTTAGACCGTGGGAAATCTCATTAGCAACACGTGGGTTACATCATCCGAGGGATTCCTGATCATCCAACGAGACGATTTAATTTAGTTGTAATTGTTGTTTTGTTGTTTTGTTGTTTTATTTGTGATTAAATTTTGAGTTGTCTTATATTTTGAATGTTGGGGCAGTGAATTTTATCTTGTGTTGATTTTTAACTTAGTTTTGGTTTAAGTTTTGTGGCTATCCTAAAGGTTTCAGTTTTCATGCAGAGTGGCATTGTTGTTTAACATGCAAGCTTGCAAGAAAAGAAAGTACAGCGTTGGTGAATAAATTGCTATAAAATAAAAGCGTACCTGGCTGGTCTTCTCGTCATTTCCAGCTGCACTTGAAACACATGTTAGGGCATTTCAATATTTAAAAGAAAACACCTAAGTAAAGCTAAGGGAAGGTCCTGGTTGTTTACCAAATCCTACTCCTATCACTAGTCAATCCCTAAGGTGTGTTTGTGGATGATTTTCTTCATCAAAGAACAATGAAGTTCAATTGTTCTTCTAAAACATCCCATTAGGTTGAGAAAGTGCTTAGGATGAGTCCTGAACATCTTTTCAACGCTTCTAGGATTATTCTGAGTCCAAATGAATTTCACTATATAGATGAATTGATCATCCAAGAATTTAATTAAGTTTAGATTCTTGCTCAGTGAACTAGGATGTTTGATTATCCTATGAGTAAAATGACATTTCATTTGATACTTCATTTAAGAGTTATAAAAGTGATAGTCTTTAGGGGAAAATCGGTTCATTAGAAGACGTAACCATTTCAATTAAAGTTAAATTAATGATTTAAAAACAATTCAATTTAGTTATAAAAATTTTTAAGTTGATTTTCAAATGTTTTAAATTATTTAAGTTAAAAAGGTGCTTTGAATTATTCGATTCAGTTAGGCTGTAATGATTTAAGTTTATTTAGCTTAATTATAATATTTTAATTGGTTTAGTTTTAATGTTCTAATTATGAATAGTTTTACATTAACTTAATATTTCAATTTTATTTTAATTTTAGTTTTTTAAGTGATCTCAAATTAGTTTTAATATTTTAAGTTATCTTAATTTGATTTTAAATCATTTCACATTAACTTAAATATTTTAAGCTTTTAATTTAATTATAAGATTTCAAGATTATTCCCCTTTTAATTATTAGTTTCAAAAACATCATTTGTTATGACTTCATTAATAAAAATTAAGGGCCCGTTTGGGCAGCTTATTCGGTGAGGTGGCGTTTTGAAAACGTACTTTGCCTGTTTGGGTAAACTGCGTTTTGGCAGGTTATGTGTTTTCAAAATGCTAAAAACAGCTTTTTCACATCGCACATATCTTGGTGTGGTGGCAGCTTTCTATCTGCAGTCAAACTTTTCCAAAAAAAATAAAAATTTGTAATAGCCACCACACCTAGCTTATCAGCAGATTATTTTTAATCAGCTTATCAGCAAATTATTCAATCAGCTACAGCTACCCCAAACAGACCCTAAGTGATGTTTTATCAATTCATTGATTAGGGATTCAATCTCAAAGCATTAGAATCTTCCTATATTAAGTCCCTTAACCTTAATAATTCATGCTTTAGTTATCTTAATCATCTTCCAAAGTTTAATGATTTAATTAATTAGGGTTTCTTCTTTTAATGTTAAAGGTGATTAATGGGTTTCTACCCCTTAACTCCCATAGTTTCAATCATCAAATGGAAAATTAAGATCAAATGTTTTACCCTTCCCTTTGGTTAAGCTTAATATTAATTAAGGTTAAAGCCCCTTAATTTCCTTAATGCCCTCTTAGGTTTATTCTTCTCATAATTCATTAAATCAAGCTCAAATGAATTTGAAATTTTTATTTCACTTCACCCACATGTCAATTAAGACATTAGAAGAGAAAATGTGTTTTTTCAATTTTTAATTTAATTTATATAATTATTTGAGTGAAAAATAGGGGTTTCCAACGAAAATTCAACAACATAAACAAGATGAAGTTTCTGTCCTTAGAAAATTTATGGGAAGTTCCTACTGACCAGAGGACCACTTGGACCAAATTTTGGTAATTTTTTAATTTTATTTTATTTATTATAATTATTTTGATTTTTAGGGTGTTAATTAATTATAAAATAAAATTAAAGTTGAAAATTAAGTTTTATATTTTTCTTAAATCCCTATGAGGTCAGAGAACTCAGAGAAGCAAATTTTATCTTTTTTTTTTCTTTGAATTTTTAGAATTATTTTAGTGAAAGGGTTGAAAAATACATTTTTTAATATTAAAAATTACTCTAAGCCTTTAAAATTCAATATTTTTACTTAGAGACTTAGAAAAAATATTTGGTTGGTTCCTAAGTGATTAGGGGACCAAATATGACATTTTCATGAATTTTAATATTTTCATAATTTTTATAATTTTTTAATTATTAAAATACCCAAAAATGGGTTAAAAATGCAAATTTTAGGAAAATACCAATTTTAATTTTCTTAGACACCTCTAGCCCCAGAGAGACCTCAAAATTGATTTGGTGAATTTTTGAGTTATATTTTGGGTTTTATGAATTTTTTAGTTCCAAAAATAGCCATGTAACTTAAATAATCTATTTAGTGGGTTAAATCATTTTCAATTGACTTGAAATTTTTATGTGGGCTTCCCCTGACCCTAAAGATCAGTAGAGAATCAATTTCATGTCATTTTGATGTATATTTGTCATTTTTATTGAATTAGATCAAGCCATAATTTTCCTAGGGTCCTCTGGTCTAGAGATACTTCCCCTAATTTTTCTAAATTTTTATGAACAATATGCTAATTTTCATAATTAATTTACAGAAAAATTACTCTGAACTTAGAAAATAATTAACTTCCCATAGACATAGCCTCTGGACTTGAAAAATTCAGGAAATGTTCCCTAGATCAGAGACTACAAAAGCCCTATGGTCTCATGCCATGGTGAATTATGCATGCTAATGGAGAATTAAAATTCTCAGAACAGTATTAAATTAATTAAAAATTAAAGACTCAACAAAAATAACTTAATTCTTTTTCCACATTATTCTCCTCTGTTCACTGAGCAAGAGTGTATTTTGCTTTTAATTTTTGGATTTTTCTATGCAAAGATATGCATTTTCAAAGTTTCTGATATTTAAATAAATAGAAAATCCCTAATTTCCTACTTATCCGACGCGGCGCCACCTTAAACTAGACGGCTCTGAAGTCCCACGCATCGTCTCCTCATTCAGTGATGCCATCTGAGTTAGCACTCTCCTTTCGTTCCGCGATTCTGTCCAGCTAGATCTCCGCCGTCCATTCGATACACGCTCGATCTAACGGTGGCTGGTCATCGTCTCCATCTGGTTCAACCCAAGAGCCGTCCACCCTAAAACCTTAAGATCTTGCTAGAGACTCAGCCAAATCAAGCACAGTTGGTCTCTATCGATGCATCTAGCCTAGACGAACACATCTATATGACTAACATGCATTGAAATTGAACAGAATAAAATGGAGAATTGTTGGAAGCCCGGGAGGAAGAAAAATTCAATACCTTTGCTCTGAGAGGTGAGGCCTCGATCAGAGATGCTCGGCACATTCATTGGAGTTCCAGAAGCCTACGGATTGAGCCCCTGGTCGTTGTGAATTGCCTAGGTATAAAAGTGACCAGACCCGATTTGGAGCTTTAACCGATAGAAGAACTGGGTGGCCTGGTGAGGGGGCTTTCACTGGGGAACTTCTTCTCTTGGTGTAGAGCTGGTGTGGGTTCAATTAATTTCATTTTGGTGGAGTTTCTAGAGGTGTCATGTTTCTGGCCTGAATTTCGACTGAGAAATTGAGTTCGGCCAGGGGGATTCAGGGCAGGAGGACAATGGGGATCTTCTTCTCTGGGCTAGGAAGAGGTCTGGGAGCAGTTTGGGAGAGTTTTGTGAGGAAAATTTCAACACCTGAAACATGGTTAAAAGGAGGTGATTTTATAAAGTTTGTCGGAGAGGGGAGCTCAGGGCCAGGCAATGAGTGCCCTGGGCCGCTTAGGGTGAGGGCTGAGCAGGCGAGGTGGCTGGTGAGGGGATTTCTCACTAACAATGCTCAATTTTGAGTTTTAAGCCCATGGGGACACTCAGGCATGCTTCTTATGGTGGCTAGGGCAGCTGGCAAGGACGGGCAGGTGGCTTGGTAGGTTGAGGAGAAGTTCAGCTCAATTAATTATGGTAGGAGGCTTGCTTAAGGTGAGTTTAATGGATGGGACTTAGCCTTAGGAAATGGCTAAACCCATTGGTCCCAAGTGGTGGACCATTGGTCCATGGCTCATGGGGCATGGGTTGGGACAGGTCAAACCCACCCTAAGAGGTCTAAGGTTGGTTGTCATGGGGTTGGCTTGATCAAATTTGGCTTGAATTGGTTCAATTTGGATCACGTGTTCTTGTGGGTTGGTTTCAGTTTAGGTTGGCCTAGCTTGAGTTTGGGTCGGGTTTAAATCAAATTGATTGATCAAAAATGTGTAAATGATTTCCATAAAGCTTTTTGAAGAGGTTTGGGGTTATGGTGAATTGATTTGGTAGGTGAATTTGGTGGAATTTTGTGGTTTGGTCCAATTTGGTCACCATGGTTCAACCTTGGGTTTTAGGTTAGGTTATGGCTTGGCTAGAGCCCAATTAATGGTTCAAAATGATGTAGGGGATTGCCATGAAAGGTTTAGGATAGAAATTGGGTGGAATTTTTGAGTTTAGGGGATTGAATTTGGGGATTTAGGCCATCTGACAATTTTAGGGTAAATTTGGGGAGTTTGGTTCCAAATGATTTTGTATGGGATTTCAATCAAAATTCTGGCCAAATGAATGTTGTATTTGGTATAGGAATGTGTTAGGAGGAGTTTGGAATTTGATTTGGGGGAAAATTGAGTGGCTTTGGGTCATTTTGGGGTGAATTGGGTCATAAGGCCTAAATTAGGGTTTTGGATTAAAGTTGAAATTGAACTCAAAAGTAGAACCAAATTGGGCTTGGATTTGATTGAAATTGGTATTTGGGATGTTGAATTTCAGTTTATAATTGAATTTGATCAAAATTGGGGTCAATTGGGTTGAATTGGTTTGACATTGGGTCCACTTATGCTAAATAAGCCAAGTTGGGATTTTAGGTTGAAAGTGGGTTATTTTGGAAAATTTGGGTTATGGTGTAGTTGAACAAAATGAAATTGGGAACTTTTAGGATATTTTGGAATTTTCTGGAAGTTTTTTGAATTTTTATAATTTTGGGCCAAGAGGGGTATTTAGGGTATTTGGAGGTTATTTGGAGTGTATTGGGGTATTTTAGTGGATTTAAGAGGTGGGAACTATTTTAAAAAGTTTTTTAGGAATTTTGGGAATTTTGGGAACTATTTTGAAAAGTTGTGTTGGTTTTGTTGATCTCGTCGGTCAACACTAATATGTGCAGTGTGCTTGCCCAGCACACCACACCTATTGGGGGTCTATTTGTTGACCTCACTTTTGGTTGAGGTCTAGTCTTTCTTTAGAATAGCTTAGGGTCTAGCCATAGGACTCTCCTGGTGACTTTCTTAGAATAGCATAAGGAAGCCCAGGGGGAGTCACCTATAAGTGGTCAGGCCATAGGATCTACCCCGGGAGGTCTGGAGCTTACACCACACTCACACTCACACTACACATTCATAACCCTAAACAAGGCACATCACCTTTAATCCCCTAACTCTTTGGAAACTCATGTAAGTGGTTTTCCCAGGCTCCTAGCCTCAGGCTAGAGTTTGGCTAATACCAACACAGAGGACCAAATGAGGGTGACCCTTGGTCCATGACTCAATTTAAATAATTCCATATTACTCATCTATAAACAATCCCAATTTTTGCCAAAAATCTAATTTCAAACCCCTTTGCCTCAAAATACCCTTAATACCTAAAATACCCCCAAAGCCCTTAAATTCCCCAAAATTCTCCAAAATCATCCAAAATTCCCCAAAATTTCCCAATATTTCCAAAATTCCTCAAAATCATTTAACAATAGTTCCCACCTCTTAAATCCACCAAAATACCCCAATACACTCCAAATAGTCTCCAAATACCCTAAATACCCTTCTTGGCCCAAAATTCCAAAAATTTCAAAAATTCCCATAAATTCCCAAAATATCTTAAATATTCCTAATTTCATTTCTCTCAACTACTACATGACCCAATTTGGACAATTTATCCCAATTTAACCAAAAGCCCCAATTTGACCCATTTAACCCAAAAGTGCCCAAATCAAACCCAATCTTGACGCAATTGATCCCAATCTCGCCCAACTTCAATTCTAAACTTTAATTCAACATCCCCAATACCAATCTAAACCAAATCCAAGCCCAATTTGATCCACATTTTAGTTCAACTTCAATTAAAATCCAAAATCCCTAATTTTAATCCCCAAATTGACCCAATGTCAATCAATTCCCCCAAATTTCAATCCTCAACCCTTCATAACACTCCCCTAAATTGAATTGAATCATCAATTGTCCCCAATTTGAGCTCAAGTCTCACCCAATTCCACTTAAAGTCCAAAACTTCTAATTTTAACCCAAATCCAACATGTGCCCAAAATCTCCTAAATTGATTGCCCTATTCGCAAAATTTCCACGCAATTGATATTGGGGACTCTTCACCACATTCCACTAAACCATTTGAAACCTTCCAATGGGTCCAAACCCCACTCTAGCCCAACCTAAACCCAAACTTAGCCAACTTGCCCTAAATTGACCAAAATCCCAAAATCCACCAAATTGAACCCCCAAATGAACTCAAAACCACTCCAAGTCTTCATGAACAATCTCCCTTACAATCATATATACAATGTTACTCAATCAATTTGGTCCAATTCAAGCTCAAACCCAAGCTAGCCTAACCTAAACCCAAACCAACCCAATTGGACAAATGATTCAAATCAAACCAAACCAAGCTAAATTTGACCAAACTAACTCCATGGAAGCCAACCCTAGACCTCCTAGGACTGGTTTGACCTGACCTAACGCAGGCCCCTTGAGCCATGGACCAAAGGTCCACCAATTTGGACCATTAGGTTTAGCCACTTGGCTAAGCTTAGGTCCCATCCTTAAACTCATGTTTAAGCAACCTCCATGCCAAATTAATTGCACTGAGCCACTTCCCCACTTCTCCTCAGCCTGTAAGATGCCTGCCCTGTCCTTGTCGGCCGCCCTAGCCGCCGGAACAGCTCAGCTCGAGCGCCCTCATGCTCCTTTAAACCCAAAATTGAGCCTTGTCAGTGAGGGATCACCTCACTAATCACTGGCCCTGCTCAGCCCTCACCCTAAGCGGCCAGAGTACTCATTTCCTGGCCCTGAGCTCCCCTCTCCAGCAAGCTCTATAAAATCAGCCCCTCTCAGCTGAATCAGAAGTGCTGAAATTTTCTCCATAAACCCCCCAAATTGATCCCAAAGCTAATTTCAGCTAAGAGAAGAAGGTCCCCACCATCTTCCTGCCCTGAATTCCACTGCCTAAGCACAATTTCTTAGTTAAAATTCAGACCAGAAACATGACCCTCCTGGAAACTCCACCAAAATCAAATTAAACTCACCCACACCATCCCCACACCAAGAGAAGAAGCTCCCCAGTGAATGCCCCATCACCATGCCACCCATCTGTGTTATCGGTCAAAGCCACAAATCGGCCTTGGTCGAACTTCGGTCTAGGCACTTCAGCACGACCAGAGGCTCAATCCATAGGCTCCTTGGACCTCCACAAACATGCTGAGCATCTTTGATTGAGGCCTCACATCTCAGAACAAAGGTACTAAACTCTTCTTCCTCCTAAGCTTCCATGGATTCTCTATTTCATTTTACTTACTTTTAATGAATGTTAACCGTATGGATGTGTTCGTCTAGCCTAGACGAGCATGTAGAGAGAAACCTCACTTGATTTAGTTAAGAAATGAGGGAGCTAATAGGTTTAGAAAACGTACAGCTCTCGGGTTGAACCAGGTGGAGACGATGAGCCAGAACCATTGGATGACGCTTGTATCGAATGGACGGCGGAGATCGAGCCGGATAGAATCGCGGAATTGAAAGAGCGCACTGACTCAGATGGCAATGTCGAATGGGGAAACGACGCGTGTGACTTCGGAGCCATTTAGGTTAAGGTGGAGCCGCATCGGATAAGTAGGAAATAGGATTTTTCTTATTTATTTAAATAGACAAATGTTTAAAAATCCATATCTTTGCATAGAATAATCATAAAAATAAAAAAATACCCCTTGCTCAGTGAACAGAGGGGAATAATGTGGAATTAAAATCAAAATATTTTGTTGAGCATTTGATTTTTAATTTTTTATTTACACCCTTAAGTATTTTAATTCTCCATTAGCATGCATAATTCACTATGGCATGAGACTATAGGGCTTTTGTAGCCTTTGATCTTGGGAACATTTCCTGAATTTTCCAAAGTCAGAGGCTATGTTTATAAGAAGTTATTTATTTTTTAAGTTCAGAGCTATTTTCTTGAACATTAATTGTGAAAATTAGCATGTTGATCACAAAAATCCAAAAAAAAAGGGGGGAAGTATCTTAGGACTAGAGGACCCTAGAAAAATTATGGCTTGACTTAACTCACTGAAAATAACCCTACTTAGGCTAAACACTCAAAACTCAAAATAAATTAATTTGGACTAACTACACATCAAATGGCATGAAATCAATTCTCTACAGTGCTTTAGGATTAGGAGAACCACATATAAAAATCTCAAGTCAATTAGAGTTAATTTAACCCACTAAATGAATCACCTAAGTTACATGGCCATATTTGAATTTAAAAAATTCAAAAAAACCCAAAATATAACTCAAAAATTCACTAAATCAATTTTGAGAGTTCTCTAAGGTCAGAGGAGTCTAAGAAAAATGAAATTGTAATTTTCATAAAATTTTCTTTTTTTACCTATTTTGAATATTTTAATAATTAAAAATTATAAAAATCATAAAAATATTAAATTTGACCAAAATGTCATATTTGGTCTCCTAATCACTTGGGAACTAACCAAATATTTTTTCTAAGTCTCTAAGTAAAGATATTGAATTTTAAAGGCTTAGGGTAATTTTTAATATTTAAAAATGGATTTTTCAACCCTTCCACTAAAATAATTCAAATAATTCAAATAAAAATCAGAAAAATATAAAATTTGTTTCTCTGAGTTCTTTGACCTCAGTGAGATTTAAGAAAAATATAAAACCTAATTTTACCCTTCAATTTTATTTTAAAATTAATTAATGCTCCAAAATTTAAAATAATTATAATAAATAAATTAAAATTAAAAAAAGCACCAAAATAGGTCTTAGTGGTCCTCTGGTCATTAGGAACCTTCTATAATTTTCCTAAGAACAGAAGTTTCATCTTGGTCATGTTGTTGAATTTTCATTGAAAATCCCTATTTTCCACTAAAATAATTATAAAAATTAAATTAAAAAAAGAAAAATCACATTTTCTCCTTAAATGTCTTAATAGACATGTGTGTGAGGTGAAATAAAAATTTCATATTCATTTGAACTTAATTTAGTGAGTTATGAAATGAACAAGCTTAAAAGGGCATAAAGGTAATTAAGGAAATTTAACCTTAATTAACACTTAGACTTAACCAAAGGGAAGGGTAAACATTTGATCTTAATTTTTCCTCTTGGTTGATTGAATAAAGGAAACTAAGGGGTAGAAACCCATTAATCATCTTTAATGTTAAAGAAGAAATCCCAATTAATTAAGTCATTAAACATTAGAAATTAATTAAGGCATAAATTATTGAGGTTAAGGGATTTAACATAGGAAGACTTTTATTCTTTGAATTGAATCCCTAACCAATGATTTGATCAAATATCACTTAACTTTTATTAATGAACCCATAAAAATGATGATTGAAATTAAAGGGAATATTCTTGAAATATTAAATTAAAGCTTAAAATAATAAAATTAATTTGAAATAATTAAAAAATCAAATTTAACATATTAAAAATAATCTGAAATCATTTGAAACTTAAGTTAAAACAAATTTGAAACATTAAGATTAATTTAAAATAATTTATAATTAAAATATTATAATTAAAATTAATCTGAAATATTATAATTAAATCAAAGCAAATTAAATCATTAAAATTAATTGAATTAAATAATTTAAACAACTTTTCAACCTAAGTAATTTAAAATATTTAAAAATCAACTTAAAACTTTATAACTAAATTGAATCATTTTAAATCACTGATTCACCTTTAATTAGAAGTGGTTAAGTTCTTTAATGAACTAATTTGCCCCTAGAAGCTTTCATTTTTATAACTCTTAAATGAAATGTCACCTTACTCATAGGATAATCAAACATCCAAGTTCACTGAGTAATAATCAAAACTGAACTAAACATCGGATGATCAATTCATCTGAATGATGAAATTCATTTGGACTCAAAATGAACCCAGAAGCATTGAAAAATGTTCAGGACTAGTCCTAAGCACTTTCTCAATCTAATAAGATGTTTTAGAAGAACAATTGAACTTCATTTTTCTTTGATGAAGAAAAGCATCCTCAAACACACCTTAGGAATTGACTAGTGATAGGACTAAGACTTGGTAGACAACCAGGACCTTCCCTTACCTTAC
Organism: Papilionanthe hookeriana x Papilionanthe teres; assembly: GCA_022702705.1. Lineage (NCBI taxonomy): Eukaryota > Viridiplantae > Streptophyta > Magnoliopsida > Asparagales > Orchidaceae > Papilionanthe > Papilionanthe hookeriana x Papilionanthe teres. Next base: position 45,327,637 of record CM040425.1, read on the forward strand.
CTAGGTGTTTTCCTTCAAATATTTAAATGTCCTAACATGTCTTTTAAGTGCAGTTGGAAATAACGAGAAGACCCTCCAGGTACGCTTTTATTTTATTACAATTTACTTACCTGTGTTGTACTATACTTTCTTTTTTTGCAAGCTTGCATGTTAAAACAACAATATCACCCTGCATGAAAACTGAAACCTTTAGGATAGCCACAAAACTGAAACCAAAACTAAACTATAAATCACAACAAGATAAAATTCACTGCCACAACATTCAAAATATAAGACAACTCAAAATTTAATCACAAACAAAACAAAAAACTATAATTATAACTAAATTAAAATGTATCGTTGGATGATCGGGAATCCCTCGGATGATGTAACCCACGTGTTGCTAACATGTTTTCCCACAGTCTAAATGAAAGTGTGGAATTCATTCAGTTGAGTTTAGCAAATTCATTTGGACTAAGTGAATCCGATGAAAATAACATTGCCGGGATGACGGAACCATGGGATCTTAACCGGTGTTGTTATAATCAACTTTAATGTCCCCCTAAAAAAATATTAAGAAATTTCAATTTTAAAATTTCTAAAATATGATACTACTCTTTTCTCCTCAATTGACACTTCTTTAAACTAAACTTGCTATGACAAGGAGCTTGGAGCACGCTTAGTGAGCAGCACGACCATCTTCAATAGCAAGACTTATCTACATCAACAAACCTTTCCTTAGCCTAAACAACAAGCCATAGGACTTCGAGGTAGCTTGCCTAGTGCAGCATAAGTCCTCACCTTTTCTTTAAGCCTTTGTACAATTCTACTGTGCAAAATAAGCCCTAATTTGCTTTAGGATTCCGAGGTTGTCGTCCGATATGACATAAATCTTCCATTCTTCTAGGTTATTTGCATAATCATACATTATGCAAATGTAATCCCTATAATTAATTGGCACGATTGAAATCTAAATAACTTCATTCCTAAAATTTAAAGCCAAACTATAGGATAGTTTGGGAAGACATCGAGATTTTTCTTGAATATATGTCCTTCCCCTACCCTTCTCTCCTTTGAATTCGGATAAAATAAAATATTCCAAAATTTGAGTCATTCACCTATTGAATATTCGACTATCACATCTTCTTTGGAAATCTTACCTTCTTAAGTCATAAATATAAATATTTTCTGATCTATATCAAGTGTTTTCTTAAGTGACTTCAGTTATCTAAGATGTCATTAACTATAAGGGCTTGCCCTTATAGGAAACTTAAAGATCCCAGAGTAATATAAACCCTATCTAATTCCTTCATATTATATAGGGGAAATTGTCGGTCAAAAATGGTTCGCAGATCAAACGGATGTAAAAAATTCTTTAGTTTATTTGATCAAGCTCCACCTCAAGCCATGTATTTATTCTTCGGGATAAATACATGTCTTACGGTAAAATGCTTGATTATTTAAACTGTTATTTATATGAGATCGGTTTGATTTCATAAAAATGTTCACACACACACACACACACACACACATATATATATAATTAAAATTCTATTTTTATAAAATAAAAACCCTTTTCAAAACAAAACACCCAAAACATATTTTTAAAGTGTCAACCTCAACACAATAAAAAAAAATGCGACCGACAGTCCTCACTGTAGGAACATGTCAGTACTTCTCCCTCAATACAACTACTACATACAGGAATGGAGCAAGACACGTTCATGAGTTAGGGAGCACAAAGTAAATTCGATGCAAACATGTATGTAACACCAGATTTTCTGTGTCAAGTAAAAAAACATAATTCAGATTTATTTTGCAGTGTGTGTATAAGTAATTTTCATATGTCTAACGTTTACTTGTCTTCACTGCAGGAACACGTCACAGTGGAACAAACGTACACCAAACTTCTGATGCATTCCATTACTGATATGCAATCTAGCTAATGCAGGTAAGCCACTCCATATATGTCGTGCACGAGGGAACATGTTGATGCATATCTGAGCTTTTGATCAACATGGTCCATTGAACGTGTGTGCCTTATATAAATCTGATGCAGTAGGTGTTAAACTAGAGTTAGAAAGATGTTGTGAAATGGAAGTATACGAACGTTAAGAGCAATAGAGAACTTGATTATTTTATTCGATAACCAATGCAGTCATTTAAGGTACAACACCAAGGTGTTAATGAAATCTCAAGCACTAAATTGAAACCCGTAAATCCTTCAAAGCATGCATTCCAAAAGGGTTTAGTTGTTTTCCCTTCTACAAAGCATATTTTGGAGGATTTATGAGTTCTGATTTATTGCTTGATATTTCATTAACATCTTGGCGTTTGTATCTTACATGACTGCGTTGGTTATCGAATACAACAATCAGGTTCTCTGTTGCTCTTAATGTTCATGTACTTCCCTTTCACAACATCTTTCCAACTCTAGTTTAACACTTGCAGCATGAGATTTATATTAATTTTTATCGACATGCTCCTTGGTGCACAACATATATCGACTGGCTTAACTATATCGTGTAGATTGTTTCGATGTGGAAATATAAAACATTTTGCATATGTTTCACAAACTAAAATCCTTTCTCATGTGATTTAAGAGCAAAGTGTTATATATCATTTGTGCATTCTGAGTTGTATTTGTCATGAGGACGAAATACATATAGAAATTTTTTGTGCATTTAACGGATTGTTGGTATGATATTTATCTTGTTTTTTCAGCCTATGCTTTTATCATGTATGGAAAGTCAATTATATTTTCCTCCATTGGCGTATGTACGCAATAACCCGACAAAAAGCCGGTGATAACTCAGTTGAAGATGCCCCAGTTGAAGGTCATTTAGGGATATGTACAATTCATTATCTGATCTTCATACTGTTTCGGCTATCACATGTTCTCTTAGTACAAGTACATTGCAGCCCAGTTCCTAAAATCAGGAGATGCCAAATAGCTTATATTCTTAAAAAATTTATATGATACAACACTTGTAATACAAGTAAAATTTTGGGCATGCCTTAATCACATGCTTCCAATCAGGCGAGATATCACCAATAACACCAATATGATGTGTCAATTAAATGATTAGAATAACTTTACATGATTGCATAAAATGCATAACAAATAATGTTTAGACAAAAAATTAACTAATTTACAAATTACAAGCCAAAAAAATTACTAATTACAATTACTGTTTGGACAATGCCATTTTGCACATTTCATATGCAATTTCAGCTCTGAATAATGGCATACAAGCTTGCCATCCCAATTGATCTCTCCAATAGCTCTTATCTATATGTACAAGTTTTTCAATATCTTTACATACGAACACACCACAATCCACACTATTTGTTTGAAACAGTATGTCTTTCTTCATAGAAAGTGGCCATTTCAGCAAGTTGCTTGTAAATGCTCCCCCGACATCCCTGAAAAAATGATTAATCTGCATGTCGATGTCATAAAATTAATGAAGTACATCAGGTTACATTAAATACAATATATTAAAATTGAGTATTAAACATCGGTAGTTGTCAAACGGTCTTACAATGTTATAGGCAATCGATATATGCATTGTATTGTGGAAGGAGTCATACAATTTTCATTTGTGCTTATGCAACTTGCTAACAAGTAGTGTCCAATGTTGTTTATTAATTATTGATATTAAAATGAACTCCAAAACCTTTGCTGTGTCCTTTGTTATGTGCCTCACAAAAGTTTTGGAGTTTCCATTCCTAAGCGACGGTAGATAGAACAGGTTCAGGTTTGTGGACCAATATAATGGTGGAAGTGTCTGCATAATATTCATCACTTATGCTTGAAATATTACTGATCCATGAAGAAAAATACATATTTTTTATGCCTTAATTTTTATCAATTTCTAAGGATATTATGCTTTAATGAAAGGTATTTTTGTGTTTTTGGATGTAGGTGATGTAAAAAGGTCTAGAAAAGGAAAAGGAGCAAAAGGGAGCAAAAATGGAGCAAAATACAAAAAGAAGAAAAAAATATGGCCTGGCGCCAGACTCGATACAGAAACTGTCAAGTTTTTGACGACTTTTGGACGGTTATTTTGACGGAGTGAGCAGTTATTGGACATTCTAGAAGACTGGCAGTTGTTCCTTGATAATAGGACATGTGATACATTGCATTTGGACACTCCAAAACGGTTTTAAACGTGAAGAGGTGTGAGCCAAAGCTAAGAGGTGCGAAGAACTGGACGCGATGTCCAGTGCCTAGGCGCCACATTCCGGCGCCTAGGCACGAGACCGACCTTCTAGAAGATTCATTGAATTTGGACATGTTTTGAAGAAGTGCCTCAAGGCAACCCTTGGAGCCTATAAATAGGAGTCCACTCCTTCAGAGAAAATAGCCCCTCATTCGCCCCACCTCCTCTAGTCTCCTTAGAGAGAGAGATCTCATTAGAGAGAGAGAGAGAGTCTAGAGAATCAGAGAGAGAAATTTAGGGCCACTTTTGTTTAGTTTAGTGAGTTTACTTTCAAGTTGTAGCATCTGGAGTTCATTACACTGTGGAGTTAGGAGTCACAAAATCTGTAGAAGGAATATTTGAGATAAGTATTTTTATATTTGATTCAAAGTTTATTTATTATGTTTTGCAGTTTATTTTCAGTGTGTTCTGAGTAGTTAGTTTACTTTCTTCCTTCAATTATGAAGAGATAGATAAGATAATATAAAGATTCGATGGAGAATTAAAATTCAAAATATTTTCAAAAAAATTGTGATGACATTAGTACCTGATCTTACTTTACTTTTTAAAATGGCCATTTAAATTGCTAAAACCTGTTGAAGAGTTTTGAAACCTTGAAGGAGGAGAACTCTTAACTTGTAAATGTCACATGAATCCTTGGGTAGTCGAAGGCCATGTGCAGGCTATTCAAGGTGAAGTGCAAATAAATAGGAAGATAAGATTTAAATGGCGTAGAATTGATAAGTTTTTAGAGTGACAGACTAAATTATTATAATTTGATTTATAGATCAGGAATGGGTCACTAGTAGGGTCGACCATAGCCACCCTTGGACATCTAGAAGTGAGAGTCTAGATTAACTCATTACTACTAACAATACATCCGGACCTGATCTGTAAGTTAGCCAATGTTCTTTGCGCCTGGATCAAAGGGTAAAGAATAGGAATGCTTCTATTTAGCACAATACCATAAATCAAATTCTCCAACGAATATTAAATTATCTTAAAAATCTTGGATTAATTGAAGGAAAGAAAGTTGTTATTTATATAGTTTTCATAAATCATTCACTTAGTATTGTTTTCTTAAATTGCATCTAGTAAATTAATAGTAATTTATAGTTAATTTAAAGGATAAAAAGACATTTTTAAAAATATAATATTTAGAAAATTTATTTCTATAATTCTTCCCCGTGGGATCGATACTTAGGTTATAATAGAAAACCCTATATTACTTGAAACGATATGTATACTTGCGTAGTATCCCTAGTGTGTAAAGTAATTTCTAAAATTTACAATATTTTGATTTATACACTAGCCGCTTATTATAAATTGGGTCAAGCTTTGGCCATCTTTTGGAAGCATATATTACTGTGTTACTTGCGGTCGGGTCAAGTTTTTGGCGCCGTTGCCGGGGAATGAAATAAATAGTTATAAATTTCTAAAAAATATTATATTTCTAAAAATATAAAAAAAATTATTAAAAATATAAAATAAAAAAAATTGTATTTTATTACCTTGTTTTATGCGAAGATTTGGTTCTGAAGGATTAATACCTTTAGATTTTGAATTAGAAAGAACAATTAGAAAAAATAAAAAGGGAAAACAAATTCAAAAATTTCAAGAAATGGCTACTTTATAAAATCCAATTGAACTTAATGATCAAAATGTTTATAAATCATTAAGGGATTATGCTAACCCTACAGTTGATGAACTTCATAGTAGTATTCGAATACCAACTGTAGATGCTAATTCTTTTGAACTTAAACCGTTTATTAATTAAATGGTGCAAAAAAATCAATTTGGTGGAACACCAAATGAGAATCCAAATTTACATCTTGTTAGTTTTTTAGAACTTTTGTGCTACCTTTAAATATAACAATGTTTCTGATGATGCTATTAGACTTAGACTCTTTCCTTTTTCTTTAAGAGATAAAGCAAAGATGTGATTAAACTCATTAGCGACTGGTTCTATTAAAACATGGGCTGAAATGGCACAAACATTCCTTGCTAAATATTTTCCTCCTGCTAAAACTGATAAATTAAGAAACGATATTACTTTATTTAGTCAATTTGACGGGGAGACAATATATGAAACTTGGGAAAGATTTAAATAACTATTAAGAAAATGTCCTCATCATGCTTTACCTGATTGGTTAATTATTCAAACATTTTATATTGGATTAATTGGATCTTTAAAATCAATTATTGATGTTGCTGCTGGAGGTTCTTTAATGTTTAAATCATTTGAAGAAGCTTACACTTTAATTGAAGAAATGGCTAATAACAATTTTCAATGGCCTTCCAAAAGGATTAATCCTAAAAAGATGGCAAGTATTCATGATAATGAAGCCTTTTCTATTTTAGCTTCACAAGTAGCAGCAATGTCTAAGAAATTAGATAGTTTTGCAAAAAAAATATTTCGCAAAATAATTCTGCTAATATTGAAGCTTCTCAAACTATTGAAACTTTACAAGCTATTGCAAGTAAAAATAATCCTTATTTAAATTATTATAATCCTGGGTGGAAAAATCATCCTAATTTTAAGTGGAATAATTCACAACAACAATGGGGTAATAATCAATCTTATCCCACTAGAAATTGGAATAATCAAGTTAATCCAAATTTTAAACCTCCTGGATTTAATAATCAACCGAAAAAGTTATCAATAGAGGAATTAAGATTACAAATGAATAATTAACTACAAAATCAAAGTACTGCTATTCGTAATATTGAAAATCAAATGGGGGCAAATTACTACTTTAATTAATAACAGATGTCGGCATATTTTTTAGGTTGTGTTTTATTTTGAAAAAGAGGGGGTCGCCTAAAAGAAGCTGTCGGCGAATTTTTAATTTAATTAAAATAAATAATTTGAAAAGTAGTATTTGATTTTGAAAATAATTTTAAATTTGAAGGTTTTAAGATATGAGATTAAACCGATCTCACATCCCAAGTAGTTTATATAAACGAGCACCGCACCACAAACTGTGTATCTATCCCTAAGGATAGACACACTGCTTGACGGTGGGGCTCGATTAAATAAACTAGAAGATTTGTGACATCTGTTTGGTCTGCGAACCAATTTTATAAGCCGACAAAAATTCCCTCGTTTAATATAAAAACATTAAACAGGGTTTATATTACCTGGGTTCTTCAAAATTCCCTATAAGGGCAAGCCCCTATAATTAATTACATCTTAAGTGACGGGAATCACCTAAGAAAACTCTCGATAATAATCAATAATTCTGCTCTCAAGAATTTCAAAGTTTAAGTATTCGAGGATTGAAGTTTTGAATTTCGATAGGGAATGGATCAAGTTTAGAACATTTTGTTTTGTGAATCCAAAGGAAGAAAAGTAAGAGAAATCACAGATTCGAAGTGAACTTCGGTAATTTCCCGACTATCCTATTGTTTGGCTTAGATTTAGGAAAATCCTAATGTTTATTTAAAAGTTTTGATTTTGTCGATTTTAATTAATTAGGACTTATATTTATATGATAGAATCATATAAATAGCCTTGAAGATGTGAGGGTTTATGTCGTATCGGACGACTACCTCGGAATCCTAAGTCCGGTTAAGGCTTAATTTGCAAGACAAATGCCTAACAAAAGGTTGAGGATTTATGTTGCACTAGGCAAACTACCTCGAAATCCTATGGCTTGGTTATTTAATTCTAGGAAAGTTTTGCTGAAGTAGGTTCAAGTTTTGCTTGATGACGATGGCCGTCGTTGCTCACCATGCTCCGAGCTCCTTGTTGTTGCGAGAGGTTTAGTTTTAGAAATCATAAATCAGGGGATGAGAAAAGTGTTTTGGTTTAGAGAAGTCTTAATTTTCCAAGTGTTTTTTTTTTATATGTTTTGATTAAAACAAATCTTAAAGTTGATTATAACGACACCGGTTAAGATCCCACGGTTCCATCCTTCCGGCATCATTATTTCTATCAGATTCACTTAGTCCAGATGAACTTGCTAAACTCAACTGAATGAGTTCCACACTTTCATTTAGACCGTGGGAAATCTCGTTAGCAACACGTAGGTTACATCATCCGAGGTATTCCCGATCATCCAACAGGGACGTTTTAATTTAGTTGTAATTGTAGTTTTGTGTTACGTTTGTGATTAAATTTTGAGTTGTTTTATATTTTGAAATGTTGTGGCGGTGAATTTTATCTTGCAATGACTTTTAACTTAATTTAGTTTCAGTTTTAGGGTCTATCCTAAAGGTGTGGGTTTTCATGCAACTGTTGTTTTATCATGCAAGAAAAATAAAGTACATTTGCAAGAAAGTAAATTGCAGGAAAGTAAATTGCAAGAAAGTAAATTGCAATAAAATAAAAGCGTACACGGAGGGTCTTCCCGTCATCCCAAGCTGCACTTAAAACACAATTAGAATATTTAAGCAAGTTCCTAGGTAAAGCTAAGGGATAGGTTATGGTTTTCTACCAAATTCCTAATCCTATAGCTAGTCATTCCCTATGACGTCTAGGTTCTTTGTGTTTTGGTTTGAGGACGATTTTCTTCATCAAAGAACGATTAAGTCCAATTGTTCTTATAAATGTCCCATCATATTGAGGAAGTGCTTAAGAGGAATCTTAAACATCTTTTCAATATTTCTAGGATTGTTTTAAGTCCAAATGAATTTAATTATACGAATGAATTAATCGTCCAAGAATTTCAAGTTTTATTGACTTGCTCAGTGAACTAGGACATTTGAATATCCTATAAGTGAAGTAACATTTCATTTAATGTTCTGTTTAGGAGTTATGATAACTAAAGCTTTTGAGGGTAAATTGGTGTTCAAATGATTTGATTTAAGTTAAAGGGTTTAAATTTGGAATAGTGTTCAAGTTGCTTTATATTTAATTTAATTTAATTTCATTTAATTGAGTTTGATTTGATGTTGAATTAATTTAATTTGATTTGATTAAATTTAATTTATTTTAATTTAATTTAATTTAATTTAATTTAATTTAATTTAATTTTAATTTAATTTAATTTAATTTAATTTAATTTAATTTAATTTAATTATTTAATTTAATTTAATTTATTTAATTTAATTTAATTTTAATTTAGTTTAATTTAATTTAATTAATTTAATTTAATTTTTAATTTTAATTGAAATTTTTAAAAGGATTTAATAATTAAGTCTTTTAATATTTTAAATTTGAGTTATCATTTTAATTAAGAATTGAATATTAATGAGATAATTAATTTAGGGATTTTTAAATTAAAGAATAAATTTCTTCCTAATAATATCTCTATTTTAATAATTCCAATTTTATTATTCTTCCAAATTTAATCAATTATTTAATTAAAGTTTAATCATTTTAAAATTGCTTAATGGGTTTCTACCCTTTAATTATTTAAATTTCAATCATCCAAATCAGATTAGGATCAAATATTTTACTTGTTAAATTTTTATTAAACCTAAAGTTTTTAATTAAGGATTAAAAAATTTAATTACCACTTTACCCTTTAAGCTTAATAATTTCATAACTCACTAAATTAAACTCAAATGAACTTGAAATTTTTATGTGACTTCACTCATATGTCAATAAAGACATGAGAGGAGAAAATGTGATTTTTCTGTATTTAATTTATTTATATAATTATTTTTGGTAGAAAATAGAGATTTCCAAGGAAAATTTAATAACATGACCAAGGAAAAGTTTCTGTCCTTAAGAAAATTAGGGGACATTCCTAATGACCAGAGGACCACTTGAACCAATTTTGATGATTTTTTGAATTATATTATTTTTATTATAATTATTTTAAGTTTTGGAGTGTTAATTAATTTAAAAATAAAATAAATGTTGAAAAATGGATTTTATATTTTTCAAAAATCTCTCTGATATCAAGGAAACCAGAGAAGAAAATTTTGGAATTTTTTGATTTTTCTATGATTTATTATAATTATTTTAGTGAAGAAGCTAGAAAACATATTTTTTAATTTTTAAAATTACCTTAAAGCTTTAAAATTTAATATCTCACTAAATAGACCTAAGAAAAATGTGGGATTTGTTCCTATGTGATTAAAATTCAAAATCTGACATTTTGGTGAATTTTATTATTTTTTGTGATTTTTATTAATTTTTAATTATTAAAATATTAAAATAATATTAAAAATCAACTTTTTTAGAAAATTGAAATTTTAATTTTTTTAAATTCCCCTAATATCAGAGAGGCTCCAAAACCAATTTGGTGAATTTTTAAAAAGTATTTTAAAAGTTATGAATTTTTAAAGTTTAAAATGACTAAGTGGCTTAATCAGCCCAATTAGTGGGGCTAACCAAGTCCAATTGACCTCAAATTTTTATGATGGGTTCCTCTGATCCTAAAGGTCAGTGGAGAATTGATTTCAAGTCAATTTGATGTATGGTTAGCTCTAATTAATTAGAGACCTATTTTGGGTGTTTAAGCCGATTAGGGTTGTTTTAAATGAACTAATTCAAAAACTATTTTTCCTAAGGTTCTGCTGAGTCATAAGGAACATCATCAAATTTTCCTAGAATTTATTTCACAACATACTATTTATTGGAATTAAAATACTCAAAACGGCAACATGAATTTGAAAAATCAATAACTTTTTATAGGGATGGCCTCGACTTTGGAAAATTCGGGGAATGTTCCCAAATTCAGAGGCTTCAAAAGCCACTATGGTCTCATGCCATGGTGAATTGTATGCATGCATGGAGAATTAAAATAATGCAGAGAGTAAATAAATTATAAAAAATAAAATACTTGATGAAATTAAATGATTTCTTTTCCACATTATTCTCCTCTGTTCACTGAGCAAGAGGGTATTTTTATTTTATTTTTCGATTTTTCTACACGAGAGATATGAATTTTTGAAGTTTAGGGAATTAAATAAATAGAAAAATACCCTAATTTTCTATTTATCCACGCGGCGCCGCGTCAGCCTCGGCGGCTCCGAACGCACACGCGTCGCGCTCCCATTCGACGCCGCCACTCGAGTCGGCAGCCCGGGCCCCGCGGTTCTCATACCGTCTCTCGGTCCGACGCCATCCGAGCCGTTCGTCCGCGCGTGTATTGAATGGACGGCATCCGTTCATCGTCCCCGAGCGTCCTCGCCGAGAGCCATCCACACTAAATCCCTGAGATCTCATTCGATACTCGATGGATTTTTATGTTCTTATGCTCTATGGATTCGTCTTGAAGAGACGAACACATCTATACGGTTAACATGCATTGAAAATAAGGCATTTGAAATGGAGAATCTCCGAAGCTTGGGATGAAGAATTAGCTCATACCTTTGCTCGGAGAAGTGTGGCTTCAATCCGAGAGTTGTTGCACCTTCGATTGGATCCTAGCAAGCTCCGGATGAAGTCTCTGAGTGCAGTGAATTGTACGGATGTGATTTCGACCAAGCCACTATCACAAAGCTTGGAGAGCTGGAGCAAGCTGGGTGGCCTGGAGATGGGGCTTTTCTGTTGGTGGACACCTTCCCTGTAGTGCAGTGAAGGTGTAGAACCAATCAATTTGGGAATTGGCTCACTGTGGATAAGTGTCCTGGTTTTGGGTGGAATTTCGACTACGAAATTGAGCTCGCAGAGGAGAAATGGCGGGGGGATCTCCTTGGGAATCAAGTGCTCTGTGTATGGGGAGGAGTACGGAACAATTTTGGCGAGTTTTGGCAAGGTTTGTGCTTAGCTCTTCTCATGGCCGAGAGGGGTGGAGTTTAAATAGGAGAGGGTGGAGGGCCTCCCGGGGGAGTTGAGGCATGGGATCGAGTCTGCTCCGGTCATGGGAAGAACGACCATGGTGGCCGTTGGGCATGGGGCGGCTCGGCGAGGTGGAATTCCAAAGTTGGCTCACATGTGAGCTCTCGGGTGTGGTGTTTTCCGGCGATCCGGGCGGGCTGGCCGGCAGGCATGGGTCACCATCTTAACCAGGGAGGTCAGGGCTTGGCAATGGTGAAGTCAATAGGGCTTGGACATGTGTAAAGTGTTTGAATTAAAATGGAATGGGGAAGGGGTCATTTTGGCTTGAAATTGGTCAACCCATTGGTTTGGGTTGGGTTCACCTCCCCATGGCTGGTCTTGGGCTGAGAAGATTAGTTAGGCTAGCTGGTCAAGAGGTGGTGATGTCCTTATCCAAGAATATTTGGATTAAATCTTGGTTAAGGGGAGACATGATTAAAGGCTAATGACTTTTAGGAGATGGTTAAAGGACCTCCTCCTTTGCCATTAATGGCATGGTCGCATGCCAAACTTTCATGGCTTCATATGGCTTGTGAATGGCTCATCCTTGGCTCCATTTGGCTTGGGAAAAGCTTGGGTCAATTTCATGAAAATGGGTTTTAAGAATTTTTGGTAATTTGATGGAAATTTGTATGAAACTTGATTTGAAATAACTTGATGGTGAATTTAGGACTTAGGTAATGGATTTAATTAAGTGGATGACAAATGGAGATGTCATGTGGGCTTTAGGGTAGATTTTGGGCCTTTGGATGTGGTGAAGTGGGCTTTTAGGAAAGTTTAAGGGAAATGGGCTTTTGATTTTAGGATGGGCATTTGGATAAAAATTTTGTGAAGAACTTTGTCAAATAAATGTCATAATTGGTTTAGGGATGTTCTATGAAGGGCTTGGAATCAATTTGATGTGATTTGGAGTCGAATTGGTTTGAATTTGGATTTATTTGGTAAGTGGGCCTATGTAGGTCCAAGTGGGCCAAGTTGGGCTAATGTTGGGCTAGAATTGAAATTGATGTAAAATCAATGTTGAGAAATGTTTATGGGAGTGTTTCAAAGAGGTTTTGACTTTGGTTGGGCTTTGATTTTAGGGTTTGGGCTCATTTGGGTTAGGTTTGGGTTTAGGTCAAAATTGGGCCTTTTGGTTTTGGGTTGAATTTGAGTGGGGTTTGGGTCTAAATTTTGGGCAAATCATGTTAGTGTTTATTTTGTGGGAATGTTAAGGAAGATTTAGAAAAGATTTGGGGTTAATTGGAATTGAGTTGGGTGAGTTTGGGTTAGGTTTGGGTCATGGGTCCAAATTGGGCTTTAAGGCCAAAAGTGAGATTGGATCCAAATGTCAATCAAATTGGGCTTGGATTTGGTCTAGATTGGTGTTGGGAATGTTGAATTGAAGTTTAGAATTGAATTGGACCAAAATTGGGGTCAATTGGGTAGGTTTGGTTTGACATTGGGTTCACTTAGGGTTAAAATGGGTCAAATTGGGGGTTTTGACAAAAGTAGGGTAAATTGAAAAAATTGGCCCATGGTGTAGTTGGACAAAATGAAATTGGGAATATTTGGGATTTTCTAGAATTTTCTGAGAATTTTCTGAATTTTTGGATTTTTAGGCCAAGAGGGGTATTTTGGGTATTTGGAGGGTATTGGGAGGTTTTCTTGGAATTTTTGGTATTGTTGGGTATGGATGATCAGTTTAAGTGATGTGGAAATGTTTGGGATTGATTTTGGAGAATCTTGGGTGATTTGGAAATTTTTGAGAAATTTGGGTAATTTTAAGGGTTTTGGGTAGGTTTAGTAGGTGTAGGGTCCGGGGGTCGAAAATTGAAAATTTGGGAAATTGAAGATTGGGTGAATTTGGGTGGAAAGAAGTCATTTTGGTTGAGCCATGAAGCCATATCAAGCCCACATGAGCCATGAAGGGACTCACTTGAGGTATTCACTATGTTGTTTCTAATCCTCTTAGCCAAGGGCTTAGGGGTTAAGGACCATCCATGTGAATCACCTACATGAGTCAGGAGGTCAAGTTAGGTATGGGTGTGGTTTTATGAGGTATGTGGAAGTGTAGTGTGTAGGTGTAGTGTATAAGGGTGGTGTGTGTAAGTCGGCCCCTTCACCGAACCCGAGCCGCCTGGGGCGATCCTAAGGCGAAAGAGTCCTATAGGAACTCATCCTTTAAACTTCCACATTTGATTTCAACCCTATAGGTGATTAGGGGTCTACGATCGAGTTTGTGGAGTTTTCGGGGAGTTAAGAAGTGGTTTGAATTTCTAAAAGGTGGGTCCCAATTCTAGTCCTCTAAGATAGTCGAAGGAAAAGCCTGAGGCTAGATCCTAAGCACTAAAGAGAAGAAGAGAAGACCTCATCAAGCAATACGTAACTGAACGAGTTGCCATGTGTTGATGTGCTACACTTGAAGGGTTTTGCAAATTTAGTTCCTTTTTAGTTGATATGCTTTGCGAGCTATATTGAAACCTTTTCATTATGTTTGACCCTCTCTAAATTAGGCTTGATATGTACATCTTTAATGTTGAATGCTTGTAAGAATGTTTAGCATGAACGGAAAAGTGGAAAAGCATGCTTGTTTGTTGGAAAGTTTAGACTCCATGTGTAGGCCTCATGAACATATGTGGTGGCATTTCTTTCACTTGATACTTGCATATTTTGAAGTTTGATGAGACACTTATGGAAATAACTATTGACATCAGATACTTGTTGGAAGGGATAGGCATTGTTACATGTATACTTGTAGTAGCTTTTTTTCATTATGTTTATTGCATATGAGAAAGAGTGCTTTGACTCCTTTGACACCCTACATAAAATCTGCATTGGTAGCCTTCTTATATGTTGGTTTACATTGTTTCTATGTTGCCCTACATAAAAAATTTGCATTGGTAGCCCTCTTATATGTTGGTTTACATTGTTTCTATGCTGCCTTATGTCAAAATTGCATTGATGGCTACCTTACACATTTAGTTTAAATTGATTCCTTGCTGCCCTCACTTAAAATTTACATTGGTGGGCATTATTTGTAAAGCTTTCTTATGATAAAAGAAAAAGAGGAGGTGGCAAGAGCTTACTACTTCAAAAGAGGAAGTATTAGATTATGATTGTGCTTGAATTGCTATAATATTGCACTTAATGTTGGGAGCCTTTCATTTTCAAACTAGCTCTCTACACTGCCTCAATCACCTTCCACGCGTTTAGTCCTTTGTTATGACAGACAATTTCAGTATATCTCTTATTTATTCTCTTTGTTAGCACATATGGGAAGTTTATGTTTTAAAAGACATAAAAGCATGAGTGGGATGTGGTTGTTAGGAAGAACATTTCACGTAGCGATTTAGACTCTTCCATTTTCTTGTGGATTTCAACTTTTGAGGTTGCGCTTTGCACAATGTTGGAGGGCTTGTTTTCCTTGTCTACTACATGCTTCGATGACTTTATACACCATGATGGGAGAGGTTTGGTTCCTTTTGATTTTAGATTTTTATGATCACCGCTTTACAGTCACTTATGGGGGTTTGTACATACGTTTTTACTTGCTCCGTGGCTGCCCCTTTTGTACAGCATGTGGAGCTTCGGTTCTACTCTTTACACTAGATCATTCCTTTTTCTTCCAATGACTCGAATCGATTGGAATATTGGGGTACATTTATTTTATTTAGTTTTCGAGGATGTTCCACATGTTATGTCGTTGTTTTTACCCCCCCCCCCAAAAAAAAAAAAGGCATCGTTTCCTCCTCTCTCTTTCTTGTCCCCGAGTCCTATGTTTTAGCCTTGGCCTAAGTCTCACGTTTATGTACGACGCATAAGCATGCACGTATAACCTTTTATATATGTGGGGCTATCGAGCAAGTACATAGAGAGTAGGATGGCTAGGGAAGCAATGATGACATTGCTTAGAAGAGGGATACGAGAAGTTCTAGAATAGTATATTCTACCTCGAAGACCTTCGATGAGAGAAGAACCGACGATACTATTTGCACGATCACTTGAGGATTGTTACCACAACACTCTTAAATAGACGATGATCTAGATTGATTAGAGTGATTAGCACAGTGTGTTGTACTATTTTATAGAAAATCACACATGTTTCAAAATGATTAAAGAAAAAGAAAAAAAATGAAATTTCCTATACAAATATAAACAATCTTCCACACTAAAGTTTTATATGCGTGTAAATTTAATTGAGATGTGTGAAAATTCAGAAAGGTCCACGGTTAGTACACTTTCAATTGAGTTCGAATTGCATCATATGGGTCGGTTTGGTAACTCTCACTTAAGGTTGGTTCCCATATATAGCACGGCTCTAAGTCCTTCATGTCATCGTGCTTACGGTCCTCTCGGACCTATAGTCGCTGTGGTATTCTTATGCTTTTCTTTGCCCAGTTTCCTACAATTTTTTTCTACATGATTTTTTTATCTATGGTTTTCTTCTGATTTGCTTTCGGGCATCCTAAGACGTTCTTTTCAAATTTTTTATTTTCTTTTGTTAATTTGGTTCACTACACGGGTTCTACACTTTGAGTTTCTTTTACACCACTTAAGCACACATTTCCACATGTATAAAAAAAAACAACAATAAAACTTGCATGTCAAAATTGGAACTATTAGGCTAGCTGAGAAGGCAAAAAAAAAAAACTAAATTCACCCTCTTAACTCTAAATATAAAAGAACTCAAAATTTAATTACAAACAACAACAAAACCACCACAAATCTGTTGAATTGGTCTCATTGGATGACCGGGAATACCTTGAAAGAGGTAACCTACATGTTGCTAACGAGATTCCCATGGTCTAAATGAAAGTATGGAATCCATTTTGTTAGATTTAGTAAATTCATTTTGGACTAAGCGAATCTGATGAAAATGATGGTGCCGAACGAGGGAAATCGAGGGATCTATTGGAGTTTCTATAATCAACAACCCCCTTAATAAGACATTAAGACATCTAAATTTTTAACTAATTCTAGAACATGACACTTCTCTCATCCCATTGATTTTCACTTCTTAAATTAAACATTCTATGAAACAACAAAGGGGAGCTCGTGCCATACTTTGTGGAACGCACGATCGAGACGTGGAAGAACTTGTTCGAGAGAGCAAAACAAAAAATACAACGACATATATCTTACGTATAAATAAATAAAGAAGTTATATAACTTGATTAGTAAATGTTGTGTAGCATAAACCCTCATCTTATCTTTTGGGCCTTTGCACTTAGTGCAATATAATCCCAAACTCGCCTTAATTTTACGAGGTTGTCATCCGATATGATAAAAATCCTCTGACTTCCGGGTTATTCACATGATCAATATCAAGTGAATGTAAATCCTAAATAAATAAAATGAAAAAAAATTGCGGGATGAACATACAATAAATTTTCTTGAAATAGTAAACGAGTTGGTTAGATTGAAAAGTCACCGAATTTCCTCTTGGATCCATAACATCCCCTAGTTCTTCTCTTTTACGTTCTAAAATCAATTGTTCCAAAACTTGAGCTTGTTCACCCATTGGATTTCGATCACCACGATTTCGTTGAAAAATACGTACCCTCTTGAATTCGTAAAAATATCATTCTCGATCTTTTAAATACTCTTAGGCAACATTTATCAGATGTAATTAACTATGAGGCTTGCCTTATAAGAAACTTAAATGGACCAGTATTAATATAAACCTAATTTAGTTCCTTTTTGTATTAAATAGGGAATACATTTAGTCAATATAGGTTTCACGGACGAACATATGTCATTAATTTTCTAGTTTATTTATTGAGCATATGTATTATTGTGATTCCTACCTTTTGTGATAGATGCATAGCTTAATGTGTAGTGTTAGATTGTTTAAACTATTAGAGATATGATATCAGTTTGACATCATATGTTTTTCCTAAACTAAATTTATACTTAAATTAATAAGTTCTTCCGAAGCGGGGCGACGAGATTTTGGAATTCGGCGGCAGTAACTCTCTTGAGCGACTCTTGAAACATAAAAATGCACGGCAAATAACTTGATTTGCGGTATTGAAAAGCATCAGATTCATGAATGCGGCTAGAAGGCAAATGAAAATTATTTGTGGGTTATTTCTTGATTAAAGCATAAGCATCTTTAAGCTGTTTAAACATCGTGAACCACCACCAACAACATCGATAAAATCTGAAGATCCGGAGTAATCCATTATAAAAGTTTGAATTATTAACGATTTAGTATATAATGATGTGGATGCTTTGGCAAAATATTTAAAACATTCTGTTGCTTCATAAATAGATTCCTCTTCAAACTAAAAAAAAGATGTAATGTCATCTCTAAACAGAGTGTTTGATGCGGAAAATAATTAGCGAAATTTTTACGTAATTAACTGATTCTAATAGATCGAGGTGGTTAGGAATTTAACCATCTTATTTTTATCTCTTAATGAAAAAGGAAAAATCTAAAGTCTAGCATCATCTGAAACACAATGATATTTAAATGTAGCACACAATTCTAGAAAATTGGCGAAGTCTTAAATTTGGATTGTCAGTTAGTGCTCCCCCAGACTAGTATTAGATCTTATTTGGATAATAGTAGGTTTAAAGTTCAAACCAGAATTAACCACTATAACAGGATTTTTAATGCTTCCTTGAAATTCATCTACTGTAGGGTTAGCATAATCTCTTTAAGAGTCTAAATTCTTGATGGATTTTAGCATTTTGATTATTTTGAATTGCCATTTCTTAAATATTTTTATTTATTTCTATACTAATTTTTTTTGATTTTTCTTAAAATTCTTTATAATTTAGAATTGTAAAAGGCACATATCCTTCAAAACCGAACTATACATACATATTATAAAAAAAAAAAATTACCTGACAAAACAACAACTTCCTAAATAAATCAAGCACAAGTTTAAATAAGACTTTAAAGGTAAAAAATTACTTTTTCTTATTTTTTATTAATTTCTTTCCTATAAACGTGTATAAAAAAACATGATCCACCAATAATTATAACTACAGTGAATATATATATATATATATATATATATATATATATATATATATATATATATATATATATATATATATATCAGACTTTTATGCTTACGATGAATATATATATATATATATATATATATATATATATATATATATATATATATATATATATATTTCAGACTTGCCTAACGGGCAAGTGATATGATGTAAAGATGTAGAAATTACAAGCTGTGGTCACCCATGAGGAAGACCCGATAGAGTCCTGCATGTAGTAAACGGGGAGGAGGCATCTGTACAATCCTCTTCATTACAACACTGCCCAGGAGCAGAAGCCGGTGTGCGGGGCATTGCCTTCCTGAATATAAAGAGAGGGAATTTTAACTTATTGTCTCTTAAAGTGGACATTTTATTCATCCATCTTCTAATATACCAAGGGCAGGCTCGGACGTGCAGAGGAAATTGATGGAGTTACGGAATCAGATTCCACAAGAGACAACCCACCCTACACAAACTTGCAATCACGAGGCCCAAAAAAAGGCAATCATCTCAGCCTCCAAAGAATCAAAGGCATCGACGAGTAATTGAAAGAGCAGCACTTCCCGAAGACGATTCACGAAAATTCTACCAATACCATCCTATGTTGATGGAATCTTCCATCGGTGTTTACTTTGACCCGATTAGTGGGCGGGACCAGCCAAAAACCAAAGGATTAATCCAGGTATGTCACATGTCTCACCAAGCAAATGTCTCTGAATTTATGCAAATTTAAATGAGTTTCGAATGTGAGACAAATAATGAGCAGCAACAAGCAATGAAGAGGGGGATCTCCCTCATACATAACCTAAATTATGCATCCAAATAAACCATGCCACCACAAGGAACCTACTAGAAGGCCCACCATGTTTCAATCTAACCAGCATTACTTCAGATGTAGCTAACAAATTCAAAGTATCTGAATTAAGCACGGTAAATTCTTATACCTCCGGAAAGAAATGGCAGCTGAAAAATAAGTGTGTCAAAGTTTCCTTAAACGGTAAGACAAAGCTGGAAGTAGGAAGAGCCCTTTAAGCCATACCTGGCAGTATATCATCTGTGGGTAATAGAGAAGGTGCCTAACTCTCCAACGAAAAAGAAATGGATGGGGACAGAAATTTTACCCATAACTGATCCCCAAATTGAATCTAATTCCAAGAGAAAAACTTTTGATAAATAAAGGATATATATATATATATATATATATATATATATATATATATATATATATTGGGAAAGGAGCTACTTTGAGCTCCACCACATGTTGATTCAAAAGAGTGAAGTTACAAAATATCGAATGGGAACAAACATGACTGAGTACAGCACTCCACTGAAAGAAAAAATGCTTAAAAGCCAAGTGTAAAATAAACCTATCCAAAAAAAATGTACTGACAAACAACAATCCAAAGAAAAGGAAAGAGATGACACCTTGCCTACTTGTAAGACACTCCCCCCAAGAGGAGTAAGGGGCGGTGTAGGAGATGCGAAGTTACCAACATCCGACGGATAAAAATGCGCTGGAGAATCAATGAAGGCCTAAATACCAACCATACTGAATTTATTTCCTTCCCGAGTCTATGTTGGGGAGGCTATTATTGACAATGAGCAAGTTGCTGTATGTAGGGGTGGTGGATACCCTCGCACTGGCGAGAAGATGCACCCTTGCTTGCCGGCCAGTGGGCAACTTTATTTCCTTCTAAAGTGGAAGAGAATATATATATATATATATATATATATATATATATATATATATATATCTTTGATCTCCACTTTTGGCTCCCTTAACCTTAAATGGACACACATATCTACGGAGAGGGCAATCGATCGACGGCGGGTTTGTGAGCATCTTGTACTTCCGGAAACTATAGCTTTCTCTGTGCTCACATTGAGCACTTAAAGGCATTTACTTTTGGAACTTGGTGATATCCCATATATCAGATGTATGTAATTTTTGATTGAATGAAGCTTTTGTTTTTTGAATATATATATATATATATATATATATATATATATATATATATATATATATATATATATATATATATAAAAGGAAAGAGCTAATGCTCCTTACATGTTTCTCATCTTGTTACAAACAAGGATAAAGGTGATTCACGACTAGAACACCATATGAAACCAAAGCCATACAAAAGACAGGACATAAGCCAGTGCCAACAAATCCTTAGCATTATACAAACCCATGAAAGCAAAGAAAATAAAATTCGGAATGTGACACAAATTACATCCCGGTGGGAGTAGGGAAGGTCAATTGTGGGCATTTGAACCCAGCACAGTGTGGGAGCCTCGGCTAATCTCCAACAATAAGGGAACTTCAATTCAGTAGGGGGATTTAAGACACCAAAACCTGATGGAGGTACTTGACACCGGTACAAGGCGAGCCAATGCGCGAGATTTATTTCCCTCTCTTAGTATAGAAGAACAAATAAGGCGGGGGGTACGAGGTTTTGAATTTGGTTGCGGTAGTTGTGAATCCAATGGATATGTGTATTGTTCTCCGGTTGTCTAGTACCTCGGTAGAATCAACTTCAAAATCCATATGTTTCTCCAGTTACTTGATCATGTAATTGCGGTGCCCGCATCATAGCAATTAACTCGGTTTCAAGAGCATTATGTCTTATCACGGTGCATAGAAGAACGATGGCACTTTTGAGAGGTGGTTTCGAAAATTCCCCAACCACCGAGTTGTCATTGGAATAGCTACCATCGGTGTTGATTTTAATGACGAAATTTAACTGGGGGATCCCAAGTCTTGCAGTTCTAACAAGGTGCTTGCCACGAGTTGGAAGATCAATGTGAAGTATGTTATGGAAGTTTTTATAGATGATGATCTTTTCCGGATAGGCACACAGGTTTCTACTAACAAAGAAAGCTATAGTAAACAAGATTTCTTTAAATTCTATTTGGTTCCTAGCCATCCAAATGAACCATATGACAATGAGATGCACAATATGAATATCACGATTATTCCACACTCCGGCATTTATGAAATCTTGCCATTGAAAAAGTGAACCTCCCAAAGCATAAACTTAGCTCCAAACATACGCACCGAAAAGAAAAGACGTTGAAGAGTTGAGAGATGGATTCTTCCTACATATTGCACAGCACACACTTTGAAGGCCCCCAAGACCTTCAGTTTCAGAATATCATCGGTTAGGATAATGCTATGAAAGGTTCTCCGGCCTAAGAAAGACATAGAAGGGGACAAGTACTTTCCCCCAAAGGGAATTACTCAATGAACGGAAGGCCAAGTATATAACTTCATGTATATGGCTTTGGTGATACTTTGAGGCCCGATGAGCATGCCGATTAATTTTATCGGGTGACCCTTTATTGAATTTAATGGTGGAAATTTGGTGGGCGGATTTATCGAAGAATAGCTGTAAGGTGTGGAAGTGACAAGCTTTGGCCATCCGAAGGCAATGACCACTCTAATGGTATTATCGGTGATGTCCCCTCTAGGAATTAACCAATCCTTGGGGCACCGATTATCCGACGAAGTTGATTTCACCCTTCCCAGCTCTAAATAAAAAGTTATTCGGCGGTTTGTCGATTTTGAAGCGGCATAACCCAAATTCGGAATCACCTAGTTTCCGGACAGCAAGGGAAGAGGTGAGTGGACTGCATTGCCCTTTCATAACAGCCCACAATGAGTTGTCTGAAATGGATCCATAGTTTACATGAGTTGTCTGCTACATGTGAGGAATGCCTTTGAGGCCGAAATGCCGACGGAGTTGGTTTGTAACTTTTTGCCATGAAGTTCATTGCATTTGCTTTCTCGACCCGGACAGAAAGGAACCACATTAAAAGCCCTTTCCATTTGTAATTGTGTGTGCTTTTTTTCATGGTTATCATTTGTAGGAAGTAGGAGGGGAAGGTGGTGAGTATGCTCTTCGGGAGAGTGATCCTTCCACCATTTGAAAGGAAAGAGTTTGTCCGGTGGTGGGTTGGGGGTCGATCTTGTGGGGTCTCATCAAATTGGATTGTTTAAGTTAACACCCGGGGTAATCACGGCCACCAGGTATTTAATAGGAGGAGTACGTAGGTGAATCCGGTGAATTCCCGGGATCCGATGTTTGATGTGTCTTTGGGATGTTTGCTTAGAGAAGATTCGTCGGCATTTATCGAGTTAAGCATCATACTGATTGATTCGAAGGTGTTAATGTAGCTGCTTCAACTTTTCCTCTTTGTTTTATGAGCACTTGAGAAAAATCATGATATCATCGACATACATAAGGTGAGTGATAGGTATATTTGATCTATGGTGGTACGGCATAGTCTTTGCTTTGAAGGTTTTATCAGCCAGTCTAGAAAAATAATCAATGGCTAAGATAAAAATGGTTGGAATAGTGGATCTCCTTGTTTAAAATCCCTCTAGTTGCATGAAAATTTCCCTAAGCTTGGCCATTGATCAAAATGGAATGCTCATTGGAATTCAACCCTGGCGATAAGGTGACGGGGTAGGAATTAAACCCTCTAGCTGAGAGGACTTCCAAAATGAAGTCCCGATTCAAGGTGTCATAGGCCTTTTGGATGTCCGAGTTTTTAGATCAGTTGCCTCCCCTATAGGACTTTATCCAAATCCAACATGACAGCTCTGAGCGAAGAGACATTATCGATAATGGATCTTTCCTTTTATAAATGTTCGTTAGTTCGAGCAGAACTCAGCCAATCTCTCAAGAGGTGTGGCTGCAGTCTCCCCAAGGATTTTGCCTGGCAAATCTTGCTAATCATAGAGGTGAGGCATATAGGTCTATAGTGATCCCATCTTTGTAAAAGTGGTGTTTAGGAATCGACCTGAAGTTAAAAGCACGAGAAATAGCTAGGGATAGTTTCACCTTCGAAGCTTTTAAATTATGTTAACCACATCATACCAGTCCAGGCTCCAAGTTTTTGTAAAAATCTGCTGTATAGCCGTCGGACGAGTTTTAGAACTATCTGAGTATTTAAAGCAATCCAATTTTTAACATTTGGATAGGATATGCATGAAATTGCCATTCAACTTGTATATTGAAATTCATTTAGGAAGAGAGATCCATCAATGAACATTCTGTTCATTGGGGAGTGATTTAGTAAGTTTTAAAGTGCTTGACAGCATCTTGAGCAATATCTGTGTTGTCTTGGGTTTGCACCTCATCGGAAAGAATGGAATGAATAATGTTGCATTTCCTTGTATTTAACTGAAGCATGAGCTAGAAATGGGTATTCTTTTGTCTCCGTTGAGAGTAGCTTAAGCAGCTTTTTGTTTAAGATATTGTTCAAGT
The DNA here is from genome assembly GCA_022702705.1 of Papilionanthe hookeriana x Papilionanthe teres. Taxonomy (NCBI): domain Eukaryota; kingdom Viridiplantae; phylum Streptophyta; class Magnoliopsida; order Asparagales; family Orchidaceae; genus Papilionanthe; species Papilionanthe hookeriana x Papilionanthe teres. The sequence continues at coordinate 45,351,810 of CM040425.1, forward strand.
TTTTCATTAGCGGATAGCGGATTAATTTGAGCGAATAAGTTGTTCCTCGGTAGCAGCACCCACTTGGAGATTGGCTTCCAACAAATTAACCTCTTTTTTAGCTTTTGGACGACGATGGAGAAAGCACACAAAGTTCTAGCTTCATTTTCTAAGTACTTTGCTGAGCTTTATCTGCAAAAGGCTTAACTTAGTGAGAGGATCGGGGTGTTGATATTACACCAATTAGCTCGAATGATGTTTAGAAACTCATCATATGTAGGCCAGGACATTGCTTGAGGTATACGAAGGGAGGGGATTATTTAAGGTAAGTGGGGAGGTAATGGAAATTAGGAGGGCGTTTGTGATCGAGCCAGCCAAGCTGAGATGGGTTACATAGGTGAGAAGCCAATTGGTGATCCAACAATTGTTAACGGAAGTCTGTCCAGCCTTTCTAAAATATTTCCTCTTTTCAGTGAAACGGGTCCTATAAAACGATGTCAACATTGTCTTTGCCAAGATATTATCATTGAAAACATTAATGTTCGAAAGGGTTAGGAGCCTGCCCCCTAGTTTTTCTTCAGTAGAGCCAATGCTATTAAAATCTCCACCACCATCCAGGGGAGTTCAGATGATCTTAATATTTTTGAAGATTAGCCTAGAGGTGTTGTTTATCCTCCCTCTTTTGCCTTTGCATACCACAAAAGTCACCAATCCACCTTTTCCATTAATTTGGAATGAGGAATGTAAAAACTGTTTATTATCAATTAGGATAGACCGTAATCTCACTTAATAGAAAACCCAAATCTTGTTATTGCGGTTGGAATAGTGATTAAATCCACATACGGCTTCTTAATGACTTTTTGAGGAGTATTTGTGGACAGAGTTCCAAAATAGTGATACAAAGCTTTCATATTTTTTGTTGATGTTTAGCAATCTTTTCATAGATAAGGGATTGGCAATACCCTGATATTCCAGCAAAAGGGAAATTAATCATTATTTGGGGGGTAAGGATAGAAAGGTTGAGATCTAGATCTAGATCTCCCTCACAGTCTTTGAAGTGCAGAGCCAACTCCCCTCGATATAGGGGTGCCTAACTTCTGTGCTTGGAGAAGCAGAATTCCTTTTTCTTTTTCTAGAGTTTTGGATGTGTCATTTCCTTCTATTGGCTATTGCATATCATTGACAACAAGGTCGGTGTGTCGAGCATTCGGTTGATTGGGAGGGGGAGGTCGAATTCGGCCTCACAATTCCTCTACACCAATTTTGATGATCCTCGGTTTACCAGTTACGTATTGCTAAGCTAATCGTAGAGACGACCTAGAGTTATTCCATAATTTTTCAAAATGTTGTGATCGGCCTTTCGTCCATTGTCGAGGTAAGAAACCACGTCGAATTAAATTTCGAACACAGTGGAGAGTACCACTCAAAAGGTAATTCCATTAATTCCGATGAAGTGACATCTTCGAATTGTACATTATTTTCAGCTTTGGAGGAAGAAGCACCACCGTAGAATTTGATCGGCCTCGCACCGTCTTTACGTACCTTTTCGACCACCATACCCTCGATCTTGCTCGAATGGATCGGGGTTAGGGTCATAGTATGTACGTAGTGGTTAATCTTCTCGTACATTGATTTATATTCTTCATTCTTTTCATCTTCGAGGAGATCTTCGAATTGCGGCTTCTTCCGACTTATTGTCGCCGCTTCTTGCTCGATTTCTTTTTCTTCTTCGTAACTATCTTCCCAATCAACATCGATGGCCGGTTTCCTCTCGTCCAACCGTCCTAACGTCTCTACCACGACCTCGTCCCCGCCTCGACCTCGGATGCGAGTTGTGGAGAAACCTTCACCATCTCGCCGAAAGGGAGTGGTGAGTGATCGTCTGGACTAGAACTCGTGTTCTTCGTTGTCCCGAACTTTCTTCGTCTTCATTTGTTACGGTATCTCCGCGAGAAGATTGTTTTCTTGGCGTGCATAATAAGCCGCGTCTTCATGGATTCCAATCTCATGTACGTGAGAATGGTCGCAAGTCACCTTTGATGCACTCGTTCCCCTCCATCGTAGTATTCGATGCACTGGTGCGAGATGATGGTACCATCCCGTTTTCATGTATCCATGGTCGGCCCAGCAGAGCGTTGAACGACGTTTCGAATCGATTATGTGAAATTTCGCGGTTGTCTTTGCTAAGTCACCGGTCTTCATCGCAGCGTTATCGACCCGAGGGCTCTTTCTCCTTTCTCGTCGAATCCTCTTAATAACATTTTGTCTCGCTTCGAGCTCGCGAGCATCAATTTCCAAGTATGCTAGTGTTCGAAGACTCATTATATTGATTGATGCTCCCGGATCCACCAATACTCGGAGAGCGTAAACTTCCCAATCAGTAATCGAAATGTACAACTGGCCGGTCGTGATCTCGCCGTCCCAAGTAGTAGGTCATCGTCCGCGAAGGTAACGCCTCGTCGTTCCTTTAACGAGCAAACCTCATCTAAGGAATCTCCGGCCATTCGAGCTAAGCAAATTTCCGGATCAAGTAAGGCCTCGATCGAGCTTCTCTCATCTCCTTCGATAAGATGAGAGCATCGTAAATGCTCGCCTGGCCGGTAGTTTCCTAAGATGGGCTAGCACGTCGTAGTCCACTTTGTTTCCATGTGTCTCGACTTCTTCTCGAACGGGTATTTCTTCCGCCTGGGTTGGTTCTTCTTGAACAACCACTCGCTTTCCTTTGTCTTTCGGACCCATTCTTGGAGGTAGAACTTTTCCACTTCTTAAGTCGACTTCCGTAATTTCTTCCGAATCTAGTGTCGAACTTGCCGATGTCTCCTCCCCGAATCGGAATGACAGCTCTTCCGGATTATCTTCAAAATCCGAAGGCTCTAACTCTATCGTAACCGGAGCTCCTCGAAACTCGTCGTATAGATCCGTTGCTTGTTGAACTCTCGTAGCCTCCTCGATGGATGTCTTCTTCGTTATTTTGATCGTCGAGATCGTGTATGATTCGAGAATTGTCGTTGGCATCGAAGTCGATGTCCGGATTGTCGCTAGTTACGTAATCGTTAGAAACAACCAAAACGTAGCCAACGCCATCACCCTTATCATTATATGATCCCACCGAAGTGAGCAGATAATCATACAAAATCGGAGGTTCGAGGGATTTCTCCCCCGAATCGAAACAACTATCCTAGGATAAGCACCCCTCAGTCTAGCCTTAGGAGTCTCTGGCCCTCTCTTCTTCGTCAATTTTCTTCTTTTCTTCGATCGTCTTCCGTCGAGGTGGCTCTTCTATCGCAAGTGATAGTACCGGCTTAACAGTGTCTCGAACTCGAATCGAAGCTCGCACCGAGGCGGTCTCGGATGTCGTCTAAAATCTTCTTCGAAGACCTCGTCCAAGCGGTAGTCCATCCATCGTCGACTGCATAGGGATCTATCGAATGACGGGATCCGTTGAGATAACATCGACGGAACCTCCTTTCGGGGTTCCTTCATGTACTCCTTCGGGATTGTTATATTTCCTTTCCGAAGGTCGTCGTCGAGCCAACTTTTAAAGGTAATGCAATCTTCTATCTTGTGCCCAAGCATCCGATGGTAGGGGCAAAAGTTGGATCACCTTTCTTGTTGACTTCCTCTCGTCTTTTAGGTTCGCGCACTGGAAATCTGGAGTCTTCATTAGGCTACGGAACATCTTCTGCATCGCTTCATTTTTGAACGGATATTCTCTCGCTCGAAGCTCCTCAATGTACGTTGCGGACGGGACGGTTGTTCATACTCGCGGAGACGACCGATAGCTGGACCGGGTTGCCGGTAATTCTGTTGTGGTTGTTGCGGCCGTTCCGGTGGTATTTGCATCGGCTGCTTGCCTTTATCAACTGCCGCAATGATCCCGGATTTCTTTTCGAACGGTCTTCACCGGCTCGCTCGTCCGTCTTGTCGGCGAAACTTAATTGCTTCGCCTCTTCTTGCAAGCTTCCGCCTTGCTTAACAACTTCTCAAAAGTCTTAATAGTGAATCCTTCGAGGAGAAGTGCTATCGGCCGTGAATGCTTTTAAGCAAGATGCCGACCGCATGTTGTTCTTGCAGTTGTGGTTCACACTTCATGCTTAAGTTTCTCCATCGAAGTATGTAATCCACCAAAGTTTCATTCGGCCTTTGTTTCTCTACCACTAAATCACCTATAGTGATGTGGTGCCGAGCTCCGGCAAATCGCTCGATGAAGAGGCTCTCTAGCTCCGAGAATGTCTTCACCGAGCCATCGGGTACCCCGCATACCGCCGAAGGCGATTCCCGACGTGATCGCCGACGAACCGTCGGAAGAGTAATGCATCGCTCCCGCCGCATCGCAACAACCGGCACGAAAGTGTGCAACATGCCGTCGGGGTTCCCGGCTCCGTCGAAGGTCTTCGAACGAGGTGGTACGAAGCCTTTCGGGTATCGGACAGCGTCGAATTCTTCTTGGCAAGGTCTACCCGTCCGAATGGATGTCCCGTTCTTCGATTGTGCTAAGGCTTCTCGCACCCGTCGTTCTACCAAGTTCTTGATATCCTTTTCGTGGATCATACTTCGTGTTGTATCCTTTTTCACTCGATCATCCCCATTGACGGATGTAATCTCCTTTCCTCCGTCTACAATGTGAATGACCTCTCGGGGTGTCTCTCTATGTGGTCAGTACTTCGACTCCGGAGAGTGGCCGAGCTACGGCCATCTCTTCCATCCTTTTCGCCATTCGAGCGATCGTGTCGTCCTTTTCCCGAAGCCGTCTTCTCATCGCCCGGCTCCTCTCTTCGCGGCCGCAGGAGCACCTTGCGAAGCCGATGAAGCTCGTGTCTCAACCATATTGATTTCTCGCATATTCGTCGTCCATGAACTCCGATGAATCGATCTCATCTCCGAACTTTTCTTCTCTTTCTTTTGCCAACCGTCGGATGTCGGTTCTCAACTTTTCCATGGCATCTTCTAGCGGAGCTTCGTGTGTCTTTGCGGTTGTCATGCGATACCGCCGGTCCCTTTTTCACGAGTCCCCTTTATCGCAAGAGCACTTTCTTCGCATTCCAGCCTCCCGGCGAGACTTTCTTTCTCGGCCGTCGTTTCAATCTTAACTCGCCCCGTAGTGGGACGCCATACCATCCTTCTAGCAGACAGGATGTCTAGGACCGCATGGTCCGTCGGCCAAATGCTCGGAAGGTGGTATCCTCCCTAATCCGTAATCCCGAGACTACGACGAGCGGCTAGCCTTCATTCTCTTGCTTGGCTTTTCCGTCATGACGGCGGGCTCTACTCGGGCCCAAGATGGGATTCGACCGGCACCCGCCCTATCCTTCGTAGAATTTCCGATACGGGCAGCTTTTCCTTCCTTGCTAACTTTTCTACCAAAGTTTGCAGTCGAGCAAACGGCGTAGTTCTAGTTCTTTTCTTGCGGCTATCGTTGTAGTATGCGGGCCGAGGTAATGTGGCAAGCAATCTTGCGAACATTCTCCTCGTCCTCTCGCGGCGGAGAGGGGATGGAACCCGCTTCCTCCCAAAAGTGGTATGTAGTCAGGCAGTGGTGTATATTCTGGTAGCGGTGTATATTCTGGCAGCTCTGGAATTTCCTCCAGAAAGCAATCTCGGACAGCTCTCCGGCTTCTCCGGCGATCCTTCTACTTCGTTTCTTCTTTGGGTCCTTGTCGGTGACGAATCTTTGAACCGGACCCGATTTCGAAAACGAAGGTCTTACAGAAGATCTCGTACCCTCCACGGTAACAGTGCTTACCATAATTCCGGATTTCTTTCCCCTTCGATTTCGCGTGTCGGGGTAGGTGCGAAACAACTAAACCAAATGGGGGTAGTAAGAACGGTCCTCCTGCGGACGGCAAGACTCCTCCTAGCTCGGGACCCTTCGCAGGAGGAAACTCTTGGGTCGACCCAAGGTCGAACTCGAGCGCGGGCTCCTCAGCTTCAGATACCTTGTTCGTCAGTGCAAAGAGGGAGACGTCGGTGAACTTGACGTTCGTGTTTTCAAATCCCTGTCCAAATCGGATGATCCCATTATCGGGCAGCTCATCCTTATAAACAGTAAAGTCCAGTCCGTTGGTGAAGGAGAAAATCAGTTTCGGGGCTTCCATTTCTGCAAGGTAGATTCTGGTTGTCAATCCCAAGTTATGCTTCTTTTCTTTTGGACGAGAAGAAAGGAATTGAAAAGAGTCCGAACTCATTTTTTGTTCATGTATTTATAAGAAAGAATCATTTGTTAAAAGAATCACTTATTAGAGGGTTTGTTTATTTAGAACGGAATGTTCAAAAGTGTAGAGAAGGTAAGGAATCTGATTCGGAGTTGGAAAGGAAAAAGAGTCTTAAGCAAGACTTCTCGACTCGAAGGATCATTCCTAAACTAACACCTATCGGGGTCCACCCCACCTCAGAAATGAGGTAAAAGGATCTCGGAACCTCTCTGTTTAGGGGTGTCTAAACAGCGGCTCCTAAATCCGAGAGAATGTTGGCTATACTTGTCCAAGGTAGAATGATGGCAAGTATTCATGATAATGAAGCCTTTTCTATTTTAGCTTCACAAGTAGCAGAATGTCTAAGAAATTAGATAGTTTTGCAAAAAAAATATTTCGCAAAATAATTCGCTAATATTGAAGCTTCTCAAACTATTGAAACTTTACAAGCTATTGCAAGTAAAAATAATCCTTATTTAAATTATTATAATCCCAGGTGGAAAAATCATCCTAATTTTAAGTGGAATAATTCACAACAACAATGGGGTAATAATCAATCTTATCCCACTAGAAATTGGAATAATCAAGTTAATCCAAATTTTAAACCTCCCGGATTTAATAATCAACCGAAAAAGTTATCACAGAGGAATTAAGATTACAAATGAATAATTAACTACAAAATCAAAGTACTGCTATTCGTAATATTGAAAATCAAATGGGGCAAATTACTACTTTAATTAATAACAGATGTCGGCATATTTTTTAGGTTGTGTTTTATTTTGAAAAAGAGGGGGTCGCCTAAAAGAAGCTGTCGGCGAATTTTTAATTTAATTAAAATAAATAATTTGAAAAGTAGTGTTTGATTTTGAAAATAATTTTAAATTTGAAGGTTTTAAGATATGAGATTAAACCGATCTCACATCCCAAGTAGTTTATATAAACGAGCACCGCACCACAAACTGTGTATCTATCCCTAAGGATAGTACACACCGCTTGACGGTGGGGCTCGATTAAATAAACTAGAAGATTTGTGACATCCGTTTGGTCCGCGAACCAATTTTATAAGCCGACAAAATTCCCCCGTTTAATATGAAAACATTAAACAGGGTTTATATTACTCGGGTTCTTCAAAATTCCCTATAAGGGCAAGCCCCTATAGTTAATTACATCTTAAGTGACGGGAATCACCTAAGAAAACTCTCGATAATAATCAATAATTCCGCTCTCAAGAATTTCAAAGTTTAAGTTTTCAAGGGATCGAAGTTTTGAATTTCAATAGGGAATGGATCAAGTTTAGAACATTTTGTTTTGTGAATCCAAAGGAAGAAAAGTAGGAGAAATCACGCATTCGAAGTGAACTTCGGTAATTTCCGACTATCCTATTGTTTGGCTTAGATTTAGGAAAATCCTAATGTTTATTTAAAAGTTTTGATTTTGTCAATTTTAATTAATTAGGACTTATTTTTATATGATAGAATCATATAAATAGCCTTGAAGATGTGAGGGTTTATGTCATATCGACGACTACCTCGGAATCCTAAGTCCGTTAGGGCTTAATTTGCAAGACAAATGCCTAACAAAAGGTCGAGGATTTATGTTGCACTGGGCAAACTACCTCGAAATCCTATGGCTTGGTTATTTAATTCTAGTAAAGTTTTGCTGAAGTAGGTTCAAGTTTTGCTGATGACGATGGCCGTGCTGCCCACCATGCTCCGAGCTCCTTGTTGTTGCAGAGGTTTAGTTTTAGAAATCATAAATCAGGGGATGAGAAAAGTGTTTTGGTTTAGAGAAGTCTTAATTTTCCAAGTGTTTTTTTTTATGTTTTGATTAAAACAAATCTTAAAGTTGATTATAACGACACCGGTTAAGATCCCACCGGTTCCATCCTTCCGGCATCATTATTTCTATCGGATTCACTTAGTCCAGATGAACTTGCTAAACTCAACTGAATGAGTTCCACACTTTCATTTAGACCGTGGGAAATCCCGTTAGCAACACGTAGGTTACATCATCCGAGGTATTCCCGATCATCCAACAGGACGTTTTAATTTAGTTGTAATTGTAGTTTTGTGTTCTGTTTGTGATTAAATTTTGAGTTATTTTATATTTTGAAATGTTGTGGCGGTGAATTTTATCTCGCAATGACTTTTAACTTAATTTGGTTTCGCTTTTAGGGTCTATCCTAAAGGTGTGGGTTTTCATGCAACCGTTGTTTTATCATGCAAGAAAAATAAAGTACATTTGCAAGAAAGTAAATCGCAGGAAAGTAAATTGCAAGAAAGTAAATTGCAATAAAATAAAAGCGTACCCTGGAGGGTCTTCCCGTCATCCCAAGCCGCACTTAAAACACAATTAGAATATTTAAGCAAGTTCCTAGGTAAAGCTAAGGGATAGGGTTATGGTTTTCTACCAAATTCCTAATCCTATAGCTAGTCATTTCCTATGACGTCTAGGTTCTTTGTGTTTTGGTTTGAGGACGATTTTCTTCATCAAAGAACGATTAAGTCCAATTGTTCTTATAAATGTCTCATCATATTGAGGAAGTGCTTAAGAGGAATCTTAAACATCTTTTCAAAATTTCTAGGATTGTTTTAAGTCCAAATGAATTTAATTATACGAATGAATTAATCGTCCAAGAATTTCAAGTTTTATTGATCTTGCTCAGATGAACTAGGACATTCGAATATCCTATAAGTGAAGTAACATTTCATTTAATGTTCCGTTTAGGAGTTATGATAACTAAAGCTTTGAGGGTAAATTGGTGTTCAAATGATTTGATTTAAGTTAAAGGGTTTAAATTTGGAATAGTGTTCAAGTTGCTTTATATTTAATTTAATTTAATTTAATTTCATTTAATTGAGTTTGATTTGATGTTGAATTAATTTAATTTGATTTGATTAAATTTAATTTAATTTAATTTAATTTAATTTAATTTAATTTAATTTAATTTAATTTAATTTTAATTTAATTTAATTTAATTTAATTTAATTTAATTTATTTTAATTATTTAATTTAATTTATTTTATTTAATTTAATTTAATTTTAATTTAGTTTAATTTAATTTAATTAATTTAATTTAATTTTTAATTTTAATTGAAATTTTTAAAAGGATTTAATAATTAAGTCTTTTAATATTTTAAATTTGAGTTATCATTTTAATTAAGAATTGAATATTAATGAGATAATTAATTTAGGGATTTTTAAATTAAAGAATAAATTTCTTCCTAATAATATCCCTATTTTAATAATTCCAATTTTATTATTCTTCCAAATTTAATCAATTATTTAATTAAAGTTTAATCATTTTAAAATTGCTTAATGGGTTTCTACCCTTTAATTATTTAAATTTCAATCATCCAAATCAGATTAGGATCAAATATTTTACTTGTTAAATTTTTATTAAACCTAAAGTTTTTAATTAAGGATTAAAAAATTTAATTACCACTTTACCCTTTAAGCTTAATAATTTCATAACTCACTAAATTGAACTCAAATGAACTTGAAATTTTTATGTGACTTCACTCATATGTCAATAAAGACATGAGAGGAGAAAATGTGATTTTTCTGTATTTAATTTATTTATATAATTATTTTTGGTAGAAAATAGAGATTTCCAAGGAAAATTTAATAACATGACCAAGGGAAAGTTTCTGTCCTTAAGAAAATTAGGGGACATTCCTAATGACCAGAGGACCACTTGGAACAATTTTGATGATTTTTTGAATTATATTATTTTTATTATAATTATTTTAAGTTTTGGAGTGTTAATTAATTTAAAAATAAAATAAATGTTGAAAAATGGATTTTATATTTTTCAAAAATCTCTCTGATATCAAGGAAACCAGAGAAGCAAATTTTGCAATTTTCTAATTTTTCTATGATTTATTATAATTATTTTAGTGAAGAAGCTAGAAAACATATTTTTTAATTTTTAAAATTACCTTAAAGCTTTAAAATTTAATATCTCACTAAATAGACCTAAGAAAAATGTGGGATTTGTTCCTATGTGATTAAAATTCAAAATGTGACATTTTGGTGAATTTTATTATTTTTGTGATTTTTATTAATTTTTAATTATTAAAATATTAAAATAATATTAAAAATCAACTTTTTTAGAAAATTGAATTTTTAATTTTCTTAAATTCCCCTAATAACAGAGAGGCTCCAAAACCAATTTGGTGAATTTTTAAAAAGTATTTTAAAAGTTATGAATTTTTAAAGTTTAAAATGACTAAGTGGCTTAATCAACCCAATTAGTGGGGCTAACCAAGTCCAATTGACCTCAAATTTTTATGATGGGTTCCTCTAATCCTAAAGGTCAGTGGAGAATTGATTTCAAGTCAATTTGATGTATGGTTAGCTCTAATTAATTAGAGACATATTTTGGGTGTTTAAGCCAATTAGGGTTGTTTTAAATGAACTAATTCAAAACCTATTTTTCCTAAGGTTCTCTCGGTCATAAGGAACATCATCAAATTTTCCTAGAATTTATTTCACAACATGCTATTTATTGGAATTAAAATACTCAAAACAAGCAACATGAATTTGAAAAATCAATAACTTTTTATAGGGGTGGCCTCTGACTTTGGAAAATTCAGGGAATGTTCCCAAATTCAGAGGCTTCAAAAGCCCTATGGTCTCATGCCATGGTGAATTGTATGCATGCATGGAGAATTAAAATAATGCAGAGAGTAAATAAATTATAAAAAATAAAATACTTGATGAAATTAAATGATTTCTTTTCCACATTATTCTCCTCCGTTCACTCGAGCAAGAGGGTATTTTTATTTTATTTTTCCGATTTTTCTACACGGAGATATGAATTTTTGAAGTTTAGAGAATTAAATAAATAGAAAAATACCCTAATTTTCTATTTATCCACGCGGCGCCGCGTCAACCTCGGCAGCTCCAAACGCACACGCGTCGCGCTCCCATTCGACGCCGCCACCTGAGTAAGCAGCCCGGGCCCCGCGGTTCTCGTACCGTCTCCTGGTCCGACGCCATCTGAGCCGTTCGTCCGCGCGTGTATTGAATGGACGGCATCCGTTCATCGTCCCCGAGCGTCCTCACCCGAGAGCCGTCCACACTAAATCCCTAAGATCTCATTCGATACTCAATGGATTTTTATGTTCTTATGCTCTATGGATTCGTCTTGAAGAGACGAACACATCTATACGGTTAACATGCATCGAAAATAAGGCATTTGAAATGGAGAATCTCCGAAGCTCGGTATGAAGAATTAGCTCATACCTTTGCTCGGAGAAGTGTGGCTTCAATCCGAGAGTTGTTGCACCTTCGATTGGATCCTAGCAAGCTCCGGATGAAGTCTCCCGGTCCGGTGAATTGTCCGGATGTGATTTCGACCAAGCCCTATCACAAAGCTTGGAGGCCGGAGCAACCGGGTGGCCCGGAGATGGGGCTTTTGCCGGTGGACACCTTCCTTGGTCCGGTGAAGGTGTAGAACCAATCAATTTGGGAATTGGCTCACTCGTGGATAAGTGTCCTGGTTTTGGGTGGAATTTCAACTCTGAAATTGAGCTCACAGAGGAGAAATGGCAGGGGGATCTCACTGGGAATCAAGTGCTCCGTGTATGGGGAGGAGTCTGGAACAATTTTGGCAGAGTTTTGGCAAGGTTTGTGCTTAGCTCTTCTCATGGCCGAGAGGGGTGGAGTTTAAATAGGTGAGGGTGGAGGGCCTCCCGTGGGGAGTCGAGGCATGGGATCGACCTGCTGCGGTCGTGGGAAGAACAGCCATGGTGGCCATTAGGCATGGGGCGGCTCAGCGAGGTGGAATTCCAAAGTTGGCTCACATGTGAGCTCTCGGGTGTGGTGTTTTCCGGCGATCCGAGCGGCTGGCCGTGCGAGGCATGGGTCACCATCTTAACCGGGGAGGTCGGTGGCTTAGGCAATGGTGAAGTCAATTGGGCTTGGACATGTGTAAAGTGTTTGAATTAAAATGGAATGGGGAAGGGGTCATTTTGGCTTGAAATTGGTCAACCCATTGGTTTGGGTTGGGTTCACCTCCCCATGGTCGGTCTTGGGCTGAGAAGATCGATTAGGCTAGCCGGTCAAGAGGTGGTGATGTCCTTATCCAAGAATATTTGGATTAAATCTTGGTTAAGGGGAGACATGCTTAAGGCTAATGACTTTTAGGAGATGGTTAAAGGACCTCCTCCTTTTGCCATTAATGGCATGGTCACATGCCAAACTTTCATGGCTTCATATGGCTTGTGAATGGCTCATCCTTGGCTCCATTTGGCTTGGGAAAAGCTTGGGTCAATTTCATGAAAATGGGTTTTAAGAATTTTTGGTAATTTGATGGAAATTTGTATGAAACTTGATTTGAAATAACTTGATGGTGAATTTAGGACTTAGGTAATGGATTTAATTAAGTGGATGACAAATGGAGATGTCATGTGGGCTTTAGGGTAGATTTTGGGCCTTTGGATGTGGTGAAGTGGGCTTTTAGGAAAGTTTAAGGGAAATGGGCTTTTGATTTTAGGATGGGCATTTGGATAAAAATTTTGTGAAGAACTTTGTCAAATAAATGTCATAATTGGTTTAGGGATGTTCTATGAAGGGCTTGGAATCAATTTGATGTGATTTGGAGTCGAATTGGTTTGAATTTGGATTTATTTGGTAAGTGGGCCTATGTAGGTCCAAGTGGGCCAAGTTGGGCTAATGTTGGGCTAGAATTGAAATTGATGTAAAATCAATGTTGAGAAATGTTTATGGGAATGTTTCAAAGAGGTTTTGACTTTGGTTGGGCTTTGATTTTAGGGTTTGGGCTCATTTGGGTTAGGTTTGGGTTTAGGTCAAAATTGGGCCTTTTGGTTTTGGGTTGAATTTGAGTGGGGTTTGGGTCTAAATTTTGGGCAAATCATGTTAGTTTTTTGTTTGTGGGAATGTTAAGGAAGATTTAGAAAAGATTTGGGGTTAATTGGAATTGAGTTGGGTGAGTTTGGGTTAGGTTTGGGTCATGGGTCCAAATTGGGCTTTAAGGCCAAAAGTGAGATTGGATCCAAATGTCAATCAAATTGGGCTTGGATTTGGTCTAGATTGGTGTTGGGAATGTTGAATTGAAGTTTAGAATTGAATTGGACCAAAATTAGGGTCAATTGGGTAGGTTTGGTTTGACATTGGGTTCACTTAGGGTTAAAATGGGTCAAATTGGGGGTTTTGACAAACGTAGGGTAAATTGACAAAATTGGCCCATGGTGTAGTTGGACAAAATAAAATTGGGAATATTTGGGATTTTCTGAAATTTTCTGAGAATTTTCTGAATTTTTGGATTTTTAGGCCAAGAGGGGTATTTTGGGTATTTGGAGGGTATTGGGAGGTTCTCTTGGAATTTTTGGTATTTTTGGGTATGGATGATCAGTTTAAGTGATGTGGAAATGTTTGGGATTGATTTTGGAGAATCTTGGGTGATTTGGAAATTTTTGAGAAATTTGGGTAATTTTAAGGGTTTTGGGTAGGTTTAGTAGGTGTAGGGTCCCGGGGGTCAAAATTGAAAATTTGGGAAATTGAAAATTTGGGAAATTGAAGATTGGGTGAATTTGGGTGGAAAGAAGTCATTTTGGTTGAGCCATGAAGCCATATCAAGCCCACATGAGCCATGAAGGGACTCACTTGAGGTATTCACTATGTTGTTCCTAACCCTCTTAGCCAAGGGCTTAGGGGTTAAGGACCATCCATGTGAATCACCTACATGAGTCAGGAGGTCAAGTTAGGTATGGGTGTGGTTTTATGAGGTATGTGGAAGTGTAGTGTGTAGGTGTAGTGTATAAGTGTGGTGTGTGTAAGTCGGCCCTTCACTGCACGGTGCCACCTGCAGGGCGCTCTAAGGCCAAAGAGTCCTATAGGAACTCATCCTTTAAACTTCCACATTTGATTTCAACCCTCTAGGTGATTAGGGGTCTACAGATCAAGTTTGTGGAGTTTGCAGGGAGTTAAGAAGTGGTTTGAATTTCTAAAAGGTGGGTCCCAATTCTAGTCCTCTAAGATAGTCAAAGGAAAAGCCTAAGGCTAGATCCTAAGCACTAAAGAGAAGAAGAGAAGACCTCATCAAAAATGAGGTCAACAACAGACAAGTAGGAACACTTCCTAGTAATGTTGAAATTAATCCAAAGGAAACTGGAAAAGAACATGAACAAGCTAAAGCTGTGCAACTTAGAAGTGGAAATGAATTAAAAGAAAGAATGCAGAATGAAATTGAAAAAGAGATTGAGGTTGAAGAGATTGAAAAACCTAAAGAAATTCTCTCTCCTAGTCAAGATCAGACTGTTATACCTGTTAATGTGGAAGTTGAAAAACCATCACCACCTTTTCCTCAATGACTTAAACAGCAGAAACTTGATCATCAATTTTCTAAGTTCTTTGAAATTTTTAAGAAACTTAATATTAATATACCTTTTGTCGAAGCTTTGGAACAAATGCCAACTTATGCAAAATTTATGAAGGATATTTTAAGCAAGAAACGAAAATTTGAAGCTTTTGAAACTATTGCACTAAGTGAAGAATGCGAGTGCAATAATTCAAAAGAAATTACTCGAAAAGATTAAAGATCCTGGAAGTTTCACTATACCCTGTGCTATTGGAGAAAAATTTTGTGGAAAAGCTTTATGTGATTTAGGAGCAAGTATTAATCCCATGTCATTTTCTATCTTTCGAAGATTAGGTTTAGGAGATATTACTCCTACCACTGTAACCCTTCAGTTAGCTGATAGATCTATCACTTATCCTAAAGGAGTTATAGAGGATGTACTTGTTAAAGTGGATAAATTTATCTTTCCTGTAGATTTCATAGCACTTGATATGGAAGAAGTTAAAGAGATACCTACTATTTTAGGGAAACCTTTTCTAGCTACCAGACGAGCTATAATTGATGTGCAAAAAGGAGAACTAACCATGAGAGTTAATGATCAAGAAATCAAATTCAATGTTCTTAAATCAATGAATTACCCTGATAGAGAGAAATGTTATCGAATGGATATAATTAATTATTTAATTGAAAAACATTATCAAGAAAAATGTAAAGTCATTTCTAGAGAAAATTTTGAATTTTTAACTGATGAAGATTAAGTTGTGGAAGAAGAAGAGACTTATTTTATAAAAGATAATTGGGAAACTTTAGACATAACTCAAAATGATATACTTTTAACATCATTTGAAAAAGCTCCTGAACTGGAATTAAAAATGTTACCTTCCCATTTAAAAAATGCGTTTCTTGGAAATTCGTTAACTTTACTTGTTATTATTTCTTCTGAACTTAGTACAGATCAAGAAGAAAAACTAATAGGTGTGTTAAAGAATTATAAGAAAGCTTTTGGTTAGACTATTGCTGATATAAGAGGAATAAGCCCTTCCATTTGCATGCATAGAATTTTAATGGAAGAAAATTCTAAATCAACTATAAAATCGCAAAGTCAATTAAATCCTATCATGAAAGAGGCTGTTAAAAAAGAAACTATTAAATGGTTAGATGTTGGTTTTATTTATCCTATTTCGGATAGTCAATGGGTAAGTCCTATTCATTGTGTTCCAAAGAAAGGAGGAGTAATTGTCATTGTTAATGATAAAAATGAACTTATCCCTACAAGACAAGTTACTGGATGGCAAATCTGTATTGACCATAGGAAATTAAATAAAGCCACTAGAAAGGATCATTTTCCTTTACCTTTCTTGGATCAAATGCTTGATAAACTAGCTAGACACTCATATTTCTGTTTCCTGGATGGATATTCTGGTTATCATCAATTACTTATTGCTCCTGAGGACCAAAGACAGCATTTACAAGTTCTTATGGAACAATTGCTTTTAGAAGAATGCCTTTTGGTTTATGTAATGCACCTGCAACTTTGCAAAGATGTATGATGTCAATATTTTGTGATTTGATTGACAAAGGAATTGAAATATTCATGGACAATTTTTCAGTCTTTGGAACTTCTTTTGAATCTTGTTTGGAAAACATTTCCAAAGTTCTGAAAAGATGTGAAGAAACAAATTTAGTTCTTAACTGGGAAAAATGTCAATTCATGGTCACAGAGGGCATTGTACTTGGTCACTAAGTATCACAAAAAGGGATGGAAGTTGATCAAGCAAAAGTAAAAATTATTCCTGAATTGCAACCACCTACTACTGTTACTGATGTGAGAAGTTTTTTAGGTCATGCTGGATTTTATAGAAGATACATAAAGGATTTTCTAAAATTGCTATACCTCTTTGTCATTTATTAGAAAAAGATGCAAAATTTGAATTTAATAAAGAATGTATTAATGCTTTTAATATTCTTAAAGAAAAATTAATATCTGCACCTTTCATTGTTGCACCTAACTGGGAGAAATCTTTTGAATTAATGTGTGACGCAAGTGATTTTACAATTGAAGTTGTATTAGGACAAAAATATGAGAAAATTTTCAAAGTTGTTTATTATGCTAAGTAAAACTCTCACCGAAACACAAAGAAATTACACTACCACTCGAGAAAGAGCTTCTAGCTATAAGTATATGCCTTTGATAAATTTAGACCTTATCTTCTTGGTACTAAATGCATAGTTCATACTGATCATTCTCGCTATTAAATATTTATTATCTAAGAAGGATTCTAAACCTAGATCGATAAGATGGGTTTTACTTCTACAAGAATTTGATTTTCAAATAGTAGATAGAAAATGAACCGAAAACCAAATTGTCGATCATTTGTCTAGAATTAAAAATGATATTATTTCGGAAGAAAATATAAATGAGAAATTTCCCGATGAATCTTTATATGCTATGCAAGAATATAAAACACCTTGGTATGCTGATATTGTTAATTATTTAGTTAGTAATATTTTGCCTTATGACTTGGATAACAAATTTATTAAGAAATTTAAATATGATGCTAAATCTTATATCTGGGAAGAACCTCATTTATTTAAAATTGGAAAAGATTCTATGATTCGAAGATGTGTACCTTATGAAGAAACTTTTGATGTTATTCAAAAATGTCATGATTCCAATTTTGGAGGACACTTTGGCATAGATAAAACTGCATTTAAAATTTTAAATTCTGGAATTTATTGGCCTACCTTATTTAATGATGTGAGACATTATGTGAAAACATGTGATCGATGTCAAAGAATGGGAAATATATCTAGGAAGAATGAAATGCCTTTAAACTATATATTGGAATTTGAAATTTTTGATATAGGGGGTTTAGACTTTATGGGACCATTTGTTCCATCATTTGGAAAAATTTATATTTTATTAGCAGTTGATTATGTTTCAAAGTGGATTGAAGCTGTTGCTTTACCAAACTGTGATTCCAAAAGTGTTACTAAATTTTTTAAGAAAATGATATTTTCAAGATTTGGAATGCCTAAGGTAATTATCACGGATGGTGGAAGTCATTTTAGGAATATAAGAATTCAATCATTACTACAAAAATTTGGAATCAAGCATAGAATAGCAACTGCTTATCACCCACAAACAAGTGGAATGACTGAAGTATCAAACAGAGAAATTAAAAGAATTCTAGAGAAGACTGTTAATCCTAAAAGAACTGATTGGGTTGATGGACTTGATTCCGCATTATGGGCTTATAGAGCGACTTATAAGACACCAATCGAATGTCACCTTACCTAGGTTAATTTATGGTAAACATTGTCACTTACTCGTAGAACTTGAGCATAAAGCTTATTGGGTGATAAAGGACTTTAATTTTAATTCGAATAAAGCAAGAGAAAAGAGATTGTTGAAATTAAATGAGATGGAAGAAATAAGAAATGAAGCATATGAAAATGCGAGGATTTATAAAGAGAAAATGAAGATATTACATAATAAGAAAATTTCAGGAAAAGTTTTTAAACCTGGACAAGAAGTATTACTGTTTAATTCTCATTTAAAACTTTTTCTTAGAAAATTAATATCTAAATGGATTGGACCCTATATAGTTGAGAAAGTATACCATTATGGAGCTGTGGATATTAAAGATCCCAAAACAGGAAAAATTTTTAAAGTAAATGGATTAAGATTGAAGCCTTATTTGGGAGACATTAAAAAGATTTATAAAGAGGCTTATAAATTGAGTCAACCTGATGAAAGATTTACTTAAGTCGGGCTGACGACGTTAAACCAAGCGCTTTGTGGGAGGCAACCTATATTTTTCTTTTGTTTTGAGTGTTTTTTTTATGTAAGGTTATGTCTTGATCTTAATTAATTTTATATTACTTTAGAAAAATTTGATGCTTATAAGTCTTTATTGACTTAGGCTGAAAATTATTTTAAAGTATGTAAATTTAAAAATTAGATCACTCTATTTTGAATATGAGTAAAAAGGAGATCAAATTAATCTTCATTATGATTGCTTACGATGTGAGTTGTTGAGTCTAAATTACTCTTACCAGTATAGTATACCTATCTTGGAGAATGAAATTTTGAAATTTGACGATTAGGCGAAACGGAGTTGAACATAGTTCCGACGCCTAGGCGCCAGAATTCAGCGCCTAAGCCCCAGAATCAGCTATGTATCAATAGGTCTGGTGCCTAGGCGCCAGATTCGGCGCCTAAGGGCCACGGTTATTGGGACGTGCAAAAATCGAAATTTTTCAGTTTTTCACACGATTTTTCCTTATAAATCAACCTATCTCTTCCCTAACCATCAAGACAATCAGAATTACGTCCCTTGCACTTCATTCTTGAGAGATTTGAGAGAAATTTGAAGAAATGGAAGGAAGAAATCTTGGAGAAGAAGTTAGAGACTAGGTTTCTAAAGATCCTCAACCCTACTTCAATGGTTTCATTGTTGTAAGTTTAGAAAAAATCTCTAGTCATTTGGATAAGTTTGAAGTGGATTTTAAAAGCATTGGAGATCGCCTTCATGAGATGTTTCATCAGATTGAACATCTAGAATGGCAGATGAAACTTCAATTTGATCATTTTGCGGCTTATCAAGATGCTCAAGTTGAAATGTATGCGAAGAACAAGTGGATTGACGAAAAGACGGCTACGGATTTCCCGAGAGCGTTAGTGTTCTTTCCAAGTAGAATACACAATTTCCCTTGTGAAGATTGAATATTCTGGTAATGGGTTAGTTATTATATGGTTTGTTGAGTCGTTGTATCGATTTAGAGAATCGATTGTGATTGTTTGTGAATTTGCTTTCATGTTCAATATGTGTTGTTTTTACTTAGAAATTGTTGTGTTTGAGAGTGTATTAGGAACTTGAATCAAGTATAATACTTATCTGGAATGTATTAAGTCAACATTGAAGACTATGAATGGAATTTAGTGAGTTTGATGTAAACTTAGTGTTTGATTGGTGGATTTAATATTAAATTTTTAAATTTTTGGAAAATGTTTTGGAAGTTAGAAACTGAAGCTCTACTCTAATGTGAGTAATTGGAAGTTGAATTTATGAATTTTGGAGGAAAAATAAATTTAAAAATAATTTTTTGTGAAAGGCGAGTCTGGCGCCTAGGCGCCAGAATTTGGCGCCTAAGCGCCAGTTCGGCCTGCTACCCGAAAATTACCATTTAAACCCCCAAAAGCCATTTTTGATGCCTAAGCTTCATCTTCTTTCCCATTTTCGCAAGGCGCCAGTTCGGCCTGCTACCCGAAAATTACCATTTAAACCCCAAAAGCCATTTTTGACGCCTAAGCTTCATCTTCTTTCCCATTTTCGCAAAAATACACCCTTTGGATCCATTTTGAGGTCAATACATTAAGGATTTGAGCGCGAAACCACTCGATTTCATCGTCTCAAGGTCAGATCTACACTTTAAACCATTTATTTTCGATTTTCACCATAGATTTTCCTAGTTTTTGCTAAGAACCGAAATTTTGAAAAAAAAAATTTGATTTTTAGTGATTTTTTTGGATTTTTAAACTTATTTTAAGTTTTATAAACTTAAAAAGAGTTTAAATCTTTGATTCCTAAATTTGTTCTTGTTTTCTTTCACGTTTAGATGGCTCCAAAATCTAAGCGCGATAAGGGACGAGAAAATTTTAATAGCAGTAAATTTCCAACTGCGGCTGTGCATTTTTGTTTCCACAAACTTGCGTAGTCGAGAAAGTTCATCTCGGAATGAAGTTTTTATCATCCTGGGGAGATGATCGAAAACACTATTGTTGCGCACAACTGGCAACAATTTTGTTACTTCACTGTTATTGCTGTTATCCCGGTTGTTCGAGAATTTTATGCAAATTTTCTTGATGCTGAAGATTCTGAAGTCTTGTTAGAAGAATCGGAGTACGATTTACTCCAAAAAGAATCAACATATTCTATGGCCTGCCACCGACGATTGAGTGTTATTTCTGGATTATCACCATTTGAGGGTGATTTTGATATGATTATTGCCTATTTAACTGACGGTACTGGATCTTGGAAGATCAGGAATGACAAAAGGGTAAATTTCAAATCTTCCAAGCTGAATGGTATTGCAAAAGCATGGCACTATTTCATTTCTGCGAGATTGTTACCTTCCAATCATCTGAGTGAAGTAACTAAAGATCTAGCGATCTTGAATTACTGCATTCATGAGAGGAAACCTATAGACGTTGGCTGTATTATTTATGAATCTGTAGATTCTATTGCGAGGTCCAGCACTTTTGTTGGATTGGGATTTCCTTCTTTGATTTATTCGTTATGTGTTAATGATGGAGTCAGTGCTGATATTTCTGAAGAGAAGTTAAAGACTACCCAGCCAATTGGGCAGGAGAGTGTTAGTATATATGATCGTCTTCGAGGTAAGAGATCGACCGCTCCTTCTACTTCTGCATATACTCCGTGTAGACTTTCTACTTCTCGCCCTCTACTTCAGCTGAGCCACCATCTAGTTTCTGGGAGTCCATGCATGATCAATTTTTAGAGCAGCAGCAGGAGTTGTTTCAGACTCACTGTAGGATAGATACTATTGACAAGAAATTGGATCATCTTTCTGACTATACCCAGAGGAAGAGTAGTTACGATGCAGAGTATGATGAAGCCCTAGTCAGATTTTTGAAGGGTGAACATGATGTGAGTTTCCCTACTTTTCCTAGCTTTACACCATTTATTGATCCTAAGGACGTTGAGTTTTCCTTTGATGATGATGAAGACGATGAGGCGACAACTAGTGATTAGTAGTAGAGAGATCTTTATCTAGTGCTACTCTATTGTTAGTTTATTTTGTTTGGATTGTTTGTTAGTTTTATGTTTGATGTGTTTTGTTTAGTTTATGTACTTGTGTGGATGGATTCTGTGGTTAAAACATTTGTAGTATATTATGTTGAGACTGATTTTAGAGTTAATTTATATGTTTGTTTTAGTCTACTGTTTAGTACTTAGTAATTTTTCTCTGCTTTAATTTTGTTTCAAATTTAGTATAATAAAAAATTAGCCTGCTTACTTTTTTATACATGCTTCAATTTTATCTTAATTATTCATAAAAGCATGTTTAGAAAGTTAATTTTTATTTTTAAGATTGTTTTTACATACTTATAAAAATTCTTATGATTTTCTTTCTCTCATACTTTCAAAATTTTCATAGTGTACCAAAACTTAAGTTTGGAGGAAGGGAAATACATTCAAATTTAAATTTTATTTGTCCTTAAAGAGCTAATATTTTCTTAAAAATAAAAACTTTTTAACATAACTTAAGGAATTAAGAATTTATTTGAGACCACTTTTATTTTTGAAATTATAAACAATTTAGTGAAATTAACTAAAGTTTTACTAACTTTGATTGATTTTAAGAATAGAATTATTTAACTTAAGGAAGAATAAGATTAAAGAATTTTTCTATTCATGATCGAAATGATAGAATTTAGAAATATTAAGTAATCAGAAATTATCACTTGAAAAAGAAAAGATTGGAAATCTTTTTGAATTTTTATTTATGTTATAATAATTAAGTGAAAATGTATAAGTTTTAAAAATATAAGTTAAGGATAGTGAAGTTCAAAACCATTAACAGGCTATCCAGATATAGTAATTCTCTCCATAAAAAAAAGAGAGAGAGAAAGAAAGAGAGGAGAAGCTTGAGGAAATGTCTACTCAAAAATTGGCTTCACTTGAATTATCTTATAGGAAAAAAACTAGTTACATATCTTACTTAATTTTTATACATGAATATTCATTTAAAAATGATTTTTCAAGAAAATCTTTTTCTTGTAAATAATCTATGAGATCTTAATAGAATAAGCTTCTATTATTTTCAAAATGAATGAAAAGTTTAAAATCTTATGATTTAGTAGTTAAATATTCTTTAAATTCTTAAAATTAAACCTAGTTAGTGAAATTAGGTTAATAATTTACTAAATACTTTATAAAATCAAAAATTATAAGGAATCTTAAATATTTATCTTTTATTCCAAAAGTTATATTTTATATAGTTAAAAGAGTTACTTGAGGACAAGTAATATTTAAGTTTGGGGGATTTTGATCCATGAAGAAAAATACATATTTTTATGCCTTGATTTTTATCAATTTCTAAGGATATTATGCTTTAATGAAAGGTATTTTTGTGTTTTTGGATGTAGGTGATGTAAAAAGGTCTAGAAAAGGAAAAGGAGCAAAAGGGAGCAAAAATAGAGTAAAATACAAAAAGAAGAAAAAAATATGGCCTGGCGCCTAGGCACCAAAAACTGGCACCTAAGCGCCAGACTCGATACAGAAACTGTCAAGCTTTTTATGACTTTTGGACGGTTATTTTAATGGAGTGAGCAGTTATTGGACATTCTAGAAGACTGGCAGTTGTTCCTTGATAATAGGACATGTGATACATTGCATTTGGACACTCCAAAATGGTTATAAACGCGAAGAGGTGCGAGCCAAAGCGAAGAGGTGTGAAGAACTGGACGCGGTGTCCGGCGCCTAGGCGCCACATTCCGGTGCCTAGGCACCAGACCGATCTTCTAGAAGATTCATTGAATTTGGACATGTTTTGAAGAAGTGCCTCAAGGCAACCCTTGGAGCCTATAAATAGGAGTCCACTCCTTCAGAGAAAATCGCCCCTCATTCGCCCCACCTCCTCTAGTCTCCTTAAAGAGAGAAATCTCATTAGAGAGAGAGAGTCTAGAGAATTAGAGAGAAAAATTTAGGGCCACTTTTGTTTAGTTTAGTGAGTTTACTTTCAAGTTGTAGCATCTGGAGTTCATTACACTGTGGAGTCAGGATTCAGAAGATCTGTAGAAGGAATATTTGAGATAAGTATTTTTATATTTGATTCAAAGTTTATTTATTATGTTTTGTAGTTTATTTTTAATGTGTTCTGAGTAGTTAGTTTACTTTCTTCCTTCAATTATGAAGAGATAGATAAGATAATATAAAGATTCGATGGAGAATTAAAATTCAAAATATTTTCAAAAACATTGTGATGACATTAGTACCTGATCTTACTTTACTTTTTAAAATGGCCATTTAAATTTTTAAAACATGTTGAAGAGTTTTGAAACCTTGAAGGAGAAGAACTCTTAACTTGTAAATGTCACATGAATCCTTGGGTAGTCGAAGGCCATGTGCGGGCTATTCAAGGTGAAGTGCAAATAAATAGGAAGATAAGATTTAAAGGGCGTAGAATTGATAAGTTTTTAGAGTGACAGGCTAAATTCTTATAATTTGATTTATAGATCAAGAATGGGTCACTAGTAGGGCCGACCATAGCCACCCATGGACATCTAGAAGTGAGAGTCTAGATTAACCCATTACTACTAACAATACATCCGGACCTGATCTGTAAGTTAGCCAATGTTCTTTGCGTCGGGATCAAAGGGTAAAGAATAGGAATGCTTCTATTTGGCACAATACCATAAATCAAATTCTCCAACGAATATTGAATTATCTTAAAAATATTGGATTAATTGAAGGAAAGAAAGTTGTTATTTATATAGTTTTCATAAATCATTCTCTTAGTATTGTTTTCTTAAATTGCATCTAGTAAATTAATAATAATTTATAGTTAATTTAAAGGATAAAAAGACATTTTTAAAAATATAATATTTAGAAAATTTATTTCTATAATTCTTCCCGTGGGATCGATACTTAGAGTTATAATAGAAAACCCTATATTACTTGAAACGATATGTATACTTGCGTAGTATCCCTAGTGTGTAAAGTAATTTCTAAAATTTACAATATTTTGATTTATACACTAGCCGCTTATTATAAATTGGGTCAAGCTTTGGCCATCTTTTGGAAGCATATATTACTACGTTACTTGCGGTCGGGTCAATTACCCAATGAAGTGGGGAAATGTAGACATAGGGTTTAAACAAATGTGGTGATGTTAGTCTCCTACTTTCCATTATCAATGCAAAGCAATCAAAGTGAGAGTTAGCTAGCCAACCATTATTTGATATCTTGTCGATGCAACCTCTGTTTATTCCAACATGGCCCTTTCCTGTGATAACCTTATCCCTGCACTTATGAAATACAATTTAGTATATATCCTCCAATAAATTACTATTGGTTAAAGCAATTGTAGTTTGATCACATTTCAGTGTATTTACTACAACATTCATCGATTGCTTTTAGTATGTTTTGTGGAACCAAATATCTTTCGGGGAAATCGACCACTGGCGAAGCAGGACACATCTTACAAACCAAATGTTGTCATATGAGCTCTACCAAAATTGTTTCATTAGAGTAATCGTTACTAGGTTTTAGTGCATACCTTAAATGGATATTGAGTTTCGTGTTCTGACACTTGATCATGATGCTCCTTTTCCAAATGAATAGTTTCATGTACAGTTGTTTTATTTTTGAGCTACTTGCAGCTTTTGTACACATTCAATTTTTACACCAAAACTTGCATTCCCATCCTTTGCACTATATACATCTTCAGTGTCTGTTACGAGATTAACTATACTTGCATGTGATAGTTCCCCCATTCTTGGATTTACTGAACCTGTTTTATCGATTACTTCTGCGGTTTTTTCATTCATTCTAATTAAACCATCAAATGAGTTTTGGGAAAGCACTGTCATCTCCCTATTCGATTTTATATTCTTCTTCGCTAGTGGTAGTGAATGTGTACTCAATTTCCTTTTCTTTCTATTTGCTCTGCCCTTAACCATTTCGATCATACTGCGCGAAGATGCTCCGTCAAACCTATTCATTGCAGGTTTTGTTCCATGGTAATTGTTATCTTTGGTCAATGTATTTAATCGATCTTGTAACTTTGACATTTTGTTATCTATATTGATGAGATGGAGATTCATACTGGTTTGAAAGTCCGAAAGAAGCTTCAATTGATGTAATATTAAATTGTATAGGTCATCTAAGCGAACATTTGTGTCTGTATGGGTGTGTTTTCCTTATGGGCTACTGTGATATTGAATGGAATGTTCATCATCACATGCAACTGGTGTCTGTGCAGTTTTTTTAGTCTCCTTTTGTGGGATTCCGATCATACATCTTCATGTTCCTACAATTGATGGAGCCAGTAAATGGAGCTCATCCTCTTTTACATTCATAAAAGAATCAAATATTTGTTGAGAATATAAGATTGATGATGTCAACATAGAACCGGAGTGACAACGTCATGAATGTAACTAACTAACCTGTGCAGGGGTCAGCCTCGTGAAGGCTGTGTGAATATGTGCCACCTGAGCACTCGAGGTCTAGCCTCAGAAGCAATAGGTACAAACAATGATGTTCGCTCATAAAACCATAACTTTATAGAGAAAGATAAATCAGTAAATTGTACAGTTCCAAATACACATGAGAACGCATATTTAGTGACACAACACTAACCGTAAGGAGAAAAACAAAACCACTCATTTATCCCAGAGGTTGGCCCCTCTTAATTTTAACGGCGCAAGAAATGATTTGCTCAATGAGAAATTAACATATTGTAGTAGGCCAATTAAAAGTAGGTAATTCAGATACATCCTCACAGAGTGTGTATAGACCCATCGACACACTCAAATTGCTAGCGTGAAATATTAAATTTGACAACAAAAACTTCAGAAAATCTCAAAGTATCCTGTTGAGAAACCTTCAGTACGTTGGCTTTCATTTGTCGGCCATTCACCGAACAGTAGGGTAGCGTATTCCATTTAGCTGGTGGTCCTCTGTTAGGCATGCCTATGAGTAAGGCAACTTCATCAGGATCAAATCTAATCTCTTTCTCGCCCACATTGAAAATCATTTGCTGAATATCCCACAATTTTAATATGTGAACAATGACGACATTCTATTGATGGTATGGAGGGAGTTCAAAGAATTGCACCATATTCAATACTCTTAGTCTACTTCAGGCCTCCTCCGAAATTGCAGGACTAATGTAATCAAGAACTTTTATGACGGATGATGAACGAAATCTACAATTCAGGGCCTTTGGGTCAAAAACTTGTGTGAACATAGTAGTAACAGAAGCATAAGGATACCATTTTGGTCATATAGTAAAGACAATGAGGCCATAACCTCACCAGAATAATGTTGACATATTACTAGAAGTAAAAAATGCAATAAACCATCAATGAAATATGGTTGTGCGGCTTATTTTGAAAGTATTTCAGGGTTATTTTCATCCAGTATTTAAGCTATTGTAGTACATTACAGGAATTTAATTGGTGGTTATAAGGCGACATACAAAGTTACCTTGAAATGGTGGACTGGCCCTGATTGGTCGCCTTAGGATCCTTCACACTATGTGCACTCACCATTTATTTACAATCATCCATTACCATATTCAATGGCTACCAGATAGACAATCTGAATCCCAAAACAAAACTGCAGTTCGCAATATAAAAGCCTACCTTAGTAACGAAGAAGTAATCTCCCGACCAATCACATTTGTACCTTTCGACAATGGTTAGACAATGCACCACCCCACTGATTACGTTGTACGTAAAAACATCCTAAGCTTATACCCATATTTTAACCCGACAAAAAACCCCATAGTACCCCCCGACAATACAACAGTAACCCCATAATAAGCTGGGAATAACCCCCCTGTCCATCTGCAGTACCCCTACTAACGCAATACGCATTCAGTAACCCTGGAATCCACAGTGAGTACTTGAAATATAATCCCGGATGCCAACCCGCGTTGACAGCGCAGTTACCCCTGCAGGACTCCCGGAATACTCCCCAGTCCCCGCTAAGTACTCCTGGAATTGTAGAACCCCCTCAGTGCAGACACCATACGTAAGCAGAACCCGTGGAATACTCCCCCGGTCCCAGCTAAGTACTCTTAAAATTGTCAGTTGCACTGTGCAAGGAGTACTCCATCACTACCTCCGGAATACTCTGTAAGTGCCCTGGAAGTTCTCCCCTGATAGGTTCCGCCAAACGACCACAGACACACCTTGAATAACCCCTCAGAACACCGAGAGTACCCCGAAAATAATCCCGAATGGAAACTCGCCTTGACAGCACAGTTACCCCTGCAGGACTCCCAGAATACTCCCCCAGTCCCCACTAAGTATTCCTGGAATTATCTCCTCTAGTACTCTCGCAGAACCCCCTCAGTGCACATGCCATACACAAGCAGTACGCTTGGATTACTCTCCCAGTCCCCGCTAAGCACTCCTGGAGTTCTTGGATGCACCACACACGTGCCCTGAAAGTACTCCCCAGATAGGCTCTGCCAAAGGACCGCAGGCACACCCGGAATAACTCCTCAAAATAGTGAAAGTTCTCCAGAAATAATCTCGAATGGAAACCCACCTAGACAACGTAGTTAACACTGTATGACTCTCGAAATACTCCCCCAGTCTCTGCTAAGTACTTCTGGAATTATCTCCTCTATTACTCCCACAGAACCCCCTCAGTGCACACGCCATACGTAAGTAGTACGCGTGGATGACTCCCTCAGTCCCTGCTAAGTACACCTGGAGTTATCAAATGCACCGCGCACGCAGTACTCCTTCACTGCCCCTGGAATACTCCATAAGTGCCCTGAAAGTAATCTCCTGATAGGCTCCGCTAGAGGACTACAAGCATGCCCGAAATAACCCCTTAGAACACCGAGAGTACTCCGAAAATAATCACAGACGGAAACCGCCTTCACAGCACAATTATCCTTGCAGGACTCCCAGAATACTCCCCGGTCCCTGCTAAGTGCTCCTGGAATTATCTCCTCCAGTACTCCCGCAGAACACCCTCAGAGTACACGCCATACCCAAGCAGTACATGCAGAATACTCCCCTAGCCCCCGCAAAGTACTCCTGGAATTGTCGGCTGCACCGCGCATGCAGTACTCCGTCACTACCCCCAGAATACTCTATAAGTGCCCTGAAAGTACTCCCTCGATAGGCTCTGCCAGGGGACCGCATGCACGCCCTGAATAACCCCTCAGAACACCGAAAGTACTCCGAATATAATCCCGGACGGAAACCCGCCTTGACAGTGCAATTACCCCTGTAGGACTCTCGGAATACTCCCCCAGTCCCTGCTAAGTACTCCTGAAATTGTCTCCACCAATACTCCGACAGAACCCCCTCAGTGCACACACCACATATAAGCAGTACGCAGGGATTACTCCTCCAGTCCCCGCTAAGTACTCCTAGAGTTTTCGGATGCACCGTTCACGCAATACTCTGTCACTACCTTTGGAATACTCCGTAAGTGCCCTAAAAGTACTCCAACAATTTTCACCCGCAGAAGCCACGCAACCATGAACAGAAGCAACCCCTCAGTACACCGATAGTCCTCCATAAATAATCTCGGTGTAATGTCAGTACTCTAGTACTCTCATAGCAAAGAAAATAACCCTTCTATACCTTAGACATGCTGACATTTATTTATGAGACATTTTCAGCTTATTTATGGCTTATTTGAACTTTTCACATTAAAGCAACTGAAACACGTGATATTTCTGAGTTATTCCTGGGTCATCCCTATGTTATTCCTGGGTTATTTCTAGGTTATATGTAGTAATTAATTATGCGAAAGGCACTAGCATAAGTTATTAATTATACTTAGGTTTATCAGAGATTCAATAAGTTAACCATTATGTGTATGTTATTTTAATATTATCGAAAAGGTTAGCAAAGGGAGGTTATTATTTCTGCGATCATTAATATAGTTAAGTCATTATTTAAACTCATGTTTAGCAGACAATCACTAATATCAGTGTGAACAAACACAACATCACATATATTTATCACAATATACAGTGACATTAAATTAATGTCTAGCCAATGTAAATATATAGATATTTACGATCAGTGATGTCTCACAGTTATTTAACCCAATACACAAAACTAATTTCCAGTCATTATAAATCTACAAATTTTGTAGGCAAGTGACACACGGGCAGGAGGCTACTGTTTAACTAAATAAGTGTTTAACCAGTGTAAAAATAATTTTCAATAATAACAAAGTTACCCCTTTTATCAACGCAAGTATACGTATCGTTCAAGTAATACAGGGCTCTAATGGAGTCCTAGATATTGATCCTACTGAGAAGTTAGAGATTATGAACTAATTATAGCAGTTGCAATTACTATCTAGTGTACGGAAATGAAGAACACTTACTCAAAAGTCTACTACTAATTTTTGAATGGAAGATTACAATTTAGAAAAGTATTTATCTCCTTGTTCAGACAATTAAGTGAATGGATAACTAAACTAGTTAGAATTATATTGTGCCAAATAGGAGCATTCCTATTCTTTACCCTTTGGTCCAGGCACAAAGAATATTGACTAATCTTATGCTTGCTTACTGAATCTGCGGCTAGCCTAGGAGGATACAGGCTCTCACTTCGGAGCTCCCACGTTTCCCTAGCCCGAGGGATAACATCTACACTTCAGCACGCAAACGATAGGACCAAATTGAAGATTTTAGTCTGTCACTCTAAAATATCCAATTCTACGCCCGATAAATAATATTTCCCTATTTATTTGCACCCTCCTTTCAAGGCCTTTGCTTTCCCTGAATCTTGGATGTAATCTTTACGTTAGTTGTAAAATCAACATATTTTAATAGTTCAATTGGCCATATTGAAAGTAAATTAAGATTAAAGTAAAAGATTATCACAATTTTTATTTAATATTTTAGGCACAACTAATTCAATTTTTCATTTCACAAAATCTAAAAAACAAGGAGAAAGACAGAGAAAACTACTCAGAATGCATAGGAAGAATAACACAAAAATTGAATTTCATATAAAATTAAAGTTATAAAACAATAGACAAAACTTATCTTGAATCTTCTCCCCAAGCAGACTCCTTGAAGTTCCTCTGACTCTTCCTTCTTGTACAACACACTCAATTAAACTCACTAATATACTCTCTAGATCACACTTACTCACTAAATACACTAATAAGACACTCAAAAGACACGCACCACACCTTAATTCGGCCTAATATCATTTCTATTTAAAGAGGGAGAAACGTTGCGTAAGTACCTCTTCAAAAAGAGTCCAGATTCCTTGAACATTGCTTGAACGGACCTTCTCGCCGTCGGCGGACTCGTTGGCGCCGGCGGCAGGCTTCTAGAACATAGGCCAATTGCTCAGGCTCGCTGTCGGCAGGCTCAATCTAGCCGTCAACGGGCTCCTTTATATTATTTTCAAATGCTCTCTAGAAAAACACGCCGTCGGAGGCCTATTCCACGCCGTCGGCGGGATAGTTCAATTTTTATCTTTTTTTAGTCCTTTTTGTTCTAGATTCGCTCCTTTTCCCATCTTTTTACTCCATACCTATAAATCTTCATACCTGCAATAAAACATAGAAAATACATTTTATTAAAGTGCAATTTCATATAAAATTGGTATGAATTTCTCAATACATTTTTCTTTGGTTAAAATCCTTCAAACTTAACAATTACTTGTCCTCAAGTAATCTTGATACTACACATAAAAGTAATGATTATTTGTAGTAAAGCTTTAATTCAGAAATACTGTGAATTTGATTTAAAGAAATATTATAGTAAAGTTTATTAGAAAGATTTTTAGATGATTAAATTAATTCTATAGATATAAGTTTAATTAGTCATTAAGTTTAAGATTTCTAGTCTTCTATTTATTTCAAGAATGACTATATATTATAATATTAAATTACTTAAGATATTTAGATGATAGGAAATTCATGAAAACACTACTTAATAAAATACTAATCCATATATATAAGTTCAGAAATATAACTGAGTTTACCCTTTAGGTTGATTCAGATGAAACCAATTTTTGATAAGGCATCTTCTCAAGCTCCTCCTCAATTACTTTTTTTTTCTTTTCTTTTTAGGGATGGTTTTTCAATCCTTCTTTTTTTTCAAGTGAGGATTACTGTATCTGGATAGCCTATTAATAATTTTGAACTTCATTTTCCTCTTCCTAAATTTGAAACTTGAAATATCTCCTTATCTTATATATATTTCATAGTCTTCACTTCATTGAGTTTCAATCTTTTTCTTTCTCCGCTAAATACTTAAAAATTTAATATTTTAAAATATAGTTTTCATTACTTTAAATAGTTAACTATATTCTTATCCTTTTATTCCAAATATCTTAATCCACAAAATTAGTTTAATTACTAAAAATATTTCTTTAAACTTTCTATAATAATAAAAGAAATTAATTCTAATTTACTGAATTAAATTTACTACAAAAAATCATTCTTATAATAATTTTTGAAAATATTTAATTGAGACCAATTTAATAGTTAAATTTTATTTTTCCCTTCCACAAAACTTAAATTTTTCTATCTACTCATATAGGGTGAAAAAAAATATACTGTAAATTTAAATCATACCTTCGTGCTTTAGGTATTTCTCTTTTTGAAGTTCTGCAGGTTCTTTTCATCACTTAATTAACCTATACTGTAAATAACTTTCTACACACATATAATATCAAAGAATTTGCTGGGTAAGGAAATTTTGATATAAGTACAAAATACTAACACAATTTCTTACTGCATTTAGTTATACCTCTTAAAGTAATGAGCACAATTTAGCACAACATCCACATACATTTCACTAATCCAGTTTTAGGGTTACAATCATAGTCTGAAATATTAAAATTTAAAGCTACACAAATTTAACTTACACAATAAAGTTTAAATGTCTTACACAACATAATAATCAAAATACATAAACTAAATAACAACACTGAATTGAAGAAAATAAACAAACACATAACATAAATATCTAATCATAGAATCTAATCTTCAGCATCAAAATCCCAAGCTATATCCTCATCTCCTTGATCAGCAGGTGGAGTAGGCTGGTTGTGAGTATAACAAGGGCACTCAGGAAATATAACATCAAGCTCTCCTCTCCTATAACGATTTTTAGCATCATAGTAGGCTATCTCAATCTCAGAATGCCTCTGGAGATATTCACTGTCATAATCATGCCTCCGCTCTAATCCTCCAATCCTTTGATCTATTTGCTCCAACCTTTCATCAATTTTCTCAAAACTTTTCTGATGCAGATTCAGTTCATTCATCGAGTTATAAAAGGTAGGAGAACTATAGGTAGGAGGGTCATAACTAGTAGAGGGAATATCCCTACTAGTCGAAGGTACAGAGCTCCTAGTACCAGATCTCCATCCTTCGTGGGATTCATAAGTCTTTATATTAACCTTGGTAATGGGTTTCATAGGTTCAACCCATTCCTTATCATCTTCTGTCTCTACTCCTGATAGCTGGCAGAGTGCATAAATCAGACCAGGATGTCCTAGTCCTCCTCCAGATTCACTTCTTGCAATGGCTAATATGTTTTTATAAATAATACTTCCCGCATTTATACTTCTTTGGTTCTGAACACCAAAATTCAAAACTGCTCCATCTCTTGAAACTTCACTAAGATGTAGGTGGGTAGAAAAGTAGAGCAAATAAAATAATGCCAAGCCTTAGAGGTTGCATTCAACATAGAAAGAGGGAAGTTTACCCGTTCACGTTGCTTTATTTTCCAAGTCCCTTTCCCATCAGTGAGAAAGTTAATCACCTCCTCCAGCGGTCCTTCCATTGTTCCAAATGTATCGTATTCGCTGGTATGAAGATCTTGTACTTTGTAGAAAGAATTTATTCGTGCAGCATTAAAATCAACTAAAAATCCTCTAACCTTTATAGGTCCATCCTCTATCTGGGTCAGGTTGGCGAAAAATTCCTTTACAACTTCAACCACGGCTCTGTTCGTTCAATAACAAAAATTTTTCCATCTTCGCTCTTTGATTGTCTGTTCCACTTCTCCTCCCGAATTCTTAAAAACTTTATCCTGGATGCATTTTTTTGCTTTGATACTAAAGTTGTGCCTTGACTGAGCCTTTGCATTCACAAATTGTGTCTCGTCAAAATCAAGTCGCCTCTTTTATCATGGAGTCATTTCTTGATCTATCTAATTTTTAAAAATCTCAACTAAATTCCAAAATAACAGTAGAATGGTTTCCAAATGTGACTTAAAGTAATCTAAAATGAATTCCATGAATTTCTTCCAACTATTTTCTCCATATTACAATTTTTCCAAAATTCTCAAATGTGGAAGAAATACATGGTGAAAATAAAAAATTTTTGCATAGGAGTGAAGCTCTTACCAAGGGAATATGAAATCTGGTGTCAAAATGTGTTGAAACTGCTCCAAATCCAAGATCTCTCAAGCCCTAGATCAGTTTTTTCACAGTTTTGAGGAAGGGGACGATGAATAGTGGCGGTTGACCAGCCAAATAAAGGTATTTTTTGGGACCTCGCCGTTAGAGGGTAAAATCTCACCGTCGGCGGGCTAATTAACTCAAATAGGGCTTAAGTCTCTGAAAAAGTCGTCGGCGGCGGCGTCGAGGGCGCTGTCGGCGAGCTTTTTCAAAAATTAAAAATTTTAAATATTTTGTAATTCTTAATTCATTTTAAGCCTCAATAACGTTCGATCAATAAATTAAATATATTTTACTATGATTAGATACTATTTTAATTCAAATAAATTCACACAACACAAAACATCACAAATTTTATATAAAATCCAAGTGTTTATAATACTCATACACAGCATTACTAACAAGGTATTTTCTCAACCTTAATACATCAAATTCAGCATCGCAATCCAAACCACAATACTCAAAATGCTGAAAACAAACAAACAATGCATAATCTCATCTATACTGAGAATAAATATCACAATCTAAAATATCAAAAGTGAAAACCACACAAAATTAAATTCAAACTAATACAACACATAAACAAATATGAACGTCTTCTACTCATCAAGATCAGTGCTAAACTCATCTTTGATATCACCGATTGAACGTAAATGAACGAATAGATTGTAGAAGGGTCTGTAAGGAAATTCTTCAGTAGAATCTTCTTCTATCCATCCTTTCTTTCTCATAAGCTGTATGAAACTAGCCTCAAGATATCCAAAATGATCGAAGTGTTCCTTCCTCCTCCAGTCAATATGATTAAATAAGTCAGAGATGTTATTAATTGAAGTCATCACGTTTTGTACCTCTTTTTCCAGTCCTTTGTGTTTTCGTAAGATCAGATCAGCTTTATCAGTCAATGGCCTGATTGAAAAAGAATTTTAAGATGTTTGATCCACAATAATGGCTCCATCGTTATCATCATCCAGTGTAGGAAGCATATCAGTCGGATCTAAAGGTTTCCAAGGCAGAAGTACCTTCTCCCATGCTTCATATGAAACTTGGTACTAATTACATTGTACAAAAATTGTAGAAGTTTGTCCAAGCCCATAAATTGATCCATGAGCAATCAAGCCTAAAGCAGACTTTACAATAATTGAACAAACATCAATAGGTAGTCCCGCTTGAATACAATAATTCAGAATCGCACACTCCTTAGACACTTTATTGACCCTTATAGTGAGTAACAGTTTTGAAGAAATAAAGAAGTGCCAGTATTTAGAAACAGGGTTTAGAAGTGATGCAGAAAAACTAACATACCCGTCTTCTCTTGTTTCCCAATCTTTCGCTTCATCAGTCAAATAATGATAGATCTCATTCATATTATTCCTTGTAGGGACAAAGTTGGAGTAGTGGCAAACGGGTGTATTTTCTATTGAATATAACTCATTAATTCTAAAAGGAGTGAAAGTTATCCATTTGCCTCGCACATAGACAACTCCGTTGTTGATTCCATGTAGATTGGAATATAATTCTTTTACCACAATGATGACTACTGCGTACAATCATCTCCTCAATAGGCATTATCAAATTCTCCACTGCTCTATTCATGAATCCTCGTTTCTTGATCAATCTCTTATTCATCATTACCTTATTGAAGATTCGTTGGGCCTCGCAACTGATAAATTTTCTTTGATTGAAAACTCAGGATCTAGGGAATTCAAGGTGATTGGATGCCATAATGATGAGTTTTGGTGGAGTTTTAAATCTTTTTTAGGAAGTAGATAGTTTATAATTCGAGTTCTAAGAGTTTTTAAAGAGTTAAAACACCTAGAATCGCCAGAAACTGTTAAAATAACTCCCTAAACCGTCCATTCACTGATCTCACCGTCGGTGGAGTCGATATCACAGTCGGCGGGATTCTTAAATAATATAAACTGACTTTGGCGGGCATAACTCGCCATCGGTGGCGTCGATCTCGCCGTCGGAAAAAAATTGCCCAGTCTCGCTCTGGTCCGAATGCTTTCCAAATTTTTCTATTGATCCAATATCGTGATGATCATAAGGGTAAATTCGAGTAGTAGAATTCATTCATACCACAAACTAATAATAAATCAAATAAATATACAATCATTACACATAAAAATAAAGATAACTATGGGTTGCCTCCCATAAAGTGCTTGGTTTAACGTCGTCAGCCCGACCTATTCAGGTTGTTAATTAGGTTGACTGAGCATTAAAACCTCTTTAAAATTTGGTCTTTTTCCCTCAAAATATGGTTTTAATCTGTGTTCATTTACTTTAAATATGTTTCTAGTCTTTGGATCTTCAATTTCAACAGCTCTGTATGTAAATACTTGAGTTATAATGAAAGGTCCTAACCATTAAGATTTCAATTTCCCAAGAAATAATTTCAGCCTTTTATTGTACAACAATACTTCTTGTCTTGGTTTAAAATTCTTTTGGTTAATCTTCCGATCATGCCATATCTTTATTTTCTCTTTATAAATTCTATCGTTATTATAAGATTCATTCCTTAGTTCCTCTAATTCATTCATCTACAACAATCTCTTCTCACCAGCATCTTTAAAATTATAATTAAATTCTTTAATCGCCCAATACGCTTTATGCTCTAATTCAACGGTAAGTGACAAGTCTTTCCATAAATAAGTCTGTAAGGAGTCATTCCAATCGGGGTTTTATAAGCAGTTCTGTATGCCCATAATGCAGTGTCTAGTGTTGTAGACCAATCTAATCTACTAGGGTTTACAGTCTTTTCTAGAATTTGTTTAATTTCTCGATTAGAAACTTCAGCTAATCCACTGGTTTGTGGATGATAAGCAGTCGATATTTTATGAATAATATTGAATTTTTCTGCCATTTTTTGAATATATTTATTCCTAAATTGGGATCTTTCGTCAGTGATAATCACTCTTGGCATTCCGTATCTTGTGAAAATATTTTTAATTAAAAATTTTGAAACACTCTTAGCATCACAACGAGGTAAGGCCTGTGCTTCAATCCATTTAGAAACATAATCAATAGCAACTAATATATATGAGTTTCCAAATGAAGGAATAAATGGTCCCATAAAATCTAATCCCCAAACATCAAAAATTTCAACTTCTAATATAAAATTCAGAGACATTTCATTTCTTCTAGATATATTACCTACTCTTTGGCATTTATCACAAGTTTTAATATATCTAAAAACATCTCCAAAAAGAGTAGGCCAATAAAATCCAGATTGTAAAATTTTACAAGCAGTTTTATCAATCCCGAAATGTCCTCCAAACTCAGAATCGTGACATTTTTGAATGATATGTTCAGTTTCTTCATAAGGCACACATCTTCTAATAATTAGATTCTTACATTGTTTATACAAATATGGTTCATCCCAAAAATACGTTTTAGCATCGTGAATGAATTTTTTTTTGTTGTTGAGTTAGCATGGGTGGTAAAATATCACTTACAATATAATTAACTATATCTGCATACCAAGGTATTCTCCACTCATTTATATTATAAAGTTGTTTGTCAGGGAAACTATCTGTAATTTCATTGTCAGTGTCAGATAATTCACAATATTCTAATATTGACAAATAATCTGCAATTTGATTGTCAGTTCCTTTTCTATTAATTACTTCAAAATCAAATTCTTGCATCGATATTATCCATCCGATTAATCTTGGTTTGGTATCCTTCTTTTGCATTAAATATTTAATAAGCAGAGTGATCAGTATGCACAATACATTTAGTTCCAGTTAAATAAGATCTAAATTTATCAAAAGCATATACAATTGCTAATAATTCTTTTTCCGTAATTGTATAGTTAATTTCAGCATTATTAAGAGTTTTACTACCATAGTATATAACTTTAAAAACTTTATCATATCTTTGTCCAAGAACAAATCTTATAGCATAATCACTAGTATCACACATAAGTTCAAATGGTTTCTCCCAATCAGGTGAAACTATTATAGGTGTTGTGATTAATTTATCTTTTAATAATTCAAAAGCATTTAAGCATTCTGTAGTGAATTCAAATTTCTTGTCCTTTTCTAAAAGTTGGCATAGAGGTTTGGTAATTTTTGAAAAATCTTTTATGTAGCGTCTGTAAAATCTAGCGTGTCCAAGAAAACTTCTTACCCGCTCTCACTGTAGTAGAAGAGGTAATTTAGCTATAACTTAAATTTTTGCAGGGTCTACTTCCATGCCATTTTTCGAAATTTTATGCCCTAATACAATTCCTCCTGCAACCATAAATTGACATTTCTTCCAATTTAGAACTAAATTAGTTTTTTTGCATAACTCCAAGACTTTTTCAAGATGATCCAAGCATGCGTCAAATGATGTTCCAAACACAGAGAAATCATCCATAAATACTTCTATTCCATCATCAATTAATTTACTAAATATAGACATCATACATCTCTGAAAAATTGCAGGTGCATTACATAGTCCAAAAGGCATCCTTCAAAAATCAAATGTTCCATAAGGACTGGTGAATGTAGTTTTCTCTTGATCCTCAGGAGTAATAGTAATTTGATGGTAGATAGTATATCCATCTTAAAAACAAAAGTATTTGTGCCCAGCTAGTTTGTCTAACATCTGGTCTAGGAATGGTAAAGGGAAGTGATCATTCCTGGTGGCTACATTTAATTTTCTATAATCAATACACATACGCCATCCAGTAACTTGTCTGATAGGTACTAAATCATTATTTTCATTAGCTTCAACAGTCACTCCTCCTTTCTTAGGGACACAATGAATTGGGCTTACCCAAGCACTGTCCGAAATAGGATATATAATACCATTGTCTAACAATTTTAATATTTCTTTCTTGACTACATATTTCATCATTGGGTTTAATCTCCTTTGGGGATCAACTCTTAGTTTACGTTCATTATCTAAAATAATTCTGTGCATACAGATTGAAGGACTAATTCCTTTAATTTTTGCTAAAGTCCAACCAAAAACTTTCTTATACTTTTTTAATGTGTCCAAAAGTTTTTGCTCTTGTAATTCTATTAATTCTGCCGATATAATAACCGGTAAAGTTAAAGAATTTCCCAAAAATACATACTTCAAATGAGTAGGTAAAACTTTTAACTCAAATTCTGGAGGTTTTATAATCGACGGAACTATATTCTTTTCAGCATTTTCTGTAATATCTAATATCTCAAATCTTTCTTGTATATAATATAATTCTTCATTTTCTGTTTCTTCAAATATTTCTGTATTTTCTGTTTCTTGTTTATCTTCAAAGTATTTTTTAAAATGTTTATTTCGCAGATATTCAAGAATTTCCATTCGAAAACATTCATCATATTTTTCAATAGCAGGATATTTCATTGATTTTGCAATGTTAAAAGTTACTTCTTGATCATTTACTCTCATAGTTAATTCTCCTTTTTGCACATCAATCATAGCTCTTCTCGTAGCTAAGAAGGGTTTTCCTAAAATTATGGGTATTTCTTTATCTTCCTTCATATCTAAAACAATAAAATCTACAGGAAAGATAAATTTGTCCACTTTTACTAACACATCTTCAATAACTCATTTAGGATATGTCACCGAACGATCAGCTAACTGAAGAGTTACTGAAGTAGATGTGACTTCTCCCAATCCTAATCTTTTAAAAATTGATAGAGGCATAAGATTGATGCAGGCTCCCAAGTCACATAAAGCTTTTTCATAAATTTTTCTCCAATAGCATAAGGTATAGTGAAACTACCAGGATCTTTTAATTTCTCAGGAAGCTTTTTCTGAATAATTGCACTACACTCTTCGCTAAGTACAACAGTTTCATTGTCTGTGAACTTTCTCTTCTTGTTTAAAATATCTTTCATAAACTTCACATAATTGGGCATTTGTTCTAATACTTCTACAAAGGGAATATTCACCGTTAATTTCTTCAGGATTTCAAGGAATTTAGAAAATTGCTTATCCTTTTTATGTTGCTTTAATCGCTGAGGAAATGGTGGTAGTGGTTTTTCTACAGAAATTTTCATAGGTATTAGTGGGTATTCTAAATCTTAATCTTGCAGATCCTTTTCTTTTTCAGTTTCCACTTTTTCTTTTTCACTTTTTGTTTTTTGTATTCTTGTTTCTAACTCTTTTCTACTTCGTAATTGTATTGCTTTGATTTGTTCTTTTTCTTGGTCTTTAGGATTAATTTCCACATTACTAGGAAAAGTTCCAAGACTTCTATTATTAAGTGCAGTAGCGATATCCCAAGTTGAGTTTCAATATTATTAATAGCAGTTCCTTGATTTTGTAATTGGTTCCCTTGAATTTTTAGCTGATTTCCTTGATTCTGCAAATGTTGGCCCATATTTAATATTAATTCTTCCATAGATATCTTCTTTTCCTTAAATTGAGAATTATTATTAAATCCAGGTGGATAAGAAGGTTTATAATTAGGATTTCTTTAGTTAGATGAATTTCCTAATGGGTTTACTGAGTTGTTCATCCATTGTTGATTAGCAGAATTGTTATTCCAATTAAAATTTGGATGATTTTCCAACCAGGGTTGTAATAATTTGCATAAGGATTATTGGGTCTATTATTGAAAGCATTTAAAGTTTCATAAGAAGGTTGAGCATCCACAAATTGTCCAAATGAATTTTCTTCTATTATAGTAGGAGAATAATTCATTCTAAAATGATCTAATTTCTTAGATATAGCAGCAATCTAAGAAGCTAACATAGATATTGCATCAGAGTCATGGATACTGGCTATTTTTTAGGATTTAGCCTTTCAAAAGGCCATTGAAAATTTTTGGTAGCCATTTCTTCAATTAATGAATAAGCCTCATCAAATGGTTTTGACATTAATGAACCACCAATGACAGCATCAATGATAAATCTAAGAGATCCTACTAATCCATTATAAAAGTTTGAATGATTAACCAATCTGGTAACGCATGATGTGGGCATTTCCTAAGAAGATCTTTAAATCTCTCCCAAGCTTCATATATTGATTCTCCATCAAACTGACTAAAAGAGGTTATATCATTTCTAAGCTTTGCAGTTTTTGAAGGAGGAAAGTATTTAGATAGAAATTTTTGTGATAATTCTCCCCAAGTTCTAATAGATCCAGGTGCTAACAAATTTAACCACATCTTAGCCTTATCCCTTAAAGAAAAAGGAAAAAGCCTAAGTCTAACAAAGATCATTAGATACTCCGTCATATTTAAAAGTAGCACAAAGTTCAAAAAAACTAGTGAGATGTAAATTAGGATCTTCGTTTGGTGAACCACTAAATTGATTATTCTGTACCATTTGGATGATTACAGGTTTAAGCTCAAATGAATTAGCCGCTACATCAGGATTTTGGATAGTTAAGTGAATTTCATCTAATGTTGGGTTTGCGTAATCTCTTAAAGATCTCGGTTGATTTGTATTTTCAATTGCTGGATTATTTTCCATTTGATTTAAATTTATAATTTCTTTTTTCTGTTTTCTAATTTTTTAATAGTGAGTTCTAATTCCGAATCGTAAGGTATTAAATTTTCGGTTCCAAATTTGCGCATACACAACTTAAGTAATTTTAAAATAGTCTGTTACTCTCATAATTATCTTAATAATTATTTTATTAATTACCTTAATAATTACTTTACTTCCCCGGCAACGGCGCCAAAAACTTGACACAGGGGCAGGAGGCTACTGTTTAACTAAATAAGTGTTTAACCAGTGTAAAAATAATTTTCAATAATAGCAAAGTTACCCTTTTATCAACGCTTATATACTTATCGTTCAAATAATACAGGGCTCTAATAGAGTCCTAGATATTGATCCCACAAAGAAGTTAGAGATTATGAACTAATTGTAGCAGTTGCAATTACTATCTAGTATACGAAAATGAAGAACACTTACTCTAAACTCTACTACTAATTTTTGAATGGAAGATTGCAATTTAGAAAAGTATCTCTCTCCTTGTTCAGATAATTAAGTGAATGGATAATTAAACTAGTTAGAAATATATTGTGCCAAATAGGAGCATTCCTATTCTTTACTCTTTGGTCCAGGCATAAAGAATATTGACTAATCCTATGCTTGGTTACTGAATCTGCGGCTAGGCTGGGAGGATACCAGCTCTCACTTCGGAGCTCCCACGTTCCCCTCGCCTGAGGGCTAATATCTACACTTCAACACCCAAACGATAGGACCGAAATGAAGATTTTAGCCTATCACTCTAAAATATCCAATTCTACACCCGATAAATAATATTTCCCTATTTATTTGCACCCTCCTTTCAAGGTCTTTATTTTCCCTGAATATTAGATGTAATCTTTACTTTAGTTGTAAAATCAACATATTTTAACAGTTCAGTTGGCCAAATTGAAAGTAAATTAAGATTTTAAGTAAAAGATTATCACAATTTTTATTTAATATTTTATGCACAACTAATTCAATTTTCCATTTCACAAAATCTCAAAAACAAGGAGAAAGACAGAGAAAATTACTCAGAATGCATAGGAAGAATAACACAAAACTTGGATTTCATATAAAATTAAAGTTATAAAACAATAGACAAAACTTATCTTGAATCTTCTCCCCAAGCAGACTCCTTTAAGTTCCTCT
The DNA here is from genome assembly GCA_022702705.1 of Papilionanthe hookeriana x Papilionanthe teres. Lineage (NCBI taxonomy): Eukaryota > Viridiplantae > Streptophyta > Magnoliopsida > Asparagales > Orchidaceae > Papilionanthe > Papilionanthe hookeriana x Papilionanthe teres. Next base: position 45,394,047 of record CM040425.1, read on the forward strand.
GACTTTTCCTTCTTGTACAACACACTCAATTAAACTCACTAATATACTCTCTAGATCACACTTACTCACTAAATACACTAATAAGACACTCAAAAGACACACACACCACACCTTAATTCGACCTAATATCGTCTCTATTTAAAGAGGGAGAAAGGTTGTGTAAGCACCTCTTCAAAAAGCGTCCAGATTCATTGAACATTGCTTGAACCGATCTTCTCACCGTCGGTGGACTCATTGGCGCCGTCGGCGGGCTTCTAGAACATAGGTCAATTGCTCAGGCTCGCTGTCGGCGGGCTCGATCTCACCGTCGGTGGGCTCCTTTATAATATTTTTAAATGCTCTCGGGAAAAACACGCCGTCGGCGGCCTATTCCTCGCCGTCGGCGGGAGAGTTCAATTTTTATCTTTTTTTAGTCCTTTTTGTTCCAGATTCGCTCTTTTTCCCATCTTTTTGCTCCATTACCTATATATCTTCATACCTGCAATAAAACATAGAAAATACTTTTCTTTAAAGTGTAATTTCATATAAAATTGGTATGAATTTCTCAATACATTTTTCTTTGGTCAGCAAGCTCTGCCCTAAATCGCGGTATATCAGCCGGCCAATTCAAATTCAACTTCCACTTCAATTTACCCTTCTCTACAATTTTTTCCATATAATTACTGTTGACCTCATTTTGATGAGGTCTTCTCTTCTTCTTTTTAGTACTTAGGATCTAGCTTTAGGCTTTTCCTTTGACTATCTTAGAGGACTAGAATTGGGATCCACCATCTAGAATTTCAAACCACTTCTTAACTCCCTGCAAACTCCACAAACTTGACTATAGACCCCTAATCACCTAGAGGGTTGAAATCAAATGTGGAAGTTTAAAGGATGAGTTCCTATAGGACTCTTTGGCCTTAGGACTGCCCTGGGTGGCCTGGTCTGGTGAAGGGCTGATTTACACACACACTACACTCATACACTACACTTTCACACACCTCCCAAAACCACACCCACACCTAACTTGACCTCCTGACTCATGTAGGTGATTCACATGGATGGTCCTTAACCCCTAAGCCCTTGGCTAAGAGGGTTAGGAACAACATAATGAATGCCTCAAATGAGTCCCTTCATGGTTCATGTGGGCTTGATGTGGCTTCATGGTTCAACCAAAATGATTTCATTCCACTTATATTCACCCAATCTTCAATTTTCCAAATTTTTAATTTTTGACCCCCGGGACCCTACACCCCGCCTAACCTACCCAAAGCCCTTGAAATTACCCAAATTTTTCAAAATCACCTAAAGTACCCAAGATTCCCCAAAATCAATCCCAAACATTTCCACATCACTTAAATTGATCATCCATACCCAAAAATACCAAAAATTCCAAAAATACCTCCCAATACCCTCCAAATACCCAAAATACCCCTCTTGACCCAAAATCCAAAAATTCAAAAAATTCCCAGCAAATTCCAGAAAATCCAAAATATTCCCAATTTCATTTTGTTTAACTACACCATGGGCCAATTTTGTCAATTTATCCCACTTTTGTCAAAACCCCCAATTTGGCCCATTTTAACCCTAAATGAACCCAATGTCAAACCAAACCTACCCAATTGACCCAAATTGTGGTCCAATTCAGTTCTAAACTTCAATTCAACATTCCCAACACCAATATAGATCAAATCCAAGTCCAATTTGATTGACATTTTGATCCAATTTCACTTTTGGCCTTAAAGCCCAATTTGGACCCATGACCCAAACCTAACCCAAACTCACCCAATTCAACTCCAATTAACCCCAAATCTTTTCTAAATCATCCTTAGCATCCCCACAAGCAAAACACTAACATGATTTGCCCAAAATTTAGACCCAAACCCCACTCAAATTCAACCCAAAGCTAAAAGGCCCAATTTTGACCTAAACCCAAACCTAACCCAAATGAGCCCAAACCCCAAAATCAAAGCCCAACCAAAGTCAAAACCTCTTTGAAATACTCCCATAAACATTTCTCAACATTAATTTTACAACAATTTCAACCCTAGCCCAACATTGGCCCAAGTTAGCCCACTTTGACCTAGATTGGCCCATTCACCTAAAGAGCCCAAATTCAACCCAAATCACCCCCAATTTGCTTCAAGTCACTCATGACACATCTATGAGCTAAACCCAACAATTATTTGGCCCAAGCCTTTACCAAAATTTCATCCCAAAATCCATTTTAAAATTCAAAAGCCCACTTTCCTAAACCATCTTAAAAGCCCATCTAAAACCATTTCAAAAAGCCCAAAATCCACCCTAAAGCCCACATGACATCTCCATTTGCCATCCACTTAATTAAAGCCATTACCTAAGTCCTAAATTCATCATCAAATAATTCCAAATCAAGCCTCATGCCAAATCACCCCTAAATACCAAAATTTTTCTTACATCCATTTCCACGAAATTGACTCCACTTTTCCCAAGCCAAAGGTGAGCCATGCAAGCCATGGACAAGCCACATGAAGCCATGGAAGGCTTGACATGTGATCAAGCCACTAATGGCTAAAGGAGGAGCCTCTTTTAAGCCCCCTTAAAAAGGTTTTAACCCTTTTAATGCTTCACCTTAATCCATGTTTAATCAAAATATTCATGGATGGTGACTTCTCCACCCTTTCCTAGCTGATCCATCTGATCTTCCCTCAGCCAAATCAGCCATGGGGAGGTGAACCAAGCCCAAAAGGTGGGTTGACCCATTTGGACCCAAAATGAGCTCATCCCCCATTCCATTTCAATTCAACTCCTTTACACATGTCCATGGCCAATCGATCGCACAAACCTCCAGCCTCGACCTCCACGACCTCGAGGGTGACTCCGACCACCGGCCGGCCGACCACCACAGCCGCCGGAAACCACCGGGCCGAGAGCTCACATGTGAGCCAACTTTGGAATTCTCCCTTGCTTAGCCGCCCCATCCCCGAGTGGCCATTGTAGCTGTTCTTCTCTTGCAAGAGCAGCTCGATCCGAAGCCCTAACTCTCCCCGGGAGGCCCTCCACCCTCTCCTATTTAAACACCACCCCTCTCGGCCATGAGAGGTGCTGAAACAAACCTTAAGGAAACTCCGCCAAAATTGTTCCGGACTCCTCCCCATACACAGAGCACTTGATCCCCACCGAGATCCCCCTGCCATTTCTTCTCTGCGAGCTCGATTTCGCAGTTGAAATCTAAGCCCAAAACCAGGACACTTCTCCACAATGAGCCAATCCCCAAATCGATTGGTTCTACACCTTCACCGGACCGAGGGAAGGTGTCCACCGACAAAAGCCCCATCTCCAGGGCCACCCGGTTGCTCCAGGCCTCCAAGCTTTGTGATCGGGCTTGGTCGAAATCACACCTAGACAATTCACCAGACCAGGAGACTTCATCTGGAGCTTGTTGGGATCCAATCGAAGGTGCAACAACCCTCAGATCGAAGCCACACTTCTCTGAGCAAAGGTATGAGCTAATTCTTCATCCCGAGCTTCTGGAGATTCTCCATTTCAAATGCTTTAATTTCAATGCATGATCACCGTATAGATGTGTTCGTCTCTTCAAGACGAATCCATAGAAGCATAAGAACATGAAAATCCATTGAGTATCGAGTGAGATATTAGGGATTTAGTGTGGACGGCTCTCGGGTGAGGACACTTGGGGACAATGAACGGATGTCGTCCATTCAATACACGCGCGGACGGACGGCTCAGATGGCGTCGGACCAGGAGATGGTACGAGAACCGCGGGGCCCGGGCTGCTGACTCAGATGGCGGCGTCGAATAGGAGCGCGACGCGTGTGCGTTCGGAGATGCCGAGGATGACGCGGCGCCGCGTGGATAAATAGAAAATTAGGGGTATTTTCTATTTATTTAATTCCCTAAACTTCAAAAATTCATAACTTTGTGTAGGAAAGTCATAAAAATAAAATAAAAATACCCTCTTGCTCGAGTGAACGAGAGGAGAATAATGTGGAAAAGAAATTATTTAATTTCATCAAGTATTTTATTTTTAATAATTTATTTACCCTCTGTATATTTTTAATTCTCCATGCATGTATACAATTCACCATGGCATGAGACCATAGGGCTTTGAAGCCTCCGAATTTAGGAACATTCCTCGAATTTTCCAAAGTCGAGGCCATCCCTATGAAAAGTTATTGATTTTTCAAATTCATGTTACTGTTTTGAGTATTTTAATTCCAATAAATAGCATGTTGTGAAATAAATTCTAGGAAAATTTGGTGATGTTCCTTATGACCAGAGGACCCTATGAAAAATATATTTTGAGTTAACTCACTTGGAATAACCCTCATTGGCTTAAACACCCAAAATGGATCTCTAATTAATTAGAGCTAACCATACATCAAATTGACTTGAAATCAATTCTCCACTGACCATTAGGATCAGAGGAACCCACCATAAAAATTTGAGGTCAATTGGACTTGATTAGCCCTACTAAATGGGTTGATTAAGCCATTTAGTCAATTTAAACTTTAAAAATTCATAACTTTCAAAATACTTTTTAAAAATTCACCAAATTGGTTTTGGAGCCTCTCTAATATTAGGGGAATTTAAGAAAATTAAAATTTCAATTTTCTAAAAAAGTTAATTTTTTGTATTATTTTAATATTTTAATAATTAAAAAATAATAAAAATCACAAAAATAATAAAATTCACCAAAATGTCACATTTTAAATTTTAATCATTTAGGAACAAACCCCATATTTTTCTTAGGTCTATTTAGTGAGATATTAAATTTTAAAGCTCTAGGGTAATTTTAAAATTAAAAAAATGTATTTTCTAGCATTTTCACTAAAATAATTATAATAAATCATAGAAAAATCAGAAAATTGTAAAATTTGATTCTCTAATTTCCTTGATATCAGAGAGATTTTTGAAAAATATAAAATTCATTTTTCAACATTTATTTTATTTTTAAATTAATTAACACTACAAAACTTAAAATAATTATAATAAAAATAATATAATTCAAAAAAAAATCACCAAAATTGGTCCAAGTGGTCCTCTGGTCATTAGGAATGTCCCCTAATTTTCTTAAGGACAGAAACTTTCCCTTGGTCATGTTATTAAATTTTCCTTGGAAATCTCTATTTTCTACCAAAAATAATTATATATATAAATTAAATACAGAAAAATCACATTTTCTCCTCTCATGTCTTTATTGACATATGAGTGAAGTCACATAAAAATTTCAAGTTCATTTGAGTTCAATTTAGTGAGTTATGAAATTATTAAGCTTAAAGGGTAAAGTGGTAATTAAAATTTTTAATCCTTAATTAAAACTTTAGGTTTAATAAAAAAATTAACAAGTAAAATATTTGATCCTAATATGATTTGGATGATTAAAATTTAAATAATTAAAGGGTAGAAACCCATTAAGCGAGCTTTAAAATGATTAAACCTTAATTAAATAATTGATTAAATTTGGAAGAATAATAAAATTGGAATTATTAAAATAGGGATATTATTAGGAAGAGATTTATTCTTTAATTTAAAAATCCCTAAATTAATTATCTCATTAATATTCAATTCTTAATTAAAATGATAACTCAAATTCAAAACATTAAAAGACTTAATCATTAAACTAAAATTAAATTATTAAACTCTTTTAAAAAATTTCAATTACAATTAAAAAAAATTAAATTAAATTAAAAATTAAATTAAATTAAGTAAATTAAATTGGATTAAATTAAATTAAATTAAATTAAAATTAAAAGTTGAATTAAATTAAATTAAATTAAATTAAATTAAATTAAATAAACAAATTAAATTAAATTAAATTAATTAAATTAAATTAAATTAAATTAATTAAAATTAAATTAAATTAAGTTAAACCAAATTAAAAATTAAATTAAATGAATTAAAATTAAATTAAATTAAATTAAATTAAATTAAATCAAATTAAATTAAAATTAAATCAAATCAAATTAATTTAAGTGTAACATCAAATCAAACTAAATTGAATTAAATTGAATTAAATTAAATTAAAACTCAATTAAATTAAATTAAATTAAATTAAGTTGAATTAAATATAACATCACCAAAGACATAAAGAATTCAAAATAAATCTAAAATAACTTGAACACTATTCCAAATTTAAACCCATTAATGGAAATTAAACTAAATCACAAACCATTCGAATACCAATTTACCCTCAAAAGCTTTAGTTATCATAACTCCTAAACAGTAATATTAAATGAAATGTTACTTCACCTATAGGATATTCAAATGTCCTAGTTCACTCGAGCAAGATAACAAAACTCGATATTCTTGGACGATTAATTCATTTGTGTAATTGAATCCATTCGGACTTAAAACAATTCTAGCAATATTGAAAAGATGTTTAAGATTCTTCTTAAACACTTTCTCAATATGATAGGATGTTTATAAGAACAATTGAATTTAATTGCTCTTTGATGAAGAAAATTATCTTCAAACCAAAACCCAAGGAACCTAGACGTCATAGGAAATGACTAGCTATAGGATTAGGAATTTGGTAGAAAACCATAACCCTTCCCTTAGCTTTACCTAGGAACTTGCTTAAATATTCTAATTGTGTTTTAAGTGCAGCTTGGGATGACGGGAAGACCCTCTAGGTACGCTTTTATTTTATTGCAATTTACTTTCGCAATTTACATTATCGTAATTTCATTAATCGCATCGCACTTACTTTTCTTGCATGATAAACAACTCGTTGCATGAAAACCCACACCTTTAGGATAGTCCCTAAAACCGAAACCAAAACTAAGTTAAAAGTCATCTGCAAGATAAAATTCACCGCCACAACATTTCAAAATATAAAACAACTCAAAATTTAATCACAAACAGAACACAAAACTACAATTACAATTAAATTAAAACGTCCCGTTGGATGATCGGGAATACCTCGGATGATGTAACCTACGTGTTGCTAACGGGATTTCCCACGGTCTAAATGAAAGTGTGGAACTCATCTAGTCGAGTTTAGCAAATTCATCCGGACTAAGTGAATCCAATAAAAATAACGATGCCGAAGGATGGAACCGTGGGATCTTAACCAGTGTTGTTATAATCAACTTTAAGATTTGTTTTAAATAAAACATAAAAAATACTTGGAAATTAAGATTTTCTCTAAACCAAAACATTTTTCTCATCCCCCGATTTATGACTTCTAAAATCGAACCTCCGCAACAACAAGGAGCTCGGAGCATGGTGGGCAAGCACGGCCATCGTCATCAGCAGAAACCCGAGTCTACTTCAAAGAAACTTTCCTAGAATTAAATAACAAAGCCATAGGACTTCGAGGTAGTTCGCCTAGTGCAATATAAATCCTCAACTCTTCGTTAGGCACTTGGATTGCAAATTAAGCCCTAACCTGGCCTTAGGATTCCGAGGTAGTCGTCCGTACGACAATAAACCCTCACATCTTCGAGGCTATTTGTTTGATTTTATCATACAAATATAAGCCCTAATTAATTAAAATCGACAAGATCAAAACATTTAAATAAATTTTAGGACTTTCCTAAACTCAAGCCAAACAATAGGATAGTCGGGAAATTACCGAAGTTCGCTTCGAATCCGTGATTTCTCCTACTTTTCTTCCTTTGATTCCCAAAACAAAATGTTCCAAATTCGATCCATTCCCTATCGAAATTCCAAAATTCAATCCCTCGAAAACTTAAACTTCAAATCCTCGAGAGCGAATTATTGATTATTATCGAGAGTTTTCTTAGGTGATTCCCATCACTTAAGATGTAATTAACTATAGGGGCTTGCCCTTATAGGGAATTTTAAAAGAACCTGTGTAATATAAACCCCGTTTAATGCTTTCATATTAAGCAGTGGAATTTGTCTGGCTTATAAAATTGGTTCGCGGACCAAACGGATGTCACAAATCTTCTAGTTTATTTAATCGAGCCCCACCGTCAAGCGTTGTGTCTATCCTTAGGGATAGATACACGGTTTGTGGTGCGGTGCTCGTTTATATAAACTATTTGGGATGTGAGATCGGTTTAATCTCATATCTTAAAACCTTCAAATTTAAAATTATTTTCAAAGACAAATACTACTTTTCAAAATTATTTATTTAAATTAAATTAAAATTCGCCGACAACTTCTGTTAGGCGACCCCCTTTTTAAAATAAAACACACAACCTAAAAATATGCCGACAACTTCTGGCGACTCCGCTGGGGAGAATTCCTCTCTCCCGAGAAAGAAAGTCTCGCCAGGAGACTTGAATCTGAAGAAAGTGCTACTGCGATAAAGGGGACTCGTGAAAAGGGGACCCTACAGAACTATCGCATGACAACCGCGAGGACACACGTAAAGCCCCGCTAGAAGATGCCATGGAAAAGTTGAGAACCGATATCCGACGATTAGCAAAAGAAAGAGAATAAAAGTTCGGAGACGAGATTGATTCATCGAATTCATGGACGACGAATATGCGAAATCAACATGGTCGAAACACAAGCTTCATCGCCTTCGCAAGGTGCTCCTACAGCCGCAGAAAGAGAGGAGCCAGAACTAATGAGAAGGCAGCTTCAGGAGAAAGACGACACGATCGCTTAAATGGCGAAAAGGAAGGAAGAGATGGCTGTAGCTCTGGCCACTCTCCAGAGTCAAGTGCAACCACAAAGAGAGACACCCCCAGAGGTCATTCACATTGTAGACGGAGGAAAGGAGATTACATCCTTCAACGGGGATGATCAGCTGAAAAGGATACAACACAAAGTATGATCCCCGAAAAGGATATCAAGAGCTTGGTGGAACAAAGAAAGTGAGAAGCCTTAGCACAATCAAAGAGTGGGACATCCATTCGGACGGGTAGACCTTACCCGAAGAATTCGATGCCGTCTAGTACCCAAAAGGCTTCGTACCACCTCTCGTTCAAGACCTTCGATGGAACCGGGAACCCCCGACAAGCATGTTGCACACTTTCGTGCCGCTTGTTGGAATGCCGGCGAGAGCGATGCATTACTCTTCCGACGGCTCGTCGCCAGCTCGTCGGAATCGCCTTCGACCGGTATGCGGAATTACCAAATGGTTCTGTGAAGACGTTCTCGTAACTAGAGAACCTCTTCATCAAGCGATTCGCCGGAGCTCGACACCACATCACTATAGGTGATTTAGTGGTAGAGAAACAAAGGCCGAACGAAACTTTGGTGGATTACATACTTCGATGGAGGAACTTAAGCATGAAGTGTGAACCACAACTACAAGAACAACATGCGATCGGCATCTTACTTAAAAGCATTCACGGCCCGATAAGCACTTCTCCTCAAAGGATTCACTATTAAGACTTTCGAGAAGTTGTTAAGCAAGGCCGGAAGCTTGCAAGAAGAGGCGAAGCAATTAAGTTTCGCCGACAAGACGGACAAGCAAAAGCCCGCGAAGACTTTTGAAAAGAAATTCGGGATCGTTGCAGCAGCTTGACAAAGGCAAGCAACCGATGCAAATATCACCGTAACGGCCGCAAAGAACCACAACAGATTACCAAGCAACCCCGGCCCAGCTATCACGTCATCTCCACAGTATGAACAACCGCCTCGTCCGCAACGTACATTAAGGGAGCTTCCGAGCGTAGAATATCCGTTCAAGAATGAAGCAAGTGCCGAAAATGTTCCGTAGTCCGATGAAGACTCCGCATTTCCAACTGCCGCAGCCTAAAAGACCGGAGGAAGTCAACAAGAAAGGTGATCCCAACTTTTGCTCCTACCACCGGATGCTCGGGCACAAGATAGTAAGATTGCATTACCTTCAAAAGTCGGCTCAATGACAACCTTCGGAAAGGGAATATAACGATCCCGAAGGAGTACATGAAGGAACCCCGTAAAGGAGGTTCCGTCAATGTTGTCTCAACCGATCTCATTGTTCCGATAGATCCCTATGCAACCGACGATGGATGGACTACCGCTCGACGAGGTCTTCAAAAAGATTTTAGACAAAGATCCAAACCGCCTCGTGCGAGCTTCAATTCGTAGTTCGAGACCCGTTAAGCCGGTACTATCACTTGCGATAGAAGAACCACCTCAACAGGAGGCGATCGAAGAGAAGAAGAAAATCGATGAAGAAGAGAGGACCGAGACTCCTAAGGCTAGTACTAGGGGCCGCTTATCCTAGGATAGTTTTTTCGATTCGGGGAAAATCCCTCGAACCTCCGACTCGTATGATTATCCGCTCACTTCGGTGGGATCATATAATGATAAGGGTGATGGCGTTGGCTACGTTTTGATCGTTTCTAACGATTACGTAACTAGCGACAATCCGGACATCGATTTCGATACCAACGACAATTCTCAAATAATACACAATCTCGACGATCAAAATAACGAAGAAGGCATCCATCAAGGAGGCTACGAGAGTTCAACAAGCAACGAATCTATCTCGCGAGTTTCGAGGAGCTCCAATCACAATAGAAGTTGGAGCCTTCGCATTCTCGAAGTTAATCCGGAAGAGCCCGTCATTCCGATTCAGGAGGAGACACCGACAAGCTCAACACTAGATTCGAAGAAATTACGAAGTCAACTTAAGAAGTGGAAGAGTTCTACCTCCGAGAATGGGTCCAAAAGAAAAAGGAAAGGTGTGGTTGTTCAAGAAGAACCAACCCCGACGAAGAAATACCCATTCGGGAAGAAGCCGAGACACATGGAAATAAAGTGGACTACAACGTGCTAGCCCATCTTAGGAAACTACCGCCAAACCGAGCATCTACGACGCCCTCATCTTATCAAAGGAGATGAGAGAAGCTCCGATTAAGGCCTTACTTCGATCCGAAATTCGCTTAGCTCAAATGGCCGGAGATTCCTTAGATGAGGTTTGTTCGTTAAAGGAACGACCGAGGTGTTACCTTCACGGACAATGACCTACTACTGGGACAGCAGATCACAACCGACCGTTGTACATTTCAGCTTACAATCGGGAAGTTTACGCTCTCCGCAGTATTGGTGGATCCAGGAGCATCAATCAATATAATGAGTCTTCGAACACTAAGCATACTTGGAAATCGATGCTCGTGAGCTCGAGGCCGACAAAATGTTATTAAGAAGATTCAACCGTAAAGGAGAAAGAGCCCTCGGATCAATAACACTACTAATGAAGACCGGTGACTTAGCAAAGACAACCGCAAAATTTCACATAATCGATTCGAAACGTCGTTCAACGCTCTACTCGGGCCGACCATGGATACATGAAAACAGGATGGTACCATCATCTCTACATCAGTGCATCAAATACTACGATGGAGGGGAACAGTGCATCAAAGGTGACTTACAACCATTCTCCGTACATGAGATCGGAATCCATGAAGATGCAGCTTATTATGCACCTCCGAAGAAAACAATCTTCTCCAGAGATACTATAACAAATGAAGCAAAGAAAGTTCGGGACAACGAAGAACATGAAGTTCTAGTCCAACAGTCACTCACCACTCCCTTACGGCGAGATGGTGAAGGTTTCTCCACAACTCGCATCCGAGGTCGAGGCCGGGGACGAGGTCGTGGCAGAGACGTTAGGACATTTGGACAGAGGAAACCAGCCATCAATGTTGATTGGGACGACAGTTCTGAAGAAGAAAAAGAGATCAAACAAGAATCAACGACAATAAGTCGGAAGAAGCCGCAATTCAAAATCTCTCTCGAAGATGAGAAGAACGAGGAATACAAATCAATGTACGAGAAGATTAACCACTACGTACATACTATGACCCTAACCCCGATCCAGTCTAGCAAGAACGAGGGTATGGTGGTCAAAGAGGTACGTAGCGACGGTACAAAGCCAATCAAATTCTACCGTGGTGCTTCTTCCTCCAAAACTGAAAATAATGTACAATTCGAAGATGTCACTTCATCGAATTAATGGAATTACCTTTTGAGTGGTACTCTCCCTGTGTTCAAAATTTAATTCAACGTGGTTTCTTACCTCGACAATGGGCAAAAGGTCAATCACAACATTTTGAAAAATTATGGAATAATTCCGGTCGTCCACCCAATTCAAAGCATGGTCTCGGATTCGGCACAGTAGGATCAGTCGACGATACTGAATTTTGCTTGGTTGTCACTTGCGAGTCTAATGAAAACTGCATGGAAACTACAGACGAACTCGAAGATTTACAAATTGAAGATGCTCCACCGTAATTCGAAGAAGAAATTAAATCTACAATAGATGAGTTAACGGAAGTTAACTTAGGTACTAGCGAAGAACCTAGACCTACCTTTGTTAGCTCCTTACTCAATAAAGAAGACTCCGAAGAAATAATCAAGTTATTAATGGAATTTAAAGACTCGTTTTGCTTGGAGCTACGATGAGATGCCGTGGTTAGCTCCGGAGGTCGCAATCCATAAGCTAGGAGTGGATCCTACTTCGTCCCGCCGACAAGGTCCCGAAGAATGCATCTAGAAATCGAACAACAAGTCATAGCCGAAGTTAAAAAGCTAATAGACGCTAAATTTGTCCGTGAAGAACAATACCCGACTTGGTTAGCCAATGTGGTGCCAGCCAAAAAGAAGAATGGTCGATCGAACTTGTGTGGACTTCGTAGATTTAAACAAGGCATGTCCAAAGGATGAATTCCCTCTACCGATCCCGTAACTAATGATCGACTTTGCTTCAACACATGAAATATTTTCATTCATGGATGGATCTTCGTGGTACAACCGGATAAAAATTGCTCCGTAAGATGAAAAGCTTACGGCGTTCGGTGACGCCGATCGGAGTATTTTGCTACACAAGAATGCCATTCGGATCGAAGAACGCAGGAGCAACCTACCAGAGAGCAATGACAAGAATTTTTGATGATCTCATCCACAATCAAGTCGAATGCTACGTGGACGATGTGGTCATCAAAAGCAAAGTAAAGGAAAACCACCTGTATGATTTGAGAATTATTTTCAAACGATTAAGACAATTTAACCTTAAGATGAATCCCTTAAAATGCGCCTTCGGCGTCACCTCCGGAAATTCTTAGGATTCGTTGTCCGACATCGTGGAATTGAAATCGACCCGGAAAAGATTAAAGCTATCTTAGAAATGCCGCCTCCCAAAACCTTAAAACAACTACGATCCTTTCAAGGGAAGCCGGCATATCTTCGACACTTTATCTCAAACTTGTCGTGTAGGTGTCACCTTTCTCGGCACTAGTTAAAAAGGACGCCAAATTTATTTGGGAAGAGAGATGCCGAAGGCCTTCGAGGACATTAAGCAATATTTAATGACACCTCCTATTTTAGCAGCCCGGCCTCGGTGTAGACCGTCGATACTTTACACCGCGGCTTTAGACGAGTCTCTCGAGCCCTATTAGCCTGTAGTCAATGATGAGGGTAAAGAGAATGCTCTTTACTATTTAAGCCGGTGTTTACTTCCGACGGAAATAAGGTATCCCGCAATTGAAAAGCATTGTTTGGCCCCGATCTTCGCCGCTCAAAAGCTCGAGCACCGCATGCTTTCTCATAAGGTCAACCCGATCTCGAAATTTAATCCATCGCAATACTCGATGACTCGTCCGACACTTTCCGGCAGACTTGCCGCATGGTCAATGATATTATCGCAATTCGATATAACTTTCGTGCCTCCGCGTGCCGTAAAGGGACAAGTCTTAGCAGACTTTCTCGCAAAGACACCCTTTGCGGCAGAATCTCCCTCAATGACGATTTTCCGGATGAACAAATAATGAATCTAGAAGACCCCGATGATCGATGTTGGGAATTATATTTCGACGGAGCATCTTCAAGACACAAAGACGAAGAATCGCAAGTGATAGTGCCCCGTAAGGCAGGAATCGAAGCTAATCTTTATAACACCGGAGCGGGGGATGTTAAGATACTCCTACCACTCGACGTAACCGTGTACAAACAATGAAGCGAATACGAAGCCCTCATAACGGGACCGGAATTAACTATTCAAATGGGGATAACGGACATCAACATCTACGGGGATTCGTAGCTAATCATTCAACAGATCGTCGGACAAGATGTAATTTTAAAGCCAAGACTCGAGTAATACTTCCAAGATGTCATACACATTGTTGGAACAGATTCCAAATGTGACAATCTACAAAATTCCCCGAAAAGAAAATGCTTTAAGCAGATGCTTTAGCCCGTCTCGCAAAAGAATTTGCTTGTTTGCAAGATGAATCAGTAGAAGTGTCGGTTCACGGACGTCGGTCCTATCACAACTCGACATGTACACAATACACAAATCGAAAAGAAAAAGAATCAGCTAGAAGAAGGATGTGAAAACACGAAGATCAGGCGACGACCATTAATAGACTACCTGCAAACAGGAAAACTACCAGACGATAGGTCACTAGCCCATCAAATCAAGAAAAGAACTCTGTCCTACGCATTAATAAACAACACGTTATACATAAGGTCTTTCGATCAAATGTGGCTAAGATTCCTAAGCGGGTCTGAGGCCCGTGAAATTGTTAAAGAGGTGCATTCACGACTCTAAGGCGCTCACCAGTCGGGTCCGAAGATGAAAATGAAAATTAAAAGACTAGGGTACTACTGGCCCTCGATGATGACCGACTGCATGAAAATCGCCAAGAGCTGTCACCAACGCCAAGTGCACGGAGTGGTTCTACATCAACCTCCAAATGTGTTACATCCGACAATTGCGTCATGGCCATTTGAATGTTGGGGCACGGATATAGTGGGTCCAATAGAACCACCATCTTCAAAAGGACATCGCTTCATTCTTGCGGCTACAGATTACTTTTCCAAGTGGGCGAGGCAGCTCCACTTAGAGAAGTGAAAGCACACCACGTGCTACGGTTTTTCAAGAACTAAGTTGTCTACCGTTTCGGAGTGCCACGCAGGATTATCTCGTATAACGGGCCGGCATTCGAAGCACACAAATCAACAATTTTGTCGAGAGACACGGAATCGACTGGCGGTATTCAACAATTTACTACCTAAGAGCAAACGGCCTGGCTGAGGCTTTTAATAAAACTCTCATTCAAATCTTAAAGAAAACCCTGGACGATAATAAGAGAAATTGGCACGAGAAGTTGTTAGAAGCCTTGTGGGCCTACCGGACAACCTTCAGAACTCCTACTCAAGCTACACCTTACGCTCCGGTGTATGGGTCCGAGGCGATTGTTACCTTTAGAGGTTCAGCTTCCTTCACTCGTAATCGCAGCTTGCAAATAAGATCACGACAGAAGAGAATGCCAAACTACGACTAGAAGAATTAGAAAGTCTGGAAGGGAAAAGACTTGCAGCGCAACAGAACTTAGAATTATACCAAGCTAAGATGGTTCAAGCCCATGACAGACTGGTCCGCCCAAGAACCTTCAAAGTTGGTGACTTAGTTCTCGCTCTCAAGAGACCTATTCTTGCACACCGCAAGATAAGTAGGAAAATTCGAACCCACTCTGGGAAGGGTCGTTCGTAGTCAAGCAAGATACTCGGGAGGCTCCTACCAGCTAGTGAATCGCCGTGGAGAACGACATATGCTTCCGATCAACGGATGATACTTGAAAAAGTATTACGCTACCTGATGTTTCGAAGGAATGGATCTTTCATCCCTAGAAGCACGGGTGAAGTAATTACTTATGACTGGGTCCGAACCCAAAAGTAATAAAAAAATGTGCTAAAATAAATAAAATCATGATAATAAATTTTTCCTTGTTTTCTCTTCCATATCAAGATCTTTTTCCTGATCTTTTCCCACTTCATTCCTGTTAAATTTAAAAATACAAAAAGTAATAAAAAAAATTTTCTTTAATAAACATTTTCTTAATGTTCTTGTTCTTAAGACAGACCTCCCGATCCTTCTCCTTGTCTTTTCGCAGGAAATGTCGAACGGGCGGTTGGTCTTGAACTTTAGAAATGGCGTAAGCCTTGCACTCGATGAAAAGATGGTGAAAGATGGAGCGATAATCGAGATTAACTCGGACTTCTCACCAGCAGGCCTGCAGTACGAGGAAAATGATTGGGTCCCAGTTGACCTAGAGGAACTACCCGGGCAGACAGTGATGAAAGTGGGTGGCCCAAGCCACCAATCCAACAGCAAGAAGAGAAAGGCAAACACCGAAGAAGATAAGAAAATCAAGTCCGTAGTCGCTACGACAGAGGGCAGCTTGTCAGCGCCGCGCCCATAGAGATTCAAGAAGTTCGAAGAGCTACTCTCACAGCAACGCAACGAAGAAATAAGAATCGCCGCATCCGTAAGATGTTAACCAAACTAGCAGCGGACCAGCGCGACGAGGCAGCTGCTACGCCGCACATACACTTCAAGGACGCCGGCTCACCAGAACTCCGAAGAAAGGAGGCCGGCTCCTAAGATAACGAAAGGACCAAGGAAATTTCACAAAGATCAGAAGAAAGAAGGCTACCACGCTACCAGATAGAACCACCAGTAATGCATGACCTTGTTGCGGAAGCAACCCCAGGGGATGTCCCGACGGACATCATCCCCGAGGAGCCGAGGTATGTAGGAGAACGTGAAGGGATTGAGCCGTATATCCCACAATACGTCACTGTGCCTCGCCATTTGCAGATTATTCCGGAATACGAGCTGGAAAGAATGCAGAATGTCGAAAAGAAAACCTTTGAATACTTCGAGAGAATCAGAGGCAGAAGGATCAATATACTAGAAGGCCTCGAGCTACATACATACGTATTCTCAGAATATGAACAACAACAAATCATGGATTGCATCCGGGATTTGAAAAAAATGGGCCGAGCGGGCCGCCTAAGAGAAAACATCTACTCAGAACCCCGGAGATGGATGCCAGGGAAAGGAAGAATCACAATACAATGTGGATGCTGTTACAACTTTGCGGAGGACAGGAAGGGAAACCCACCGGGAATACTCCGTCATGGGCAAGTGGATCCGATGCCATTAGTCATCAAGAGAATGGTAAAGAGATTGATAACATGGAGGGTACCGCGCAAATTGCATACCCAATAGCCGCATTATTAACATCTACAAGCGGTGGTGACTCGCATACCCCCACACATAGATCACCACGACTTTGTCGACCTTTCGCACAGCCTCTTTCCCGAACGAGTGTAACATCATGTTCGGATCTAACCTCCGGATAGCAGGCCCGGTGAGTTCCGAGGGCCGTTGAAGATACCTTTACCGGTAGGTTCCGTCATGATACCGAAGGGCAACGGAGCGGATATCGCTAAGCATTGCATACCAGGAGTACCAGTGAAGCGGATCTCGGCTACTTTCGAAGGATGGACGACGGAAGACACCTTACCATTTCCAGCCGGACCCGGAGCTAGAGAGCCTCCGGCCTTACGAGTCGTGAGTTACATGGAAAATATCACACCTCCAATGTACATCTATACGGCATCCTTGCTATGGATGGCTTGGAAGGTGATGTTATCGACCATGTACCCCACTATTCGTACATGGATTTTTGACGGATGCTTCTTTTGATGGATCGACGAAGATCATACATAGTCCGTTTTGAGTCTACATGGATTGTATGAAATATATTCCGGATCAAGTTGTATGATGTATCTTCGACATGATTGGAATGAAAGTGACCATGTCACATTTTCTGGCCTTCACCTCTTTTCGTGCAAATCGACTCGGGAAACGCCATTAAAGTTAAATGAACTTCGAACAAAGAACAGAAAAGAAATAAAAAAAAAGAATAAAAGAGAACTTTCCTTAAAAATCTAAAAATGACGAACACCAAATTCACATGAACATTAAACAAAAAGATAAAATAAAATTTGAATCATTAAAAGACAAACGAAATGAACATAAATTTCAAATCAAATCAAATCTAAATCAAATCTCAAATTCAATCTTTCCAGATTTCAAATCTAAATCAAATCTCAAATTCAATCTTTCCGTATTTCAAATCTCAATCAAATTTCAAATTCGATCTTCCGGATCTCAAATCAAATCTCAATCAAATTCAAACTTTTGGGTCGAGGATTTTACATCCAAGATCGCATCGCTTTAGGATCCTTTCCCTATCGCAATGAAGTACATCAAATTCAAACTTTTGGGTCGAGGATTTTACATCCAAGACCGCATCGCTTTAGGATCCTTTCCCTATCGCAATGAAATACATCAAATTCAAACTTTTGGGTCGAGGATTTTACATCCAAGATCGCATCGCTTAGGATCATTTCCCTATCGCAATGAAGTACATCAAATTCAAACTTTTGGGTCGAGGATTTTACATCCAAGACCGCATCGCTTTAGGATCCTTTCCCTATCGCAATTAAGTACATCAAATTCAAACTTTTGGGTCGAGGATTTTACATCCAAGATCGCATTGCTTTAGGATCCTTTCCCTATCGCAATGAAGTACATCAAATTCAAACTTTCGGGTCGAGGATTTTACATCCAAGACCGCATTGCTTTAGGATCATTTCCCTATCGCAATGAAGTACATCAAATTCAAACTTTTGGGTCGAGGATTTTACTTCCAAGACCGTATCGCTTTAGGATCATTTCTCTATCGCAATGAAGTACATCAAATTCAAACTTTTGGGTCGAGGATTTTACATCCAAGACCGCATCGCTTTAGGATCCTTTCCCTATCGCAATGAAGTACATCAAATTCAAACTTTTGGGTCGAGGATTTTACATCCAAGACCGTATCGCTTTAGGATCCTTTCCCTATCGCAATGAAATACATCAAATTCAAACTTTTGGGTCGAGGATTTTACATCCAAGATCGCATTGCTTTAGGATCCTTTCCCTATCGCAATGAAGTACATCAAATTCAAACTTTCGAGTCGAGGATTTTACATCCAAGACCGCATTGCTTTAGGATCCTTTCCCTATCGCAATGAAATACATCAAATTCAAACTTTTGGGTCGAGGATTTTACATCCAAGACCGCATTGCTTTAGGATCCTTTCCCTATCGCAATGAAGTACATCAAATTCAAACTTTTGGGTCGAGGATTTTACATCCAAGACCGCATCGCTTTAGGATTCTTTCCCTATCGCAATGAAGTACATCAAATTCAAACTTTTGGGTCAAGGATTTTACATCCAAGACCGCATCGCTTTAGGATCCTTTCCCTATCGCAATGAAGTACATCAAATTCAAATCTTTTGGGGTTGAGGATTTTACATCCAAGACTGCATTGCTTTAGGATCCTTTACCTATCGCAATGAAGTACATCAAATTCAAATCTTTTGGGGTTGAGGATTTTACATCCGAGACTGCATTGCTTTAGGATTCTTTCCCTACCACAATGAAATACATCAAAATTCAAATCTTTTGGGGTTGAGGATTTTACATCCGAGACTGCATTGCTTTAGGATTCTTTCCCTATTGCAATGAAATACATCAAAATTCAATTTTTTTTTTTTTTTGGAGTTGAGGATTTTACATCCGAGACTGCATTGCTTTAGGATTCTTTCCCTATTGCAATGAAATACATCCAAATCAAACTTTTGGAATTGAGGATTTTACATCCGAGATCGCATCGCTTTAGGATTCTTTCCATATTGCAATGAAATGCATCAAAATCAAACTCTTAAGGTTAAGGATTTTACATCCAATACCGCATTGCTCTGAGATCTCTCCTCATTGTAATGATTCAATCCAATCAATTCAATTTTCTTTTGGGGTTGAAGATGTTACATCTAAAACCACGAAATTCCAATTTTCATTTCAAATCAAATCCCTTCAAATTAATTTCGACAAACTTCAATCTAAATTGAAACTCTAAATCGAAATCTAAACTCACACATCAAAATTTAAATTGAAACAAAATAAAATCTAAATTGAATTTCCCCTGCATCATGTGATTTGGAATTCACCTCCTTTTCCTTTCCCTGGCCGAGAGTTCGGAATCTCCGGATTCGGAGATATGCTCGACACTCCCCAACGGAAACTCTTTTATTTCGTCCTAAGTTTGTCACTCGACATCCGTGTTGGTTTTGTTGATCGCTTCGGTCAACACCAATACGCGCGGTGTGCTCCGTTAGCTCACCACACCTATCGGGGATCCAATTGTCGACCTCATTTCGATGAGGTCTTCTCTTCTTCTTTTTAGTACTTATGATCTAACCTTAGGCTTTTCCTTTCGACTATCTTAGAGGACTAGAATTGGGATCCACCATCTAGAATTTCAAACCACTTCTTAACTCCCCGCAAACTCCACAAACTCGACCGTAGACCCCTAATCACCTGGAGGGTCGAAATCAAATGTGGAAGTTTAAAGGATGAGTTCCTATAGACTCTTCGGCCTTGGGATCGCCCTGGGTGGCCCGGTCCGGTGAAGGGGCTGATTTACACACACACTACACTCATACACTACACTTTCACACACCTCCCAAAACCACACCCATACCTAACTCGACCTCCCGACTCATGTAGGTGATTCACACGGATGGTCCTTAACCCCTAAGCCCTCGCAAGAGGGTTAGTGAACAACATAGTGAATGCCTCAAATGAGTCCCTTCATGGTTCATGTGGGCTTGATGTGGCTTCATGGCTCAACCAAAATGATTTCATTCCACTTATATTCACCCAATCTTCAATTTTCCAAATTTTTAATTTTTGACCCCCGGGACCCTACACCCGCCTAACCTACCCAAAGCCCTTGAAATTACCCAAAATTTTCAAAATCACCTAAAGTACCCAAGATTCCCCAAAATCAATCCCAAAGATTTCCACATCACTTAAATTGATCATCCATACCCAAAAATACCAAAAATTCCAAAAATACCTCCCAATACCCTCCAAATACCCAAAATATCCCTCTTGACCCAAAATCCAAAAATTCAGAAAATTCCCAGCAAATTCCAGAAAATCCAAAATATTCCCAATTTTATTTTGTTCAACTACACCATGGGCCAATTTTGTCAATTTACCCTACTTTTGTCAAAACCCCCAATTTGGCCCATTTTAACCCTAAGTGAACCCAATGTCAAACCAAACCTACCCAATTGACCCAAATTCTCATCCAATTCAATTCTAAACTTCAATTCAACATTCCCAACACCAATCTAGATCAAATTCAAGTCCAATTTGATTGACATTTGGATCCAATTTCACTTTTGGCCTTAAAGCCCAATTTGGACCCATGACCCAAACCTAACCCAAACTCACCCAATTCAACTCCAATTAACCCCAAATCTTTTCTAAATCTTCCTTAGCATCCCCACAAGCAAAACACTAACATGATTTGCCTAAAATTTAGACCCAAACCCCACTCAAATTCAACTTAAAGCTAAAAGGCCCAATTTTGACCTAAACCCAAACCTAACCCAAATGAGCCCAAACCCCAAAATCAAAGCCCAACCAAAGACAAAACCTCTTTGAAACACTCCCATAAACATTTCTCAA
This sequence comes from Papilionanthe hookeriana x Papilionanthe teres, assembly GCA_022702705.1. Classification (NCBI taxonomy): domain Eukaryota; kingdom Viridiplantae; phylum Streptophyta; class Magnoliopsida; order Asparagales; family Orchidaceae; genus Papilionanthe; species Papilionanthe hookeriana x Papilionanthe teres. Next base: position 45,415,327 of record CM040425.1, read on the forward strand.
CATTAATTTTACATCAATTTCAACCCTAGCCCAACATTGGCCCAAGTTAGCCCACTTTGACCTAGATTGGCCCATTCACCTAAAGAGCACGAATTCAACCCAGATCACCCCCAATTTGCTTCAAGTCACTCATGACACATCTATGAGCTAAACCCAACAATTATTTGGCCCAAGCCTTTACCAAAATTTCATCCCAAAATCCATTTTAAAATTCAAAAGCCCACTTTCCTAAACCATCTTAAAAGCCCATCTAAAACCATTTCAAAAAAGCCCAAAATCCACCCTAAAGCCCACATGACATCTCCATTTGCCATCCACTTAATTAAAGCCATTACCTAAGTCCTAAATTCATCATCAAATAATTCCAAACCAAGCCTCATGCCAAATCACCCCTAAATACCAAAATTTTTCTTACATCCATTTCCATGAAATCGACTCCACTTTTCCCAAGCCAAAGGTGAGCCATGCAAGCCATGGACAAGCCACATGAAGCCATGGAAGGCTTGACATGTGATCAAGCCACTAATGGCAAAAGGAGGAGCCTCTTTAAGCCCCCTTAAAAAGGTTTTAACCCTTTTAATGCTTCACCTTAATCCATGTTTAATCAAAATATTCATGGATGGTGACTTCTCCACCCTTTCCTAGCCGATCCATCCGATCTTCCCTCAGCCCAAATCAGCCATGGGGAGGTGAACCAAGCCCAAAAGGTGGGTTGACCCATTTGGACCCAAAATGAGCTCATCCCCCATTCCATTTCAATTCAACTCCTTTACACATGTCCATGGCCAATCGATCGCACAAACCTCCAGCCCCGACCTCCCCGACCTCGAGGGTGACCCGACCCTGGCCGGCCGACCACCACGGCCGCCGGAAACCACCAGGCCGAGAGCTCACATGTGAGCCAACTTTGGAATTCTCCTCGCCGAGCCGCCCCATCCCCAGCGGCCATCGTGGCCGTTCTACCCTCGACCTAAGCGACTGATCCCAAGCCCTAACTCTCCTCGGGAGGCCCTCCACCCTCTCCTATTTAAACACCACCCCTCTCGGCCATGAGAGGTGCTGAAACAAACCTTAAGGAAACTCGCCAAAATTGTTCCGTACTCCTCCCCATACACGCAGCACTTGATCCCCACCGAGATCCCCCGCCATTTCTTCTCTGCGAGCTCAATTTCGGAGTCGAAATCTAAGCCCAAAACCAGGACACTTCTCCACAGAGTGAGCCAATCCCCAAATCGATTGGTTCTACACCTTCACTGCGACCGAGGGAAGGTGTCCACCAAAGAAAGCCCCATCTCCAGGGCCACCCAGTTGCTCCAGCCTCCAAGCTTTGTGATCGGGCTTGGTCGAAATCACACCTGACAATTCACTGCGACCAGGAGACTACATCCGGAGCTTGCCGGGATCCAATCGAAGGTGCAACAACCCTCGGATTGAAGCCACACTTCTCCGAGCAAAGGTATGAGCTAATTCTTCATCCCGAGCTTCCGGAGATTCTCCATTTCAAATGCTTTAATTTCAATGCATGATCACCGTATAGATGTGTTCGTCTCTTCAAGACGAATCCATAGAGTATAAGAACATCAAAATCCATTGAGTATCGAGTGAGATATTGGGGATTTAGTGTGGACGGCTCTCGGGTGAGGACACTTGGGGACGATGAACGGATGACGTCCATTCAATACACGCGCGGACGGACGGCTCAGATGGCGTCGGACCAGGAGATGGTATGAGAACCGCGGGGCCCGAGCTGCTGACTCAGATGACGGCGTCGAATGGGAGCGCGACGCGTGTGCGTTCGGAGATGCCGAGGATGACGCGGCGCCGCGTGGATAAATAGAAAATTAGGGGTATTTTCTATTTATTTAATTCCCTAAACTTCAAAAATTCATAACTTTGTGTAGGAAAGTCATAAAAATAAAATAAAAATACCCTCTTGCTCGAGTGAACGAGGAGAATAATGTGGAAAAGAAATTATTTAATTTCATCAAGTATTTTATTTTTAATAATTTATTTACCCTCTCGCATATTTTTAATTTTCCATGCATGTATACAATTCACCATAAGCATGAGACCATAGGGCTTTTGAAGCCTCCGAATTTAGGAACATTCCCTGAATTTTCCAAAGTCGAGGCCATCCCTATGAAAAGTTATTGATTTTTCAAATTCATGTTACTATTTTGAGTATTTTAATTCCAATAAATAGCATGTTGTGAAATAAATTCTAGAAAAATTTGGTGATGTTCCTTATGACCAGTAGGACCCTATGAAAAATATATTTTGAGTTAACTCACTGGAATAACCCCGATCGGCTTAAACACCCAAAATGGATCTCTAATTAATTAGAGCTAATCATACATCAAATTGACTTGAAATCAATTCTCCACTGACCTTTAGGATCAGAGGAACCCACCATAAAAATTTGAGGTCAATTGGACTTAGTTAGCTCCTACTAAATGGGTCGATTAAGCCATTTAGTCAATTTAAACTTTAAAAATTCATAACTTTCAAAATACTTTTTAAAAATTCACCAAATTGGTTTTGGAGCCTCTCTAATATTAGCGGAATTTAAGAAAATTAAAATTTCAATTTTCTAAAAAAGTTGATTTTTTGTATTATTTTAATATTTTAATAATTAAAAAATAATAAAAATCACAAAAATAATAAAATTCACCAAAATGTCACATTTTAAATTTTAATCATTTAGGAACAAACCCCATATTTTTCTTAGGTCTATTTAGTGAGATATTAAATTTTAAAGCTCTAGGGTAATTTTAAAATTAAAAAAATGTATTTTCTAGCATTTTCACTAAAATAATTATAATAAATCATAGAAAAATCAGAAAATTGTAAAATTTGATTCTCTGATTTTCTTGATATCAGAGAGATTTTTGAAAAATATAAAATTCATTTTTCAACATTTATTTTATTTTTAAAATAATTAACACTCCAAAACTTAAAATAATTATAATAAAAATAATATAGTTCAAAAAAAATCACCAAAATTGGTCCAAGTGGTTCTCTGGTCATTAGGAATGTCCCCTAATTTTCTTAAGGACAGAAACTTTCCCTTGGTCATGTTATTAAATTTTCCTTGGAAATCTCTATTTTCTACCAAAAATAATTATATAAATAAATTAAATACAGAAAAATCACATTTTCTCCTCTCATGTCTTTATTGACATATGAGTGAAGTCACATAAAAATTTCAAGTTCATTTGAGTTCAATTTAGTGAGTTATGAAATTATTAAGCTTAAAGGGTAAAGTGGTAATTAAAATTTTTAATCCTTAATTAAAACTTTAGGTTTAATAAAAAAATTAACAAGTAAAATATTTGATCCTAATCTGATTTGGATGATTGAAATTTAAATAATTAAAGGGTAGAAACCTATTAAGCAGTTTAAAATGATTAAACCTTAATTAAATAATTGATTAAATTTGGAAGAATAATAAAATTGGAATTATTAAAATAGGGATATTATTAGGAAGAGATTTATTCTTTAATTTAAAAATCCCTAAATTAATTATCTCATTAATATTCAATTCTTAATTAAAATGATAACTCAAATTCAAAACATTAAAAGACTTAATCATTAAACTAAAATTAAATTATTAAACTCTTTTAAAAAATTTCAATTACAATTAAAAAAAATTAAATTAAATTAAAAATTAAATTAAATTAAGTAAATTAAATTGGATTAAATTAAATTAAATTAAATTAAAATTAAAAGTTGAATTAAATTAAATTAAATTAAATTAAATTAAATAAACAAATTAAATTAAATTAAATGAATTAAATTAAATTAAATTAAATTAATAAAACCAAATTAAATTAAGTTAAACCAAATTAAAAATTAAATTAAATGAATTAAAATTAAATTAAATTAAATTAAATTAAATCAAATTAAATTAAAATTAAATCAAATCAAATTAATTTAATGTAACATCAAATCAAACTAAATTGAATTAAATTAAATTAAAACTCAATTAAATTAAATTAAGTTGAATTAAATATAACATCACCAAAGACATAAAGAATTCAAAATAAATCTAAAATAACTTGAACACTATTCCAAATTTAAACCCATTAATGGAAATTAAACTAAATCACAAACCATTTGAATACCAATTTACCCTCAAAAGCTTTAGTTATCATAACTCCTAAACAGAATATTAAATGAAATGTTTCTTCACCTATAGGATATTCAAATGTCCTAGTTCTCTGAGCAAGATAACAAAACTTGAGATTCTTGGACGATTAATTCATTTATGTAATTGAATCCATTTGGACTTAAAACAATTCTAGCAATATTGAAAAGATGTTTAAGATTCTTCTTAAACACTTTCTCAATATGATAGGATGTTTATAAGAACAATTGAATTTAATTGTTCTTTGATGAAGAAAATTGTCTTCAAACCAAAACACAAGGAACCTAGACGTCATAGGAAATGACTAGCTATAGGATTAGGAATTTGGTAGAAAACCATAACCCTTCCCTTAGCTTTACCTAGGAACTTGCTTAAATATTCTAATTGTGTTTTAAGTGCAGCTTGGGATGACTGGAAGACCCTCTAGGTACGCTTTTATTTTATTGCAATTTACTTTCTTGCAATTTACATTATTGCAATTTCATTAATCGCATCGCACTTACTTTTCTTGCATGATAAACAACTGTTGCATGAAAACCCACACCTTTAGGATAGTCCCTAAAACCGAAACCAAAACTAAGTTAAAAGTCATTGCAAGATAAAATTCACCGCCACAACATTTCAAAATATAAAACAACTCAAAATTTAATCACAAACGAACACAAAACTACAATTACAATTAAATTAAAACGTCCCGTTGGATGATCGGGAATACCTCGGATGATGTAACCTACGTGTTGCTAACGGGATTTCCCACGGTCTAAATGAAAGTGTGGAACTCATCTAGTTGAGTTTAGCAAATTCATCTGGACTAAGTGAATCCGATAAAAATAACGATGCCGGAAGGATGGAACCGTGGAATCTTAACCGGTGTTGTTATAATCAACTTTAAGATTTGTTTTAAATAAAACATAAAAAATACTTGGAAATTAAGATTTTCTCTAAACTAAAACATTTTTCTCATCCCCTGATTTATGACTTCTAAAATTGAACCTCTGCAACAACAAGGAGCTCGGAGCATGGTGGGCAGCACGGCCATCGTCATCGAAGAAACCCGAGTCTACTTCAAGAAAACTTTCCTAGAATTAAATAACAAAGCCATAGGACTTCGAGGTAGTTTGCCTAGTGCAATATAAATCCTCAACTCTTCGTTAGGCACTTGGATTGCAAATTAAGCCCTAACCGGTCTTAGGATTCCGAGGTAGTCGTCCGTACGACAATAAACCCTCACATCTTCGAGGCTATTTGTTTGATTTTATCATACAAATATAAGCCCTAATTAATTAAAATTGACAAGATCAAAACATTTAAATAAATATTAGGACTTTCCTAAACTCAAGCCAAACAATAGGATAGTCGGGAAATTATCGAAGTTCGCTTTGAATCTGTGATTTCTCCTACTTTTCTTCCTTTGGATTCCCAAAACAAAATGTTCCAAATTTGATCCATTCCCTATTGAAATTCCAAAATTCAATCCCTTGAAAACTTAAACTTTGAAATCCTTGAGAGCAGAATTATTGATTATTATCGAGAGTTTTCTTAGGTGATTCCCATCACTTAAGATGTAATTAACTATAGGGGCTTGCCCTTATAGGGAATTTTAAAAGAACCTGAGTAATATAAACCCCGTTTAATGCTTTCATATTAAGCGGGGAATTTGTCGGCTTATAAAATTGGTTCGCAGACCAAAAGGATGTCATGAAATCTTCTAGTTTATTTAATCGAGCCCCACCGTCAAGCAGTGTGTCTATCCTTAGGGATAGATACACGGTTTGTGGTGCGGTGCTCGTTTATATAAACTATTTGGGATGTGAGATCGGTTTAATCTCATATCTTAAAACCTTCAAATTTAAAATTATTTTCAAAGTCAAATACTACTTTTCAAAATTATTTATTTAAATTAAATTAAAATTCGCCGACAACTTCTGTTAGGCGACCCCCTTTTTAAAATAAAACACACAACCTAAAAATATGCCGACAATTACGTACAAATATACCGCAGTCAATGCTGTTACTCTGTCTGGGAAGGCCTTTCGGTGATGGAATTTTTCATTTTGTCGGGTCAGAAGGGAATACTTTTCCAATGTCATTTAGTAGATGTTTAATCTGCAAAGAAATCTGTTAGTATGAATCCATCACAGCACATGCACTGAAAGAATTTCTTAAAGAATAAAATATTTCAGCTTCAGTTTGTTTACAACATCACGACTGATAACAACCTGCGATTTTTTGGGCAAAGAATAAAAAAATCTCCACTTGCAGGTATGAGGATTCCCCACTAGTAGAGTCAAGTGTTCATTATGAATTATTGGAATCAAAATCAAATCTGCACTTTCCAAGGAATCAACTGTGATGTGACCAACAGATCTTTTCATATTATGGATTCTGTAAGCCTGAAGAACATAGAAAAAACACAATGACTTCATAAGTTCTATCATGATTTTTTACGAAATGATGGGAGCTTGGATGTGTACCTAATGAAAGGGAGATACATAAGATAGGGACTGTACAACTCGGGTGACTGGGAACACTTGCTTTCCATTACAATTGCAAACATGTCAACGTGATCCGGTCCCAAATCTTCATTTCTCCACCATGCTTCAACTTCCTTTAAACCTATCCGAATGAAATCCCGCTCAAGTAACATATCTTCATTGCATTTCAATGAAAGTGCTTAGTTAGATGTAAGTACAGGAAACACACGAGAAAAATAACACTAAAATGGATCACAAATGTGACACATTGATGTAAGTAGTTGGTCAAGTAGAGTTAAATACTTCGCTCAATATTTATTGAAACATGCATCAATAACTTGTTGCATGTATGCAGGAATGAGATCTGGGTAAGGAAATTGACAACTGGATGATCATCAACAAATGGTGCTGAAAGTGCTTCAGTATGGGGGCGACCTTCGTATAAAACAAGTGCATTCTGAACATCTCCCTCCACAACTACATCATCAGCAACAACCATTGTTCTCATCTCTGCCACCTCTTACCCACCTTCCTCAGGAATATTAATTGGCTGCATAAACACAGTGCCTGTTATGTCAGGGTTATCTGTCAAAATTGGCTGTTCGGACGTAGAGTCAACTTTATTTGCCTCGTCGGAGGTCTGCAAAGAATCATGTATCTTCTAGACTAGGTAATCTAATTTACACTTAGGGAAACCTTCAATTTCCTCTTGTGATTTCCCTTTCTTGCTATATGTTAGTGTCACCGGGGAAATAATTTTTTTTTTTCTTCTCGTGCCTGTGGGCTTCACAAATTCCCCCATCGCATTTATCTAATATTTCTTTTATTCAGCTATGTCAGTCTTGACCTCTCTAATCTTGAACTCAATATCATTCATACGACTATTTACAAACTCTTTGAAATCAAATATAATTTTTTGTTGTTCCCGCAGCATTTGCATGATATCTTCTGATGCCATGTTGCTCTGTCCAAACATCTTTGAATGTCTCGGTGGAGGAATACCTTCACTGGGGACCACCGAAATACCAGGATGAGAATTAGAGGACAGTCGTGCGGAGTTAGTGGGATTGGATGATAGATTAAGTCACTTTCAGGCGCAAGTAAAACATGTTCCTCGTATTTTAAATCGTCAAAATAATTCAAAACCTGCAATTAAATTCAAACTTCAACATAACTGAAGTAAAACTGCATATTTCCATAATCAACGGAACAAGCTACAAGAACCATAAGCTATAAACAGGAGATATATACCTCAGTACTGGTGAGGCTTTTAAAGGCAAGATGAATCTTCGCTGGGCTTAAGCCAACATTTCTTAGCCACCTCAGCATCTGAGGCCTGGCCTCGGGAACTGTAGGGATTACCAAAGAGGTACGCTCATAAAACCACAGCTGCGCAAACACAGATAATACGAGAAATTAATATGAGAAAAATATAAGAAATAAAGTTTACGGAATATTCGATAATACTCTCACCGTTAACAAGAAGACAAATCCACTTAGGTAGCCCAATGGCTGACCCATCTTTATTTTAATAGCGTATTCATTGACTTGTCAATCAGGTGCTCACATATAGTTGCCAGCCAATTAAATGAACTAAAAGAATCCAGATCGTTAGCAAACTTTGACAGCTCTACGGGCACAACAAAATTGCTTGAAGGGAAAAATAACTTTGACACCAAAAACTTAATAAATACTTGTTCAAAGGCAGTGGATGACTCTCCCAGCGACAACTTCAGTAATTCTGTCTTCGTTTTCCTCCCATCCATAATGCTGGGCGGGTTGCTGCTTCCAGCTTGCTGTTGGTTCTCTGTTGGGCATTCTAATCAGCAAAGCAATATGATCGGCATCAATACTAACCTCCTTTCCGCCAAATCTGAAAAACAAATGATCAATATCCCAGCAATTCAATATGTGCATGGTTATGATATGATCTTGAGTATATAGGGTGAGTTCAAAGAAATGATGCACGTTCATTTCTCTCAGTCTTCTCCAGTTTTTCTCAGACACAGTCGGTCGAACCTTCTCTAGTACATCTCTAAATGTTGAAGGGCGGCATCTACAATTCATACCCTTCTTATTCATCAACCTACATGAGTACGAGACAATTAATTAACAAACCCTAGATTAAAATTACCAAAATATAACCAAAGAATAACCATATCTTAAATCTAAATAACCAACCATAAACCCTAAATAATCTATGAATACCCCTGCAATAATCCAATAATAAACCTAAAATACCAGACAAAAAACTCGTAAATAACATCCACAATAACCTTCAAATAGCCTAAACAATATAAACAACAGTAACCCTTGAAACACTTAATACTGGCATGACAATAACTCTCAGGAAACACCTATACTCTATCAAAAATGAACTCATTAGGTGCACCAGCAAAACTTAAATATAACCCCAAAAATAAACAACAAACAGCTACCTCTGTAAATCGAAAACAAATTGCATACCCCCACAATAACCCAATGAAAAACACGTAAATAAATCTTTAATAACCAAATAATAACTCCATAATAAACTAATAATAATCCAGAATAAATCATAAACTGAATCCAGCAGTCAGAATAAGCTAACAATGAACTCTCAAATAAACCCTAATAACTTCAACTGCCTATAACAAAGAACAACCTCGTAATAAGCTAAATATAATCTAATAATAACCTCTCTCAACAACCCTTAATAACCCGATAATAACTCGATAATAACCTGATAATAACGGAAAATAAAATGACTGTAACACATAAATAATCCAATAATAACCAAATAATAACCTCGCATAATCTGGGTACACTAAATAACCCGGAATAACAAAAAATAACCCAATAATAACCCAAGATTTAACCGCTAATACATGTTGTTTTAGAACCAAACTTAACTTCAGAATAATCCAAGAGTAAATCAAAAATAATGGAATGAAACGATTAATTATACCAGGATAGCTTTTCAGCACCATTGGTACTCCTTTTCGCCTCCTTCCTTTCTTCTTCTTTGTCTGTTCCTCCTTGAGTTTGCTGCCCTCTTCCGCCCTAATCAACTCTTCCAACTGCGTATTTTGCGGATGATCCAAATCATTTTCTCCGCAACTTCTTTCAACTGTATATTTTTGGGGTCCTCCATCTCCATCTCCATTTTTTTACTTCGACGATACTCACCCACAAATGCTAGCACAGCACCGAAAACCAACTGGAATAAGCGAAAAGTTTCAGCTGGAATGATGCTTGGAAGTGTGTATTGTGCCTTTTCGCGTCTTTAAAAAGCCCATGGGTAATACGCCGCCAGTATTTCTCGCTCCTCTAAAAGACGGAAAAAGAATGCCCGAGAATAAGCCGGGTCGGGCCTCATTAATATTTCGCTTTTCTTTTTAAATTTAGAAATTTTTAAATATTTTATGCCGTGCGCTCAGCTTCGTCCGGAGTCCGGACGGAAAATTTTCGCAAGTTTGAGGGATATTTTCCTCCGCGGGAGTGTCGGCCGTCTCTACGCCTCCTTCAACAACTGTAGCCGCATCATCCGGCGAGATCGCTGAACCTGCAGCAACAGCCGACGTTCTCAGCTTCTTTATCCCATAAGAGCCCCTCTCTTCCGCCATAATAACCCCGAGGAGCCCTGGCTTAAGACAGAGATATCTCCGTGTTTATCTTTCCTCAACTCTCGATTCTTCTTCCTCCTTCAACCAAACCTACCAGGATTTTTTCCTATGGCGTCTCTCCCTCTGGTAAGCCTCGGCGCTAGCTTCTATCTTGCATCATCAGGCTTTACTTCTTGCGCTTGTGACAGTCTGAAGGTTAAAGACGAGCACTGATCACGATGCTCACTGTTATTCTGTTTAGATTGGCTGGGACATTTCTTGGAGGAGCACATAAAAATAAGAACACTTAAATGCTCCAAATATTATTAATATGTTTTAGCGAGATTAGCCACTCATTAATGTATATAATATCAGCTAATAGATGCCCGAGATGCAGCAACGCAATAGAACTCACTTAGGAAACAGAGGAAACGAAAGTAGATTGACTTTCTGGGCGAGCCTATTTCTTAAAGAAGTCGTTTGGCTGCAATACCAGCGCTCTGTACACAAATATGCACTTTGGGGTGCAGCCGAAAAGACCAATAGAATTCATTAGGAATTGTGTTACATGGCCCTCAAAGCTACTTGCTCAAGATAGGAGGGCACTAGCTTTGTTTTGAAGTTATTCGTTCGGAAATCAAGTGCACTTGTTCAACCCATGATAATATACATGCAGGGTCAAAAGGTCTTGAGAGATGTGAAAATATGACAATTCTGAATTTCCTAGCATGAAAAAATAAAGATCCTTCGAAGTCTCGCTTTTTTCTGTCTTTCTTCATATATATTCTTCTTTCTTAATCCGGGGTTTTGTTGAGATACTGTAGGTCTCAGAAATATGGTAGGGGAATCACCAATATAATTTAAGGTTTGATGAGCTTGGGCCAAGAATAAAAAGTTCAACACTTTGATAAGTAGAATATCCTAGTGGAGAAACTTCCATAAATATAAAAGTCCGGATTTTTTTGACCAATCAACTGTTTGCAAAGTTGAATGAGAGAATCACAATAATAATTCTGGGAGCCTTGAAATAAGCTCCTAGAGCAATTCTAAAGATAAAGAAATTGGAAGACTCTTCAGATTCAATTATATGAAGGCATCCTCTGGCTCCATTGTGTTAACCTCTAAACATATGTGAATTAGACTTTCTATTTGGGATATTGCTCCTCTATTCAGGCGAGTCGGGAGGCAGAGGCTCCAACTGTCAAATGCATTTCTTAGGAAGATTGCACTCCAAGTTTCCTGTGAAATTTAAGGTACCAAACCTAGGACTGTGTAGAGAAAAGGCATACCATGCCAATTATGTAGCTAACTTTGAGTCAATCACCTCAATACTCAACATTAGCATGCTTTAAAATGATGCTTGTTTATCACCACCTTCAAAGAATCAATGTATTATTCCTTTGGTGATTCTCACACCTCCCGATGGGAGTCATCATTTCAGTTATTGATTTAAAAAAAGATCTTTATTATTGAGTTCCTTCCAAGGCCCCCTTAAGAACTCGTATGCTCTTCTATGTATAAAATAAGAATTAAGTGAGTCTTAAGGAACTTCATTGCTAAGGTCCAAAGAAAGATATTGAAGTAAATGATCGAGAATCTGAGATTACCCAAGTTATCCTTGTTAAAGGCTTGCAAGAAGGACTAATTATATATGCTGTCATACTGCTGTAGCCAAAGATATTGGTCGATTCATTAAAATTTTAAACTAATATATCAATGTTAAAGAGTATAACAACGTAGCCTCATCCTTTAGCACGACTTGTCTCAAAGACAGTCAAGGAAGGCTCGAGCAAGGTTGAGACGATAGTAGAACTTGCTCTAAAAATCAAGGAACGGAGAGAAATGCTAAAGTCCTGAAGTGACCTTTAAATCGTCTATCCATGAGAAAGAAATAATCTTAATCGCATTTTTTTTTAATTTTTTGTAATATTTAAAAAATAGTTTCTTATTAAAGGAAAAAAAAAAACAATTTGGGGATCCAATAAATGAGTAACGTTTGGGGATGGCTAGTGAGGGCAATATTGAAAAAAAATTTTAACCCAAAAGAGAAGTTCTCAAGTAAGTGTAAAATTGGTAAGCTAACTTGAGTTGAGAGATTAGGGTGGTGCCAACACTAGGTCAAGCCTAAAGCTGATATACTACTTGTAGGTGAGCAAAGGATCCCTAGGAGACGGATAGTTTGCAGTTAGTAAAGTTGCCTCATTTATCTCATAAATTGGGTCTCTTTCAGAGGTAAAAAAATATCCTAGATATTTACATGATAAAAACTGTTTCTCTTAAAATGTTTTTCTTATGATTTGAATATGAATTTTTTGTTTTAATTTTATGTAACATTTAAAAAATAGATCTTATTAAAGGAAAAAAAAACCAATTTGAGTTTCCAATAAATGATTAATATCAAGGGATGGCTAGTGAGGGCAATATTGAAAAAAACTTGAACCTAAACGAGAAGTTCTGAAGTCAGTGTAAAATAGGTAAACTAATTTGAGTTGAGCGACTAGGGTGATGCCAATACTAGGTCAAGCCTAAAAGCTGCCAGACTACTTGTAGGTGAGCAAAGGACCCCTAGAAGATGAATAATTTGCGCTTAGTGAAGTTGCCTCTTTTATTTCTTAAATTTAGTCTCTTTTAGAGGTAAAATAATATCTTATATATTAACATGTTAAAATCTCTCTCTTAAAATGTTTTTCTTATGATTTGAATATAAACTCACTTTCAAGAATCACCTCTAATTGTCAAATCTTGAGCACCAACCCTCATCTCATGCACTCTGCGAAGTCTAGTTCTAGAATTAGATGTTCTTTTTATTAAACCAAGATTCACACTGAATAGCTTGTGAGTACATTCTACTTAGTGAGTCTAGATAATTACCCCTAGGAAGAACTAAGCTTTGGCAATAATCAAGGCTCATCCAAGGCGACGACTTATAGATGAATGCACAAGATAGAAAGTGTGATTAAGAAATATTTGAAATGTTCATTTTTCAAGTACTTGTTCACCCAAATATAAAAAATTTGAAAAGCTTAGTCATTTGCTTAAATAGCCTAGAGACATGAAGATAACAATCATCCTTGGATATACTTTGTGCTTGATGAATGCTCAAGTACATTACAGCTGGTATTCATATTTAGCAATTTGATAGTTTAAACATTTTATACTTCACTTAATATGAAAAAATATCAGCCTGGCTTATTATGAAAACACTACTAGTCACTATATTTTATCAGCATCTATTCTCAACTTTTCATCTTTATGCTACTAAATCAATCTTCTATTTTCGCTTGGCATGTCAACCTAAGCTCAATAGATTGGAAGGTCAGTCAATTCAATTGCATATCAACTCCAGAAACAAGACTGAGATGAAAGCGTTCGGAGGAATTGCATATCAACTCCAGAAAAAAGACTGAGATATAAGCTTTCGGAGAAAGGATCCTTACTATAACTATAGAAGGCCTCAGCCACTAACATGCGTGGGAGTCACAGTAGCATCATTATTAAAGAAAATGGGAACATTTCTTCTTACACAAGAATAAAATGAGATAGTAAAATTGAATAATTCTTTTTTTACTAATCGATGAAAATACTATATTTCATGCTTAACATTTTTATTCTTTTTGTAAGTCACGCTCCAATAACATAACAGAACCATAAAATTCAATGCACACGCAAGATGTACTTTTGGGCGCTGTTGAGGAAATGAATTAACTCGTCAAGAATTATTGTACTCAGCCCTCAAAGTCACTGGCTCAAACTTGAAGAGAACTCTCAAGTTCATAAGGCATTTGTCCAAGGCATGCAGAGCACTCACCTAGTTCGGAGGGTATTCACCCAATCTCAAAGGCATTCATTCGAGGCACAAATGAAACCCACCATTTTAGAGTCGGCGACTCCATTTAGTGCGTCAATAAAACACTTAAACTACTTGCCATGGTAGCAAATCCGTTTACCCTTATTGTAATAATTTTCATGTTCTGGAACATATATATAGGTTATGAAAGAGTAATTTGCATGGAATGTGCCAATGATAAAATTAGATTGTGTAAAGTTTTACAATAGAGCATTAGTGACGTCTTTAAAAGATGTTGTGTTGACAGCATAGACAGTTATGTTTACATGATTATTGCGAGAAAGAATAATAAAATAGGCAACAAACTTTTTATTGAGAAGCAAGAGGGGAGTTAAAGATTGCCAAGAAGAACAAAAAGAATGGAATTAGAATTGTTCTAAGAAAGGTAATTCTGAAACATTTTATTCTAGAAATAACCACCATTATGATCATTGCTAGATCTCAAGGCACTGTAAAACAATATGATTTGAAACTTCATCCAAACATCTTCCTTGAGAACTCTAGAAGGATTTTTAGGGGAGAAGGTGGCTATTAGTATGGACAATGATCAAACATTAAAGGCGGTGAATTTATAGGACTCCAGAATTTCCTTACTGTTAATTTTGTTGAAGAATGAGTGCGAAACTTAATTCTAGCAAGTTTAAGGACCTATTTGCCTTGTTTATTTTGCTGAATTAGGAAGTGTTCAATGTCATCTTTGACTCAGTGAGTCAGAAGAAACTTACATTGGTGAATCTGGGTATAAGATTAGGCTTTGAAACTATTTGTTACCCACATCTTTATCCACTGGAATGGATTAAAGACTCTGTGATGACGATTGTTCAAATGCTGTGTTTGCTTCACCATCACTTGAGAGTATGTCGATAAGAGGATGTGTGAAGTGTTTTCTCTCAAAATCTATTGGAATATAATCTAGAGCTTATAACCATGGGAATGAGATGTCATCTTTTTCTGAAGAACACAAAATTATCATCTTTGCAAGGATGATGGGTTGTGCATTATCAAGTGTAGTTAAGGGGATATTAGCCTTTGGTTTTGTTTAGAGCTGAACAATTGGAGTAGATAATAATTGTGCTCCATTATTTTATTTTGCTCTTTATTCAACTTGAGAAACCTAATAAAAATGTTCAGCTCTTTTATCGAGAAGAATCTAAAAAGAATTGAGTGGAACAACATGGAAGGGCAATCTCTTTCCAAAGGATGCAACAATTTGAGCTTTGCAAGGATGATGTGTGGTGCACTATAAATAAGAGTAAGAGATGACCAGATTTGGAAATGGTTGTTGCTGGACAATTGACGTAGATAATAAATGGGTGCTAGAGGATAGATGGTACAAACATGATAGAATTGCTGAGGACTTTTCCTAAGAAGCCTTTAAGAAGAGCTGAAGGTAAGAATCATGACAAGCACTAACTTTGTCACTTAGGACATGAGAAATAAGAATACAACAACCAGTAGATGAATACCAAACGCATTTGAGAGCTGTGAGGCTTGCCTCTTTGATTAGTCATTGAGGATGAGATTTTCTTCTCTCAGAATTTACTTTGTGTAACATCAAGATGTATTGAAATTAATGTTGGAGAATGAGGAGGTTAAGAATCTGATATGATCCAAGTTGATTTTTAAATTAAGGCCCAAAATATCCTTATTTTAGAAACACCAAATTATACAACATAAATACATGAAGATAAGCACCTACAATTCGAGAGGTGGGCGATCTCTCCCAGATCTTACAATTTGAGAGGTAGGAAGTCTCTCCCTAAACTATAACCCTAAGACTCACAACCACAATTTCATACATACCCAACCCTAAATTTATTAGGTTCTATTTATATAGTGAGCAATAATGAATAATTTATATAGTGAACAATAATGAATAATAAAATACTCAATTGTTTTTAGGTTAATATATGACTAAATTGTCCTTAGGCTAGGTTGGTGTAACAATACTCCACTCCAAATAACCCATCTTGTCCTTAAGATGGATCAAATGAAATTGTTGTTGGTTCAAGCTCCCCTGCCACCTCATCCCACACTGTGGGAACCTGTAATGTTCTATCCATGCAATAGTGCCCTGGGGTAAATTTCATCACACAAAAAACATAACCCCTTTGCTTGCTTTACTTGAATCTCTCTCTCTTTAAGGATGTTAAGGTTGACCTTTGGATGAGCTCCTATATTCTTTTCTTTCGGCGCCCCCTCTGCAATGACATCTTATGGGTCCTCGGTATCATGGTCATCAAGGTACTCTTTTGTAATTCTTGCATGGTGTTGCTTCTGCTGGCCTTTGGGCTAGCTTCATTGTCTCACCCAATCCCTGAGGTCTCAACAATCAAAGTGTTGCATGTATGTGGGCTTTAAACCTTTCATAAAATTTCCCACCAATAATGCTCTGCCTTCCTGACAAGAGCTTAAATCTCTCTATATATTCCATGATAGTCCCTCCTGAGTCAATGCAGAATTCTTCGTGTAAGTCTTCTTCCTGAATGGTTCCAAAACTTTCCAACAAGAAATTTTTTTTCCTGAATGGATCAGACATCTAGCTTCCCTCCACTGAAAACAAGCTAGGCCTTTCCTCTCTAAACATAACTCAATCTCCATGAGCTTCTCCTCCCCATTTAACCCATTCACCGTGAAACATCACTCCATCTAGTACGCCCACCCATGTGTCTTCTCCTTCGAAGATCGACATCTTCAACTTTCTCTCCCGCCGTTGTTTGCCCCTATGTATCGAGAGCAAAACTCCTTTCTTCGATCATAACCATATCTCATCCTTGCTTCTCTTCTTTCTTCTTTGTGCTCTTCCATACCTCTTACATAACCTCTTCTCCATATTTCAAGCCCAATTGCTTTCATCGAAAATCTCTAATCCCCCGTCAGAAAAGGGGGTCCTTGATGATGGACGCTTTCCTCCTCATGTTCCCTTTTGATTTAGCCAAGGCTCCTTCGGTCACCCTTTGACTAAAATTTGCAAACTAAATCACCGGGGGGGGGGGTGTGTGGGGGTGGGGCGGGGGGGGGTGTCTTGGACTTCAACTCCATAAGCTTCCTCAGCATCTCCTCTAAGCTCTCAAATTGGCTCTCAAATTAGTTTTTCATGGAGGAAAATTTATTTTCTATGGTAGAGAAACCTTCCTCCATCCCATAACTAATTTGACTCATATCTTCCTCCATTTTTTTCTCCAAGTTATCCACTTTGTTTCATGACATCATTCTTTGAACGGTTTTAGAGCTCCCTTAAGTTGAGATCTTTTGCTTGGCTTTCTGTCACAATGTAATGGTTCCGGGTAGGTGTGGAGTGAGAGGAGAAAGATGGAGTTTCGTGTCTTTATGAGCTGCAATCTTGTTGGCACCTTCCCGACTAGCTTTGATCGCTACTGACGGAAGCTGGAGGAAGTGAAAGATGAGTCTCTGTAAGCCACCATCTTGTCGTTGTAAGCCTTGATCCCCGAAAGCAGCTCACTGGAATTTAGGGCTCTGACATTGGCTCGAAGATTATAAATTGTTTAAAAATCAAATCGAAATTTAGCTCAGATCCAAATTGGCTCGAAATATTTAAGCCGAGCTACAAGCCAAATGATAAGATTGAATTTATTTCAATCTGTCTTCGTCTCGCTTCGGGATCAGATTGATTTTATAAATTAATCGATGAACGTTGGATCATGCACAACGAATCACAATTCAAAGACGCATCCTATATTTTTATTTTCCTTCCCCTAACACCACCAGAATGATTCCGAGCCTCGAAGACGTAAAATTTTCCACTTCATTCTCGGTCTTTGCCTGTCTCGTCTCTACTTGACTCTTCCCCTCTCGGCCTCCTGTCTCTTCCTCTCTCTTGCTCTTTGCCTCTCCCTTCTCGTATCTCACTCTCTCATGATCTCACCTCGTCAGTGGGATTTGAGTGTTTGGCGATTTAACAATGGTATTGTGTGTTTTTTTGTGTGCGGTAGGCAATATTTGGCATGGTAATTCTATTTCATAATATTCTTCCATCCTTCCTCTATTGAAAGTTATAATGATCACTATTCACAGTGATCAACAACTTTTCTTTTTGGTTTGAAAAAGGAATTTAGGGTTTCTATTTTTTTTAATATTTTTGGTTTGGTTAGTGTGTAATTTTTAGCCACTGTGGTTTTTTTTTTAGGGAGAGTGATTAGTTTTTTTTAGTTTCTATTCACAATGCGGTTTTTTCTGTCTTCTGATGCGTAATTTTTGCCCAAACATTAAGCGTATAGAGGTTATTTTGTTGTCGATTTTAAGCAGGATTTATACATGATTTATGTTGGATCCTGCCAGTTAAATAAACTTTTTCCTATGCATAGATAAGTTGATATATATGCATATAAAAATTAAATTTTGGTTGTTAGATAGATATGTAATTAATTACATAGGAATTGTTTTTATACAACAACAAGCACAACAAAGCCTTAATCCCACTAAGTGGGGTCGGCTACATGAATCCTTTTTCTCCATTGCGTCCTATTTAGTATCATATTTTCATTTAATTCTAATAAATTAAGATCATTTTTTTATACAATAAGCCCAAGTGTTCCTAGGTCTACCTCTGCACTTCTTAAATAAGTAGAATCTAAAACATCTACTCTCCTAATTGGATCATTGGATGGTCGATGTTTAATGTGACCAAACCATCTAAGGTGACTCTAATTTTGTTCGTCACTGGAGCTAGACCAACCCTATCACGGATATATTCATTTCGCATTTTGTCTCTAAGTGTAAAACCACTCATCCACCTAATCATTCTCTTCGCGGCAATACTTAACTTGGTATTATGCTTCTCTTTAAAGGCTAACATTCAACACCATAGAGCATAGCAGGTCTCACCACCATCTTATTAAATTTTCCTTTCAGTCTGAGTGGTACTTTCCTATCACACAATAAACAGGAAGCATTCCTCAACTTCAACCAACCAACTTGAATTCTACTATTAACATCTCCATCTATATCACCATCGCTTTGAACAATAGACCCGAGATATCTAAATCGATCACACCTTTTAATGATTTGATCACCTAAAGTTACACATCTTGTATGTATGTAAATATTTTTTTTATATATTTAACATGTAAATTTTGTTATTTATGTCTTTCAGTTTAGTAATATGCTCTAACAAAGAAGCTGTCCAGGCTTATTGGCTCATGAGCCATGTCAGATAAATAATATTAAGGGGAATTTACATACATTCCACATAATCCTTAATTATTTACATATTTAACACCTAAACTTTTATTTTTCCATTTATAACACTCAAAACTTCAATATCACATCAAAACTACTACTGTTATTTTCTTTTTTAAATGCGATTACATATTTTCATACGTAGATTTATGAAACTTGAAAGTTTTATAAATATAAATATAAAAGTGTTTGATATGTAAATACATAAGAATTATGTGATATGTATGTAAATTTATTTAATATCAGTTGTGATTTAACACTCATTATACATTCGCTGCAAGAGGTTGATTTCAACAACCTTAACTCGGTGACCAAAAGGGTTAGAATCGGTGCTATTTTTAATTGGAGCATTTACATACATACCACTCAACTTCAATGTTTATATACTTAAACCTTATTTCTTACATTTATGCCTCCCAAATATTTCATATTGAAAAAAACATTTACATGCATATTCAATGTGATATATATATGGAAAAAATGGAGGCGTCGAGAGCTCTGCTAGGGTTCCTCGATGGCGATTTCCAGTGATTCCTTCCCTGTTGCACGACGACGTAGGTTGACTTTCGGCTTCTTCCGCTGTCGTCTGGAGGTTCGACCGTCTCACGTTTGAGCTCGCTTGCGGGAGAGTTTGACTTCGTCCTCTGTCATCTGGAAAGGAGTTTTGGTTCGTTACTGTCGCAGGCTCGCATGAGTCGTCCCGTCTTCGTCGCCTCCTACGACCATGATGCCGCCTCACAGGTCTGCTGCGACGTTCCTCACGGTCTCTGCTCTTCTCGCATCCACCTCAGAAGTCGACAGTGCTTCTTTTGCATTACTGTTGCGTAGTTGGTGGACATCCGCCGAAGGCGACAGTGCTGCTACATTACTGTTGTGTGGTTCGTGGGTGAAGGTTGGTGGTTTTTACCTCACGGGCTCCCATCCTGTTTTCTTTGGTGGGTGACGTTACTGTTGTATTGGGTTCTACCGTGTGTGGTCGGCCATGGCGTCCGACCTTGCAAGAGTAGACCCAAATTTTGTGGGTCGAGGAACTTATGCCAAGATTTGAACTAGCTGGACTGAAGGCGGCACTACTTTGAGAGATAAGCTTGTTTTTCCACAATTGTACCATGATGCAATGACAGGTAAGGCAGAATGCCAGTTTATCAGAGAAGGAACTAAAAAAGCCGGGAAGCGCCTCTCATTTTTACTGAAGAGGAAATAGAAAAACTGTGTGAGCCTTACAAATATACTTTAGTTGGGAAGTTTCAATTCGGGCACCCCAAAATGGATATTGTGAGAAGAGCATTTGATGATTTTAAATTAGTAGGAAGTTGGAAGGTGGGGGTTTTTAATGGAAGGCATATAATGATTCAATTATCTCGGGAGGATGACTATGCTCAAATCTTTTCCAAAAAGGTGATTAAGATTGAAGGGAAACCTATGAAGCTGTTGAAGTGGACCATGGATTTTGATCCCACACAAGAGCCGCCAATTGCTCCAGTTTGGTACAAGCTGCCTAACCTCAAACTTACTATAACCATGAAGTTCTTTATAATATAGGTGACTTCCTTGGGCAGCCTTTGAAAGTTGATATGTCATCTGCTAATGTTGCTAGACCTTCCACAGCAAGAATCCTGGTAGGAAGGATGTCACCCTCCCTGCTATGGATGCACTTTGGATTAGCACAACAAACAATAGGTATTGGCAACCATTGGTCTTATAACACCAACCCTTCTATTGTAAACAATGCAGAATGTTTGGACATCCAGCGGAGCAGTGCTACAGGTTACATCCAGAGTTAAGGCCTTATAAGCAACCCTTGAAGAGCCAACCAAATACTGGTCAACCTTCTCAGATTCCTGGAGAAAAGGCGGACCCCATAGTTGAAAATTTTAACATTGAACATCCTCCAGCCGGTAGGGCGGTGGGGAGTGAAGCTGACCCTCCACCACCCATCTAACACGAGATCATTACTACCCTTATTGCAATAGTCTCCATCCAGAATGTGCTCAATAACACCTCTGCTACAATTCCTATACCAGAACTAGCCTTAATTGAGACCGGAGATAATCTTGTGGTGGAGAGACCTTCTTTAGAGTTGGAAGACCACAACTCTGAAGAGGGTGGGACATTCATAACTCCTTCCTCTCCTGTTGCATTTCCTGAGGTGCATGTAGGAGTTAGACAGGAGTTGGAGGAGATCAATCTATGTTCTATAGAGGGAGACACTCTTCAAGTCTATCTGATACCATGAACGGTGAATGACAAACACAGAAATACAAGAGAAAGAAAAAAGGGTTGGTGGAGCTGAAGAATCAGCAGGAGGACAGCATGGCTATTGCCAGTGGCAGTACTTACAATGTGTTACTGGATTCCCTCTCCAGAACTAGAAGGAGGGGTAAATCCTCTTATAATGATTAATTTCACCTGTTGGAATGTTAGGGGCTTGGCTCATCCTAGGGCCCTTAACAGACTTCTTAACTTAAATAGGATGTACAAGTTTTGGTTAATTGCAATTCTTGAACCTATGGTGACCAAGCATGTTACAAGGATCTCTAACAAGTTTCCAGTTTTCCAATTATCTTCCAATTCTACTAACAAAATTTGGGTGTTCTGCAGGCATTAAATTAATTGGAAAATCTTAATTGATCACCCCAAATTCTTGCATCTTTCTTTGCAATTAGTTGGGGAATCTTGTTTGGTTACTATCATTAATGCAGGATGCTCTCAATCTTCCAGAATAGAGCTATGGGAGAACTTATCAAAAATTGGGCAATCTATCTGTGAACAGTGACTGGTGGGTGGAGATTTCAACTGCTTAGCTTCTCCTTCTGAAAAATTGGGTGGTCGGCCCCCCAATATTAAAACCATGTCCTTCTTCCTGGATCAAATGCAACAAGCCGGATTGTATGATTTGGGGTATTCTGGACCTGACTTTACTTGAAGGAGGGAAAAACTATGGGAAAGGTTGGATATATTCTTATTTAATCGGGATTGGATGAATACCTTTTTACACACCAATATTCAGCATTTAAATATGGCAGGGTCTGACCATAGACCCTTAGCGATTACCATTCAAGGTTCCACCAATCAATCTAAGAAGCCAGCTTTCAGATTTCTCAATATGTGGACCTCTCATCTTGATTTTTTATTGCAAGTGGAACAGCATTGGGCTGGGATACACCACTCCAATCCTTGGATTAAACTGTGGATGCTGCAGAAAAAACTGAGTAAACACTTAAATACATGGAAATGGAATGTTGTTGGGAATGTGCACTCTAAGGTCACTGAAGCTAAGAGATTGGTTTCTGATATTGAAGGTCAAGTTCGGGCTAATTCAGCTTTTGAAGCTGAACTTTGGCAAGTTCATGAAAATCTCCTCCAAGCCATCACCGTGGAAGAAGAATTCCTGATGCAGAAGGCAACACTTACTAAATTCTTGGAGGGAGACAGGAACACAAAATACTACCATGCGTGCATTAATTATAAAAGAAAATGTAACACTATTTACAAGGTTAAATCCAAGGGGAACTGGGTGTATTCTGATGACTTGGCTAGTGATGCAGTCAACTATTTTCAACATCTTATGTGCCAACCTTCCACTGACAGAACACATGTTGATGGAAATCTCTTTGCAGCTGAGAGAGATTACACTAGCCAGCTTAACCTTGCATCCATTCCAACTGAAGAAGAAATTTGGACTACTTTAAACTCAATTGATAATAATAAGGCAGCAGGCCCTGATGGATTTTCAGTAAAATTCTACAAGGTGACTTCGAAGATTATTAAAGGGGACATTATTGAAGCCATCTAGAGTTTCTTTAGGGGAGTGGATCTCCCTAATTATTTTAAATGCTCTACTATCATCCTCATACCTAAAGTTAACTCTCCTAAAGCCTGGGAACAATTCAGACCTATTACCCTCACTAATGTACTAACTAAGGTCATCAGCAAGATTCTAGTTGCCAAAATCCAGCCTCAACTACCCTTCCTCATTAGTGAAAACTAATTGGCTTTTATCAAAGGCAGAAACATTGTTGATAATGCTCTTCTTGCTCAAGAACTACTGCTGGATCTGGATAGGAAATGCAGGGGTGGAAATGCCATATTCAAGTTAGATATACAGAAAGCTTATGACACCATACATTGGGATTTCATTGATGAGGTTCTTAAAGCTCGGGGTTTCTCCAATCACTTCTCTTCTCTCACCAAGAGATGGCTCTCCAACAACTCGAATTCCATTCTGATTAATGGGCAAGCTGTTGGATACTTCAAATCCTTTAGAGGCATTAAACAGGGAGATCCCTTATCACCCACCATATTTATTTTAGCATTTGATTATTTATCCAGAATGTTAAACCAACTAGCAAGGCAATCTCTCCACACTCTGTTCCAACACAAATCTAACATTGTCATATCTCACTTGGCTTATGCAGATGATCTCATATTATTTTCCAAGGCATCTAAACCAGCTATAAAGCTTCTTTTCCAATGTCTACTGCAGTTTCAAGAGTGCTCGAGGCTGATCTTCAATAAGGACAAATGCCAAATTGTTCTCAGTGCTCAGATTAAAACCCACATTAAACACTGGATTGCTGATTTTACTGGGATCAACACCAACTCGTCTTCTCTTCACTATCTGGGGTTTCAATTGCTTAAAGGAAGGGTTAGACAAACACAATTTAATGATACTGGCTAAGATATCTGACAAGTTGAATTGTTAGACTCATTAATTCTTGTCAAATGGGGGAAGTCTTACTTTGTTAAGAAGTGTGTTATCTTCATTCCCCTTTTACATTATGCAAATGGTGGTACTCAAGAAAACACAAAAATGTTATTAGAAAGGAGCTTTAATAGATTTTTGTGGTCGAGCCAAAGGAAACAGAAACATTGGGTCAGTTGGAAGACGTTATACAAACCATTAGTATCTAGGGGGCTTGGTTTCAGAAGTTTCCAGCAACTGAAAACTATCAATTTCTCTAAACTCTGGATAAGGTTCAGGGCTCAAGACTCCCTATGGGCCAGGTACATAGCTGGTAAGTATTGCAAAGAACGACACTCCTCACAGATAGTGCAAAAAGTTGGAGATTCCAGAATCTGGCGCAACATGCTAAAAGTTCGAGAGAAAACTGAAAAGCTATTTTTCTGGGAGCTGGGGGAGGGTGATGTTCACCTTTGATTGGATAGTTGGACTACTGGTTTTGTCCTCCATCCCCAGAATTCTCATACAATTAATGGGCATCTTAAAGTAGTGGACTGCTGGGAGGAAAATAATTGGAATGTAGCTGCTCTCAGGAACCTCTTAGAATCATCTCAAGTTCGTTTGATTAACCTTCAACCTTTTGACCGAACTAAGAAGGATAAACTGATCCTAAAAAAAGCTCTATCAAAAAGTCTGTCGTCATTCATTTATAGCAAAGGTAAACAATGTCAGACAACTCCTTGGGGGAAGAAGATTTATGAGAAATTCCTCTCCCCGTCTATGTTATTTTTCTGTTGGAGGTTCTTCCTAAAACTACTCCCTACATATGTTATTCTGAAACTCAAAGGACTGAAAGGGCCTTCCATGTGTTTATTCTGTAAGACAAGAGAGGAACACCTACCTCACATGTTCTTCAATTGCTCGTTTGTACAGGAGGTCTGGAGTAAGGTAATTGGCACGCCTAAAATATATACGCTTTTTGCTATATCATTTTACTTATTTTTGATGATATTACACTTTAAAGGAAGGTATTTTGTATGTTTATTGGTTTTAGATACAAGAAATGGTGATTGGAGTAAAAAGAAAAAAAAAACGGTGCAATTTGGAGAAAAACGAGCAAGAAATGAAATTTCGCTCCGACACCTTCGATAAGCTTTTGATGCTTAATCTCTTTTACACTTCTTGCATATTTTTGAATGAGATTACACTTTAAAGAAATGTTTTTTTTTTTGCTTATTTTGTAGGGCTATCTGTTACGAACGCAACGCAACTGAAATGGGGCGAAACGGAGCAAAACGGAGCGAAACGGTGGAGCCGCGCAGCAGCCTGCTCGCCGACGGCGAGATTTTCCCGAGACCACCGAAAAATGGCCGAAAAGCTCGCCGACAGCGAGCTTGAACCCGCCGACAGCGGCCCGGACGACCATGAACCGACTTTTGGCGGTTTTGGGTCAATATTCGACGTATTTGGACGCTTTTTCGAAGGGGTGCTTAAGGAAACTCTTCGGAATTCGTCCATGCTCTTTAAAAATGACAAATTTGTGTTAGAAATGTGTAGATTAGAGAGAAGAAAAGTGGAGAAAAACTTTGAGGAATGTTTAGAATTCTTAGATTAAGAGTAAAAATGTAGATTTCTACCCTTTGGAGAGATTGGAGGAGATTTTGAGAGAATTTGTAAGAGATTTCGCTAGCATTGCATGGATCGTCGGAAGACTTTATAATTTTGTAATGTTCTTCATTATCTTATAATTTTGTAAACATTTATTTAGTGGATTTGCTTTGGTTAAATGAAGTTTCCGTTGTGTTTTCTTCGCGTTTTGTGACGTATCTCTCTTACTTTTCTTCTTCTTTGGAAATAGCGGCATAAGAAGATTATACCATTATTTTCATTTTATTTTTCTTTTGTAATGAGTAGAAATTATGTTTGAGGCTTTTTGATGCATGATGAAGTGAATTTAATTATAAATGTAATTGGTTTTTATTTACACTTCATTTATATTGCAATAAGGGCCCATCAGTAGTGTTAAAATTCGTTGTAATTGCGTTAAGTTCCGAAGGGCATATGTAATTCTCAACAAAGTGAAACCACATTCAAATTCCATGGATAGTGAAGCTTCATGGGATTGAATATAAATAAATAGGGAAATATAATTATCGGACGTAGAATTGGAGATTTTAGAGCTGACACGCTAAAATCCTCAATTCGATCCTATCGTTTGGGTCTTGAAGTGTAGATTGTTAGCCTCGGGAGAGGGAACGTGGAGCTCCGAACGAGAGCCGGTATCCTCCTGCACTTAGCTGCAGATTCAAGTAACTGAGCAGAGGATTAGTCAATGTTCTTTATGCTCGGACCAAAGCGGTAAAGAATATGATTGCTCTTATTCTAGCACATACAATATTAAATGCATCTCATTCCTATACATTATCTATTTCATTACATAAGAATAGTAGTTTTTAATATCTCAAAATTCTCCAAACCAATTCATCCAAAAGTGTTATCTTTAGAATTATTATTTGCGACTTAGTTATAGTTACTTATCTTTACATTTAACATTTTCATTTAGTGAGTAGTTCATAGATAAAACACAATTTTAATCGACATTCCAACCTAAGGAGTAATTGTAGTAGATTAGAATTTGACTAAAAGACCTTTTACTTCACTTCCTCGTGGGATCGATACTGGGGTTTTTAAAAAAACTCTATATCGTCGAAACGATACGTATACTCGCGTAGCACTCTCTAGTGTGTAAAATATTTTCTAATTTTTATATCATTTGAGATTTTGCATACTAGCCGCTATTTATAAATAGGGTCAAGTTTTTGGCCATCTTTTGGAAGTTAATTTACTGCGTAATTGCGGGTCGGGTCAGTAATTCAATACTTTGGTGTCTCCACATTGTTTTTAACTTAGCAAGATTTCTAGAGGTGTTGGTAGGGCACTCAACTGGACTATTCCCTATCCCTTGCATTGTGGCTTGGTTTGTTTGGATAGCTAGGAACCAAAGGAAGTTTGAGGACATTTGTTTACCACCTTTTGTTGTGGCTGCCAACTGTTTAGCTTATAATAATAGACTTCAAAAACATAAAGGTCTGCTGATCCCAGGAAGGAATGTATCTGAATCTAAAGCAAGAGGACCGTTGGCATTGCTAACTTATTGGAAGAAACCCCCCTGGTTGGGTGAAAGTAAATACAGATGGGAGCTTTCTAAAATCCGAAGCTGGCATTGGAGGAATATTTAGAGACTACAAAGGAAACTGCATTTTATGTTTTCATTCTCCCATTACTGCTAAAGATGCTTTGGAGGTTGAATGCATTGTTATTTTTTGGGCAGCCCTCTTTGCCAACAAAATTTCTTGTTCTAATCTATGGGTGGAATCTGATTCTCTTATTTTGGTGAAGATCCTCAACAAGGAAGTGAACTGTCCTTGGTCTCTACTATTCTGGATCCATATTATCTTGCTCTTACTCTTCCTTATGATCTACAGGATCTGCTATATCCCGAGAGAGGCCAACTGACCTACAAACTACTTAGCAAAATCTGGGTTGCATCTCCAAGTTCCCATAGTTACTATTAATGTGGATCCTTTTTTTTTTCTTTTGGATGGAGACAAATTAGATCTCCCTTTTGTTAGACCCTTGTAACCTTTTGTTTGATTTATTTTCCCCACAAACACGCTAGGGCTTTTATGGTGTTTGCTTCAAATATATATATATATATGTATATTCTATTTAAACTAAATCCTGCTTGCAACCTATGCTGATTTATTGACCTAGAAAGTAGCACATGAGCTATTTTGCACCCACAAATTAGTTCACAATTTACAAATTATCATTAACAATGTTTCATGCGCTATGAATGTAAAAGGACATTTTTTCATTATGCCAAATTTGATAGCCCTGACATAACGTTCGGGGAATGCTGCTTGTAATGGTATAAAACATGGATACAACCATATTTATGAGTGCTAAAGCATAACTGATATTAAGAAAATTTACATACATGTCACTCAATTCTTATGTATTTACATATCAAATACTTAAACTTTTATATTTATATTTATAAGGCTTTTAAGTCTCATAAAGTTATGTATGAGAATATGTAATCGCTTATAAAAAATAAAATAATAGTAATATTTTTGCTGTGATATTGAAGACTTGAGTGTTATGCATGTAAAAATAAAAAGTTTAGGAGTTAAATGTGTAAATACATTAGAATTATGTGGAATGTATGCAATCATTGATATTTTTTATCCGACATGGCTCATGTAGCCGACAAGCCTGGTCTGCCTCTTTCATTTATAACTAAACTCAAAGACATAAATAACAAAATTTACATGTTAAATATATAAAGAAATATTTACATAATACCGCGCAATTTCCTATGTAATTAATTACATATCCATCTAACACCTAAATTATAATTTTTATATGCATGTATGTCAACGTACCTATGCGTGAAAAAGGTTTATATAGCTAGTAGGATTTAACATAAATCCCGCGTTAAACTAGCTACTAAACAGCCCCTAGATGCTTAATGCTTGAGCAAGAACTACACATCAGAAGATAGAAAAAGCCACACTGTGAATAGCAGGGGTGTAAACGAATCGAACACGAATGAACAGAGCTCGTGTTTGTGTTCGGTTCATTTGAAATTAAGTTTGTTTGAAATAGAATTGTGTTTGAAATTGTTCGTGAAGCTACTGTTCGTGTTTGAATTGAATTGTTTGAAATGTTTGAAATATTTTAATTGTTCGAATTATTCAAATTGTTTGAATTGTTCAAAATCTTTCAAATTTGTTTGTATTGTTTGAATTATTTGAATTGTTAAAATAATAATAATTTCTTAGATAAACTTTACAGGATTTAATTTTTTAAAATATAATAAATTTGTAGAGTATATAATTATTTTTAAAATATGATAAATTTTTATTTATAATTATTTTATATTATTTTATTTCGAACAATAACGATTCAAACACGATCTAACACATGGTTGTTCGTGTTTGGTTCGTTTAGAAACCAAACGAAAAAAAAAATTGTTCGTGTTCATCACGTTTGCTTATCGAACGAATCGAACACGAACTCTATGGTGAGCCGAACACGAACTGTTCACGAACAACGAGCTTTTTGGACACCCTCAATGAATAGAAACTAGAAAGTTGATCACTTTTTCACAAAAAAATCACATTGGCTAAGAATTACACACTAACCAAACCAAAAAACATAGGAAAAATAGAAACCCTAAATTTGTTTTTCACAAAAAAAAATGTCGATCACTATGAATAGTGATTATTATGACTTTCAATAAAGGAAGAATAGAAGAATATTATGAAATAGGGCTACCAAACTAAATATCACCTGCCACACACAAAAAATCACACGATACCACTGTCAACTCGTTGAGCACTCGAACCCCCACTGAAAAGTGAGATCGCGAGTGTGAGATGCGAGAAGAGAGAGGCAGAGACCGAGAAAGAGGAAGAGAAGGGATCTTGGGAGGGGAAAAGTCAGATAGACGGGACAGGCAGAGGCCGAGAGGGAAGAATCAGTGCCAAGTTTGTTTTTAGTTTCAATCATATTGCATTCATGATTCTTCTCCATTAGCATATGTTTAAGTAGTTATTTTGTATTATTTTGAATTTAAATAATTATAAAAAATAATTATGACAGGTTGTAATAATTATCATTATGTAAGCTCTAATAGAGTTATTAATTATCATGGGAAGTCTTATGAAGTCATTATCATGATTTGTATTAAAACTTGATTGTCATCTTGCAAGCTCTGACATTATTTATCAAGAGATTTACTTTTCAAGAGCGCCATGAGTTGGAGAAACGAACGATTTCCATGATCTTTTTTAAAGCTTGAGCTTGAATTTGGGAGCTTTATTGAAAAAATATTTGAAGGTTTATAAATTTTTGTGAAGCTTGGTAGATCAAACTCCACCAAATTCCGTTCAAGTTGGCTTGGCCATGGTTGGACAAGTTGCTTGAAAACCACAACTTTTCATTAGGAATTTGTTAAAGCATGTTGTCAAGAAAAGAATAAGAAAATATAATTACTGTATTTTTCTTAACGTGTGATTGACCAACACCCCCCTCTCGCTTCCTTCTCCTTTGCATTGTAATGTCTATTTATATATCATCATGTTCACTTCCATCTCCTTTGTATTGTAATGTCTATTTATATGTCATCATGTACCGTGGCCAATATTTGATGGTTTTTATTATTTTTCTCTGGTATATCCCATCCCTCTCATTTTGAACTTCAATTTTCAAATATAGAGGGTTTTCTCTTCTTTAAATTTAGGAAGAGCTGGTTCTTCAGGAGATCAAATACTTTTTGTAGATTTGGATTTCCTCAAAATAATTAATCTCAAAATCTTCGATAAAGTTATTCACATGGCAACTATTTTAATGATCGCAATGATTGAAAGACATCACTATGCACTAAAAAAATCTGTTTTATTTTTTGCATGAGATTTTGAATTTATCTTTTTATACTCAAATTTGGTGGTAGTTCGATTTTAAATCCAACTTAGTGAACATTATTGCATGCTCTAGCAGGTCTAATTAATCATCCACTTTGCGAAGTGGATGCCAATTTTTTATTTGGATTTTATTAGTGTTTTATAGTCCAAACTCAATCACCAAGCATGATCTTTCTTTAGAATCCTTGATCCTTATGGCAAGCTGTTTTGCTTAATGACAACTTGGTCAAATAATTATGCTACTTATTTATTTATCTCTTCATTCTCCATCATCAGGTTGTGTTGCTTCTCAATGTTAGGTAAACAGAATTTAGAGAGGAGACTGATCTCGTACTCAATAAATTGGTGAGGAGACAATCTTGCCTCTCGAAACTGAGTCTGGTATTCATAGATTTATCCATTTCAAAAATATACTTTTTCCTCGAGAACCAATGCCAATGTCCTTTCATTCTTTTTCTCTCAAATTCGTATAAGAGTATTGTTTTTGCATTGTCGTTAGTAGGGTGTCAATTCAAGTTCACAGCTTAGGTTCTAGTCCTACCAAAAAATCATATGACAAGACAAATTTGACTTATTCAATAATGAGTAAAAAATCTCAACTAAACTTCAACTTGATTAAATCAAAACTTAACTCGACACGACATGAAAAATATTTAACTTGTGAAGGGATAGTGTCAACCTAACTTGAGATGTATATAATTGAGTTGTTGAGCGCTTAAACTAGATAACGCCACTAATATTAGTTTTCTCATAAAAAAGAATCATATCATTAAGTCATTATTTTTGTGTTGACCCAAACTTGACGTGACACATCCAATAACCGACGATGATTATTTTTTGTGTCATTTAAACCGAATTGAATTCGACACAATCTTACTAAGATCAACCCAAACTCAAATTTTCAGTGTCCATGTTCAGCTTGGGTTTTATCGTCAAAGCTGATAGTGGCCCTCCTAAACATTAACCTTCTCCTTTTGGACAAAGAGCAAATGAAAATATCAACTTGCATTTATAATTCTCTACACTTGTCCAACCTCTGCCATATCTAATGTTTGACATTCCTTTCTCGTGTGTTCATAACGTAGATGGTGCCATGTTTAGAGTGATGATGTTTTGTATGCTTCGATAGAAGATAATCTTGGTCCATAGATATGGTTTCTTGAAGGTAATTTGACATATGTCGAGAGGTGCAACTTCACACATTCCTTGCTCAATTGTTGATGTACACTTGAGTAATGAATAAGTGAATGCAATATTGTTGATCAATCTACATCTCTACATCTTTCAAAATTTATTTGACATGATATGGGAGAGGAGTCATTTGGTGTCCCATTCTCCTAAATATTCTCTCCAAGATCAGTTCTTTCGACTCCACGTCTTAAAGATAGCATTAACCATTTCTTACTTGACCCTCGATTCACACAACAAACAATTCCTTGCATTCATTAGGGTCCAAAGTCAAACTTGTCTCTCTCTATTTGATAATTCCATCAAGGATTCTCGTATCTGGTTGATTCATTGCCTCTTAATATTTGTCCTTGTTGATTGTTGTTGCCTTGGAAGAGTTTTGGATGAAGCTTCCATCACTTTACTTTATCACGACCAACGGCCGGACAGATGGCAATAGAAGTTACATCTAAAAGAAGATATTATTGTGGCTGTACCTTAGCATAACCTTTTCAATTCCTCTTCTTCTTTGTGATTCATTGATTCTCTTCCATTCTTATCATTAGATGTCTCATGGCCTTGAAATCTACTTTTTTTCTCGAATGGCCTTGACAAACATGCTTCGTTGAATGAGATATTTAAGTGTAGAAGATCATTGAAAATATTGTAAATTTTATCAAAGTTGAGATGCCTCCCAGCAACGATTGTATTATAGGGACTGATCTCTTAAACGCGGCTGTAAATTCATGCGTGAGTTGATCTTATCGATGTCATAACCTAGGTACTTGCTCTATAATTCTCTCACATACTAGAGGGTAGAATTTTAGTGGGCCGACCTTTTGAATTGCCCCTAGGTAGTTTACTCGATGCTTGAGATGAAAATTCCACCACATTAGTGCATACCCAATGAGTTTGGGGTGAGCAAACAAACTTTCTGTTTGGAAGAATTCTCGTAGAGACTGAAGTAAGTCTTATCAAAGTTGTGAATAACTAATTTAACTTCTGCCTTGAATGTGTAGTGCAACACTCCAAAAGGAAGCTCAAGGTCCCTGTCCGACCCATTGTTGTAATGGATAATTCTCCAAGTAGTTTGGCTTTTGTTTGCTTATAGGATGTGCATGTTCAATTTCTTTATTACTATAACTATCTATTGTTAAAGGAGTACAATTTCGGTAATCAGTTCTCTTTTCTTCATGATGCTCCTTTGTTTTCCTTTTCTTGAAGTATTTTTGACAAAGATTAGTTCTTGGGACTTTTTTGTATATACTTTTTCAACAATATCATGCATTAGGGTTTTGTGAGAAGCTATGAAGCACGGACACAGAAACGACTTGACACAATAAAGGTACACAACAATTGAAAAAGTAGGATACGATACGCCATGGAGTCATTTTAATATTTAATTAATATTAGTATAAAAATTATATTTCATTATTCTTTATTAATGACATCACAAAACAAGGCATGCTAGAAGAAAATTTAACTTTATAAATATAACTTCTATTATGAAATCTCATTCTTATAAAAAATAATTTTAAAATTAGACACATGATATTGTTTGATAGAATTCCTCCAACTTATTTACTAAAATAATATCCTCCTTATTTAATTAATTTAGTTAAATATTATCTTTTAGAATTAGGGTAAGTAATGATTTATAACTATAAACTCATTAACGCATAAAAAAAATAAAAATTATCGCTTACAAAACTATAGCAACTTTGATTCCAATTGGCTTTGACAAATAGAAGTTTTAGTGCAAGCGTTGCAAAGTTTGTCGGGTATTTAGATCGGCTTCAACAAACATGTTTGACTCTTGCTTAGGTTGCGATAAAGAAGCTTACGGCTTTGAAGAACAAAAGAGAAGTGTAATGCTCAGCTTCGATAAATGCAAAATGGGTCTACTGATGCTCGACTTCGATGAATATTGGATGCAACTTCAATGCTCGATTTTGATGAATATTAGAGGGAGCTTTGGAATGATGAGATAGAATGTAGATTTGATTATGAGGTATAATTTGGGATTGTTTTGTCTATGTTTTATATTTTATTTTCTTAATTTTGTTTTGTCTTAATTTTTTGATAAAATTTTTACGTTGGTTGGCAACTATCTAACGCATCCCTCCACTTTTCGCATCCAGGGCTTAAGACCTGGAAATGACAGTATTGTTCTAGTAGCAACGTTGTAACAATGGATGATCAAGTCATTAAAAGGAGTGAACATTCTAGATATCTCGGGTATATTATTCAATGTGATGGTGATATAGATGGGGATGCTTTTAGTAGCATCCAAGTTGGATGGTTGAAGTTGAGGAATGCATCGGGTCTATTGTGTGATGAGAAGTATCGCTTAGTCTTCAAGGAAAGTTTTATAACATGGTGGTGAGAACCTAGGAAGATTTGGGCATATTGTATAAA
The DNA here is from genome assembly GCA_022702705.1 of Papilionanthe hookeriana x Papilionanthe teres. NCBI lineage: Eukaryota > Viridiplantae > Streptophyta > Magnoliopsida > Asparagales > Orchidaceae > Papilionanthe > Papilionanthe hookeriana x Papilionanthe teres. The sequence goes on from CM040425.1 coordinate 45,449,338, forward strand.
AAATGATTCTAATTTATTAGAATTAAATGAAAATATGACACTATATAGGTCACCATAATCATGTAGCCGACCCACTAAGTGGGATAAAGCTTTTGTTGTTGTTGTTGTGGTGGTGAGAACCCCACAATGTTTTATGACATGGAATGTTGGCCTGTAAATGAGAAGCACAAAATTAAGTGTTACTGAGAGAAGGCTCAAGTGAATGAGTGGTTTTACACTAAGAGACAAAATGCAAGAACAATAACAACAAGCCTCTATCCCATTATGTGGGGTCCGACTACATGAATCCTTTTTTTTCCATTGTGTTCTATTGAGTATCATATTTTCATTTGATTCTAATTAATTAAGATCATTTTTTATACAATATTCAAGTTTTTCTAATCTACTTCGCCTTTCTTAAGCATAAGTCGAATCTTAGACATATACTCTCCTAATCATTAGATGGTCGACATTTAATGTTACAAAACCAAATAAGACGTCTCTCTTGAATTTTGTCCACCACTGGGGCTACATCAACCCTATCACAGATATATTCATTTCGCATTTTGTCTCTAAGTGTAAAGCCACTCATCCACCTAAGCATTCTCATCCCAACAACATTTAACTTAGTTTTATGCTTCTCTTTTAAAGGACAACATTCTGCGGCATAGAGCATTGTAGGTCTCACCACCATCTTATAAAATTTTCTTTTCAGTCAAAGCGGTACTTTTTTATTACAAAATAAGCCCGAAGCATTCCACTTCAACCAAGCAGCTTGAATTCTGCTAATAACATCCTCATCTTTATCACCATCACTTTGAATAATATACTCGAGATATCTAAATCATTCACACATTTTAATGATTTGATCACTTATATTTACAATTCTGTCACTAGATCTACTGCTACTAAAATTACATTCCATGTATTTATTTTTAGTTCTACTTAAACGAAAGCCTTGTAGACCTCCATAATTCAAGTTTTTCCTAAGCTCATTCTATACTCTGATGCACAAGAAGGATATCATCAGCTAAAAGCATACCCCAAGGTACATCTATAAATTTTGAGTAAGAGCATCCATAACTAAAGCAAATAGATATGGACTCAAGGTCGATCCGTGGTGCAATCCAACTAAAGTATGAAAATATTTGGTCAATCCTCTTTCTGTTCGAACACAAGTAACATCTCTAGTATACATATCTTTATTGACTTGAATATAAATCTTATCAACATCTTTCTTCTCTAGAACTCTCCAAAGCATATCTCTTAGAACTTTATTGTAAGCTTTCTCTAAATCAATAAAAATCATATGTAGATCCTCTTTATTCTCTCTGTACTTCTTCATCAAACCTCTCAATAAATGTATAGCCTTCCATAGTAGACCTGCCCGGAATAAATCCAAACTGATTATGAGAAATCTTTGTAATACGTCTTAACCTATGTTCAATTACCATCTCCCATAACTTTAAAGTATGACACATCAACTTAATTCCTTTATAATTTGCTCACTTCTGTGCATCCCCTTTATTCTTAAAGATGGGAATCAACATAATCTTCCTCCACTCCTCAGGCATTTTTAAGTTTTTAAAATAACATTAAAGAGTTTAGTAGGACAAGAAACTCCTAAATTTTATAGATATTTTTACACTTCTTGGGATGTCATCAGGCCCTACAGACTTTCCACTTTTAGTTTTCTTTAAAGTCTCATCAACTTTTTTTCTCTAATGCGTTGGTAAAAATGAAACATTTTATTATTATTAACAATATTAAAATCACTAAGGTCGTTCGAATTTTCAAAAACTTCATTGAAAAGTATCAAAATAACTCACCACCTATGTTGAATATATTTTTTTAAGAAAATCATTTTTTGATTTTCATCTTTAATATATTTCACTTGAGTTAAATCTTTACTTTTATTTTATCTTGATTTCGGATAGTTTATACACATATTTTTCACCCTCTTTAAGTATCTAATCTATTATAAAGATCACTAAAAAAGAATTTTTAGCGTCAAAAGATTATTCTTTAGACTCCATCCGGCCATTTTATAATTTTCCTAGCTTTCTAAGCATTTACTATTAAATGAATTTAATAACATAATTTCTTATGTTTTATCTTTTCTTGTGCATTGTTATTCCACCATAAATTATTTTTATTTATCGAATTTTTTTATTATTCAAGACATTTTTTTGTCACTTATTTAATAAATGTTTATTCTTTATCCCACATGTAATCGTCTTCGTCAGCGAACATCCCAAATCTTGAGATTTTCAAGCCTACTCATAAAAATAATTTTATTTCATGTTTTTTAGTGCGCTCTCATCTAATTCTATGACAACGATTTCTTAGTCTTCTTTATTTTACAACTTTTCATCTTAAAATCCAGAACTAATAATTAATGTTAAGTATTTAAATTTTCATTTCTAATGACCTTACAATCTTTACATTCTCGACAATCTCTTCTTCTAATAAAAAAATAATCAATTTGTGTTTTACTAGATCTATTCTTATAAGTAATAATATGCTCATATCTTTTCTTGAATAAAGTATTAATAATAACAAAATCATACTTTAAAACAAAATTTAATATGACTTTACCTTCTTAATTAATCACTTCAAAATCGTAGCCATCATGAATATTTTAAAATCTTCTACCACTCTATTGATATTTCCATTTAAATCTCCTCTAATAAAAATTCTTTCTTCAAGTGGTGTCATTTGTATTAATTCTTTAGATCATTTCAAAATTTTTATTTAAAACTTATATTTAAACCAACTTGAGGAGCATAAACACTTATAATATTAAAAATCTTAGTGTCAATAACAGTTTTAAGGGCTATAATTTCATCTCCAATTCTATTAATTTTTACAACATTATCTTTCAAACTCTTATTTATAATTATACCTACATTATTTCTAATGCGACTCCTACCTGAATACCAAAGTCTAAAACCTAATGTATCAATCTCCTTAGGCCTTTCTCCAATCCATTTAGTTTTCTGAATATATAAGAAATTTATCTTTCTATGAACCATAATATCAACTGATTCCATTAATTTACTTGTGAGAGTACCTATATTCCAAGATCCTATTTTAATATTAGATTCATAGACTAATTTCTTTTCCAGCATTTGTCATTAATGTGGGAATCCTTGCTTATTTGATCCAACACCGGGGCGTCGGTACAATGACCCTTGCACACTTTTCATCATATTCAGGTCATACATCACGTCACTTCCAGGGCATGCCCTAACATTTACACGAAGATCAAAAGGATTCGTCATGATTTTTTGAACACTGGCTGTCGACTACCTAACGCAACTCTTCATTTTTCACATTCGGGGTGGGACACGACAATGGTAGTTTTATTGAGAGACAAAATGCCAAACAAATATATTCTTGAAAGAGTTAGAATAGCTCTAACGACAGACAATATATGAGAGAGTCGCCTTAGATTGTTTGGTCCCATTAAACGTAGACCATTGGATGACCCTGTTAGGAGAGTACATGTCTTAGATTTGACTTATGCTAAAAAATGTAGAAGTGGACCTAAAAAGACTTGGGCATCTTGTGTAAGAGAAGATCTTAATTTATTAGAATTAAATGAAATTACGGTACTCGATAGGACAATGGAGAAAAATGATTCATGTAGTGAACCCTACTTAGTAGGATATAGGCTTGTTGTTGTTGTTGTCTATATTTGATTTGAAACACATTATATTTGATATATTTAATTGAGATATTGTTGTTTTTAAAAACACTCCAAACATCTAGAAGTTATTTTGAGATATATTAATTTATTTTTAGAAAAAAAAAAGAAAATACGTATAAAACAAATTAAACTTAAAATAAAATAAAAATAAAAATAAAAATAAAAATAAAAATAAAAAATCAAATTTAATCTCAAACAACCTCTTGGGTGTTTTCACTTCACTTTGTTTTTGAAAACGTGAAACAAAATTTTAACTAACAAATTTTTTTATCTTTTTAAACACAAGACAAAATCAGAAACTAAAAACGAATTCAAACATGGGCTTAGGTTTCTTGTTTTGGACGGAACGAACTCATTTTATGTGTTTATTTCTTTTCTCTATCGCTTTGGCGGTCCAGAAAAGTGTTGATAGCATGCGAAATGCCTTCTATTTGTTTGCATATTTTAAGTAATAAAGGTAAGCTTCTCACCCACATTTTAATGCTTAGCTGTCTGATTTTTTATTTGGTACGGTGAATGCTTGAAGCCCGCCTTTTTGAGATCTTCATTTTGGTTCCAACCAACATGCTATGAGAGTTTGAGCATGACTAAATGAATTTCTCGCTTCTGGTTTTTGTGTAAATTATTTCATGTTATTCTTTCATGATGATTGTTGCTCTCTGCTGTAGGTCTGGTTATTCGCTTTAATGAACTTTATTATTTTATTCTGCTGCCTTTCCCTACCATTTAAAAAAGCTTATCTAGTCTATTATTAAGAATGGTAATAAGTACCCCAATTGTATGTTATTGCATTCAAATTGTCTTCTTGTTTCTTTTATTTTCTCCATTTTTCTTTGGCTAGGCCATAGCCTTTGTAAATCTTTTGATTTTAAATGTGAATTTATGAAGTCAATTGAATATCATTTTATTTTGAGCTGCAATTTTTATTTTTTGCTACTTTTTCTAATTTCTACTTTCTTTAAAAGACATGATGCGTTTTTCATATAATTAGCCCAAATTCTAATTTTACTGTTATCGAAGAGACAAAATACCGGGTACAATTTTCATTAGATGTTGTATATTTATCTCTTGAATGTGGATTCATTATTGATGTTTCTTCATATAAAGCAACAAAAATGATTTAGTTATTGTGGAATTCTGAGTTCCTTCTTTTAGTTTTATTATCTTTTATTATCTTATTTTATTATAGTTCTTTCCTTGGTGAGTTACTTTATCTCGAGTAAGTTGTAATTGTTAAAATTATGTTCGTCCTATGCGGTTTTTATAATATAATGAGAAGAGTTGTATTTTGATGATTATAAAAATAAGAGAATAAGTTTTTCTCCACCTTTTGTCATGCTATCAGAGCTATGAAACAAACCTTAGATCTTTTTTTTTTTTTTTTACGTCGTAGGAATTCTCCCAGCAGCCGTAGCCAGCCTGCAAGCCCTGCCCCGCTCCAACTCTTGCTCCCTCTCCTTGCAACCGCCAGCTAGCCTACAAGCTTCGTGCAGGCGTTCCTCTTTCGGAATCCCCCTTGCAGGCTTTTCTGTAGGCTTCGCTGCAACCGTTCCCTGTAGACGTCCCTGCAGATGTTCCTACGGGCTTCCGTTGTCTTCCATCAGAGCAGTCACACCCTGCATACATTCCCTCAGCCGCAGAGATTAGCCTGTCTTTCAGTCATTCCTTCTTGCCTTCCCACTGATAGCCCTGCTGATCCTTCCTGAACAAGCAGAGCAGTTATAGGCATTCCTCCTCTCCTACTAAACAATCAGCCAGAAACTTTTTCCAAACCTAAATGTGTATAGGGCTTATGACAAAGTACGACATGAATATGTCTATGCTTTACTTAGGAGGCTAGTTCTAAATAAAAGATAAAAAATTATGTCCAAACAACCCCAAAACTCTATAACTTTATCACAAATTGTAAACACAATGGCCTCCCAATCAATGTTTATGTACATTTGTGGAAAAAAATATCTCATGGGCGAGGGCACAGTTCTTGAGCTCAGTGATATTAACCATCGTTCATGGAAGATCCAAGATCACATGATCATGTCTTGGTTGATCAATTCTATGACCTCAGAGATTGGAGAAAATTTCTTGTTTTATAAAACACAAGAAATTTGAGAAGTAACTCGTGAAACTTATTCCCGCATTGAAAACGCTGTAGAATTATGTGAGATCAAGACAAGTGCATAAGATCTAACAAGAAGAGATAAGTGTGACTCAATACTTCAACACTTACAAAGTACTTGTTATAGTTAGATATGTATGATACTTATGTATTAAAGTGCTCTTAGGATGTTATATTGCATAAAACAATGGTGGAGAACAAGAGGATGATCAAGCTTTTATTGTGTCTAAATAAGAACTTAGATAAGGTCAGAGGAAGAATTAGGGGGATGAAGCTTCTCTCCACCACTAGGGAAGCCTTTGTTGGAGTCAAAATATAATAAAATAGGAAGAAGCTCATGATGAAAGGAAGTGCAGATTCATCTAGCACTAAAAGCTTCGCCTTATACATGCACAACTCCTCCTATGAGTCCAAACAAAAGAAGAATCGACCCTTGTGTGAACATTGCAAGAAACTTGGTCACTCGAAGGATAAGTGATATAAACTTCATCGAAAAACTGTAGTTTAAAAACTTGGGCAAGAAAGGAAAAACCAAAACAACAAGGCTCATGTTTCTACCTCTTTTAAGTGGTTGGCTGGCTCTAGTCCCTTCACTAAGGAACAACTGGAGGTGTTGAACAAACTTCTTTCGAGCGTAACTAGGCGGCCTACCAGCTTGGTAATACACAAAGATATCATGTCATCCTCCTATCTCGCTAACAATGGAAGATTTTGATCTTAGATAATAGATTTGGCTGCTTCTGATCACATGACTAGACATTCATGTTCTCACCAACAACCAAGAGTTATTCGACGCCAAATTTATTAAACTTGTTGATGGATCTCACTCTAGGATTATTTGGAAAGGAGAAGTGAAACTCTTCAAATATATTCAATTATCTTATGTGTTATATGTTCTCCAATTAGATTGCAATTTAGTTTCAATTAGCAAACTTACTCAGGACTTGAATTGTGTTACTAAATTTCATTTTAACTCTTTTTGAATTTCAGGTGGTGGATTCAGGGAAGATGATTGACAGTACTGAATTGCATTAAGACCTATGTTTGCTCAAGGAAAACTAATCTCTTAATGCAAGGGTGTCTTCTTCACCATCCTCTTCTCATATTCCTGAGTTTGTTGTATCTGAATCTATTTAAAGTCAAGTTTTATTGACATTTCTCTTTAACTAATTCCAATTTTTATTATATTGAAAAATTATACCTTCGTCTCTTCATTTATAAAAAACTAGAGTTTTATCAAAGCGAAACCTCTCAATTGATTAAATGTACTCATTATGTTTATTCTCTTTCTCAATACAAACCCTTACATCATTTCTCCATCATCGACAATGACTTATGAAAACCATCAAGAATGAAAACTATCAATGTTTTTAGATTGGTTTGTTTGTTTTTTTTTTTTATAATCACACTACAACCAGTTGAATATTCTTCATGAAGGAAAAATATGAAACTGTACAAGTCTTTTAGCACTTCCATAACATGATTTCCACTTTGTTCCAATAAAAAATTTTGATTCTTAAAAATTGATAATGTAAATGAGCACTTTAACTCTATCCTTGGACCCTACTTGCAAAGAATGATATAATTTTTGGGAGTTTTTGTGTTAAAATTCCACAATAAAATAGGATAGTCGAGAGGAAGAATAGGCATCTCTTCGAGATATTTTGGTCTATAATACTCTCTCACAATGTCTCAAATGTTTTCTGCAGAGATGTCGTGCTCGCAACCACCTAGCTCATTAATAAAATGCCAAGCAGGGATCTTAGATTCAAAACTCCTCTCGATATTATGATGAGAAATTACTCTCATGCAGAGCTTTCTCATTCAAACTTCCTCTAAAAATATTTGACTCTTTTTTGTTCACATTCACCAACCAAACTGCACAAATCTTGACCCATAATGAGTTACAAGTTATTATAAGCTCCTTATTTGGACATGCTTCTAATAAAAAAGTATAAAAGTATTATTCTCCTATTACAATAAATACTATAACTGCATGGTTGTTACCTTCTTTGAAAATCAACCTAACTACCCAAAACTCAATTTTCAATGATAGAGTCGGGGTGAATATCTCAGACTTAAGACAGTACTGTGGATACCCATAATGATCTAGAGTTATCACAATCTATTTTTCTTCCCTCTAACCGTTTTGTCTCCTATGTTCCACCAAGTGATAACTATGAACTATGCGTGTATGCTAGTAGAAGGAAATCAGTTGAGCATGATAAAGATAATATATAACCACAAGATTTTTCACAACCAAATCTAAATTCACACATATCTAAATTTCCAAGGGAGGCGGAATCCAATGAGAAGACAGGGAAAGTTACACAAATTATCATATATAGGATTATATTGCCTATGGGAAGCTATCATCAACTTATAATGCTTCTATATCTAATCTGGATAGTGTGCAGATACCCCAGTTTATTCATGAAGCATTTCAAAGTTCAAAATAGAAATATGCAATTAAAGAAGAGATCAAAGCACTTGATCTAAATGACACGTTGACCTTTATAAAGCTTCCTCCATATAAAAGAATAATTGGATTCAAATCGGTGTCCATTGTCAAGTACAAAACAAATGGCAGCATTGAGAGTTTGAATGTCAGGTTTGTGGCCATATTTTTCACTCAGTCTTATGGGATATATTATCACAAGACTTTTGCTCAAGTGGCCCTAAACACTATAAGGTAGTGAACAATGGGTGAGAACTACATCAACTTGATATAAAGAATACACCTTTAAATTGAAACTTTTGCGAAAGAAAGTGTATATGAAAATCCCACCAAGGCTGGAAAATGAATCAAATAAATATCTAGTTTGTAAACTAAGAATCGTCGCTTTATGGCCTCACACAATCTCTATAGGCTTGGTTTGATAAGCTTGTCAAGGCTATGAATTCTAATGGATATATTTAATACCATGCGGATCATGCATTGTTCATGAAGTATACACAGGGAGGTAAGTAGGATATATTCATTGTCTATGTAGATGATATAATCCAGACAGTTGGTGATGAAAAAGAGATTATGAATATAAGGAGGTCCTTGCCACTAAATTTGAAATTAAGAATGTAGGAGCAATGGAATACTTTCTGGGCATGAAGTTGCCAGATCCAAGATGGGTATTATGATATCCTTAACAAGTATATCCTGGACCTACTAAAAGAGACATGAATCTTGTGGTGCAGAGTTGATGAGAATCCTATGGATTTAAAAAAAAAAGTTATATTTAGGGGGAGAAAAGACATTAGTGGAAAAATATAATTTTGGAGATTGGTGGGTAAACTTATTTACCTGTCACACACTAGACAAGACATTGCTTTTTTTTTTAGCATTGTGAGTCAACATATGAATAATCTAGATGAAGTATATTTGGAGACGGTTTAAAAAATATTAAGATTTCTTAAGAAGACCCTTGACAGCTGTATAAGAAATCAATCAACAGGGAGGTAGATGTGTACGCTGTGTTGGAGAACTCATAAACAGAAGGTCCATGTCGGAGTATTGTTCCTTTGTATGGGGAAATCTTGTCACTTAGACAAGCAAGAAGCAAACATTAGTCTCTAGAAGTAGCGCTGAATCTAAGTACCAACCACTTGCTTTGGGAAGTTGTGAAGGAATGTGAATCCGAAGTTTACCAAATGAGTTGGGGTACTACACATTCAATGTAATAATAATGTTCTATGACAGCCAAAATGTCATTGGTATTACAAAGAATCTTGTACATCATGACAAGCTTAAACACATTGAGATTGGTAGAAATTTTATCTCTAATAAGATCAATGGTGGCATTATTTTACTTAATTTATATTCCAATTCATCTTCAAGTCGCCGAGGTCTTCGATAAATATCTACCTCTAGGCAGCTTCACTAATTGAACATCACTATAGGTCTTTAAAACATCTATGACCTATCTTGTGGGGGAGTGTGAAATTATGAGTTTCCATTTTTAGTTTTATTCTCTTTTCTTCTTATTATATTATATGTTTTTTCCTTGTTATGTTAATGAATCTAAAAACACAAATTGATTATTTTCTTATGAGAAGAAGAGATCGTCGAGATTGTAAGGATTGTAAGTTCATTCCAAGTGAGGAATTAAATACCCAACATCGATTATTAGTTCTAGATTTTAAGATGAAGAGTTATAAAATAAAGAATATGAGGATTCAACATCGTAGAATTCGTTGGAGGTACCTAAAAGACACAAATAAAATTATTTTTATGAGTAAAATTTAAGATTTAAACATTTGGGATGTTGATATAATTGACCAAATATTTTACTATTTCTATTGGTTTACATCAGGGATAGGCTTTAAGCCCATATCTTTTTTGCTTTATTTATGGATGGTCTTACTGGACATTTACAAGAGCATGTACCTTGGTGTATGTTTTTTGCTGATGATATCCTCCTCGTGGATAAGACGAGAGAAAAAGCCCAGGAAAAATTTAAATTATGGAGGTCTACTTTGGATTCTAAAGGTCTTCGTTTGAGTAGAACTAAAACTGAATACATGGAATGTAATTTTAGTAATAGTAGCTCTAGTGACAGAAGTGTAATTTTGGGTCATCAAATTATTAAAAGGTGTGAACGATTTAGATATCTCGGGTCTATTGTTCAAAGCGATGGTGATAGAGTTGGTGATGTTAATAGTAGAATTTAGGTTGGTTGGTTGGAGTGGAGGAAAGCGTCCGGCCTATTGTGTCATAGAAAGTACCATTCAGATTGAAAGGAAAATTTTATAACATGGTGGTGAGAACTGCAATGCTCTATGGAATGTTAACCTTTAAAAGAGAAGCATAATGCTAAGTTAAGTGTTACTGAGATGAGAATGATTAGGTGGATGAGTGGTTTTACTCTTAGAGACAAAATGCGAAATGTATATATTTGTAATAGGGTTGGTGTTGCACAAGTGATAGACAAAATTAGAGAGAGTTTCCTTAGATGGTTTGGTCACATTAAACGTCGACCACCTGATGATCCGATTAAGAGAGTAGATGTTTTAGATTCAACTTACGTTAAGAAAGGCAGAGGTAGACCTAGGAAGACTTGGGCTTATTGCATAAAAAATGATCTTAAGTTATTAGAATTAAATGAAAATTTGACACTAAATAGGACGCAATGGAGAAAATGGATTCATGTAGTCGACCCCACCTAGGGGGATTAAGGCTTTGTTGTAAATGTATGTTATTTTTGGTAAGTTGTAATTATTGATATTAAGTTTCTTCTAGCAGTTTTTTATTATATAAGGAGAAGAGTTGTAATTTGATGATTATGAAAATAAAGAATACGTTTTTCTCCACATTTCTTAAGTTGTCAAAAAGTTTCTCCACCGTTTTCTCCCCTTGAAGCGACGCGTTGTATGGCCTGAATACAGTGGAAAGTGTGCAGGGGCCGCTACACCGGTGCCCGGGTGTAGTGTCAAGCAAGCAAGGGTTCCCACATTACGGATGGATGCGGGTAAAGAAGTTAGTCTATGATACTAGTATTAGGATAGGATCTTGGAATATAGGCACTCTCATTGGTAAATTAATGGAATTGGTTGATATTATGATCCATAGAAAGATAAATATCTTATGTATTCAAGAAACTAAATGGGTTGGAGAAAAAGCTAAGGAGATTGATAACTTAGGTTTTAAATTATGATATTCTGGTAAGAGTCGTACTAGAAATGGTGTAGGTGTAATTATAGATAAGAATTTGAAAGATAATGTTGTTAAAATTAATAGTGTTGGAGATAGAATTATAAAGACTTAAGATTATTATCGATACTTAAGATTTTGAATATTATAAGTCTACATGCTCCTCAAGTTGGTTTAGATATGAGTACTAAAGATAAATTTTGGAATGATTTAGAAGACTTAATACACTCGATACCCTCAAGAAAAAATTTTTATTGGAGGAGATTTAAATGAACATGTCGGTAGAGTGGTAGAAGATTTCAGAAATATTCATGGTGGCTACGGTTATGGAGCAATCAATGAAGAAGGTAGAGCCATTTTAGATCGTCGAGATTGTAAGGATTGTAAGGTCATTCCAAGTGAGGAATTAAGTACCCAACATCGATTATTGGTTCTAGATTTTAAGATGAAGAGTTGTAAAATAAAGAATACTAGGATTCAACATCGTAGAATAAGATGGAGCACTCAAAAGACACAAATAAAATTATTTTTATGAGTAAAATTCAAGATTTAAATATTTGGGATGTCCACTGAAGACGCGAATGCTTATTCGGGAAAATTAACTAATACTTATTAAACAAGTGGTTAAAGATGTACTTGGAGAATCGAAAGAAAAGTTTCAATAAATAAAAATAGTTGGTGGTGGAATAATAATGTGCAAAAAAGATAAAATATAAGAAATTATGTTATAAAAATTGGTTTAAATGTAAAAGCGTAGAGAGCGAGAAAAATATAAAACGGCCACGTGAAATCTAAAAGAATAATCGTATGACTTAAAAGTCATGCTTTTAGTGATCTTTATAACATGTTGAATACTAAGGACGGTGAAAAATATATGTATAAACTAGTCAAACAAAGAGAAAAGAAAAGTAAAGATTTAACTCAAGTAAAATATATTAAAGATGAAAATCAAAAAGTGATTTTATTAGAAAAAGATATTCAACATAGGTGGGTGAGTTATTTTGATAAACTTTTTAATGAAGATGCTAAAAGTACGATCGACCTGAGTGATCTTAATATCGTTAATAATAATAAAACTTATCATTTTTAGCGTCGCATTAGTAAAAAAGAAGTTGACGAGGCTTTAAAGAAAACCAAGGGGGGAAAGTATGTAGGACCTGATGATATCCCAATTGAAGTGTGGAAATGTTTAAGTGATTTGGGTGTTTCCTGGCTTACTAAACTTTTTAATATTATTTTAAAAACTAAAAAGATGTCTGAGGAGTGGAGAAAGAGCATTTTGGTTCCCATTTTTAAGAATAAAGGAGATGCACAAGAGTGTGCAAATTATAAATGAATTAAATTGATGTGTCATACTTTAAAATTATGGGAGAGGGTAATTGAATATAGGTTAAGACGTATTACGAAGGTTTCTCATAATCAATTTGGATTTATGCCGAGCAGGTCTACCATGGAAGCTATACATTTATTGAGAGGTTTGATGGAGAAGTACAGGGATAATAAGGAGGATCTACATTTGATTTTTATCGATTTAGAAAAAGCTTACGATAAGGTTCCTGGAGATGTTCTTTGGAGAGTCCTCGAGAAGAAATGTGTTGATATGACTTATATTCAAGTCATTAAAGATATGTATGCTAGAGCTGTTACATGTGTTCGAACTGAAGGAGGATTGACCAAATAGTTTACTATTTCTATTGGTTTACAACAAGGATCGGCTTTAAGCCCATATCTTTTTGCTTTATTTATGGTCCCAAGCCCGGATGTGAAAAGTGGAGGGTTGCGTTAGGTAGTCGACAGCCAGCGTAAAACTTGTCGAAAAAAATCATGACATGAATCCTTTTGATCATTGTGTAAGTCTGTAGGGCGTCCCTGAAGCGACGCGCCTGTATGGCTCGAATACAGTGGAAAGTGTGCAGAGGGCCGCATACTGCCGTGCCGGGTGTGAGTGTCAAGTTAGCAGGTTCCCACATTACGGACGGATGCGGTAAGAAGTTAGTCCATGATACTAAGTATTAGGATAGGATCCTCGGAATATAGGTACTCTCAATGGTAAACTAATGGAATTGGTTGATATTATGATCCATAGAAAGATAAATATCACTATGTATTCAAGAAACTAAATGGGTTGGAGAAAAGCTATGGAGATTGATAACTTAGGTTTTAAACTACAGTATTCGGTAAGAGTCGCACTGGAAATGGTGTAGAGTGTAATTATAGATAAGAGTTTGAAAGATAATGTTATCAAAATTAATAGAGTTGGAGATAGAATTATAAGCACTTAAGATTATTATTGATACTTAAGATTTTTAATATTATAGAGTGCTTATGCTCCTCAATTGGTTTAGATATGAGCTTCTAAAGATAAATTCTGGAATGATTTAGAAGACTTAATACACTCGATACTCCTCAAGAAAAAATTTTTATTGGAGGAGATTTAAATGGACATGTCTGGTGAGTGGTAGAAGATTTCGAAATATTCGTGGTAGGCTACTAGCTATGGAGCGATTAATGAAGAAGGTAGAACCATTTTAGATTTTGCTTTAGCAGTATGATTTGATTATTACTAATACTTTATTCAAGAAAGAGATGAACATCTTATTACTTATAAGAATGGATCTAATAAAACACAAATTGATTATTTTGCTTATGAGAAGAAGAGATCGTCGAGATTAGTAAGGATTGTAGGGTTATTCCAAGTGAGCGATTAAGTACTAACATCGATTATTAGTTCTAGATTTTAAGATGAAGAGTTGTAAAATAAAGAATACTTGGAATCAACATCGTAGAATAAGATGGAAGCACTCAAAAGACATAAATAAAATTATTTTTATGAAGTAAAATTCAAGATTTAAATATTTGGGATGTTCGTGAAGACGTGAATGTTATGTGGGAAAAATTAACTAATACTATTAAACAAGTAAATTAAAGATGATTTGGAGATCGAAAGAAAAGTTTATAAATAAAAATAATTAGTGGTGGAATGATAATGTAAGAAAAGATAAAATATAAAGTTATGTTATAAAAATTGGTTTAAATGTAAAAGCGTAGAGACTGGAAAAATATAAAACGGCCTGCAGGAAGTGTAAAAGAATAATCGATGACGCTAAAAATTTTGCTTTTAGTGATCTTTATAACATGTTAGATACTTAAGGAAGGTGAAAAATATATGTATAAACTACTAAACAGAAGAGAAGAAAAGTAAAGATTTAACTCAAGTAAAGTGTATTAAAGCATTTAAAATCGAAAAGTGCTTTTCTTAGAAAAAGATATTCAACATAGATGGGTGAGTTATTTTGATAAACTTTTTAATGATGATCTGAAAGTACGATTGACCTTAGTGATCTTAATATCGTTAATAATAATAAAACTTTTCATTTTTACCGTCGCATTAGTAAAAAGAAGTTGATGAGGCTTTAAAAGAAAACTAATGGGGCAAGTACGTAGGACTCGATGATATCCCAATTGAAGTGTGGAAATGTTTAGGTGATTTGGGGTTTCGGCTTACTAAACTTTTTAATATTATTTTAAAAACTAAAAGGATGCTCGAGGAGTGGAGAAAGAGCATTTTGGTCCCCATTTTTAAGAATAAAGGAGATGCACAAGAGTGTGCAAATTATAGAGGAATTAAATTGATGTGTCATACTTTAAAATTATGGGAGAGGGTAATCGAACATAGGTTAAGACGTATTACGAAGATTTCTCATAATCAATTTGGATTTATGCCGGGTAGTCTACCATGGAAGCTATACATTTATTGAGAGGTTTGATGGAGAAGTATAGAGATAATAAGGAGGATCTACATTTGATTTTTATTGATTTAGAAAAAGCTTACGATAAGGTTCCTAGAGATGTTCTTTGGAGAGTCCTCGAGAAGAAAGGTGTTGATATAACTTATATTCAAGTCATTAAAGATATGTATGCTGTAGCCGTTACATGTGTTCGAACCGAAGGAGGATTGACCAAGTATTTTACTATTTCGTTGGTTTACATCAAGGATCGGCTTTAAGCCCATATCTTTTTGCTTTATTTATGGATGGTCTTACTAGACATTTACAAGAGGATGTACCTTGGTGTATGTTTTTTGCTGATGATATCCTCCTTGTGGATAAGACAAGAGAAAAAGCCCGGGAAAAACTTGAATTATGGAGGTCTACATTGGAGTGTAAAGGCCTTCGTTTGAGTAGAACTAAAAATGAATACATGGAATGTAATTTTAGTAATAGTAGCTCTAGTGACGCAAGTGTAACTTTGGGTGATCAAATTATTAAAAGGTGTGAACGATTTAGATATCTTGGGTCCATTGTTCAAAGCGATGGTGATATAGATGGGGATGTGAATAGTAGAATTCGGGTTGGTTGGTTGAAGTGGAGGAATGCGTCTGCCTATTGTGTGATAAGAAAGTACCACTTAGATCGAAAGGAAAATTTTACAAGATGGTGGTGAGACCTTCAATGCTCTATGGTGTCGAATGTCGGCCTTTAAAAGAGAAGCATAATGTTAAGTTAAGTGTTGCCGAGATGAGAATGATTAGGTGGATGAGTGGCTTTACTCTTAGAGACAAAATGCGAAATGAATATATCCGTAAAAGGGTTGGAGTTGCACCGATGACGGATAAAATTAGAGAGAGTCGCCTTAGATGGTTTGGTCACATTAAACGTCGACCACACTGATGATCCGATTAGGAGAGTAGATGTTTTAAATACAACTTATGTTAAGAAAGGCGGAGTGCAGACCTAGGAAAACTTGGGCTTATTGCATAAAAAATGATCTTAATTTATTAGAATTGAACGAAAATTTGACACTAAATCGGACACAATGGAGAAAAAGGATTCATGTAGCCGACCCCACTTAGTGGGATTAAGGCTTTGTTGTTGTTGTTGTTGTTGTATGGATGGTCTTACTGGGCATTTACAAGAGGATGTACCTTTGTGTATGCTTTTTGCTGATGGTGGATAAGACAAGAGAAAAAGTTCAGGAAAAACTTGAATTATGGAGGTCTGCATTGGATTCTAAAGGTCTTCGTTTGAGTAGAACTAAACCGACTACATGGAATGTAATTTTAGTAATAGTAGGTCTAGTGACGTAGTGTAACTTTGGGTGATCAAATTATTAAAAGGTGTGAACAATTTAGATATTTCGGGTCCATTGTTCAAAGCGATGGTGATATAGATGGGGATGTTAATAGTAGAATTCAGGGTGGTTGGTTGAAGTGCAGGAATGCGTCCGGCCTATTGTGTGATAGAAAAGTACCTCTTAGACTGAAAGGAAAATTATATAAGATGGTGGTGAGACCTTCAATGCTCTATAGTGCTGAATGTTGGCCTTTAAAAGAGAAGCATAATGTTAAGTTAAGTGTTGCCGAGATAAGAATGATTAGGTGGATGAGTGGCTTTACACTTAAAGACAAAATGCGAAATGAATATATTCGTAATAGGGTTGGTGTTGCACCAGTGACGGATAAAATTAGAGAGAGTCACCTTAGATGGTTTGTTCACATTAAACATCGACCACCTGATGATCCGATTAGGAGAGTAGATGTTTTAAATACAACTTATGTTAAGAAAGGAAGAGGTAGACCTAGGAAAACTTGGGCTTATTGCATAAAAAATGATCTTAATTTATTAGAATTAAACGAAAATTTGACACTAAATAGGACACAGTGGAGAAAAAAGATTCATGTAGTCGACCCCACTTAGTGGGATAAAGGCTTTATTGTTGTTGTTGTATTCATTCTTTGTTTAACTTTGCTGTTTTTGTGATTTTTTGAGGAGGATTTACATACTGCCCCCTCAAGTCTTATGTATTTACATATCAAACACCCTATACTTCAATTTTTACATAAATTCCACCATCCTATACATGAAAAGGTATATTCACTTTTTAAAAATAAAAAAAGTGACATTTTTTTATATGATATTAATCGTTTGGATATTGTAAAAAGGAAAGTTTAGGTTCTAGATATATAAATACATAAAAAATTAATGGTATGTGTGAATGCCTCTTTTTCTAAAGTGGAACTTACAGTATAGACTACGGGTCTGTTTGGGGGAAAAATTTGCATACGGAGGGCGTACGCAACTCTGCGTACGCCCTCCAATAGCAGGAGGCCACGTCAGCTTATACCCTCCATGTATCATCCAAAATAACAGGGATGGTACATGGAGGTTACATGAAATAACACATGAAACCCTCCATGTACCATCCATGTACCACGAAAACCGTACGCAGCGCTGCGTACGATCTCGGTATGCAAATTTTTTTCCTGTTTGGGACAGCTAAAAATAGCGGTGTTTTTTTGAAAATACTGCCGCAGCATTTATTTCTCACTTTTCACTAGCTTATTTAAAAATCTAGTTTCCTATTTGTTAAACAAGCTGAACGCAGGATGTTGCCCACGTTCCGCGTTTCGTTCGGATAGTTTACTCAGGTGCCCTTGTTCGTATCTCTCGTGTCCTCGCATCTTCCTTTCCCTCATTCGCATCCTCTGCCTAGCCACTG
Organism: Papilionanthe hookeriana x Papilionanthe teres; assembly: GCA_022702705.1. Taxonomy (NCBI): domain Eukaryota; kingdom Viridiplantae; phylum Streptophyta; class Magnoliopsida; order Asparagales; family Orchidaceae; genus Papilionanthe; species Papilionanthe hookeriana x Papilionanthe teres. The sequence continues at coordinate 45,467,287 of CM040425.1, forward strand.
CTCCCTCTTCTTCGGTTACTCTCGTTCGCATCCTCTCCTTGCACTCGACAGACAGCCGCCGAGTTACCCATGGAAGCCACCGGACTTTCCCCAAGTCTTCTTCCTCGTTCGGCCGAGAGCCTCCAACACCCTTCCTTCCTAAGCTCGCCAAAACAACACCCTTCCTTCCTCTGTTGCCAGCTGCTCTCCCTTCCTCCATCGGACAACTCTGTTCACCTCGCCAAATCTATCTCTTCCTTCGTCGCTCTGACTGGAAGCAGACGAGGGGAAGGCCCTGAAAGTGCCGCCAATGGTGAAAAAATCGGGGATGACATTGAAGCACCTCCACCCTGGAATTTTGGAACAGTCACCACCTGCAATTGAAGATGTATAGGAAGGTCAAAATTATAGATGAAAGTAATATTTTGATGATTCAAAAATGGTGCTAAATGAAAGATGAATAATTGAGAATCTATTTCTTCATAACAAAGCCATTGTTCCCTATCCTGCCACAGCCACCTTCCAGCACCTGTTGTTTTTTCTATCTGCCGTAGAACAGCATCTGTGGTTCTTTCCCTGCCGCAGAACATCAGCATCTGCCGTTTTCTTCCTTCAGCTGTAGCATGTATATGTTTGGGCTATTGATTTCCTCTCAATTCCTATGTTTTTACATATCTAACACCCAAATTAGATAATGCATTCTTAAAATATATTTTCTCTGAAACAGTGGGCACTGGTTTGGTAATACAAATTATACTTTGAAGTTGTTTTCATGTCTTTAGATTGTCTTTCATGTCTTTAGACTGTCTTTGATCTTTCTTGGAGTCTCATAGAACTTCATTTAAGTTCTATAGGTTTGCTCCATTTAAGTTATATTTAAGTTTGTTGGATGCAGTTCTTATGTGTGCTAGCAAATCATTACCTGAAGAAGGCTAATGAATAAGAAATATTCTATAGAAACACACAAACCTTGTTATTCCCACTGAAGTTATTACCAAGCTGCTCTACTTTCGGCCTGTTAGAAAGGTACATTCATTTATGTATTCCCACTGAAGTTATTATCATGCATTTTTGTATGGTTTAAGATTTTTAAGCACATTCACATTTGAGTTCTATTCATCAATATTATTGCCCCATTCAAGAATAAATCAGTGAGTTTTCTCTTTTCACCTAAATTTGCAATGCAAGCCTCTCTAGCATCCTTCACATTTGAGTATATGTTTAATTGAAGAGGATGGTGGTATGAGTGTATGAATGTTTAATTTTTTTTCCTTGCCAAAGTCTAGTTCAATATGGGCCTACTGATGAGAGATGTATGTGACTGCAATTTTTTTGTCAATTGATTCATTGTCGGGACTTATTGCATTGACATTCATCTATTTATCCTGGGAACTGTTACACTTTTGTGAATTGGGAATACATAGAAACGATTCGTGCTTTGGTGGTGGTAATTACTGCAGCTTGTTTTTAACGCTTTAGATGTGTAAGTACATGAAAAGTTGCTTTCCTGCTAGCCGTCATGATGAAGGCATGATCTCAACTGTGTTAAATTTTGCTGCTTTCATGCTACTAGTATATTTTTTTCATAAAAAGTAGATTGAAGATTAGGTGTTAGACGTGTAAATAAATATGAATTGACTGCTATGCATATCAATCTTTCTCTCTCCCTCTCTCCCTCTCCATATAAACATAGGAATTAGGTGTGGAATTGAGGGCTCTGTATACATTTGTCATTTTTTTATTTTTGCTCCATATGAAAATCAATATTGTTTTCTTTTCTTTGAAGGAATGTATGGCCTTACATTAATTTCATGCTATGCCCTCTTTTTTCGAGAAGTATTGTTTATGCTCACTCTGAGCACATTAGCACTAAGCACCTTACCTGTTGATTAGCAAACCAGAGAACTTTGGATATTCATGTGGGACCTTCTTGAAGAAATATTAAATGGTTTTATGAGATAGGAAATGAAGAAAACAAAGTTAAATTTTGGTTCTATATGATTAATAAATTTAGGTTCTATATAATCAAAAATTTATAATGTAAAAATTTTGATGTGTAGCTGTTAAAGTTCTACTGTAGACTGCAACACTGCCCCTGTCTGAATAGTCTTTTATCTACAAAAAATTGGAAATAAGTTGTTTTCCAAACGCACAAACCAAACAGCTAAACAGTTTATTCAAAACAGGGGCAGAATGGTCATTTATTCGAAGCAAACTCGTTTTCCAAACGCGAAACAAAGCAAATGAGAACGAACTTATCCGGATCAATTGTTTATCAGCGAGATTATCAGGGATAAGTTCGCTTATCCGGATAAATTTGGATAAGATGCGAAGTGCTCACAAACGGACCCTACATTCTCGCTTAAGGTGAAAGAAAAGAACAAATTGGAGGGTGTTAGGATATTCTAATTAATTGACGGTCAGTCATTTTAACTAATTCCTCTTTGGCAATCAATGCAATCATGATCATAATGCTATTCCTCCTTTTTGATTCTTTGGAGTTAATCAGCTTGAGATAGTATTGTATTCTATAAATATGAAATTAGGGAGGACGAGTATAGGAAATGAATGAATAGATGTTTCTGCAGTGATTTTGCTCATCACTCGTAAATTTCCAAAGTTTGATTGACAAGATTTCATTCAGCGTCCGATTCCTTTAGATTTATAGGTGACATGCATCTCACCAACTCTTCGATTTCGAGTTCTTCTGAGTCTCCTATGACCCCTAGCAACTTGTGTTGCATCACCTCCCGTCTAATGCAAGGAAGGGACCCCTAGCAACTTGTGTTGCATCACCTCCCGTCTAATGCAAGGAAGGGGGAAGTTTATTCACTTATTTCATATGGTCATAGTCCCTATATAAAATATTTACATAAAGAGGGGTTGGACCGGGGGGGGGGGGGGGGGGGGGATTAAAATATTTACATAAAGAGGGGGTGGGGGGGGGCGATATCTACAAACTATTGGGCTACCTCAACCTAATTAACTCTCACTAATTAATTAACCCACTCTTAATTGCAAACTACATACAAACTGATGTGTAAATTTACAGAAATTATTACCTGAACCCATCCAATTTAACTATTATATTTTTTTATATGTTATTTTACAACAATTATAAGCTGGTGTGTAAATTCACAACAATTTAACCCTAAACTAATTAATTTATTTACTCATAATTGCAACTACTTACAAGTTGATGTGTAAATTCACAGCAATTACCTGCGCCTGTCCACTTTAAGTATTAGTTTTTTGGGGCATTTACATACATATCACACAAACCTTATGTATTTACATATCTCACAGCTAAACATTCATATGTACATGCATACCACCATCATTATCTTTTTAAAGTTCCATCATTATCTTTTTAAAGTTAAATGCACCTTCTAATGCATAAGTTTGTGACACCAAGATTTTATAAGTGAAAATATCAAATTTTGGGTGTTAGGTAAATACGTAAGAACTCTGTGGTATGTACGTATATTTCCTTAGATTTTTTTATATATAATTTCATAACAATTGTAAACTGATGTGTTGATTCACAACAATTTGCCTGAACTGTTCCAAGTTGACTATGCCCTTATTCAATCTGTTATAAAGATAATCTTGTAGTGACTAGTCAATATTAGATTCTCTCATCATAGTATCTGCCACTGATCCACTCACTGGGACATGATTGACGTGAGAAAAGAGAAAGAGCAAGGTGGGGATGATTAGAGGGAAGCAATCAGTACTCTTATTGCTAAGTTTCACATGAAAAAGTTATGCTTATTTATAACTGTGATTACTATTATTTGGAGCTATACTATATTTGTCATGATGCGATTTGATGGTAGCTTCTTGTTTATTTGATCACTTCCATAGATAAACAAGCCAGTTTAAAGGCAATGTGTAGAATACTCGTGAACAATGAAAAACTTAAAATGGATTTTTTTGCTTTTTTTAAATATTTGTGACAAGATTATTTAATTCTTAATGTTAAGGCACGAGATTGTGATATAGTCCCACATCTCGTCGTTGAAAAATATGTTTGTGTAAATAAGTTAAAAGTTCTTGGCTCTTACTCAAAAATAGTTAATCATCTCACTAATAAGCGATATCAAACTTCATGATTTGATTAAGGCCTGGTTTGCAAGCCCCAAATTGACATAAAACCATCACTTTGACGAGAAGAAGTTCGATGTCATCAAGGCAATTGTCACTTCGTCCCAGTTGCAGCCCCAAATTGCCAACTTTCTTGGCATTCTAGTTAACATGAATGTCAATTTGATTGACATGATTGTGAAGGAGTTTGAAATTTGCTACAATGAGATAACAGGGATGAAGGTCATTGTGGTTTCTTCAGTGGTGAAGTTTTAGTCGCAGCACCTCGTGCATATTGTGAAGGTGCAGAGGCTGACGAGGACGAAGTGTCCAGATCAAGATGATGATTGATCCTTCCTGTGTTGTTGGGTTTACGATTAGGTTCGAATGATTGATGCGGGCGTCAACATGCCAAAAAAATGAAATATGGGTAAAGCATGAGGAAATCACAACAATAGAAATGACGAGCGAATAGAAGGATAATTTGGACAATTTCACTTATCAAACACGAAATATATAGGTTTGAAAGCCATGGCATCTCGAAATTTGGCCAGAAAAGGCATTGCGGTGAAAGAAAAGTTCAAAGAAGATTTGGCTAGAAAAAGTTTGGTGGTGGAAGAAAAGTTCATAGAAGATACTGTCCAAATGAAGTCAGAACGTTTTCTCCACTTCAGCCGTGCTACAATGGAGTGGAAAAGTCATCTCAGGTGAGGCCTACGACTATGGGTCACGTTTGGGGTAGTATATGACTATCCAGAACTTATCCATATAAGCTAGCTTATTCGATAAGTTCATTGACAATGGTCGATCCGAATAAACTGTCTGTCTGTTTGGTTTGAGCGTTTGAAAAACAACTTATTCACAGTTGTCTGTGGATAAATGACTATTATGCCTCGAAACGAATAAGTTCGTTAAAGCTGTTTGATTCTGCCATTTAACGAACTATTTATAATTGTTTGTATAAAAATAATAATTTATGCTCCTCTAAGGATTATTTTAAAATATAAAATCTTATTTTAACAAAAGATTTCTTTTTTCAAATATACAATAAATTTATTTATTTTCTTTCTTTATGCTCGTTGTTCGGTTCTGACACTACAGAACTACGAGCAAACTTGTATGACATCTGCAACCGACGTATTGTCTATACATACGTTAGAAATTATGTTTAACATAAATTTTAAAAAAATTATTCTTAAATTATGTGTAACATAACTTCTAATTAATAATTTACATTTTACACTAATTTTAAAATTAATTTAAATTGAAGTTTAGGTGCAAGATATGTAAATACATAAGAATGGAGGTATGTATGCAAATCTTATTCAATATTTATTAAAAACATTTGTGTAATGCTATAAAAATCAATAATGAACAGTTGATACATGCTATTGAAACCAATAAATCCATAATGCTATTGACACCAATAAATATCAAATTATATGCATTTGTATTAGACATTAGATAAGACAAAATAAAATAATAACATAACAGTTCAGAACTTTGATCCTCTTTTTACTCAACAAAAAGTTTAAGATACCCAATGAAAACCAAAATACATATTGCAACTGCAACTAGTAATAGGATTATAACTTTCAATTGAAAATGCAAAAGCAATATTTCCTGAGAACCGTTGTTCGGTTGTTGCACGATCGATCGCCGAACAACATTATGCGGTTGAGAGACACTCAAACCAGAAGTGATGTTCTCCAATTGTGATAACGTGAAACCCAGTGCAACGTTGTCTGATTGGACAAAGTTGAATCCGATGGGGTGTCTGCCCACCTAAAAAGTTTGCAGTCCTCCAGTCTCTGTTTCCACCTCAGGAAATAATAGAATTGTCGTCCGTAGCTACGTTGTTGTCGTGACGCAAGTAACAAGGATGGCAGCCCGCAGCGACACATCACTTGCCCGGATTTCCCTGAATACCTGAAACTCATCGTCCTGCATTTATTAAAAAGAGATTGCTTCAGTCAAAAAATAAAGAAGTTAAAGACATTGTACATACCAAATTGTGGACTCAGCGGTTGCCGACAGAAAAATTCTATGGCCATGGTTATAAAATAAAGCAAATCTAAGAAATGGAGCAAACCATTGAGGCCCGTGGAGGTACATTGAAGTATATATACGTACCTGGTGGTGGGTAAGAGAAACCATGTCTTCGGTTTCTAGTAGCAAAGTTGAAAATATGGCTATCGTGCACACTTCCTTCCCATCCAGTCATCACAAAAGTGAAACATATGTTCAAATCACACACGACTATCACATTTTGTGTTGGGGATCCACAGCGTTCAATATAGGCAACCTTCTCTGCAGGAGACAGTCGGGCATCGACGTGTGTTCCGTCAATAGCTCCAATACACTTCTGTCGTTCAAGGAAGCCAAGTAAAAGCTCCAACATGTATATCATTTACTGTAGATGAAATTAATGTTAAAGAAATACCTTGAAGAACAACATGTATCGGGGGTCTTCTGCAATACGTGTGTGAATGGACTGGAAAGTTGGATCCACGGGTTTAATAATCTTGGATGTCAAACTTTCAAGCACATTCAAACCAACTGAGAAATATTTACTGATGGTTTTCGAGGAATATTGAAATCGTTCCATAACTCCTCTAATTGATTGATTTTGAGATAAGATGTATAAAGTAATTGCCAATACTTCCCTTGACGTCATTCTTGATGAGCCGTGCAACCCATGGTGGTTCTGAAGTTCATTGATCATGTCAACAAATATCTCTTTCGTCATACGGAACATATTGGCAAAAAGTGTTGGGTGGCCCCGTAATAACTCACCGACCCATCTATCTCCAATATAACTCGACATCATACAGGGGGTTCGATCAACATATTTATAGTAGTAATAGTAAAGCAGGGTAAGGATCAAAGCGACTTTTCGATTGTGGTTAATTTGTTCATCATCCATTCTACAAAATCTGCAAAATGATATCTTCATAAACATGATTAAAAAATAATTTGGGTACAGCGATACATAGATCGTGGCATTGTGGAATGGAAACAAAAAATAATCCAAAACATCTGAAAGTGCATACAAAAATGTCTGAAAGTGCATACAAGAAGAACAGTAAATAGCCTATCAGATAAATATTACAAATATCGATAATAAACAAAAAGTAATGTCAGAAGCAGTCAATCTTTCATGAAAGAGCGCAAGTAATCGAGTCGAAATTATGGGTCAAAATTTGCAAAGAACTATCTGCGACTTGAGTTTCCGAGCAGCTTCACATAATTCAAATATATATCTCTGTCTTCCTTAACATCGGGATATGTATTTAGGAGCTGAATGGACTCTTTAATTGTGTTGTCGTTTGATGATGCAGACTTACCTTTGAAGGTTTCAAGCAATGACTCTATTGTTCCTTTAATGAATGCAGCACCTTTTTTCTTGTTTTCAACTCTGGGACAGTTTGTCGCGCCAGTTGACTGGACATCTGTGGGGATTAGACTTGGACCTTCTCCTGACTCACCTATATGCTCAATTTCCATTTCATGTGGCAAGACATCGTAGCCCTGATCATTTGGGGTGAAGGCATGTGCTCCAGTTGCGACGACCCCATAGAACATGCCATCCAACTTCTCTAAAATTGGGTCAATACCGCTAAATTTGATTTTTTTTGCTGCAGGAACTACCTGTAATAGAATATAAATTTTATTAGTAATATCATTTCAATAACAAATTTTATGCATTTAGTAATATTATGTATGCATTTACCTCTAACTTCTCAGCCCACCACTCCTCTGGTGCATCAATTGTACTTTTTAATGGATCCCAACCCAGCCCCGTTGATCCCTTTTTGAGTTTTTTCCAAAATTTCCAATTCTTTTTTAATTGATCCCACTTATTTTTGAGTTTCGTTCGATCGTAATTCCTTCCGGTTTGTTCTTTGAATTTAGTCACAAGATTCTGCCAAGCTTCGTTATTTAAATAGGTGTTTGGCCTGTTGCCCAAGTCGACCTCCTTCAAACATAGATCACAAAATATAACAGTACCCTCTCTATCTCATATGGCCGATGATCCAACATTTCTAGGTTTACTCATTCTGAATGTGAGATTAACAGGTTAGCATAAGTTAGTTCTATTAATAAGCGCCCAACAATTAGATAAGATATTGAATATTGTAGTAATTATGAAGAACGACCAATATTGTATTGTCCTTGCATAAATGCTATAAATATTAGGGCCACCATTTGAAAATAAAAAGCCATTTGGTGGATAAGAAACAAATATAAATTAGAATTCAATTATTTTATAAACCCAAATTGGAAGATTGAAGCACTCAAAGATCGATACTCAGTTCATGCCAGGACGGTAATGATTCAAGCTCTTTTTTCATATGAAGTCAAAATATTACTATTATAACTTTAAAATGGTGAAGTACACCTTTATCAAGTATATGTCCAAAATGTCGAAGTGTCATTTCTTTAAAAGTAAAGCATGCAACTATTTGAATGTGACAAATGTAAATGCATAAAACTATTTTCTTTAAGGGTAAAGCGAAGGAAAAAAACCCCCACTTAAGCATTCCAATAACTGTGAAAGATCAGATTATGAAATGGAATTCATCTTCATCCCCCATTACATACAAAAAGAAAGCCAGTCAGTGGGTGAAGTGTTAGTTTCGATGCACAGCTAAGCCGTGAAGGTCCTTGCAATACATGCGTCAATGAGTAAGGGTTTTGATCTCACCAGACTACATATATGCACAGCATTGGGGGTTCACAAGGCAGGTGAAGGAAATCAAGGTTCCATAAATCAAATAGAGGAAGGCAAACAAAGAAGGGAGAAGGAATGCGAACCGTGCGGGCTTCTCAGGACGGGCAGATCGGCGACGGGAGCGGGCAGATCGGCGATGGGAGGCGTCCGGAGTGGGCAGATCGGCGATGGGAGGCAACGAGAGGCACTGTGGCGAATGCGAAGAGAGCAGACGAGAGCGGGTAGGGTGAAGGAGTAGAGGGCAGTAGTGTAAAAAGGGGCTTAGCGAACGTGGGACATGGGTAGGGTGCCCCGGTTCGAGTTTAATGAAAGAGTAAAACACGGTTTAAAAAAAAGTTGTTAAAACGCGAGAAACAAACAGTGCGGCGGCGTTTTTGAAAATGTCGCCGCACTTATAAGTGCGTCCCAAACGGGCAGGAAGCTGTTTATATAGATTGTGACTTTGGGCCGTTTGGGGCAGCTTATAAGTGCGGTAACGTTTTTGAAAATGCCACCTAACTGTTTGGTTCTCGCGTTTTTGAAAATGCTGCTTGCCTCGTTTGAGTTTTTTACACTAAACGTAGGCTGCGGGTCGACCCCCATAGTCTACCCGAGGGCCACATTTCAGGATAAGCCGCTTATCCTGAAACGCACAAGCAGCCCCAAACAGACCCTTCAATTCATTTTTGTTGATTTCCACGTTTAGTTGATGATTTTTATTATATTGGAATGAAGGGGTGATAATTGATTTGGAGAGCTCTCACATAAAAATAGATTGTTAAAGGTACGTAATTGTGATTTAGTCTTGCATCAAGTAGCTCAAAAATACATTTGTATTGAGATATCCCACATTTACAAGCTTAAGCTTTCGGTTTAAAATTAACATAGATATTGGTCTGTCTAGTTTGACTTTGGTATTCTTAAAGATTATTTGGGATTATTTTTGTTTAAATTTTATTTTATTTTATTTATATTTTTATTTAAAAGAAAACGTATCGCACATATTTGACTAAACCACTGGCAATTCTGTACAGAAAAGGCTAAACCACACCAATAATTTTGTATCTAGGGCTGGCAATTTGGCTCGTTGTTGGCGAACAACTCGTGTTCGGCTCGTTCGTTAAGCCTAACGAGCCGAACACGAACAAATTTTTAAGCTCGAAATGTTAACGAGCCGAACACAAACAACTGTTTGTTCGCTCGTGTTCGGCTCGAATTGGCTCGAAATAAAAAAAATAATCATATAATTATACTATATAATAATTTATTATATATATTATTATATATTAATATATTATATATATTTATATTTAAGTTTAAATCATAACTGTCTTGTGTGGTAGCGTGGTTATCTTCTTGTTTCAATTCATTTGGTCTGAGTTCGAATCCGTGCTGGACATATATTTTTCCAATTAATTTTAACGAGCCAATTTCGAGCCGAACACGAGCCGAACACGAACAAGCCATTTCGAACACGAGCCGAACACGAACACACCTTTCACGAGCCATTTCGAACACGAGCCGAACACGAGCCGAGCTAATTTCGAACGAGCCGAACACGAGCCAAGCCTGAGCTCGCTCAAGCTCGGCTCGTTTACAGCTCTATTTGTATCTAGCATTTCACCAATAATTTTGTATCAAGCAATGTATATGAACAAAGTTTTGATCTTACCGTCTCACTTATGCCACTACACAATTAATCTAGTTAATTAATAGAATTGTTTCTCACTAATCATCTTAATTAAAACTACTTGAGCACAAAATTTGTTAAAACTCGCTCTTTATATGAAGAAAATAATCATAATTTGACCTAACATAAGATCTACGAACATGTATAAATACTAGCAAGTTGAAACAAGAGGGGGATTTATTTAACTATAATATTTAGAGTGTTCTACTTAATTTGTTTCTACTTAGGTAGTTTATTGTTTACTTTTATTTTCTTCTTAGAATGAGTTGGGCTCAGTGAGAATCTTAACAACCCTAAGACTTTTGTGGACTTTTTGCACCTATAGAATACCTTTGGGAATAATATCTTTCTAATCTTTGAATTCTATAAAAATATTACTTGTGTGCTCTCTTCTTCTTACTTGAATAGGGAAAAGAATATTTTCCACATATCCTCCTTTGAATCAGCCCCACAGCATCTAATTGGTATTTCTAGTGTAATTTGCTAAGAATGTATTTAATTCCTACAAATTGTATTCTATTATATATTTTGAATTCGTCCTCTATATTTTTAAGTGACAAGCTTTTTTATTCCAATTTATTATACTTGATGTATCATCAACTAATATTATCACCCATGACACAAATCTTGAGGCATTTATTGAGCAATAAATATTTTATTTCAAATTAAAAATTATTTAAAGTTTTGATTCCAACAAGCTTACAGTCAAACTGATCGTCTCGACATGACAAACCCAATGATACGAGAATTGATCCAATTCAAGTCGAATAAAGCTCATATCCAACTGTTAAATCACTTTTAAAGGTTTTGGATGGTTAATTAGATGATTAAATATATTTCGGTTTTGACATATCTATAGTCAAATCGAGCATCTCAACGAGAGAAATCCAACGAGCCTAAGATCACCCTATTTCAAAGTCATTAAGGCCATCAAATCATAAAAAATCTCTTATGATCAAGGGAAACCAACGCGAGTTATTTGACCTTATGGTTAATGGAATTATTCGCTAAATGATGAATATGCCCCTCCCATGGGTTATAAATAGCCACATCTTTTCACTTGAAGGGGAAGGAGTCACATTCCAGTGATGTTATGGGCCGAGGCACTCGAAGTCGTCAACCACTGTTAACCACCACCAGCCAACTGCCATGAACCATTGTTGGTCACTCCTTGCTCCTCGTCATCAGCGAACTCTTTTATGTAATTATGCATCTCTAAATATGTGCAACAAAGTATCTTGAATATGGTTTTACAAATTGTCCTATATACTGAGTTGCAAATAACATCATATTGAAGATCCTACGATAACTTATGGTGACGAATATTTTCAATCGTTGTATTCAGAACATGAGGACATTCTTCAGATATTTGAAGTCTTCTGTACATTGTGCACGAACAAGCGTTGTACTTAGTGTAGTGTTAAAATCATTCATTTCCATTGATGAAACAGTTATGTATCTTTGTAATTTCACATTTATATTTCGTCCAGGTTAGCATCGTGATTTTCTTCACTTCTTGAGTTTTTTCATGTAAAAAGTCATGGATACGTTTCCAGTTAATTTTCAATCATATATGTGTGTTGGATTTTTGTACAACGCTTAGACATTAAATTATTAATCTATTGCCGTGAATTTTCTGACGCACAATAGTTTGACATTGTTTGTGAGAAATGAAGTTTTGTTATTAGCCTCAAAGTGTGAGACATCAAGCATTTGACCCATTTTCTAATGATAATCATCATCTTTTTGACGAGAGGACTTCTCTTGCATATATGAAGAATGGAGGTATCTCATAATGAGATTCTCCAATTGCCATGTGAAGCTCGACAACTGATGGTAGTAAATACGGGATGGGCACAACCATATCTAGATCGTTTGATGAACGATACATGTTGGCATCATCTTTGGTGTCACAAACTATGGGATGCCCATGTGAAAGTTATGAGGCGCTATTATACTCATTTGATGGTCCCTGTAACTCAAGACTTAATGTCGGAGCTTCCCATGGCCAAAGGAGCTCGCTTGGAACCGTTGGAATGTACCTTGGGCATAAAACCCTTAGCTGGGGTTGGTGTGACCACGCCCATTCTGGGTGTGACCGCGCCACCCAGGCAGAGACCTGGGCATAATTACATTCAGGAACCAACCTGGCCATGCCACTTTCAGGCTAGGGATGGCGTGACCACACCAACCCTACCTGAGTCCAGCCAAAAATTTTAACCTTTCCAACCCTTGGAGTTTGCTGGCTTCCCTTGGGTATGGGTGGAATCTTATGGTTCAATGGGAGCTCTCCTTGGCTGCCAAACTCCCAAAACACCAATAGGATGGTTCCATGTGGATTTGGGACCTTATTTTTTGCTTGGGAAAGAGAAATTTCCCTCCCTTTTCTTGACATCATTGAGGGCTAGGTAAAGGATTTGAAAATAATGGAGAACTCTAAAGGTTGAGAGCAAGACTTAGAGAGTAAGGTATCCTCTTCTTCTTGCACACCTTTTCTCTTATACTATTTTATTTTCTTATTCTCCACATAATGCTACATTTCTTCTTTGAGAGTGTGAGAGAGTGATGTCGCCGCCGTCGCCGCCAATTCTCCGCGATTGTTATGTGTCGTTGTTTGTCGGTGTTGAAGAGTCACCACTCTGTTTATCTATCATATTGCCATAGTCTCCAATTAACTTATTCTTTTAAATCATGTAATGAATCCTCAGATATTAAAAAACTCGGAGAAGGAAGGAAAATGGCTAATAAAAATAGAAAATAATAGAAAAAGAAATATCGAGATAGTTTCATTGTCGTGAACATTACAGAGAAAATTCTAGAATGTCTGATTCATGAGATTCTCATATAAGGAAAACCACATAAAACCTAATAACCAGAGATTTATGTATATTATCTATTTTGAGTTTTTATTCTTCTATAAAAGTAAACTCCTATAGTTAATTACATTTTAAGTGATTAATCACTTATGAAAACTCTCAATTAAGGATAATTAATTGTTCTCAACGAAATGTCAAGTTCAAGGAAAGAAATGTCAACGTTCATTCCTAGGGGGTGTTTCTAAGTGTCATTACAACCCCAAAACATTAGGTTTTGTTTTGTTTTATTTTTATTGGTTTGTGGACGTTTTATTTTGTTGATGTCATTTTATTTTTGTTGATGTTGATGTCATTTTGTCGTTATAAGATTCACCCTCTAAGTTTCAGAATGTCGTCCCTGCAAAACAGATTAGCACATCCTAATAACATGTAAAGTAAATCTAAAATAAAACTTGTCTTGTGTCTTTAACAAACCTGCAAAACATAATTAACAAAAAATTATATCTTAATTGTTGATTTAATTGTTTGTATTTTAATTTTTAGACAAACCGGTCAAGATATCTTTGGCTCCATTGTCCCAGGGTCGTCGATGTCTTCAGATCTACTTAGTCCGAAAGGTGTTTAAACCAGGATGAGAAGATTCCTGTCAGCAACTACATATTGCATCACCCAAGAGATCTTTGTAAGTCTGAACAATGAGGTTCAAGTTGCATTCGATGATCTTTGTTCATTATGACTTCATTTAAGCTTTAGTGTCTTTTTTAGAATTTAAGAGTTGGAAAGTTTTAGGTTTGTTATGATTTGTTAGCCTCTTAATTTGTTTTGTCATTTGTTTTCATTTCATTTGGGATGACCCGAACAGGATCCTATGGTTCTATCATCTTGGGTCATTAAGTTTGCGGTTTGATCAATCATGAGTAACTGGAAGATATTTTGTTTAGCAACCATGAGCTACCTTCTCCAAAATATCTTCTCAAAACAAATTATATTTTAAGGTTCAAGTTTAAGTTTTAATGTCTTTTAAGGTGAATTGTAAATCGATTGTGTTATAAGGTAGTTTTTTATTTCTTTATGTTGGTCGATTTTATTTATTTAGGTTCAGTGTAGGTTGAACCTAAGAAAGATTGATTAAGTCAAAGATAGGTTGAACTTAGAATATAGGTTCAATGTCAGTTGAACATAAGTAGTTTGGTTAAGTATAAGGGATGTTAGACTTGGAGTTTAGGTTCAGTGTCATTTGAACCTGAGGAATGGTGGTTAAGTTTAATGTTGATTAGACTGAGATTGTAAGTTGAATCGTGAGAGAAGTTGGTTAATTCTAATGTAGATTAGACTTAAGATGTAGGTTCGATGTAAATTAGACCTAAAGGAATTGGGTTGTTTGATGTAAGTTATAGTTCATGTTTAGGTCCGATGTAAGTTAGACCTAAGGAAGTTTTGGTTAAATCTAATGTAGATTAGACTTAAGGTTTAGGTCTGATATATGTTAGACCTAAGGAAGTTTTGGTTAAATCTAATGTAGATTAGACTTAAGGTTTATCAATCATCAGGATAAGATCGATCTAAGCCAACCCGCTCTATTCTATCTAGAATGAGATTCTATAGACACACCATGCTAACCATTAAACAATTTATTAGAAATGCAAGACAGCCAATAAGAAATGTCATGGAATCTCCCGCTCTTCGAGGATGTCCTCAGCATCGAGAAACATGTATTAGGGTGTATGTGCGACTCATTAAGTTCAAATCAACTTTGTAAATATATTATTAATATCTAAATTATAGATACTAAATTATAGATAAATGGAGAGGTTCAAAATTGAATAAGTTTGAAATGAAGAAAGAGCCAAATTTGTCGAAATTTTTAAAATTTTTTAATCAAGAGTGTATCACAAAGGAATAAAATGATTTTTCCCTTTTCCATGGAAAGAACAAAAAACAAAAGGTATGTTGCTGCCTTTTTGAAAAGGAGTAAAGATCACTGAAGTAATGTCTAAACCTAATGATTTCAAAAAGCGCAAAGCAAAGACAAAAAATTCCGAAATAAGAAAATAATTTTTTAACTTGTCTCAACAATTGGATCAGAATGAGTAAAAAAAAAATGAAAATAAACCAAAAAAGAGGTTAGAGACAACTTAAGAAATTATAAGGATTTCTTTTTGAACTCTTTTAAAAATAGCCAAGTTGAGTAAGGAGTCTAAAGGAAATTTTTTTTTCTGTAAAGAAGGAAAAAAAAGGCTCCAATTTCAGTCTAATTGTTTATAGATCCCTTTCTCTTTCTATTTCTCTGATGTAGGTTAGACCTAAGGAAGTGTTTTGGTTAAGTCTAATGTAGATTAGACTTAAGGTTAGGTTCTATGTAGGTTAGACCTAAAGAAGTTTTGGTTAAGTCTAATGTCAATTAGACTTATGGTTCGGGTCTAATGTAGGTTAGACATAAAGAAAATTTGGTTAAGTCTTAAGGTATTTAGGTTCAATGTTGATTGAACCTATGGAATTTGGTTAAGATTTAAGTGCAATGTAGGTAGGACCTAAAGAGGTTATTTATTTTGGTTCAATTTAAATTGAACTCAAGGCTTGAGGTTACTTAGGTTCAATTTATGTTAAACATAAGGCTTAAAGTTACTTAGGTTCAATTTAGGTAGAACATAAGGCTTAAGGTTAGTTAGGTCAATGTAGGTAGATCCTAATGTTCGAGGAGACTTAGGTTCAATTTGGGTTGAACCTAAGGTTTAGGTTGACTTATGTTCAATTTGGGTTGAACCTAAGGTTTAGGTTGACTTCGATTCTATTTTGGTTGAACTTAAGGTTTATGTTGACTTAGGTTCAATTTGGGTTCATGCAAGCCCACCCCATGAACCTGATATTGATGAAATTTCTTTGCAGTTTCAAGATAATCAGTTATCATTGTCGGCCAATAGTATCCCATTCTTTTTATTTTCATCTTCATTTTCGGTCTGGACTGGCACGCGCTACAGAGATCTGAATGAATTTCTTTAACAAGAACTTGAGCCTCAGATTAGTTTAAGCAGCTTAACTACATCTAATCGAAAGATCTTCGATAAAGAAAATCATTCACCTGAGCGTAAGATAATGCTCTTTGTTTAATTTGGGTCGCAATAGAACAGTTTTCTGGTAATTTTCCAGTTTGTAGATATTTAATAATTTGTTGGCCCCAATCATTTTCTTCTTTGTCAGTGTTTATTATTGTTGTGCCTTCATAGGATTTTCAAAGGTTGTTGATGTCAATTTAAGAAAGAACACGTCGTCCTTATATAAAAATCCAAACATTATCCTATTCTGGACAAGCAAACTTTTTTGCAAGTTTGGCTAAAGCATATGTTAAAGAGATGTCTCATCTCAAAACTAATAAAAATGTTACTTCTAAAATTTGTTCTAATAATTTCAAAGTATAATGCAAAATATTGTTCAAGTCGAGGCCTTAAAGTCTTGTATTTTCCTACAATTTGATTGATGAGCAATTGATAGTCTCCATAGATATTGATATTTTTATTTCCATTAATATTATTAATTATAAGCCGGTTATGAGTGCCTCATATTCAACTTCATTGTTTGTGCATGGCTCGGTTAAATTGTAAGAAAACGATATCATTGCTTTATCAGGAGTGACGAAAATTAATCCTACTTTTGCCTTGCCAGGTAGAGTCACTTGTCTGACTTTGTCTTTTCAAGCAAATGGAGCTCCATCAAAGTATAATTACCATTTTAGTATATCAGAATTTTTAATTTCCAAAATTTGCTCATCGGGCAAATCTTCATTAAGAGGAGACCTAGTCGGTATAGGGTGTGCTGCTAAGAAGTCTACCAAATTTTGTACAATTGTTATATTGAACTAGAGCAATATCGTCATCCATCTTGTTAATCTTCAAGAAAGTGTTGACCAGGTCATCAAATATTGTAAAGGGTTAACCCTTGAAATAAAAGTAACCTTATAAGATATCATATAATGTCTTAATTGTTGAAATGCGAAGATCAAAGCTAAGTAATGCTTCTCAAATCTAGGATATTTTATTTCAGTTGGGACCAAACAACAACTTATGTAATATAATACATTTTCTTTACCCTCATCATTAACTTGAGCCAACAATGCTCCGAAGGAGTTGTCTAGTGCCACAGTATAGAGGATTAGAGGTCTTCCTAATACATGGGTTGCTGGAATAGGAAGTATGATACAAAATTGTTTGATATTTTCAAAGGCGTTGGTATTTTTCATCCCACCCAAATTTAGTATCATTTCTGGTTAAGATAGTGAGATGTTGACACCTATCTGATAGATTGGAAAGGAAACGTCATATATACATTAGTATTCCTTGGAAAGGTCGTAGTTGGGTTAGATTTTTCGGAGGAAGCATATTTAAAATGACTTCAATTTTGAGGGGGTCAATTTTGATCCCACGATGCTGAACAACAAATTCTAAAAGCTTCACTGAGGTGACATTGAAGGCGCACTTTAGAGGATTCATCTTAAGATTAAATTATCGTAATCATTCGAAGATGATACTCAAATCTTACACATGATCATCTTTTTTTTACCGTTGACAACCAAGTCATCATGTAACATTCAACTTGATTATGGATGAGTTCATCAAAAATTTGTGTCATAGCCCTTTGACAGGTAGCATCAGCATTCTTTAATCTGAACAGCATCACGTTGCAACAGTATATCCCGATGGGTGTTCTGAAAGCTGTATTTGGTTCATCTTCTGGAGACATTTTGAGTTGATTATATCCCGTGATCATTACATAAAGGAAATTATTGTATGTGTTAATGCAATGTCTCCCATTAATTCAAAAATCGGTAAGGAAAATTCATCTTTTGGATAAGCTTTGTTAAGATCTCTGAAATTTACACAGACTCAGATTTAACCATTTTTTTAAACTGTCACTACATTAGCTAGCCATGTTGGGTGCCTTTTTCTCGAATAAAGGTGACATTGATTAATCTCTTAACCTCAATAATGACTTGTTGTTTGATTTAAACATGCAGCCTTCTTGAAGCTTGTTAAATAGGGATTACAGTTTTGTTTATCCCAAGTTTATGGACTGCAACTTCTGGAGCAAGTTTGGGCATTTCATCATAAGTTCAAGCAAAACAATATTTGTATTCTTTTAATAGTTGAATTATTTCTTTTGCTTCAATGTCATTAATAAATGAACAAATAAAAGTTGTTTTCAGATTTTTTTCAGTTCCCAAATTTATTTATTTCAGTTTGTCCATTGTCGATTTAATTTCTTCTTCAAAATCTGGCGGTGCATCTTCGATTTTAAGATCAAATGTTTGCTCAAAATCAGATTCATCGATGACAATCAGGCATAATTTTGTATCATCTAATGGTTCTAGTGTACTGAATCCCATACCTTCTTTAAAGTTAAGATTTCACTTTTCATTATTCCATAGTTTCTCAAAAGGTAAAATTGATCTAATGACCTTTGTTTAGGCATCAAGCCATTATGAATAAGTTTGTGAATATACAGAGAATAAAGTTCAAAAGGGATTTTCATTAAACTCAAAAGATTTTGATCTTCTAGTTTTACATTTGTTTCAGAACTAGAAAAAGCAGAACAAAGTTGAAACTTGATAGGCTTTTTGTTTTCACCATGTACTTCTTTGACCACTAAACTTTCAATTTTATGTGGAAAAATTAGAGTTAGAGTAATAGCAAGTACATAGTGATTAATTTGCTCATACATGGAATCAAATTATTTTTTTTTTGTCTTCTTCTTGGAAAAATATTTTGAATTGTTATTCTTTTTGAATCACTAATGTTGTCTTCTCCTTTGCCTTTTCTTCTTCAGAATCAGAGTCCAAGCAAATATTGTATTTCAAGGAGTTCTTCATTTCGACAACTGGGTCTTTCCTCTCTCGTCCTCATCCCTGACCTTGACCTTGGATGCGAGTTTGATGAGAATTGTTACTCTTTGTCTATGTCAGTAGAAATTCTATTTATTTGCTTCCCTTCCTTGTAATCTTTTTCATTCATTTTCTTTTCTTTTTCTATTTCTTATGTATTTATTATTGCATCTCTAAAAAATATCATTTTCTTTATTAGAGCGTAGTATGTAGCGTCTTCATGTATCCTAATTTCATAGACTGAGAATGGTTATAAGTCTCTCGTAATACAACATTCCTGTCATTTCTGTAGATATTTTATACATTGATGTAATGTGGGGACCATTTTATGCTCATGGAGCTATAGCCGACCAAGTAAAGCATTAAAAGAAGTTTTAGAATCAATGGCATGGAATTTTATCGTTGTCACTAAATTATCCATCTTCAGGAGCAATGTAATTGACCCACAACTTGTTCTCCTTGTTTGTTAAATCTTCGCAACATTATTTTGTCTTTTGTTAATTTGCAAGCATCAATGTCTAAATATGCAAAAGTCCTCAAGTTCATAATATTAATCGAGGGGCCAGGGACAATTGGCACTCTCGGAAGTGTAGTGTCGTTAATATTCACTGTGATGTATAATGGAAAATTATGTTCATTGTACCAAGTAACAAGTTATTTCTAGAGAAGTTTATTTTGGTACATTCTTCTAACGAATAAGCCTCATTTGAAGAAACACTAGCAAGTTGAGATAAATAGATTTATGGATCCAAAAGAGCTATTATTAATGATTCCTTCATTTCTTTGGAAATGACAAGAGCATCATAAATGCTCAACTTTATCGGTAGTTTTCTCAAATGGGCTAATACGTTATAGTCTACTTTGTTATAGGAATTGTCTTTGTTTCCTTCAGATAATCTTTCTTGCATTGGAGGAATGGTTTCTTCTCGTATAGGAAAATCTATTGAAACCCACAACCACAAGCTAACATATTTTGTTTTTAAAGTTGTAGTGTTACTTGAGGACAAGTAACAGTTAAGTTTGGGGGACTTGACACGCCTAAAAAATGGTTGATTTTTCATTTAGATTTTATGCTTAATTTTAATGATATTGCCCGTTAAAGGAAGTTACTTTGCATGTTCTTGGTTTTAGGTATAATAAATGGACTCTTAGAGAAAAACAAGCAAAAATGGTACAATTTGGAGTAAAAACGAGCAAGAAAGTAAATTCTGATCGGACACATTTCAATAAGTCTTTATATGCTTAATCTCTTTTACACTTCTTGCATATTTTTGAATGAGATTACACTTTAAGGAAAGTTTTTTTCATGCTTATTTTTTAGTTATATCTGTTAGGAACGCAACGCAACTTAGACGAGGCGAAACAAAGCTAAAATGGAGCCAAACATATCAAAATGGTGGAGCTGCGCAGAATGGGCACAGCCGGCATCCGATAGAGCGCCGCCGGCGTCCGATAGAGCGCCGGCTGCTCTAGAAATCCGAGAACCACAAAATATGGCGCCGACGACACCCTATTCAGCGCCGGCGGTGCACGAAATAATTTGGACGTGATTTTGGGCGGTTATTGCAAAGATTCAATGAATCTGGATGCTTTTTTGATTGTTTCTTGAAGCACCTCTTGGGAAATTCGTTCCTACACTATTTTAAAGTGAATTTAAAGCCAAAAAAGGGATATGTTAGGAAAAATGTGGAGAATGTTTAGATATCTTAGAATAGGAGTAGAAATGTAGATTTATATCTTTTTGGAGAGATTGGTGAGGGGATTTTGAGAGAATCTGTAAGGGTTTGTTCTAGCATTGCATGGATCGGCATGAGACTTTGTGGGAGAGATTTTCTTCTGTCTTTCAAAGAAAAAAAGCTAAGCATTGTATTCTTCATTATCTTATGATTTTGTAAACACTTATGTAATGGATTTGCTTTGATAAATGAAGTTTTCTATTGTGTTTTCTTTGTGTTTTGTGATGTCTTTCTCTTACTCTTTCTTCTTATTTGAAAAGTGTGGCATAAGAAGATTATTCCATTATTTTCATTCTACTTTTATTTTGCAATGAGTAAGATTCATGTTTAGAATATTGGGATGCATGCTAAAAGAAGTTTTAATTATAAATGTGATAGTTTTTACTTGCACTTCATTTACATTATAATAAAAGCTCGTTGTAGTGTTAAAATTTGTTGTAATTGCGCTATGATCTGAGACGGTTTTGTAATCCTTAACAAAGTTGAACCACATTCAAATTCCATGGATGGTGAATTTCATGGGGTTGAGTACAAATAAATAGGGAAATATACTTTGATGGGCATAGAATTGGAGATTTTAGGGTGACAGACTAAAATCCTCAATTTTGTCCTAGTGTTTGGAAATAAAAGCGAGAGTTAGCCTTCAGGCGAAGGAAAGTGGGAGCTCTGGAGTGAGAGCCAATATCCTCCCAGCCTAACCACATATTTAGGGACTAAACTTAGGATTAGCCAATGTTCTTTATGCACTCGGAAGAGGGTAAAGAATTGGATTGCTCCTATTTGACACATACAATATTTAATGCATCTCATTCCTTTACATTGTTCGATTCACTACATAAGAACAGTAGATTTTATTATCTCAAAATTCACCAAACCAATTCATCCAGAAAGGGTTATCTTTAGAATTAATATTTTTCTTTAGAAGTAGTTAAACATATAGACCTTCCAAACTAAAGTCTGATAGTAGTAGACTAGAATTTGACTAAGGACATTTTATATCGCTTCTCTGTGGGATCGATAAGCTTGAATCCACTAGAGCCTTGTATTACTTGAACGATATGTATTCTTGCATATAACCTTTAGTGTGTGCACATACATACAAACATAAAAACACGCAGAAAAATAGCGCACCCTTGGGGCGCATTAATATCTTGGTTGAATAGCAGACCTATGAGTGTACCGTGGTCTCCTGCTACGGAAATTCTGTGAGACATACAAAATTCCCCCATCATTCTCTCAAAAGTCTACGAAATCTGAGCAAGAAGTTTCTCTTCTATGACAGGTCCCTTCCCTTTTAGTGAAGAGACCATTGCATCAATCTTCCTTGTGAGAAGATTTATGTTAGTGTCATCTATATGGACAATAGGTGTAGGAAGTCCTGTGTCCTGAAGGAAGAGACGAGTTTTATTCTTGGCAATCCTGCACGAAATGTAGTTGTTGCAACTAGAGAAAACAACAAATGGATTCTTAGCCAATGAAATTTGCACCTCAACCCGGGCATGTCCCGAAACAGCTGCAGATAAAGATACCTACCCAAAAGATTACTACTGAGATTGTAGTAGTCAGTTTCTAGTCCTTC
The DNA here is from genome assembly GCA_022702705.1 of Papilionanthe hookeriana x Papilionanthe teres. Classification (NCBI taxonomy): domain Eukaryota; kingdom Viridiplantae; phylum Streptophyta; class Magnoliopsida; order Asparagales; family Orchidaceae; genus Papilionanthe; species Papilionanthe hookeriana x Papilionanthe teres. The sequence goes on from CM040425.1 coordinate 45,489,759, forward strand.
GGGTCCTTTTACCCATTCTCAAGGTAGGAGCAACCTCAGAGGAAGCTGGAACACCAATAATTGGCTCAGTAATAGAGTTAATAGAAGGTAGCACCTTAACGGTAGCCACAAAATCTCTAGCACCATAAAGTGGCACACTAACAATAGGAGGAGAAATCCATGAAAACACAGATGAGCCACCACACGGTCTAACAAACATAGAATACTGCTACAGTGCACCGTCATCTAGTATTTTCCTCTTCTTGCTGAGGGATCAGTACTAATATGTGACACTTCATGAGACAAAATGGCTCGATGTTCATGACTCCTCTTCTTCAGAGGAGGTCCCATGACATACACCTCGACATGCATAAGATTACCTATAGAAATCCTAACCGGGTGCTCAAAGGATCTGAGGGTGATAGTACCTTCCTCGGCTCAGAAAATGTTAGGGGAGAAAGAAACAATGTTTCCCTCAACTGACTCGATCATAATCATTTCTCGATTATCCATTTCTACGAAATCAGAGAAACTGCAACCGAAATCAATGAAAAGGTTCAAATCGATCACAAATATACATCAACACCAGTACATAAGAAAATGCAGCGACTGAAGCGTTGAGGTTTGAAGAAGGGATAGAAAAATGTCTGAGTTGCTAACTGTAGCAACCTACGATGAATGTGTACTGAAAGGGTTTAACAAGCACCAAAAAGTCACTCAAGGGAGAATACCAAGTCACAATAGTGTAAGCTATACTCGTAGAAAATGGAGAGGGGGTCTCTTCCCCAACGAATTCACTAATTTTTTTTGTTCTTTTTAATGAAGGTGGGAGTCACCAACTTGACTATTCATCATTTATTAATCTCATTTCCAATGTCCTCACTTTTGACTCATCGAAATGATTCGAATAAGGAAAGGTATCTGAAAATAAAGGAATACTACAGGAGCAAACAAACAAATATCAAAGAACCTGGATAACTTTTATTAGGGTGATCCTCGTGTGATAGGCCAAAAAAATATGTCCAAAATAAGTGAGAGAAAATTGTTTTGAAACCTTATCCACGAAGAAAGCCTTAATATTTGAAACCCACATACTAGAGAAACCAAATATTTTTATTCTTTGTTCTGGGTTCAAGAGTAACTCTCAAAGAAATGTGTTCCTTTGATTAATTACATCTTGGGGGATACCTAAGAATAATCTCAATTAATCAAAAAGTCTTCCTTACACATTGTGATAACTGGTGAAATGAGTAGACGAAAAAAAGAAATGGTTACCTCAAAAAAATGTCTTAGTGCTTCAAAGCCTATACAGAGCCGTATGAGCGAAGACAAGGTATCTCACATCCCAAATGGTTGGTTGCCCATCGACAACCAATGACTTATAAGATAGCTGGTCATGCTGGACCATAAGAGTAGAGGGTGAATCACCATATACCAAAAGAGCAAAGGACAATCAGTTAAGTGAGGCTTGCTAGATGATAGCAATGATATAAAAAAGGACTGATTGGGCTCAATAGGGCTTCCAAAGGAAGGTGAGAAAAATCCTATAACGATAAAAGATTTCAAGTTAAGGTAATATGGCCTCATCATCCTAGCTATCATGACCCTAAGTTTATCAGGTCTTGAAGGTTCAACCCAACCTAACATAAGATTTTTTTCAACAACCCATGTGTTACGCCGTCTAAACAATCCCAGTGACTCTTAAGGCCAGAGGAACGAAACCTCTAAATCCAATGACCCTCTGTAGGTAGAAATTCTCAGAATATGAGACTTATACCTATAATAAAGTGGCAGAGTTGCCTCAGAAAAATAAAGAGAAGAGGGACCCGCCTACAAGGTTAGGACCACCTCTTAAAGGACTTATTCCCTATTTGGATCATGGACCATTCTAACATCCTACGCTGCCTGAACAAATAACTAAGTAGAAATTAATTAATGCTTCACTAGTTTGATTGGAGAAGCACGAGGGCTTCTCTTTGAGACGTGCATAATGCAATGTAGTTATCTAAAGTGATCCTAAAATGCTGATTCTCTATAATTTTATGAGTGGGGATAGCCATGCATACGGCCTGATTTTAATTCCAGTCTTAAGGTCATGCAAAAAATAAAGAGCAGTTTTGAAAAGTGCATAAATTTTAATCCTAAATTGTAGATTTTACCTTGATCTTTCATTAGGATTTTTATTATAAAATTTATAAATTTAGGTTCCTTAAAGAGGCTAGGTTATATTTTCATTAAACATCCCAGACAAAATTACAATCAAGAACGAGCAGGAAAGTAAACAAGCCAATTAAAAGAATAAGACAGGTAGGATGTCGTTGTGTCGGCAACATATCCCGGACTGACAAAAGAGGCAGTTAGGCACCACATACACGGATCTGATCCTAAGTCAATACATTAATAAAAAAAATAGAATAAAGATATAGGATACGAGCGTCTGCTTCTGGACCCCGTCACACGGTTCCACATCTGAAGCATCTCAGAACACTGTTGACCTCATTTTTGGTGAGGTCTTTTCATTTCTCTTAGTGTTTAGGATCTAGCGATAGGACTTCTCTTTGACTATCCTAGAGGACTAGAATTGGGACCCACCCTTTAGCAATTCAGCTACTTCTTATCTCCTCTTGGGACCCCACTTGGATGACTGCAAACCTTTAAATCACCTTGGAAGGTTAAAACCATCATATGGGCAACCAATAGTGAGTTCCTATAGGATTATTTGGACTTAGGATGACCTTGTGTGACTTCAACTCCTCTTGCACACAAACACACCCCTAAGCCACTTAACCTAAACCTTGAACCCTTGCCTTTCTACCATTTATGAAACTCACGTGGTTGAACCCAAGCCACTAGTCTTTGATTAAGGTGGCTAGGGTCAATATGTGAAGGATCATAAAGTGGTTACTCATCCACTTAAAAAATACCCATTTTTATGCCTTATTTATGATTTAATTCTTAAGGATATTATGCTTTAATGAAAGGTATTTTCATGTTTTTGGATGTAGATGATTAAAAAGAACCCAAGAAGGAAAAAAAGAGTAAAAAGGAGAAAAAATGGAGTTTATGGAGCAATTTTTTGAATTATTGGTCTGGCGTCTAGGCGCTAGAGTCCAGCGCCTAAGCGCCAGTTCGATACAGACGCTGTGATGACTTTGGGCAGTTATTTTGAAGGTGTTAAGCGGTTTTTGGAGCTTATAAAAAATTGAAAGTTACTCCTAATACATAGGACATGTGATACAATGTATTTGGACACAAGGAAACGATCTGGATCTCGAAGAGGTGAGACCCAAAGTGAAGAGGTGCGAATGCCCTGGTCATGGAGTTCGGCGCCTAGGCGCGACCGTTACCTTCTAGAAGATACATTGAATTTGGATGAAATTTGAAGAGGTGCCTTCAGCAACCCTTGTCAAATTCAGAGCTCTATAAATAGAAGCCCATTCTACAGAGAAAATGGCACCAAACCCCCCCTCTTAGTACACATACCTATTTTAGCCTATTCTAGTTTAATTTAGTCTCTTCCATACTTAGAGTGCCACTTTATTTTGTATCTAGTGAGTTTATTTAGAGTGTTTATTGTGTGTAATTGTTGTTGGAGTCTTTCATCATTGCGTTGGAGTCAGTAGAAGTCAGGGGAGCTTTTGAAGGAACATTTCAGATAAGTATTTGTACTTTGGTTCAAAGTTTTATAAATATGTTTTGTTGTGTTATTTTAATGAGTTATGAGTAGTTAGTTATCTTTTTCTTTTCAACTATGAAAAGATTATAAATTAATTAAATTTCATAGGAGAATTAAATATAAAATATTTTAAAATATTGTGATGATATTAAGACCTGATCTTAGTTTACTTTTTAAATTGGCCATTTAATTTGTTAAAACCTGATGAAGAAATTTGAGACCTATCCGGAGATAAATTCTTAACTAGTAAATATCACATGAATTCTTAAGGTAATCAAAGGCTTTACACGGATTATTTAAGGTGAAGTGCAAATAAATATGAAGATATTATTTAGTGGGCGTAGAATTAATTAGTTTTTAGAGTGACAGACTAAATTCTAATAATTTGGTTTATGGAAAGGTAATGTGTCACCTGGTAGAGCCGACCATACCACCTCGACATCTAGTAGTGTGAGCCTAGATTAACCCATTCTACTAATAACACATCCCGAACCTAACTATAGATTAGTTAATGTTCTTTGCACTCGACCAAAGGGTAAAGAATAGGAATGCTTCTATTCGCACAATACTATAATCTTAATTCCCTACAAAAGATAATTAATCTATAATTCTTGGATTAGTTAAAAAGGAGAAAGTTGTTTTTATAATTGCATTAAATTACCGCTTACTTTACTTTCCCCGCTTATTGCTTACTTTCTTTTAGTAAAGGTTATTAGTTAATTAAATTTGAATATATATATATATATATATATATATATATATAAAGTATATATAATTTGCTTAAGAAATTTTCAAAATATTATTTTTATATATTTTCACTTTTTGTTTTTATTATCCCTGTGGGATCGATAATCAGGACTCCACTAGAGCCCTGTATTACTTGAACGATATGTATACTTGTATTTAAAATTGTGACTTTTACAATAATTAAATCTAATAAAATTATAAAACTAAACCTCGCACATCAAGTTTTTGAAGCCATTTGCCAGGAATTAAATCTTCTAAAAAGTGGTATCAAAATCTTGTATTTTAAAGCTTAATTAAAGTCGCATCGCATCAAGTTTTTGGCACCGTCGCCGGGGATAAGATAAAGTAAATAAGTAAAAGTAAAAATAAAAAAACAAACAAAAATAACAAAACATAAAAACGAAACAAAATTATTATCTTTAAATTTTTATGTGTAGTTCTGGATCTGAAGGATTACTACCTTTTGATCCTGAATTAGAAAGAAAAATTAAAAGAATTAAAAAAAGAAAAAAAATTTCAAAACATAAAAAAATGGCTAACTTACATAACAATAATCAAAATCCAATCGAAATTAATAAATAAAATATTTATAAACCATTAAGGGAATATGCAAACCCTACAGCTGATGAACTTCATGTTAGTATTGAAATTCTAGCTGTAGATGCTAATTCTTTTGAGCTTAAACCTTCTATTATTCAAATGGTTGAAAACAATCAATTTGTAAGAACACCTAATGAGGATCCAAATTTACACCTTGCTAGTTTTTTAGAACTTTGTGCTACCTTTAAATATAATAATGTTTCTGATGATGTAATTAGGCTTAGACTCTTTCATTTTTCCTTAAAAGATAAAATAAAGATGTGGCTTAATTCATTAGCAACTTGTTCTATTAAAACATGGGCAGATATGACACAAAAATTCCTTGCTAAATATTTTCCTCCTTCTAAAACCGATAAATCGAGAAATGATATTACTTCATTTACACAATTTGATGGAGAAACAATTTATGAAGCTTCGAGAAAGATTTAAAGAACTATTAAGAAAATGTCCTCATCATGCTTTACCAGATTGGTTAATTATTCAAACATTTTGTAATGGACTTATTGGATCACTTAGATCAATTATTGATGTTGTTGCTGGTGGTTCTTTAATGGCTAAGACATTTGAAGAAGCCTACACCTTCATTGAAGAAATGACTAACAACAATTTTCAATGGCCTTCCAAAAGGGTTAATCCTAAAAGAATGGCCAGTATTCATGATAATGAAGTCTTTCTATTTTAGCTTCACAAGTGGCTGCGATATCTAAGAAATAAGATAATTTTTCTATTAATATATAGCATGTGAATAATGAAAATGCTGCAAATTCTGATGGAAACTTTGCAAGCTATTGCTAGTAAAACTACTAATCCTTATTCTAATTATTATAATCCTCGTTGAAAAAATCATCCTAATTTTAATTGGAGTAATGGAAATCAAACCAATCCAAATTGGAACAATCAAGGAAATTCAAAATATAGACCAACTTATCCTCTTGGTTATAACAATCAGCAGAAAAAGTTGTCTGTAGAAGAATTGATCTTGCAACTTAGCAATCCGTTTAAAAGTCAAAACACTGCTATTCGTAATATTGAGAATCAGATGGGTCAAATTGCTAATTTCATTAATTATAGACCTCAAGGAATACTGCCTAGCAATGTCAAAATTTATCCTAAAGGATCTGGAAGAGAACATGAACAACCAAAAGCTGTACAACTTAGAAGTGGAAAAGGAATTAATAGAGAAAACACTGAATGAGATTGAAAAAGAGAAAAAAGTTGAAGAGATTGAAAAACTTAAAGATACCCTTTCTCCAAGTAAAGATCATACTGTTGTACCTACTGAAGTGGAAGTTGAAAGACCACCTCCATCTTCTCCTCAAAGACTTAAACAACAGAAGCTTGACCATCAATTTTCTATGTTCTTTGAAATTTTTAAGAAACTTACTATCAACATTCCTTTTGCTGAAGCTTTAGAGCAAATGCCAAGCTATGCAAAATTTATGAAGGATATTTTAAGTAAGAAGAGAAAATTTAAAGCTTATGAAACTGTTGCATTAAGTGAAGAATGTAGTGCAATTATCTAGAAGAAATTACCTCAGAAACTTAAAGATCCTGGAAGTTTCACTATACCATGTGTTATTGGAAAAAAATTCTATGGAAAAGCCTTATGTGATTTAGGAGGTAGTATTAATCTCATGCCATTTTTAAAGTTTCGAAGGTTAAATCTCACCTTACAGAATCACAAAATCTCTCAAACAATCATCAAAAGATAAAATAAACAATATACTTACTCTTACGAGCGAAGACGAGGAAGAAAACTCCCACAGACTCCAGAAGACTTCCAAAGCCTTGGAAGCACAAACCACTAGGAAAAAAATATTGTAATAATCACCAAAATTTAATTTTATATTTAAGTCATTCTTAGAGGTCCCAAACAAACATTAAGTTCCTCAAAACAAGTCAAAATCCTAAAATTTTTACTTTTTGCAGGTTTGTGTAGGTGCGAACGTATGTGCCTAGCTAGAATTGGCAAACACTTGGCCAGTTTTGGATATGACCCCTTCTTTTGTGGCAGTGTGCATGCCAAAACAAGTGGTTGTGCACGAATGCACAAGAAAACTAGATTTGGTCAGTCAGAAGCCTGTATTTGGCAATTCTAGCAAGTGTGTGTCATGTACAATAGCGTGCACCACGGGTGCATGCAAGCACCAGCACTTGAGTTTCATTCGTGTGCAGAAGTGGCACCATGGGTGTGTGTAAGCTAGTGCTAGCGACATGGGCGTGGGACCAGGGGCTACAATTGTGAGCACTTGCAAGGCAGTTGCGTGCAAGTGCAAGCCCATGGATTATGTGTGTCATGTCCTACTTGTGTGAAGTCCCATTTTTTATCCTTTTTGCTTCAAATACATCTCTTTTCCTTTTTCAAGTGTCTTGAGACTTGTAATCAGTACGAGCAATTAAAATACTCTCAAGCAAAAATTGTGATAATTAACAAGGTATTTATTGACAAAAAAATTATGTAAATTCATGTTGCATCTATCCCCCCAAACTTGCACATTATTTTGCCTCAAGTAATTACATAGCTTAGCGGGGCTCCATTAAAATAAATTAGGAACCCCGGTAGATTTCGTAAAACTTTCAACTTGTTTATCAACAAAAAATATAAAAATGTCTAAGTGTCATTTACGAGTCGATTATTCTTAATGTTTAATAATTTATTTTTTCTCTTAATTTTCTTCGTTCTACCCCCAGTAAATCCTAAAAAGTCATAAATTTGTGGAATTAAAAATATTTTCAACCTCGATTATCTTAATGCATTCAATGAAAACTAGTCATTTCCATCCCACTTAATATTTTCCTAGAAGATAACATTAGAACAGTTTCATTAAAGAATGAAAAGTCTTATCCCTTAAGTTCTTCTACTCTATCTTTCAAATTTTTATATCAATTTTCGCGCCAACCTCAACCTTCTGTTCTGACTTTTCATCTTTTTTGTTCATTTTTGTTCTCTCTCTCCTTTTTTTTCTCCTTTTTTTTCTTCTTTTTTTTTCTTTTCTTCTTTTCATTTCTCCTAAGAATTGCTAAATCTAGTTAGACGACTTTTTTCTCTCTTTTTTTTAAATATTATGATAACCTACTTTCTCCTAAGTGATAAGTCTAAAAAACAATTATTTTTAATGTCACCCCTTTATGTTATCTTATAAGTAAAAGTTAAGACAACATCAAATTGGTCTTGTAAAAAACTGAAAAAAGGCTTAAAATATCTTTGGTTTGCTATTTCATATTTTAATTACACTTTTTTAATTATCTTAAGATTTTGTGCAGTTTAAAGTCACTAAATTATGAACCTCATTATTGTAACAATAAGGTTAATCATGACTAAATGTCATTTAAAAGAATTTTTGATAGGTAGGTTGAATGAACCAGAATTCTTAGTAGGGGTTAAAATTTTTAGTCTTTTTTTGAATTATGTGAGCTACTATCAAACTCATAAAAACTAAAGACTTTCTCCCCCCCCCCCTCCCAACTTACTTCTTTCTATAACATGCAACATGCAATAAAGGTAAACTTGTAATAACAAATAAGTTTGTGAAGGAGTAAATACAATAGTAATCACATTATTCTTACAAAATATGACAACAGACAATCAACATGTCATAGGTCTGTAAATGTGTCATAGTTCATTCTCCATTAAATGTGAGAAAATCAGAGCTGAATAAGAATGTCGCAACACATATGTGGCTTAAAACATGTAAACAAATCACTCAGATGAGAATTCATGAACTTTGTATGACTTGCAAAAGTAACACGAACAAAAATATTTAAAAAAATCCAAATAAAAAATCAAACCAAATTTTAAAGTAAACTTAAAGAAAATTTCAAAGCAAATCCAAAAAGTAAAAATAAAATACGCCCAACACATCTGATAACGCTAAAGCTGCCTCCTAAGATAGCACTTGGTTTAAAGTCCTCAACTGAATGAAAAAGACATCCTCCAGTATCAAAATTTCAATTTATTAGTCTTCAATCCCCTCGATTAATCTCCCATTCTTTTGTTGATCATGGAGTTTCTACTAAATCCTCAAAATTTTGTTTTTCTTACAACTATTCCTTCTCAGTTCTATAACAGTCATCCCAAGGGTATGTAAGGGATTGATTCAAATTATTATTCCAAAAGTTTTTTTCTAAACTAGAATTCTCCCAATTTTTTTTCCTGTTTTTCAGATTAGTGTTTTACTCACAAGTTGCAAGAAATGAATCCTTATAATATGTATCAAGATCTCCTAAATTTTGTGTTGGGCCTCCCTATGTTTTCCAAGTTCTAGAACTAATTTTTGTGGGCCACTCTCCTGCCTTGGGCTATCTTCCAACTCTTCCCTTTGGAACACATTTATGGGTGATTTTATAGGCTCAAATCTCCCTCATTGCCTTGGGGAAAAGAACAAAATCTTCCTCAGTTAGTATCCAAGTAACATCATCCGACTCAGACTGCTTTTAAAGGACCAACTCATCATATTTAGACTCCACAGTAAGGGTTATCTTCCAACTCTTCGTATTGAATAGAACACAATCTTACTCATTGACAGGTTATTCTCACGAATTTTGGGTTTGGAGGTGACTTCCCAAGGTTGAGTTTGATAAATGTTATCCATGCCTGAGTTGTGCCAATTTTTTACAATGTTGGCTTGAGTTTTCTCCTAAAGTTAGTTTTTTACACTAATGTCATTAATGTTCCAATTAGAGTTTCAATAAGTAGTCTAGTTGGGGAAAGGGGAATTGGAAGAGATGTGATCAAACACAGCTCTAATGTCAAGGTGTTTAAAATTCAAGTGACTGCTAGCCATCAATGGGTTGGCATACTCTTGAAAATGTGTAAATTTGCTTTCTTGTAGCTTTATCATTCCAAAGTGTTCAAACATTTTTTTAATAAGTAAACACAAGAATAAAATTAACACATAAAATAAGACTAAAAAGAAAGATACTCAATTTTTAAACCTAAACTCTTATCATTTCAACTTAAATTCTCCTAGGGTTAGAAAATTTTGAGAACTATCTTTAACAATGGCACAACAAACTTGATGTGCCAAAAATTATTGTGAAGTAATTAAAACGCATACACAAGTATATGTTTCAAATAATAATGCAGTTAAGGAGTATCGTGAATTGATCCCACGAGGATAGTGCCAAAATATTTTTAATAGACCAAGGTCTAGTTTACTAAACCCCAAAGTCTAGTTTGAATTGTTCAAAATCAGCGGATGAATCTAATAGTCCTAAAAAGCCAGTAAACAGAAATAGAAGAAAAAGTTGAGGAGTTTTTCAGATATACAAGGTTTAAACATTTTGAGTTTATGAGGGTTAGTGAGTGCGAGCGCACACATAGGCGTGCATGCACATACAAGGTTTAGACCTTTTGAGTTTTTGAGGGTTAGTGAGTGCGAGCGCACACATGGGCGTGCATGTGCATGCACGCAGAGGCACATGCGAGCGCTTAACTGGATTTGGCAAGCACTTTGTTAGGTTTGATAAGGAGTGGCTTCAGCTGTGGTAGCATACACTAAAGATGGATGCATACCAGTGCAATTGGTTGCACGCATGCATGCAGTCAAACTGGATTTGGCAAGCTAAGAGCCTAGATTTTGTATGTCCAAGAATTGGGCGACAGATGATGCAGGATGCACTGAGAGTGCATGCAAGAACCTACACTTGAGTTTCACTTGTGCGTGTGTGTGTGCAGAAGTGGCATCATAGATGCGTGCAAGCTAGTTCCAACGACGTGCGCTTGGGTGTAGGGGCTGTGTTTGCATGCATGTGCAAGGCAGTTTTTTGCAAGTGCACACCCATGGGTTACGCGTGCACGCATGTGCACTCTTAGGTGCATGCGCTTGTGCACAACTTATGGGTCACTCATGCGACGTCCTATTTTTCATCTTTTTTTGCTCCAAATTTAACACATTTTCTTTTTCAAGTTTCTTAATATCTATAATCTGCACAAAAAAAAAAATACATCTCTCAAGCGTAATATACGAATAAATGTGATAATTAACATGGTATTTAAGCAAGAAAATTATGTAAATTAACATCGCATCAATAATGCTAAGGACGAGATGATTGCTATCATGCAAAGCCTGATCACCCTCTTGATGGACCAGGTAGCAGCTTTACGAAATGGGAGGGTAGGCTCTGAGGTAGTCTTGCCTCTGATACAGGTGGAGAACACGTCTGACTGTGCTTGTCGTACTTTTTGTTCCCGACTGGCATGTTCATATTGCATCCTCTAGTGCTCCTCCCCTAGAGCATGCTGCATTAGATTTACTTCTACAGTCTTTAGTAGATGTTAAGGTCAAGGCTGCTCATGTAACGCAGCAGGGAGAGACTGTTGTATAAAAGGGTTAACCATATCTAGAGGATTATGAATATATTTCATATCCTCTTATATTTTCTCCCCCTAACTTTAAAAAATTTGATGGAGTTGCAAATTCTTGATAGCATATTGCTCAGTTCAGGGCATTATGTTGTAATATCTAGAGTAACAACGCTGCTTTGATTATTCTACACTAGCTTGGCAAGATTGTCCTTTGAGTGGTAGGTTGATATGCCAAATTACACTTTTAAAACATTTTTTGAGCTAGAAGATGCTTTTGTGAAGCAGTTCATTGGTGCACATCACTAAATCATGATGAGTGATCTCTAGTTAGCACGACATAACCTTTATGAGTTCTTATTGAACTTTGTAATTCAGTGGCGCCACCTCAGTAGGATACGTGGTCCCCAACTCCAGGAATAATTTATTGTTACGTTCCAAATGTGTAAAATAAGAGGCCCTGTCTATGTGATTATCTTACATCAGAATCTTATGCATACATATTGAAGGACTTATCCCCTTTATATCTGCTAGGGCCCATCCAAAAGCTTTTTTTAAAAGTCCTCAGAATAATCATCAATTTTTCTTCTTGAGAAATAGTCAATTCTGAGAATATAATAACCATCAGTGTAGATGACTTCCCTAGGTAAGCATACTTTAAATATTTGGGAAGCATCTTCAACTCAATTTTAAAGGGTTCATCATTAAATAGAACTAAAGGTTTACAATTTTTGATTGCATCGAGAATTTCAAACCTCTCCCTAACTATTTTTAAATTATTTTCAACCATTAGAGCTTATTCTTCCATAGAGTATGTAGATTTCTCCTCATCAAAATATAGCTCTACTGATTTAACTTCAAAAATTTTTCTAAAAATGATTAGTACACAAATAATCAATAAGATCCATACAAAATCATGCATCTTCACTACTCTTAGAAGAATATTTCATAGCTTTTAACACATTAAATATTACTTCTGATCGTTCACCGTCATAATTAACTCACCATTTTGCACATTAACCATGGTTCAACCAGTGGCTAGGAAATGTCTTCCTAAAATAATAAAAAATTTCTTATCTTTCTCCATATCTAATATAATAAAATCACCAGGAAGGATAAATTTGTGCAACTTTACAAGAACATCCTCTATAATCCCCTTGGATAAGTGATCGAATGATCAACAAGTTGAAGGGTCATAGTGAAAGGAGACACCTCTCCTAATCCTAACCTCTTAAAAATATATAGTGGCATAAGGTTAATAGTGGCTCCAATATCACATAATGTTTTCCTATAGAAGTTCTCTTCAATTACATAAGGAATAGTAAACTCGCATGATCCTTAAGCTTCTAAGGAAGCTTCTTTTAAATAATAACATTGCATGCCTCACTAAATGCAACTTTTTCATAAACTACTAACTTCATTTTCTTATTAAGAATCTCTTTCATGAACTTCACATAACTAAGCATTTGCTCTAACGCCTCAACAAAAAGTATATTAATTTTTAGTTTTTTTAAATACTTCCAAGAATCAAGAAAATTGTTGGTCCTTTTTTTGTTTCTAGAGTCTCTGAGAAAATGATGGTAGTGGTTTTTATATGTTAATCTTAGTAGATGAGGCTGGTTTATCTAAGTCTTTGGAAATATCAACCGAAGGTCTTTTAAGCTCTATGGTTTCCTTCTCCAACTCATGATTTTTACGAGCCATATCCTCCACTCCTCTTCCACACCTAACTTTATAGCTATTACATGCTCACTGTTCTTTTCCTTAGGTTTAATCTCAGTATTGCTAGGAAAAGTTCCTTGGAATCGAATGCTAAGTGAGTTCGCAATCGGCCCCAATTGGATTTCTATATTCCTAATAGAAACACCTTGGCTTTGTAACTGATTCCCTATCTACAAAACAACTTCTTCCAAATTCAGACTTCTTCTCCTCGAATTCTAGGTTAGAGTTAAATCCTAGAGGATAAGAAGGCCTCGTGTTCGTTCTACTTTGATTGTTCCAATTCTCAAAAGGGTTAGGTTCATTACTCCCCATTATTGGTTTTCTACACCTCGGTTATTATTCTAATTGAAGTTAGGGTGATTCTCCTAACTAGAATTGTAATTTCTTGAACACGGGTTGTTTATCCTATTGTTATACAATAAGAGTTTCAAAAGAAGAAGTGTTAGCATTAAACCGTTGTCAAAATGATTTTTTTTCTCAATTAGTGGTGGTCCTTGCATTTGGTTCATCCTGCATTGGTAACTTTTTAGATATATCAGCTACTTGAGAATTTAGAATCGAGAGCACATCGCCTTCATATACACTTGCTCGCCTTTTAGGATTCACACTCTCGAAGGCTATTAGAAATTGTTATTAGACATCTCCTCTATCAGAGAATAAACCTCATCAAATGGCTTCAACATAAGTGATCCACCAGTGGAAGCATCAATAATGGACCTAAGTGGTCCTATTAAACCATTATAAAAATTCTAAATTATTAGACAATCGAGCAATGCATGATGGAAGCACTTCCTAAGAAGTTCCTTAAATTGATCCCAAGCTTCACAAATCGACCCACCTTCGTACCGGCAAAATGAAGTGATATCATTCTTTACTTTAGCCATTTTTTCAAGGTGAAAAATATATAGCTAGGAATTTATGTGCTAAGTCCCTCGACGTACTTATTAATCATGGTGATAATGAATTTAATCTTATTTTGGCCTTGTTACTTAAGGAAAAAGCTTAAGCCTAACAACGTCATTCGATATGCCATTTTAGCGGAAAGTAGCCCAAAGTTCTAGGAAACTAGCTAAGTATAAGTTGGGACCTTTAAACGAGGTTCCCCAAACTGACGTTGTTAGGCTTAAGCACATAAATTCCTAGTTAGCACGACATAACCTTTATGAGTTCTTATTGAACTTTGTAATTCAGTGGCGCCACCTCAGTAGGATACGTGGTCCCCAACTCCAGGAATAATTTATTGTTACGTTCCAAATGTGTAAAATAAGAGGCCCTGTCTATGTGATTATCTTACATCAGAATCTTATGCATACATATTGAAGGACTTATCCCCTTTATATCTGCTAGGGCCCATCCAAAAGCTTTTTTTAAAAGTCCTCAGAATAATCATCAATTTTTCTTCTTGAGAAATAGTCAATTCTGAGAATATAATAACCATCAGTGTAGATGACTTCCCTAGGTAAGCATACTTTAAATATTCGGGAAGCATCTTCAACTCAATTTTAAAGGGTTCATCATTAAATAGAACTAAAGGTTTACAATTTTTGATTGCATCGAGAATTTCAAACCTCTCCCTAACTATTTTTAAATTATTTTCAACCATTAGAGCTTATTCTTCCATAGAGTATGTAGATTTCTCCTCATCAAAATATAGCTCTACTGATTTAACTTCAAAAATTTTTCTAAAAATGATTAGTACACAAATAATCAATAAGATCCATACAAAATCATGCATCTTCACTACTCTTAGAAGAATATTTCATAGCTTTTAACACATTAAATATTACTTCTTGATCGTTCACCGTCATAATTAACTCACCATTTTGCACATTAACCATGGTTCAACCAGTGGCTAGGAAATGTCTTCCTAAAATAATAAAAAATTTCTTATCTTTCTCCATATCTAATATAATAAAATCACCAGGAAGGATAAATTTGTGCACCTTTACAAGAACATCCTCTATAATCCCCTTGGATAAGTGATCGAATGATCAACAAGTTGAAGGGTCATAGTGAAAGGAGACACCTCTCCTAATCCTAACCTCTTAAAAATATATAGTGGCATAAGGTTAATAGTGGCTCCAATATCACATAATGTTTTCCTATAGAAGTTCTCTTCAATTACATAAGGAATAG
Organism: Papilionanthe hookeriana x Papilionanthe teres; assembly: GCA_022702705.1. Classification (NCBI taxonomy): domain Eukaryota; kingdom Viridiplantae; phylum Streptophyta; class Magnoliopsida; order Asparagales; family Orchidaceae; genus Papilionanthe; species Papilionanthe hookeriana x Papilionanthe teres. The sequence continues at coordinate 45,504,923 of CM040425.1, forward strand.
TAAACTCGCATGATCCTTAAGCTTCTAAGGAAGCTTCTTTTAAATAATAACATTGCATGCCTCACTAAATGCAACTTTTTCATAAACTACTAACTTCATTTTCTTATTAAGAATCTCTTTCATGAACTTCACATAACTAAGCATTTGCTCTAACGCCTCAACAAAAAGTATATTAATTTTTAGTTTTTTTAAATACTTCCAAGAATCAAGAAAATTGTTGGTCCTTTTTTTGTTTCTAGAGTCTCTGAGAAAATGATGGTAGTGGTTTTTATATGTTAATCTTAGTAGATGAGGCTGGTTTATCTAAGTCTTTGGAAATATCAACCGAAGGTCTTTTAAGCTCTATGGTTTCCTTCTCCAACTCATGATTTTTACGAGCCATATCCTCCACTCCTCTTCCACACCTAACTTTATAGCTATTACATGCTCACTGTTCTTTTCCTTAGGTTTAATCTCGATATTGCTAGGAAAAGTTCCTTGGAATCGAATGCTAAGTGAGTTCGCAATCGGCCCCAATTGGATTTCTATATTCCTAATAGAAACACCTTGGCTTTGTAACTGATTCCCTATCTACAAAACAACTTCTTCCAAATTCAGCTTCTTCTCCTTGAATTCTAGGTTAGAGTTAAATCCTAGAGGATAAGAAGGCCTCGTGTTCGTTCTACTTTGATTGTTCCAATTCTCAAAAGGGTTAGGTTCATTACTCCCCATTATTGGTTTTCTACACCTTGGTTATTATTCTAATTGAAGTTAGGGTGATTCTCCTAACTAGAATTGTAATTTCTTGAACACGGGTTGTTTATCCTATTGTTATACAATAAGAGTTTCAAAAGAAGAAGTGTTAGCATTAAACCGTTGTCAAAATGATTTTTTTTCTCAATTAGTGGTGGTCCTTGCATTTGGTTCATCCCAGATTGGTAACTTTTTAGATATATCAGCTACTTGAGAATTTAGAATTGAGAGCACATCAGCTTCATATACACTTGCTGCCTTTTTAGGATTCACACTCTCGAAGGCTATTAGAAATTGTTATTAGACATCTCCTCTATCAGAGAATAAACCTCATCAAATGGCTTCAACATAAGTGATCCACCAGTGGAAGCATCAATAATGGACCTAAGTGGTCCTATTAAACCATTATAAAAATTCTAAATTATTAGACAATCGAGCAATGCATGATGGAAGCACTTCCTAAGAAGTTCCTTAAATTGATCCCAAGCTTCACAAATTGACCCACCTTCGTACTGGCAAAATGAAGTGATATCATTCTTTACTTTAGCCATTTTTTCAAGGTGAAAAATATATAGCTAGGAATTTATGTGCTAAGTCCCTCGACGTACTTATTAATCATGGTGATAATGAATTTAATCTTATTTTGGCCTTGTTACTTAAGGAAAAAGCTTAAGCCTAACAACGTCATTCGATATGCCATTTTAGCGGAAAGTAGCCCAAAGTTCTAGGAAACTAGCTAAGTATAAGTTGGGACCTTTAAACGAGGTTCCCCAAACTGATTGCTCTGCACCATTTGGATGATAACAAACTACAATTTGAATGTGTTAGCTTTTACAACATGGGTTTGATTTCTTAAGTTAATTTCATATATCATAGGATTATCATATTCCCTTAATGTTCTATGCATCATGAATTAGTTCATGAGTTTATAAATTATTTTGTGGATTGTTCATCATTTCTTTTGTAAGTTCTTGTAGTCTTTTCTATTTTCTTATTTTCTAACAATTCTCTCTAGCTTTAAATTGTATGGTTCAAGTCCGGTAGGTCATGAACTATGCATACACGAACTAAAGACTCCACTAAGTAAGATTCACTCACACAAACAAATCAAACAAAATAAAAAAAAAGTATTTTTGAATTTTTGGTTTTTTTAAAAAAAATAGGCACACAAATACAAAAACGTAACACTTTACCAAGTCTAAGACCTAGATGTTCAACTAAAATTCTCCTATGTTACACCGTCGATTTACTGGTAACAAAACTCTGAGGGCTCACGCAAGCGCATATGTCGTATCAATAATATCAAATTTTTTAGTCTGGATTGTCAATCTCACAGGGAATAAAGGAATTAAACTTAGGAAAAGTTTTAGCCAACTGATTTCATTCCTAGCTTGGAATTTAGATTGGGTTAATGTCCTATAAACTAACCATTTAGTATTATAAGCAATTATAAAGTTGAAATCCTACTGAAATCCTACTTGGTGTTGGATTGATGATTATCAGGTTCTAAAGATACCCCCTTGTAATGATGTAAGTGGAGTATAAGAAATGTAAAGTGAAAATTGTAAATATGGCTAGTGACAAATAAAAGCAACTCTTTTCTTTACCCTCTCCTTTACCCTCTCCCGAGTGCATAAAGAAGATAATTAAATGACTTTAATTGCTTAAATCCCATTTTGAATCCATCAATGTGTTTCCCTAACATTTACATCTCTCTACGAGGCATATCCAACTATAACACACAGTTTAACGTGATTAACCTAGTTGTTTCTACCATAGGTCTCTCAAATCATTATGGTTCACAACATATTTTAACACTTTACTTTGTTAGAATAAAAAGTAAACGAAGATCTAAAGGCCAATTATCACATTAAATATTTAAAAGTAAATTTGAAACACTTTACAATCATACACATCCTACTCAATCATTGCAAGGTAAGTTGAAGGTCTCTACTCAGAAAGCATGAAAAAAATATCACAAAGATCAATTAAAACAAGGGAAATAACTTTCTATTGTGTTAAATAACAATACAACAAACAAGATATAATAAAACTTATCTTTCTATTTCTTACATTAACATGAAGATGCTCGACCAAGGCTCTCCTGAATTTTGGTTGCTTCTCCTGAAGATTATTCTTACTTTACAACTCAAAACCCACCCCCACCAACCCCCTACCCCCTCCCCCTCCCTTACATGCCCATATATTCAATTCAATTCATAGATTCGAAGTCTCCCCATTATCCTTCAACATAATTACCCACGATAGGCTTGTTGAACTACTAAAACTGCTCTAGGCAGTTACTGGTGCTCAGGTGCCAGGCTCTTTAAATGCAAGGAACAGCATTGACACCCAAGTGCGTAAGGGTGCGGTGCAACCTTGGATGGGTTGAAGCTCCATGCAGCATCATTTGATTTGCGAGGCTTTACACACGAGAAGACATGTGGCCCACGGTCTATTTCATTTCATATAGACGGATTTGTGATCTAAATGAATCTTAGCCATCCTTTTCCAATACACAGAAATGGGTGACATCCAGCCTTCATCCCCAAAGTATGTTAACCTGTAAACCATTCATGTTTAAACCTAAAGATCTTGCTCAAATCATTTCATGAAATTTATTCCTAAAGCTTCATCTCAATGAGAAAAACACTTCCATATGATTATGTGGGCACTGTGTGATAATTTTCTTTACAAAAGCTCAACCCGAGCAAGAAATTAGGTTAGAGGCTTATACCTAGTCTCGAGAGATGAGGTCTCAATCGACCTTGACAGCAATGATCGTCAAGTCCTTGTGAAGCTCCTCCTTAGCTCAATTTGAAGTGAAATTGAGCTGGGGTATACTCTTGCTGAAATGGGGTCATTGCTTCACATAGAATAAGTTAGAGCTTGCTAGGAGGGCCAATTTGGATTGGAAACTTTCTTATGAGGTTCAATGAAGGTGTTGGGATGGTTTTATTAAAGTTTTAAGAAGGTTTATGCAAACCTAAAAAGATGTACTATTTTTTAGGTTGGGAAATTGAAGTTCTGTGATGAATTACAGAAGTTAAAACTATGGGGGATTGGTTGCTTAAGGGATGGGGAACAATTTTATTGTTAAGTGATTTTGGGTTCAGGGAGTGTAGTTTGCCTGCTTCTCTTGTGAGGAGCTCTCGAGTTGGCCATTTTATAGCCTTGGAGAAGACATGGATGAGCTTAAATTCAATTAAGGAGAAAGTAGGTGGATTAGGAAAGATCAAGGAACCCAAAGAGATCAAATTTCAACAAAGAATGATTGAGTTTAGCATTCTTAAGGTGGGCTCATTATGACTTTAAATATGGAGAAGAGGATTGTTAGGTCAAGGCTCTTCTCCTATTGGAATGGATGATTAGGTGGATAAGAAGCTCAACTATGAGCTGGGTTGATCACTCCAACCTGGTTTTGGAGAATTGGGAAGGATACCATGCATTGAGCCATGTATCTCACCCTTCATTATGACTTTTGAAAAGCCAAAAATGATGGTTTCAAGTGTATTAATGTGTAATAGGTTGGGTATGTCATTGTGGGCTTTATGGGTTACGAGTGACCCAATAAGGATTCTTCATGGATTAGATTTGAGCTTGAGCTTTAAGCATGAGCTTAAGCTTCTAAGTTGTCATGTATGGATTTAAGTGCCCATGAGTTTAGTTCATAATTTTTGGGCTTAAATCATAAGCTTATTGAGTCCTAATTTTCATTCTTTTAATTAATTAAATATTCAATTAATTAAAAGAATTTAAAATTAGATAAAAAAGACCATGAATTGACCAAAAACGTTGTAGGGTTGACCAGTTGACCAAGAGTGACCCATTGGGTCCCAAAGTTGACCAATCGATTAGGGTTGACCCATTAGGTTCCAAGGTTGACCAAAATAGTCAATGTGGAGACCATAGGTTCCAGGGTTGACCAAATGGTCAATGTGGTGACCATAGGGTCCAGGGTTGACCAAATAGTCAATGTAATGACCATAGGGTCCAAGGTTGACCAAATGGTTAATGTAATGACCATAGGGTCCAAACTAGGTTTGTCTAAGGTGTCATTTGATTTTGATATCAAAGGGGATATATGGGGGTTTAATCAAGCTTTAGGGTTTGGGGGATCTCTGATGGGTTGAATGAGTCAATATTGGTAGACCCTTTCTCATGATGCGTCATGAATGTCATCAAAATAAACCCTCACAAAAGTAAGGTCAATAGTACACATGGCACTACCCAATTGACTTCACAATTCTCCACCACTAAGCTCCATCAGCAAGATAGTGCCCACCCAAGTTTCACCACCCCACAATGGTCAGCGGTAAGCCCAAACCTGAGAGCCACCCATGAAGGCAAACCCAAAATTGAGCCCAACCAATGTGGCTCACCTCCATTGGACCTTGGCTCTTGTCTTCCCTCTACATAAGCGCCACTTTCCACATCTTACCATGGCCGATTGATCACCATGGCCTTGCTTATAAATACGCTACCCCGTCACTACTAAAAGAGAGAAGTGTGATACACCTAAAATATATAGTGTATTTATACACATTTTATACTTATTTTTTATGAAATTTCACTTTAATGGAAGGTGTTTTGTGTTTTGCTTGTAGGTATGATTAAATTGATGAATATGATGAAATGAGTGAAAAAGTATCAAAATTAGAGCAAAAAGGATGAAAATTGAAGAAGTGATCTGTGGCGGCTAAGCACCGGAACCCATTCTTACGCACCAAGGCCCCACGGCTATGCGCCACAGTTGAAGTTTACATGCCAGATGAGCTGCAGCTAAGCGCCGGTACCCGGCGCATACGCGCGATAGTTATAAAAGAAATGTTATTTTAATTTAGGCGTCATTTTGAAGAGGTTTTTGAATCACCTCTTGGTGATAACGTGAGTAACTTCCTATTGGCGCCAAATTCAATTCAAAATACTCTTGAATGGATGCATCTCTTGGAAGATACGTTGAATCTGGACACAATTTGGAGAGATACGAAGACAACTTTTGGAAAAGTATAAAAAGAGGACTTGAAGATCAGAAAAAGTGGTTGTTGTTGGAGGGCGTGGTTAGTGTTTAATAGTGAGGTTTATGTTAGAGAGTTATTTTAGAACATACATCTCCACTTTACCATCTGTAATTTATTTTATATAGTTTGTATTAGGAATAAAATTGAGATTTAGAGTCTACGAAGTTAGGCGCCAACCTCTAAAGAGTATTGTAAGAAAAATCAAAGTTTTCAAAGGAACTTAAAGAGATTTCTGGAGAAGATTTACAGATAAGTCTTTATCTTTGTATTACATTTGGTTTTTAATTAAGTCTTTTTGTGTTCTCACTATGATTTTTTACTTTTAACCATGAATTCTGAGTATTTTTCTTTATCATTTTCCTTAAGTGATGAAGTAATTAAGTGATGGAAGTATGTTGTGTGAAGTATAGATTTAAATGTTGGAAGAAGTTGTGATGATTCAAAACCTTGTACTTTATTTACTTCTTGATTTGACCAATTAAGATGTTAAAATATGTTGTGAGAACATGTAAAATCCAGTTTGGTATTCTCTCAGTCAACAATTAGAAAGAATAATATGAAATTGTATGGGTGAGAATGTAATCCATATGGTTGAATGCAAATAACTAGGGAGATATACTTTGATGAGTGTAGAATTAATTGACTTTAGAGTGTCAGGATAAAACCCCCAATTTGATTTATTATTTTATGTTTTGATATGAGATGTTAGCCCTCAAGTGAAGGGAATCGAGAAAACTCTACAGTGAGAGCTAGTATCCTTCCTATCTAATCCGTCTTCAAGATTTTTAAAACAGTGAATTAACCTATGTTCTTTATAGCATCTCTAGTAAGGGTAAATAATATATTTATTTATATTTGGCACAAGATATTTTAGATACTTCCCCAATAAATATTCTCCATAACTTGTTACTTGTTCATAAAAAGGAAAAATATATTTTATTTACATAAGTTTTTATCTTACAAAAGTTTAGTTAAAGTTGTTGTTTAATTTTACTTCAAATTATAAAATCAACAAAAAGAATCAAATTTCATTTCCTAAAATATTATCTTTAGTTTGAGTGAGATCTTTCTTTAAAATAGTAAAAGTTAATTTTCTTATTTTCATCGGTTATCACTTTTCCTGTGGGTGTTGACCTCATTTTTGATGAGGTATTTTCTCTTCTCTCTCCTTAGTACTTAGGATCTAGCCACCTTGACATCTTTGAGGACTAGAAGTGGGACCCATCACTTAGAAATTCAAACACTTCTTGGCTGCCTTCAAACCCCACAAGTTTGATTGTAAACCCCTAAGCCACTTGGAGGGTTAAAATCAAATGTGGAAGTTTAAAAGATGAGTTTCCTATAGGACTCTTTGGCCTTAGGGTTACCCTGGGTGGTCTGGTCTGGTGAGGGTTGATTTGCACACACCTCACTCCCACACACACATTCCAAGCCCTAAAACTACCTTTAACCAATTTGACTCCCTGACTCATGTAGGTAATTCATATGGGTGGTCCTCAACCCCTAAGCCCCTGGTTAAGAGGGTTAAGAACAACATATTGAGTGCCTAAGATGAGTCCTCTCATGGCTCTTGTGAGCTTAATATGGCTTCATGGATCAAACAAAATTATTTCATTTCTCTCACACTTAATCAATCTTCATTTTTTTAAAATTTCAATTTTTGACCCCCGGGACCCTAAACCCACCAAGCCTACCAAATGCCCTTGAAATTGCCCAAAATTTGCAAAATTGCCTAAATTACCCAAAATCCCTCAAAATAAGTCCTAAAAATTTCCCACCACTCAAATTGATCATCCTTGGTCAAATATACTAAAATTTCCAAAATACCCACCCAATAACCTCCAAATACCCAAAATACCCTTTTTTAACCCAAAATTCCAAAAATTCCAAAAATTCCCAGAAAATTTCAGAAAATCCCAAATATTCCCAATTTCATTTTTTTCAACTACACCATAAGCCAATTTTGTCAATTTAGCCCACTTTTACCAAAACCCCCAATTTGGCCTATTTTTAACCTAAGTGGACTCAATGTCCAACCAAACCACTCCAATTGACCTCAATTTTGATCCAATTCAATCCTAAGCTTCAATTTAATATCCCCAATATCAATTTAGACCAAAACCAAACCCAATTTCATCAACATGTGGATCCAATTTCAATTTGAAGCTTAAAGCCCAATTTTGGTCCATGACTTAAACTTAGCCCAAACCAACCCAACTCAACTCCAATTAACCCCAAATCTTTTCCTACCCCTTCCTAACATCCCCAAAAACAAAAATCTAACTTGATTTGCCCCAAATTTGAAACCAAACTCCACCCAAACCTAAACAAAACCAAAAATCCCCAATTTGGCCTAAATCCATCATGAACCCAAATGAGCCCAAATCCAAAAATCAAAGCCCAACCAAAGTTGAAAACTCTTTGTCACACCCCCATAAACATTTTTCAACATTAATTTTACATCAAACCTAACATTGGTCCAACCTTAACCCAAGTTAGCCCAATTTGATCTACTTTAGCCTCATTACCAAAAAGACTCAAATTAAATCCAATTCAACTCAAAATCACCCCAAACTTGTTCCAAATTACTCATGGCACATTCTTAAACTAATACCAACATTTATTTGACACAACCCCTCACCAATTTTTATCCATCAATTTATTTTAAAACCTAAAAGCCCACTTCCTTGAACCATTTTAAAAGCCCATTCAAAATGATTTCAACAAGCCCAAGACTTATTCCAAAGCCCACATGAAATTTTCTTTCATCGTCCTTTTAATTGAAATCATCCCTAAGTCTTAAATCAATAATCAAATCATTCCAAATCAAGCCACATCCCAATTTCCCCAAAATTCATCAAAAATGCCAAAACCCATTTTTATGAAAATAAGCTAACCTTTTCCCAAGCCATGGGCAAGCCAAATGAAGCCATTCACAAGCCATATGAAGCCATGAGAGCTTTGACACCTCACCAAGCCATTAATGGCAAGAAGAGGGGGCTATTTCTTAAACCTTCATTAAGCATTTTTAACCTCATCCATGCTACACTCTAAACTAAGCTTAGCCACCTCACCTTGGATTGAAACTTCACTACTCCAATTCAGCTGACCCAAATGATTCCCTAAGCACAAAACCAGGTCATGGGAGGGTGCACCCAACCCATTTGCATGAGTTGACCAAACCAAGCCAAAAATGAGATTCCCCCCATGTCATTTAAATCAAACCCTTTACACATGTCAAACCCCAATTGATTGCACCAACTTCCAGCCCTGACCCCACTGAGTCAAATGGTGACCATGCCTGGCCGGCCAGCTACCACAGCCGCCGGAAAACACCAGGCCGATAGCCTTATTTAGTTTCAAAAAATTCAAACCCACTGGATGAGCTTTCCCAACCTAAATGAACACCATGGTTGTTCTTCTCCTCCCCTGAGCAGTTGAAACCAGCCTCCAATTGCCCCTGGGAAGCCCTCCAGCCAGCTCTATTTAAACTCACCACCTCTAGGCCAAAGAAGGTTTTGAATCAAAACTTACCAAAACTCTTTCAAAATCACTCCAGACCCTTCTCCAAACATAGAACACTTGATCCCCACTGAAATCCAGCCCTAAAAACCCCTCTGTGAGCTCAATTTCTCAGCTCAAAATCCACCCAAAAAACAGGACACTTCACCACAGTGAGCCAATCCTCAAATTGATTGACTCTACACCTTCACCAGACCAAGAGAAGAAGTTCCCCAGCAAAAGCCCCCTCTCCATGCCAGCCATTTCTTCTATCGGCCAAGCTTTGAAATCGGGCTTGGTGGAAGTCTGGTCTAGATAATTCACCAAGGCTAGAGGCTTCATCCCTAGGCTCCCAAGCTCTAACAAACATGCCAAGCCCCTCTGATTGAAGCTTCACTTCTCAGAGCTAAGGTATGGAACTCCTCCTTCCCAAGAGCTTCCAGCGATTCTCCATTTCATTTGATTTAATTTCAATGCATGTTAGCCGTATGGATTTTTAGCTCTCGTTTAGAAGAACACATAGGATCAAGTTTCATGTAAATTGGTTAAGAAATGAGGGAGATATTAAGGTTTTAGTGTGGACGGCTCTTGGCACACACCAGTCATAGACGATGACCAGGAACCGTCGGATCGCGCGTGTATCGAATGGACTATCCAGATTGAGCCGGACGAGGAGATGGAAGTAGACCATGGGACGCGTGACCTCTGAATCAGGTGGCGGCGTCAAATAGGAGCACGCCACGTGGGCTTTCGGAGCTGCCGAGGTTGACACGGCGCTGACTGGGTTAAGTAGATAAATAGGGTATTTTCTATTTATTTAAATACCAGAAACTTCAAAAATCCATATCTTTGTGTAGAAAAATCACAAAAATAAAATAAAAATACTCTCTTGCTCAGTGAATAGAGGAGAACAATGTGGAAAAAGAATTAAGTTATTTTGATAAGTATTTTATTTTTAATTAATTATTTATTGATTTCAGTATTTTAATTCTCCGTGCATTTATACAATTCACCATGGCATGAGACCATAGGGCTTTTGTAGCCTCTATTTTTTAGAACATTCCCTGAATTTTCCAAAGCCAGAGGCCATCTCTGTGGTAAGATATTGATTTTTCAAATTTATGTATCTGTTTTGCCATTTTAATTCCAGTAATTAGCATGTTGCTTGGAAAATTCTAGGAAAATTTAGGAGGTATCTTATGACTAGAGGACCCTAGGAGAATTTTGGTTTGGTTTAATTCCTTAAGAATAACCCTAATTGTTCTAAACACCCAAAAATGAATTTTAATTATTTAGGACTAATTACACATCAAAATTACTTGAAAATAATTCACCACTGATCTTTAGAGTCAGAGGAGTCTCACATAAAAATTTGAAATGAATTGAAAATGATTAGCCTCACTAAATGAATTATTTAAGTAACATGATCATTATTAAATTTTAAAAATTCATAAAACCCAAAATATATTTTAAAAATTCACCAAATTGATTTTAATGGCTCTCTGATATCAGAGGAGTCTATGAAAATTAAAATTAGAATTTTTTAAAAATTTTCATTTTTCACGATATTTTTAATATTTTAATAATTAAAAAATAATAAAAATCACAAAAATATTAAAAATCATAAAAATGTCACATTTTGCCTCCTAATCACATAGAAACAAACCAAATATTTTTCTCAAGTCTATAGGTTAAGATATTGAATTTTAAAGGCTTAAAACAATTTTTAATATTAAAAAATGGATTTTTCAACATTTTCACTAAATTATTTATAATAAATCAAAGAAAAATAAAAAAAATATAAAATTTACTTCTCTAAATTCCTTGAGGTTAGAGAGATTTATAAAAAATATAAAATCTATTTTTCAAGCCTTTAAATTTATTTTATAATTAATTAACACTCCAAAACTTAAAATAATTATAATAAATAAAATATAGTTAAAAAAATCATCAAAATTGGTCCAAATGGTCCTCTTGTCAGTAGAAACATCCCATAATTTTCCTAAGGATACAAAACTTACCTTAGTTATGTTGTTGAATTTTTATTGAAAACCCATATTTTTCATAAAAATAAATATAAAAATTAAGTTAAATTCAGAGAAATCACAGTTTCTCCTCTAGTGTCTTAATTAATATATGAGAGAAGTGACATAAAAATTTTAAGTTCATTTGATATTAATTTGATGAGTTATGAAATGAACATGCTTAAAAAGACATAAAGGTAATTAAAAAATTTTAACCCTAATTAATATGTAGGTTTAATCAAGGGGAGGGTAAAATATCTGATTTTAAAATTTTCATTAGATGATTGAAACCTAGGGAATTAAGGGGTAGAAACTCATTAATCACCTTGAAAATATTTAAAGTAAATTTTAATTAATTAAACAATCTGAATTTTGGAAGAATAAGTTAAAATTTGGATTATTAAGATTAGGGATATGATTTAAGAATATATCAATCCTTTAATTTAAAATCCCTAAATGAATCACTTTAATAATATTCAACTCTTAATCAAACTCAAAAAAATGAAAATTGAAATTAATAATTAAATAATTAAAAGGAAAATAAACCTTAATTAAATTAAAAGCTTAAAACATTAAGTGATTTGATAATCAAATTGAAATAAATTTAAAACATTAAAATTAATTTGAAATCACTTAAAAAAAATCTAAAACAAATTTGAAACATTAAAGAAAATCAACCTTAAGACAATTCATAATTAAAACATAAAAAATCAAACCAATTAAAATTGACCTAAAGTGTTACAATTAAGTCAAATTAAATTTAAATCATTAAAAGTTTAATTAAATTGAATACTTTAAACACCTCTTTCAAATCAAACAATTTAAAACACTTAAGAGAAAATCAATTTGAATTTTGAAACTAAATTAAATCATCCTAAATCATCAATTCAACTTTAATTAAAGCGGTTAAATTCTTTAACAAACTGATTTGTCCCCTAAAGGCTTTCATTATCATAACTCTTAAATGGAGCATTAAGTGGAATGTCAATTTACTCATCAGATAATCAAATGTCCAAGTTCACTAAGCAAGATACAAAACTCAACTAAACTTTGGATGATTAATTCACCAGTACAATAAAATTCATTTAGACTCAAAATAATCTCAGAAGTGTTGAAAAGATGTTTAGGACTCGTCTTAAACACTTTCTCAATACGATGAGATGTTTTATAAGAACAATTGAACTTAATTGTTCTTTGATGAAGAAAATCATCCTTAACAAAACACAAGAATCTAGACGTCGTAGGAATTGACTAGCTATAGGATTAGGATTTTGGTAGACAACCAAAACCTTCCCTTAGCTTTACTTTGTTGTTTTCTTGCAAATTATATAAATGATTTAACATGTGTTTTAGGTGCAGCTTGGAAATGACGCGAAGACCCTCCAGGTACGCTTTTATTTTATTGCAATTTATTTACTTACCTATACTGCACTTTACTTTTCTTGCATGTTAAACAAGATTGACACCCTGCATGAAAACTGAAACCTTTAGGATAGCCACAGAACTGAAACCCAAAACTAAATTAAAAGTCACAACAAAATAAAATTCACCGCTACAACATTTCAAAATATAAGACAACTCAAAATTTAATCACAAACAGAACAACAAAACCACAACTATAACTAAATTAAAACGTCTTGTTGGATGATCAGGAATACCTCGGATGATGTAACCTACATGTTGCTAACGGGATTTCCCACGGTCTAAATGAAAGTGTGGAACTCATTCAGCTGAGTTTAGCAAATTCATTTGGACTAAATGAATCCGATAAAAATAACAAAGGTTTGAATGATGGAACCGTGGGATCTTAACCGGTGTTGTTATAATCAACTTTAAGATTCCCCTAATAAAACATTAAAAATACATGAACCTTAAAACTCTTCTAAAACAAAACACTTCTCTCATCTCTTGATTGTCATTTTCTAAAACTAAACCTCTGCAACGACAAGGAGCTTGGAGCACGATGGGCAGCACGACCATCTTCTTCAGCAAAACTCGGATTTACTTCAGCAAAACCTTCCTTAGAATTAAATAACAAAGCCATAGGATTTCGAGGTAGTTTGCCCAGTGCAACATAAATACTCAACTTTTCGTTAGGCGTTTGCATAAGCATATTATGCAAGTTAAGCCCTAACCGGTCTTAGGACTCCGAGGTAGTTAATTGGTACGATATAAACCCTCACATCTTTGAGGCCATTTGTATGATCATGTCATACGAATATAAGTTCTAAATAATTAAAATTGGCAGGATTACAACATTAAATAAACTCTTAAATTGAAGCCAAACAATAGATGATTGGGAAGTTGCTAAGATTCTTCTCGGATCCTCGCCTTCTCCTACTTCTCTTCCTTTGGACTCCTAAAATTAACTGTTCCAAATTTGATCCATTCCCTATTGAAATCTCCAAAATTCAATCATTTGAAAACCTTAAAGTTTGAAATTCTTAAGAGCAAAACCACTGATATTTATCGAGAGTTTTCTTAAGTGATTCCCGTCATTTAAGATGTAATTAACTATAGGGCTCGCCCTTATAGGAACTCAAGAATCCAGTAATATAAACCCCGCTTAATTCTTTTATATTAAGCAGTGGAACTCGATGAACTTATAAAATTGGTTCACGTGACCAAACGGATGTCACAAATCTTCTAGTTTATTTAATCGAGCTCCATCATCAAGCAATGGTGTCTATTCTTCGAGATAGTATACACGGTTCATGGTGTGGTGCTCGTTTATATAAACTATTTGGGATGTGAGATCGGTTTAATTTCATATCTTAAAATTTTTCAAATTTAAAATTATTTTCAAAATCAAATGCTACTTTCTAAAATATATATATATTTAAATTAAATTTAAAATTTAAAATTCGCCGACAACTTCTATAGGCGACCCCTTTTCAAAACACACAACCTAAAAATATGCCGACAGTGGGTTCGATAACTCATGACTTAATCAGAAAGTCCTATATTACTTGATTAAACGATATGTATACTTGCGTAGAATCCCATTTTAAAATATCAATTTAATCTCTTATTTATATTGGCATCAAGTTTTTGGCGTCATTATAAAGAAAGAGATATCATTAAAGAGAAGTATCAATTCAAATATAAAAAGTAAGCATAAATATCCGGGATCAAAGTGCACATACCTTAGGGAAACTCTACCAAAATTTCTCCAACCCCTTCCCACACTCATATGAAGCTCATACCCACCATTCCTAGCCCATCTTTTCCACTGAGAAACACTAATTTTACAACTAAAAAATCAAGACTTTTTTAGCTACTTCACCAAACTCCATAAAACTCCAAATTGATTGTTTTATAAGCTTCCACACCTTAAAATTACTTCCCCAATTAAAACCCCCTTCTCCTGTGACCTCTATCATACTACAAGAGCAAACTCGATCCACCCTTCAGTCTAACTTATATCTAGACCAATCACAGTGGAAAGGGAAGCTTGGAGGAGGTTCATGGGACCAAGACAAAGCTTCTCAACTAATCCAATTGAGGCCTCCCCTTTTCGACAAAGGTATCGACTAAAAACTCTAAAATTTGCCTCTGTTTTAGCTTTTATGAAGAGACTCAACAATCCATGCTCCCTTAGTTGCATAGATGTATTTATCTCGTTGAGATGAAGATTTAGGAACAAGTCCCATCGAATTTGGTTGAGAATCAAGCGAGATCTTAATCCTAGAACATGGATAGTTCTCGGGTTATAATCTATTAGGGATGATGGACCGATACCATCCATTCCCGTGTATTTAAAATGAACGGCATGTTTTGGTTTGGATGGTAGAGGGAAGCGATACAAGACCCCAAAACGTGGGCACACATGGCGGCTAAGGTGTAAAGCACAACCATTCGTAAGGAGAGGCTTGGGCTTTTGGAGATGCCGAGGATGACGTGCTAGACACAAGATTAAGTAGGAAAAATGGAAATTATGGATTTAATTAAATCCAAAAAATCAAATATATCTTCAAAAAATCATATCTTGGTGTAGAAAAATCATAAAAAAATAAAAATAAAAATACATATGTGTTCAATGAACAGAGGAGAATTTAATGAATAATAATTAAACATATTTATTTAATGGCTGAATTTTAATTAATTAAATACCCTCAATCTTATTCAAATCCTAAGTAATTAAATATTATTATTATGACATGAAAATTTAAAGGATTATCCTCATGCAATTAGAGGTTCTCTAATTTTCTAATGTCAGAGGGTGCTTCTAACCTTAAAAGCCATAATTTTATATGATAATTATATTTGTCCATTTAAATTAATTATAAAAATTAAAATATAAGTTAGAAAAATATAAAATTTAGTTTATTAAGTTTATTAAGGTTAGAGGGATTAATGAAAAATCAAAGTGGAATTTAAAAATTAAAAAAATGTATTTTTCATATATTTACTTGTAAAAATAATTAAATGATTATAAAAGTTATAATATATATTAAAAAACATGAAACACTTCCCTTATTAGTTCTCTGACCTTTGGTAACAACATAAATTTTTTTCTAAGGGCATAGAACATATTTTGGCTAATAAAATTAATTATCATTAAAAATTCACAATTATGAGTTTAAATAATTACAAAAAATAATTAAATATCAGAAAAATATAGTTTCACCCCTGATGTTTTAATTAGCCCATGGATAAGTGGTTAACAAAGTGTCACAACTATTATAGCGATAATATGAGAATTATAAGGTGATCAAGCCTGGGGTTATAGTTGTAAATTTAGAATTTACACTCTAATCATTCATTAATAAAAGTTTAGGATAAATCAGAGGGAAGAGGGTAAATTTATGATGACGAACTCACTGAAGCGACATAAAGGGTAATTGGTGTAGTAACCCATTCATGGTCTTTTCTGGAAAAGGGTAAAACTGTAAATACTTAAATTATTTGATATAGGAAGATGTAAAAACTTTGATGACCAAAAGAAGAGATGTATAGTTTAGAAGTTGCATAATTCACTACTTTGAACCCCAAACATTGGACTAAAGAGTTCATTAATCCTCTCATAAAACTCAAAACTTTATGTACAATTTTCAAAATTATAAATTTTCCCTAAGCCTTAAAGAAGCTTTGCAGTGAGCTAGGTTTAACTTAAAATCACTAAGGAAAATTTCAAAAAAATACAAGTGATAATGAGGTATCTGGAGGTACCACAAACTCAAATCCAATTGAAGGATAAGAGTGTGAAATTTCCCAATATTTACAAGTATACCCTTAGGGGTCTCACTTGTGTAACTTTTACAATAATTAGGAATTTACCAATACCTCCACTCATGGTTTAATTAAGACATGTAACACTGAGTACAATTTAAAGCATGGAATATTCCTAATTCAGCATGGGTTGATCGACTTAACAAATTAGTAATGTCAAATGAACTTGAAGTAGCCCAGAAGATTCTAAAGCTATTTGGAGTCACTCCTTGAATACATATACAAGGTTTTGGACATTTCATAGGGATTTTGGGCTTACTATGATTTGTTGAGTAAACTCATCCACGACTCACAAAGATATGATTTAAGCACTTTCAAATTAAAGCATTTTGTTACAACTTAACCTACAGTAATACCCGATGCTATGGGTGTGATTTTGAATACAACACTCAAACCCTTATGGCCATTAGGGATATTTTATTAGTCACATATGGATCATCAAGGATGGTGTAAGTTGGAGGTTTTGGTGGTAAGTGCGATGATGAAAAAAAAATCTAAGTATATGAGATAATGAAATGGTATTGTATCTCTTAAACTCGATGACTTTGTGAGGGTGCAAGATTAGCATTACTAGCCTCCAACATTCGGTATGGAGTTTTCCTTACTCTCATAGGTTGTTGATAGTCATAGTCCAATGATGCGACTAATTTGTAAAATGTCTGAATTATAAAAATATATATATGTAGTAAAAAAATATACTTTCCAATAAAGCTTACATTATGCATGCTAAATAAAAGCTTAAATGATTTGGAAGTACGATTATTAAGATTTTTGGTGTTACTTTTGTCAGGTTCATAAGTCAGGCACATAGATCGGACCGAGGGTTACCCTTCCGTGATTGCCTTGCTGGTAGCCTTTTACCATATGTTGGGTCTCATGTATATGATGTTGATCGTTGCCTATGAATGTCCCACGAGAATTGCTATGGCTTAGGTCCTGATTTTGAGCTCCCCCTTACCTAAAAATTCTTACACCTAGCCTTGATCTTCTATATGTGCCTTCTAATTGTTGACCTCATTTTCGTTGAGGTATGTCTTTCTTCTTTAGGAGACTAGGATCTAGCCATAGGACTTTTCTGTTGACTTTCCTAGAGTCCTAGTTATGGAACCATACCACATTAGAAATTCTAAACACTTCTTTACTTTCTTTAGTGTTTCTTACGTTTTGTTCTAACCTCTAGCATGAAGGCCAAATATGAGGAAACTCAAGGAAGATGTTCATAGAATTGTGTGGCCTTAGGGTTAGCCCTGGATGGTGTGGCCTTGGATGGTCTTGCACACACAAAAAAGCTCACACTTCCCCTCACAACCTAAAACCCTAAACCAATCATCTTTAGCCTGGTTCCCCACTCTTTTGGAAACTCATGTGGGTGGTCCCAAGCCTTTAGCCCTAGGCTACGGTTTGGAGGATACCAAATGGGATTTTTCTTGGTCTTATGGCTCAAAAAGGAAATTTTATGATCAACACTCTCAATTTGTCCGAATTTTTCCAAATTCCAAATTTTGACCTTTTAGCCCCAAAACTTTCTCAAAATTACCAAAATGCCCCTGAAACCATAATTTTTTTTCAAAATATCTCAAAATTTCCCAAATTCTCAAATTCTCTGCAAAAATAATTTCAAACCATTCTGAAAACTTACCCAAATTACCCAAAACTTCCTAAAATTTCCAAAATATCCCAAAATTTGTCAAAATTACCAAAATACTCTTAATGCCCAAAAAATTCTAAAAAATCCCAAAATCTTTAAAGTCATTCTAAATGTCCCCAAAATTAGTTTGAACCACCCCTTGACCCTAAACATAGATTTTTCACAATTAATGTGGATTACGAAGGCCCGCTGATGAGCCTGGTCAACCACGAAGAAACAATAAGACTGAAATCTATAATGAGAACAGCCACAAAAAAAGAACGAGAATCATCCAAAAGAATGGACATAGTGTGGGTAGTTAAAATGTGATTAGATTTAGTTTTGTATAAATATATATAGATTTTCAGAAAATATCATTTTAATTTTTGAAAATATGAAATCAAACTAATCTCATATATGTTGTAATTTAAATAAACGAGCACTACATTACAAGTCATGCATCTACCCTGAAGAGTAAACACATCACTTGATAACAAGGCTCAATTAAAAAAATTAAAGGGTCTATGACATACGTTTAATCTGCGAACCATTTATATTGACCGATAACTTTTCCTATCTAATATGAAGAAATTATATAGGGTTTCTATTATATGGGCTCTTTAAGTTTCCTATAAGGGCAAGCCCCTATAGTTAATTACATTTTAGACAACCAAGGTCACCTAAGAAAACTCTTGTCTTAGATCAGAAAATTAAGAGATTAATTGAGAAATATAATATTATTCATAGAATCTCTACTGCTTATCATCCTAAGACTAGTGGTTTAGCAGAAGTGTCTAATCATGAAATTAAAAGAATTTTAGAGAAAACAGTGGATAATCATAAATTAGATTGGTCCGCTCAATTAGATATCGCTTTATAGCTTATAGAACTGCTTTTAAAACCCCTATTAGAATGTCTCCTTATAGACTAGTGTTTGGTAAGACTTGTCATTTACCAGTTGAATTTGAGCATAAAGCATATTGGGCGATAAAAGAGTTAAATTTTAGTTTGGAAAATGCTGGTGAGAAAAGATTTATGCAATTGAATGAATTGGAAGAGATTAGAAATGCATCTTATCATAATGATAGGATCTATAAAGAGAAAAGGAAATTATGACATGATCGGAAGATTTTGAAAAAGAACTTGGAATTTGGACAAAAAGTTTTATTATACAACACGAGATTGAAGTTATTTCTTGGAATGCTCAAGTCTAGATGGTTAGGACCTTTTACAGTTGTAAAACTTCATTCTTTTGGAGCTGTTGATATTAAAGATCCTGATACTGAAAAGATTTTTAAGGTTAATGGGCATCGATTAAAGCCTTACTTTGACGGGTTTCAACCTGACTTCAAAGAGGTTTTAATGTCGAGTCATCTCAATTAACTAAATGGTTTGTCGGGCTAACGATGTTAAACCAAGCGCTTTATGGGAGGCAACCCATATGTATCTTTGTGGTGTGTTTGCTTGTTCGATGTAGTTGTGCTTTTTAGATAGTTGTTTTTTAGTCCTAATTACTCCTAAATACTTTAAAAACTTGATAAATGATGGATCGAATTGAGATATTGGAATATTTTGGGCCAAAAGAAGTTCGTTGAGAATTTTTTACCATTGGCGCCGCCGGCGCCCTATCCCATTTGTAACCCTGAACTACCTATTTGAGCGCCCTCGGCGCCCAAAACCTGTTAACGGTTTTTAAGTTTTAAAATACGAGTTTTGGCGGTTTTTGGTGGGATCTTCTTCCTTATATCTCCTTAAACTCCACTTTTGACTTCTTAACTCCAAAAAAATAAAAACCTCCAATCCCAATTCGTATCCTATGGATTCCTACGCCATTGAAACCCCTTGATTTCGTGTTTTCAACTGAAGGAAGTTCATATGTTTTGAGGCGTAGCGTTTGTTCAACAAAGTGATGATGAATAGAAGGATTATCAAGGAAAGAGGCTTCATAAATCAAGGTATGGATAATCCTGCTACTAGAATTGAAGAAATTATTAAGGAGAGACGTTGGGAAGTGCTTTGTTATACTACCGCTGTCGTTATTGTTCCTGTCGTGAAAGAGTTTTATGCAAATCTTCACGAGATCAACCAAGGGTTTATATTTGTACGTGGTAGATTTTTGCAATTTACTTCCGCACGAATTAATGATCTCTTTATGATCGAGAACGTACCTATTTGTCATCATTCTAATTTCAATGCCATAAAGGATAATATGAATGATGTGTCTCAATATTTGACAGATGAGAATGAGGAATGGAAAATTAGAGAGAATGGATACATTAGTTTCCCATCTGCATCTCTCAATCCAGTATCAAAGCAGTGACACTACTTTATTTTAGCAAAGTTATTTCTGACATTGAAGATTAGCAAGGTAACCAAGGAAAGTGCCATTTTGATTTTTTGTATTCAAACTAGGAGGCCGGTTGACATTGGTAATATCATTGTGAAATCAGTTCTGGGATTAATTGTGCATGGATCAAAATATGGGCTTGGACACCCGTCCACCATATTTATGCTATGTATTCAGTCACAGGTTTCTTATGAAAGTAGGGAAAATGTTTTTCTTCCATTGAGGCATATTGATCCAATTAATCCCTATGACTACCAAACAGTTGGAGATGAAGAAGACATTAATTTGCTTGATGATCAACCAACATGGACTTCAAAACTGATTCATCCCTATTTTCCTGAAGGTTCCAGATTGATATTAAAGAGGATCAAATAGTTGGAGAAAAAGGTTGATGCGATGCGACTTTATATATGCTTTTAAATACAAGAATTTGATACCACTTTTTAGAATATTTAATTCCTAGCAAATGGCTTCAAAAACTTGATGTGCGATGTTTACTTTTACTTATGAATTTATATTTAGATTTATAATAATTATTGTAAAAGTTAAAATTTTAAACGCAAGTATATGTATCGTTCAAGTAATACAGGGCTCTAGTGGAGTCCTGGTTATCGATCCCACAGGGATAATGTTTTTATAAAAAAGTAAGAAATGTAAGAAATATTTTGGAATTTTTCAAATTAAAAGTAATATATATATATATATATATATATATATTCAAATTTAATTTACTAACAATTTTTATTATAAGCAAGTAAGTAGTAAGCAGTAATTAAAATTCAATGCAAGTATAAAAATGACTTTCTCCTTTTTAACTAATCCAAGATTTTCGAAATAATTATCTTTTGTGGGGAATTTAGATTGTGGTATTGTGCCAAATAGAAACATTCATATTCTTTACCCTTTGGTCCAGGTGCAAAGAACATTGACTAATCTATAGATCGATTCAGGATGTTTTATTAGTAGATGGGTTAATCTAGGCTCACACTACTAAATGTCTATGGGTGGCTATGGTCGGCCCTACCAGTGACTCATTCCCTTTCTATAAACCAAATTATTAGAATTTAGTTTGTCACTCTAAAAACTAATTAATTTTACACCCAATAAATAATATCTTCCTATTTATTTGCACTTCACCTTGAATAACCTGCATAAAGCCTTCGACTACACAAGGATTCATGTGATATGTACTAGTTAAGAATTTATCTCCAGATAGGTCTCAAAATTCTTCAAAAGGTTTTAACAATTTAAATGGCCAATTTATAAAGTAAACTAAGATCGAGTATTAATATCATCACAATGTTTTAAATATTTTAAATTTAATTCTCCTACAAAATTTTTAATTAATTTATTATCTTTCATAGTTGAAAGGAGAAAGATAACTAACTACTCAGAACACATTGAAATCATACAACAAAACATATTTATAAAACTTTGAACCAAGGTACAAATACTTATCTGAAGTGTTCCTTCAAGTGATCCACTGACTTCTACTGACTCCAAAGTAATGATGAAAAACTTCAACAACAACAACACACAATAAATACTCAAAATAAACTCACCAGATACAAAGTAAAGTGGCACCCTAAGTGTGGAAGAGACTAAAAAACTAAGTAAAACTAGAGGGGGAGAGAAGGTGCTCTTTTTTCTGTATAATGGGCTCCTATTTATAGAGCTCTGAATTTGACTAGGGGTTTCTTAAGGCACCCCTTCAAAATTCATCCAAATTCAATGAATCTTCTAAAAGGTAACTATCGCGCCTAGGCGCCGGGATCTGGCGCCTAGGCGCCAGACTCCGTGACCAGATCTTCGCACCTCTTCACTTTGGATCACACTTCTTCACGATTAAAACTGTTTCCTGGTGTCAAAATGCATTCTATCACATGTCATATATATTTTGAGTAACTTCCAGTCTTCTAGAAGCTCCAATAACCGCTTAACTCCGTCAAAAAACTCCCCAATATCATCAAAAAATCTTAACTTTGTCTGTATCGAGCTGGCGCTTAGGCACCGGATTCTGGCGCCTAAGCGCCAGGCCAAAAATTCTAATTTTTTGCTCCATAAGCTCCATTTTTCTCTATTTTGCTCCTTTTTCCTTCTTTTTCCTTCTTGGACTCTTTTTTAATCACCTACATCCAAAAACATGAAAATACCTTTCATTAAAATATAATATTCTTAAGAATTGAATCATAAATAAGGCATAAAAATAGGTATTGTTTAGGTAGATCAGAGGTACGGAATGATATGAATGCAATCAATAAAATTTATAATTTATTCGATCATATAGGAGAATGAAAGAGCAATTCGATCACGCTGGTCGAATTGAGATGGGCTTGATCAATCTGATGAAGAAGAAAGTGGTGATTGCTGAGGAATCATCTGACGAATTTTCATTTTGTCCATTCTATAAGTTGTTCGTGCATCATCACTCAATTGGAGATATTAGAGGAGAGGAAAGTTCTGAAACTGATGTGGAGTAATTAATAGATTCTACTTATGTTTGTTGTGTGGCAAGTTTACTTTGCTTAGTTATGATTAGTTTGTGTGGTATTTGCTTTGTAATTTGAACTTGGATTTGGATGTGCTTACTTTCATTGTGTGCGTATTTCTTAGTGTTTGCCCATCGTAGAGTACTTGCTGCACTAAAATATCTAAGAGTAGTTGGTTTGAATGAACATATTTAGTGTCTATGATGTAACTTACATTTTATATATTATAAGATTGTTGTGTATTGTTTATGTGAAAAATTATGTTAATTATTGCTTATTGGATGTTGTAGATGCCTATTGAAGTGTTAAACATCATTGTGGATGTTGAAACAATCAAAATTACGAAAAAAATTTTGGGCCCAGAAAATATTTTAGACTGGCGCCAGCGATGCCCAAATCCAGAGAGTTTGGCTAATATTTTAAATAGAGTGCCGCCAGCGCCCGAACCCAGTAAAAGGCCAAAAACCTTGTTTTCGTGATTTTTATCCTAGGAGCGGCAAATTCTTCCATTTTCGCGACTTTGAAGATCTAGGGCTTGCTAGATCTCGGATTTAAGGAGATTTCAAAGCTTTTCGACACTAGATCTACACTTCTCTTGGTAAGAGCTTCACTTTAAGTTAAATTTTTTTTATTTTCACCATGGAAATCTCTTACATTGCTTAGGTTGGAATTTTTGGAGTTTTAAAGAGATTTTGAAATTTCCATGATGAAATTTACTCTTGCTTGTTTAGAATAGTATTTGGAGTTTGTTACATTGTGAATTTGGGATTTATTATAATTTTCTTATAAATTTTAGAAATTTACATGGCTCCAAGGTTGAGTAAAGGGAAGAGGAAATTGGACTTTGATGAGGAGAAGTTAATCAATATTAAAGCCCAATTTTGCTTTAACTCTTACCTTTACAACAAGAAGTGTATCCATGATTGAGCTTTTGATAGTCTTGGTGGATCTGTAGAACAATTAATTGCAGAGCGAAACTGGGAGAGATTTTGTTATTTCCCTGCGAATATTTTTATAGGAGTTGTTAGAGAATTCTATTCGAATGTACCCTGGACTGAGACTGAGTATGTGCTAGTTAGAGGAAAAATAGTTGAGTTTACTCCTCAGCGTATCAATGTTGTCTATCAGACTCAAGAACCATTTGTTTGTGAATACGAAAACTTTGACACTCGAGGGGAGAATATGAGAGAAGTGATTGCTTTTCTAACTGATGGGCGAGGAGAATGGAAAGTAATTCAAAAACAGTTGATTAACTTCCCCGCCTCCACATTGAATGTTGCTTCAAAAGTTTGTCATTATTTCATTTCTACAAGACTATTACCATCTTATCACCACAGCGAAGTTACAAGAGATAGAGCGATGCTGAACTATTGTATATAGAAGATGAAAAAGATTGATATTGGGGCTATTATCTACAAGAACATTCAGACTATTGCTAGAAGCGAGACCAATAATGGTTTAGGGCATCCTGCTTTAGTTCATGCCTTGTGTGTTCAGTCTGAAGTGGAGTTTAATAATTCTAAAGAAGTGGCTATACCGATGAGACCAATTACAAAGAATATTATCCGCACTTATGAGTCTCATGTGGGAGCCCGAGTTGAGCGTAGGAGTACTAATATTCCTACTACCAGTTATGATGTTCCATCTACATCTGAGCCGCCTACCTTATCTGATATTATGGAGCAACTGAGATTACAGAGTGCTAGTGTGGATAGACTCCATGGTCGGATGGATGTATGTGAGGTGAGGAGTGATGTGAATGAAGATTACCTACAGAGGAGAGTTGAGTTGATATTGCCTATTATGATGCTCGGGTCAGATTTATGAGAGGGGAGTCCGATGTGATATTTCTTACTTGCCCCAGCTTTACACCATATAGACCTGACCCTGCTGATGACCCTGCTGCTGATCCTGGTGATGGAGATTGGTAGATTATTTGTTTCTATTTCTTTTGTTCTTGTCGTATTGTATTGTACTGTTATGATGTAGTAGTTATTTATTTTTCATGTGATGTGTAACCCAGTTAGTGTATTGTTATGTTGTACTGAAACATTGAAATTGTTAGTTGGACTGTGTAGTACTGTGATAGTTTGTTTCATGTAGTAGTGTTTTGTTGGATGTTTAGATGTTTAAAGTTAATTTTTCTTTACCCATGCAATTATTTAAAATTATTATATCACTGCTACTAATTGTTTTATACCTGCTAGTTGTAAATTTTGACTAATACCAGATAATCATTGAAGATTTCAAGATCCCAAACACAGTAAAGGTTAGTTTTCTTTTACTCTCAATTGTTTCAAATTTACTGAAAAATTTAAGTTTGGGGGAGGGTAGAGAAATGCTAACTTTTATTTGTTCTCAATTATTATATTTTCAAAAATTATTAGCATAACTTCTGGCAGTTGAACCTCATTGTAAGATAACTAAAATTTTTTATTCCAGTTGAATATTATGGAAGGATAGGATGAAAATGTTTAATGATAAAGGTTGATTTTATAGAAATAAGATATTTGGTATGAAAGAATTTGATTAGAGTTAACTATTTAAAGTAAAGAAAACTGTATTTTTGAAATGTTAAGGGACTTAAAGTATTGTATGTTAAGAAGAGATTGTGACTTAATGATGAATAATGAAGCTTGTACTTATCTATAAAGTAAGGAGGTGTCTCAAGTTTGAACTTTAGAAAGAGGAGAGAGAAGTTCAAAATCATTAAAGGCTATCCAGATATAGTAATCCTCATATATTAAGAAAAGAGAAAAGAAAAGAAAAGAAGGATTGTAAAACAATCTCAAGGAAAAAAAAGAAAAAGAAAGAAAAATATTTATGAGTAGAAGCTTGAGGAGATGTCTAATAAAAAATTGGCTTCACTTGAGTCACCCCAAAGGGAAAACTTGATTTCATTTGTAAATTTATAATTAAAGTACTAGTCAACATTCTAATGAAGTTTGCATGAACTCCTTTTTCATATGGTCTTTTAAGGCACTCTTAATGTGACAAATTACAGTTCATCTTGAAATAAATAGAAAACTAGAACTTTTAAACTTGATTACTGAATATTCTTACACCTATAGTATTGACCTGAGTTACTAAATTTCTTTCTGAAAATCTAACCAATATATTCTTTCGAATGAAAAATTTTAGTGTCCTATAGTTGAAAATTACATTGACTAAAGTTAAAATTTTATGTAGTAAAAAGATTACTTGAGGACAAGTAATAGTTAAATTTTGGGGGATTCTGATGCACCAAAAATATATACGATTTTTGCTATATAATTTTACTCATTTTTGGTGATATTGCACTTTAAAGAAATGTATTTTTCATGATTTGTTGCAGGTATAATGATTTTAGGTGATTGGAGTGAAAAGACGGAAAAAGGAACAAATTCGAAGCAAAAAAGAGCAAAATGGTGAAAAATGTGTTCTGGCACAGCCGGCGTTCAAATCCAGAGACTTTAGCAATTTAATTGCACGATAGAGCGCCGCCAGCGCCCGAAGTCGGTGGATGACACGCCTAAAATATATATGTTTTTTGCTATATCATTTTACTTATTTTTTGATGATATTACACTTTAAAAGAAGGTATTTTGTATGTTTTTTGGTTTTAAGTACAAGAAATGGCGATTGGAGCAAAAGGAAAGAAAAATGGTGCAATTTGGAGCAAAAACGAGCAAGAAATGAAATTCTGCCCTGACACCTTTCGATAAGTCTTTCGATGTTTAATCTCTTTTATACTTTTTGCATATTTTTGAATGAGATTACACTTTAAAGAAAGTTTGTTTTTATGTTTATTTTGTAGGGCTATCTCTTACGAACGCAACGCAACTGAAACGGGGCGAAACAGAGCTAAAACGGGGTCAAACGGAGCGAAACGGTGGAGCTGCTCAGAACCATCTCGCCGACGGCGAGATCGATCTCGCCGACGGCGAGATTTTCCCGAGACCATCGAAAAGTGGCCGAAAAGCTCGCCGACAGCAAGCTCGAACTCGCCGACAGCGGCCCGGACGACCATGAACCGACTTTTGGCGGTTTTGGGCCAATATTCGACGTATTTGGACGCTTTTTCGAAGGGGTGCGTAAGGAAACTCTTGGGAATTTGTCCGAACTCTTTAAAAATGGCGAATATATGTTAGAAAAATGGGAGATTAAGAGAAGATTAGAGAGAAAAAATTGGAGAAAAACTTAGAGGAATGTTTAGGATTCTTAGATTAAGAGTAGAAATGTAGATTTCTACCCTTTTGGAGAGATTAGAGAGGAGATTTTTGAGAGAATTTTTAAGGGATTGAACGAGCATTGCATGGATCGCCGGGAGACTTTATGGGAGAGATCTTCGTCTTTCTTTCAAAAGGAAAAAGCTAAGTATTGTTCTTCATTATCTTATGATTTTATAAACATTTATGTAGTGGATTTGCTTTGTTTAAATGAATTTTCCTTTGCGTTTTCCTCGTGCTTTGTGACGTATCTCTCTTACTCTTTCTTCTTCTTTGGAAATAGTGGCATGAGATGATTATGCCATTGTTTTCAATTTACTTTTCTTTTCTAATGAGTAGAATTCATGCTGAAGATTTTGTGATGCATGTTAGAAGTTAATTTAGATATAAAAGTGATGGTTTTTACTTACACTTCATTTACATTGCAATTAAGGCCAGTTGTAATGTTAAAATTTATTGTGAAAACATACGATCCGAGAGGGCAATGCTTTCTACAACTAAGTACGAACCACATTTAAATTCCATGAATGGTGAAGTTCATAGAAGTTGAATGCACATAAATAGGGAAATAATATTAATCGGGCGCAGAATTGGAGATTTTAGAGTGACAAGCTAAAATCCTTAATTCGGTCCTATCGTTTGGGTGCTGAAGTGTAGATGTTAGCCCTCAGGCGAGGGAACGTGGGAGCTCCGAAGTGGCGGCCAGTATCCTCCCGACCTAGCCGCAGATTCAATAACCAAGCATAGGATTAGTCAATGTTCTTTATGCCTGGACCAATGGGTAAAGAATAGGATTGCTTCTATTTGGCACATACAATATTAAATGCATCTAAATCCTATACATTATCTATTTCATTACATAAGAATAATAGTTTTTAATATCTCAAAATTCTCCAAACCAATTCATCCAAAAAGGGTTATCTTTAGAATTATTATTTGCACTTAGTTATAATTACTGTTACGTTTAACACTTGCATTTAGGAGTAGTTTTTAGATAAAACACAATTTTAATCGACATTCCAAACTAAGGACTATTAGTAGTAGACTAGAATTTGACAAAAGACCTCTTACTTCACTTCCTCGTGGGATCGATACTAGGGTTTTTAAAGAAAACTCTATATTACTTGAAACGATACGTATACTTACGTAGTACCCCTAGTGTGTAAAATATTTTCTAATTTTTATTTCATTTAAGACTTTGCACACTAGCCGCTATTTATAAATCGGGTCAAGTTTTTTGCCATCTTTTGGAAGTTAATTTACCTGCGTAATTGCGGGTCGAGTCAAGTTTTTCGCGCCGTTGTCGGGAAGCTTCGTGTAAGAACTTTAGGAGAATTTTAGTTGAAATAATTAGGCTTAGACTTAGAAAACTGTAGTGCCGTAAAAGCTGTTTTGTGTGAAAAGTGTTTTTATATGAAAAAGTGTTGTGAAAAAATTGTTTGTGTGAAAAATAAGGTGTTCGTGAAAATGTTTGGTAGTGTTGAATATATTTCATCTATTATTTGTTTAATTATTAATGTATTATTTGTTGTGTTACGTATGCAAAACAATGGATCTGTAGGACTTGTGCCTTATGATCCCGTATTTGAAGAAAATAAAAAAATAAAAATACAGAAAGGACTCGAAAAACTAGAAATGGAAATGAAAAACTTTCAAGATAATAAATTGGAAAATCATCATAAATTATTGAGGGATTCCATAAATCCTACGACAAATGAAATTCACTTAAGTATACAATACCCTATCGTAGAAGCTGACTCATTTGAAATAAATTCTGAGATTATCCAACTGGTGCAGAACAATCAGTTTAGAGGAACTCCTTTGGAGGAACCGTATTTACACTTATCAAATTTTCTAGAACTCTGTGCTACATTTCATTATAACGGTATGTCAGACGATGTTGTTAAACTAAGGCTTTTTCCTTTCTCACTAAGGGATAAGGCTAAAATATGGTTATATTCATTAGCACCTGGCTCTATTAAAAATTGAGAGGAGTTAAGTCGAAATTCCTAGCTAAGTATTTTCCACCTTCGAGGACTACTAAACTTAGAAACGATATTATCTCATTTTGTCGATATGAAGGGGAATCAATATACGAAGCCCGGGAAAGATTTAAGGAACTCCTAAAAAAGTGTCCACACCATGATCCGCCTCGATCGGTTAATCATTCAAACTTTTTATAATGGGTTAGTAAGATCCCTTAGGTCTATAATTGATGCCGCTGCTAGTGGATCATTAATTTCAAAATCATTCGATGAAGCGTATGCATTAATTGAAGAAATGGCTACAAATGAATTTCAATGGCCCTCTACAAGGGTAAATCATAAAAATGTAGCTAGTGTTCATGATACGGATATAATTATAATTCTTGCATCTCGGATTGTCGCAATATCAAGGAAGTTGGACCAATTTGGAATGAACCAACCTCAATTTACTCCCGTAAGTGAGGAAAGTTCATTAGGGCGTATAATTGATTCTAAATTATCATATGAGACTTTAAATACCATAAATAACTCGTACTCTAACTTTTACAACCCAGGTTGGGAGAACCATCCTAAATTTAACTGGAATCCTACTACAAACGATAGAAACCAACAATGGGAAAATAATCATGCAAATTCTAATGGAAGTTGGAATAATTACGGGAACATAAACTATAGACTTTCATATCCAACAGACTCTAACAATGATCAACAATTTGAGGGTAAGAAGATGTCTGTGGAAGAAGTGGTATTGCAAATGGGAAACCAGTTGCAAAGTCAAAATGCTACGATTAGAAACATAAAGAATCAACTGGGACAAATTGCTAATTCACTTAGCAATAGACAACAAGGAACACTTCTTAGCAACAATGAGATCAACCCTAAAGAGAACACTAATGAACAAATAGAAGCTGTCCAATTAAAAAATGGAAGAGAGATAGAGGACATGGTTAGAAAAGAAAAAGAGGTTGTGAGAGAAACAAAGGAAACTAAGAGGCCTGAAGAACATGTTTCTAAGGATCTGGAAAAATTAATATCTCCAACTAAAATCAATTTGGAAAAACCACCACCTCCATTTCCTCAAAGACTTAGACAGCATGAATTGAATAAAAAATTTGCAGAGTTCGTGAAAGTACTTAAGAAGTTAACAATAAATATTCCTTTCACAGAAGCTTTGAAACATATGCCAAGTTATGCAAAGTTTATAAAGGATATATTAAACAGGAAAAGAAAATTTGGGGATTACGAGACAGATTGCACTAAGTGAGGAGTGCAGCGCTATACTTCAGAAAAATTTTCCTCGAAAACTTAAAAATCATTGTAGCTTTACAATTCCTTGTGCAATTGGAAAAAGATTATGTGGAAAAGCTTTATGTGATTTAGGAGTGAGCATTAGTTGGATACCTCTATCTATATTTAAAAGGTTAGGATCAATCGATATTTCTCCCACTACTGTAACCCTTATGTTAGCCGATCGATCTATCATTTATCCAAAAGGAGTTATAGAAGACGTGCTTGTTAAAGTGGATAAATTTATCTTTCCTTTAGACTTTATTGTATTAGATATGGAGGAAGATAAAGAAATTTCAATTATTTTAGGGAGACCTTTCCTTGTTACTGGACAAGCTATGATAGATGCGCAAAAAGGAGAGTTGACTATGAATATTAATGACCATGAAGTCACTTTTGATGTATTAAAGACTATGAAAT
Organism: Papilionanthe hookeriana x Papilionanthe teres; assembly: GCA_022702705.1. Lineage (NCBI taxonomy): Eukaryota > Viridiplantae > Streptophyta > Magnoliopsida > Asparagales > Orchidaceae > Papilionanthe > Papilionanthe hookeriana x Papilionanthe teres. The sequence goes on from CM040425.1 coordinate 45,535,796, forward strand.
TTCCAATCGAGAGAAAAGATGATGATTGTTTTTGGATGAATAAAATTGATTATTTAAGTAAATACCATTTCCAAGAAAGTTTTGAGAGTAAATTAACGAATGATATCAAAATAGACTTTCATGATGAGTCAAAAATGTTATGTAAAGAAGACTGTATGTATGTTCAGGAGAGGTGTGAAATGATGGACGCTACCAAAAATAGTAAACTTTTAGTTCTATCTCTTGAAAAATCTCATGAACTTAAGATGGATGTACCCCATACAATTTTAAAGCATATCTATTTAGGGAATTCATCTACACAACCAGTCTTAATATCTTTAGATGCGACTCAATCACAAGAAAAACCTGAATTGAATGATTAACAAGATAAAATTATTGAACTAAGACTTGGAAGAGAATTTGAGGATATATTTCTAAAGAACTTTGAGTTGAGAAAAGAGGATAAGAATATTGAAAGACCACTGGAAGAAATTCCTAAGGAATTAAAAAAACCTATTTTCTCAACTACGATAGATCCTCCATCATTTAATAATTATAAAGGGGACGAATTGGAAGATAACTTGAATCATAAGAGTGACATAGAAGAATTTGATCTTGAATCTGAATTATTTAAAGAGAATCTGATCCAAAATTTGGAAGATATTGAAGTATCTTATAAAGATCCATTTCTTATCAATTTCAAGGATGATATTAATATGCAATTTCGGAAAATAAATAGAAGAATATTGGATCTAGAAGGAAATATGAGGAACAATGATATAAATCCAACCGAAATTGAAGAGCTAAATGAAAAATTAAAATTTGAGGATTTTATAGGAATCCCGGATCTCGGAAATGATTGGGCGATTGATCGAGGATTACTTAAATGAAATTTTGATCCAAGTGGAATCATATGTCGGGCTAATGACGTTAAACCAAGCGCTTTATGGGAGGCAACCCATAGTTATCAGTGTGTTTTGATTTAGTATGTTTGGAGAGTCATGATTGTTAGTGTTGTATGATGTTTGCTTTATAATGTATTGATAAGTTTGATTGATGATTGGTAGATGTTTAGATTGTTAGTAGTTTGATCTTTATGTGTCTTGAGGGAGGTGATTCCTTAACTTCTTATTATAGTTTCATCTTAATTTGTTACTTCCTTTCTACAACTTTATTTTCATTAAGTAGGAGTCGCGAACCTATTTGATGAATACCATATGGATGATCTCACACTATCTTTATAACTGTTAGAGGTGCTTAACTATAAAGATTAGGTGATGCCTGAGATTGGTGTCCGGAAACCAATTTAACAGGGGTAATCTTATCTTTGAGATTATAATCTATAATATCATTTGAAAGTACATAATTTACTAGTGTAGTGATTGCGTTAGAAATTGAAGGTAACATAGTGAGATTGGATGAGTTAAAGGATGAAATATCCTCATTTATCATTTGTGTTTGTATTTATTATATGTGTGTTTATATTTGTGTTACAACTTTATTTAGGTCTTGAAGAACATTTTATATTCCCTTGCTAATACCTGCTATGCTAGTTAGACTTTGGTTTAGTTAATTTCATTCTGGCATGATTAGTTTAGATTTACTTTCTGCTGCATATTGTTCTATCCTAATGAATACTTGTAAATGGTTTTGATAGACATTTGTGGTAGATAGAATTTCTAAATTATTTTCTTCCTACTTATATTTTCTGTACTAAATGCTATATATGTTAAAAATTAAGTTTGGGGGTAGGAAGAAAAATAAAATTTTGATATGAAAATACTTCCTTTTAGTGTAATTTTATTAAAAGTATATTTTAGGCTAGAATTACTTTCTCCTGCAGTCATTGTATCCTGATTATGCATGAATATGAATTTGATAGAATGTTGTAGTAGTAAGTATATTCAATCTTTACTTTTTCTTCCTGCTATATTTTATGAAATTAATTACAAAATATTTTACAATTTAAGTTTGGGGGGAAGAAAAATATTAACTCTTATTTGTTCTCAATTGTTATATTTTCAAAAAAAAATTATTAACATAACTTCTAGCAATTGTACCTCGCTTAAGATAACTAAAACTTTTTATTTTAATTGAATATTATGGAAGGATTGGATGAAATTTTTTTAGTAATAAAAGTTAATTTTATAAGGGTAGGATATTTGGTAGGAAAGAATTTGATTATAGTTAACTATTTAAAGTAAAGATGTATTTTTGAAATATTAAGATACTTAAAGTATTATGTGTTAAGAAGAGATTGTGACTTTATGATGAATAATAAAGCTCATACATAATTATAAAGTAAGGATATGATTTAAGTTTGAACTTTAGAAAGAGGAGAGTGAAGTTCAAAATCATTACAGGCTCTCCAGATACAGTAATCCTAATATAAAAAAAATAAAAAAAAGAGAGTAAAAAAAAGGGGATTGAAAATGATCCCGAAGGAAAAGAAAAAAAAAGAAAAAAATTTATGAGGATACGCTTGAGGAGATGCCTAATCAAAAATTGGCTTCACTCGAGTCACCCTAAAGGGAGAACTTGATTTCATTTCTGAATTTATAATTAAAATATTAGCCTACATTCTGATGAAGTTTACATGGACTTTTTTTTCACATAATCTTTCAAGACATTCTTAATGTAACAAATTATGGTTTATCTTGAAATAAATAGAAGACTAGAACCCTTAGACTTGATTGCTTGAATATTCTTATACTTGTAGTGTTAACTCCGAGTTCGTTGAATTTCTTTCTAAAAGTCTAACCAATATATTCTTTTGAATGAAAAATTTTAGTGTATTATAGGTAAAAATTACATTGCCTTGAGTTATATTTTTATGTAGTAAAAGTGTTACTTGAGGACAAGTAACAGTTAAGTTTGGGGGTATTTGACACGCCTAAAATACATATGCTTTTTGCTATATCATTTTACTTATTTTTTAATGATATTACACTTTAAAGGAAGGTATTTTGTATGTTTTTTGGTTTTAGGTACAAGAAATGGCGATTGGAGCAAAAGGAAACAAAAATGGTGCAATTTGGAGCAAAAACGAGCAAGAAATGAAATTACGCCACGACACCTTTCGATAAGTTCTTCTATGTTTAATCTCTTTTACACTTCTTACATATTTTTGAATGAGATTACACTTTAAAGAAAGTTTATTTTTATGTTTTTTTTGTAGAGCTATCTGTTAAGAACGCAACGCAACTGAAACGGGCGAAACGAGAGCAAAACGGGGTCAAACAGAGCGAAACGGTGGAGCTGCTGAGAGCCATCTCGCCGACGGCGAGATTTTCCCGAGACCACCGAAAGTGGCCGAAAAGCTCGCCGACAGCGAGCTCAAACTCGCCGACAGAGGCCCGGACGACCACGAACCGACTTTTGGCGGTTTTGGGCCAATATTCGACGTATTTAGACGCTTTTTCGAAGGGGTGCGTAAGGAAACTCTTGGGAATTCGTCCAAACTCTTTAAAAATGGCGAATATATGTTACAAAAATGGGAGATTAAGAGAAGATTAGAGAGAAAAAATTGGAGAAAAACTTAGAGGAATGTTTAGGATTCTTAGATTAAGTGTAGAAATGTAGATTTCTACCCTTTTGGAGAGATTGGAGAGGAGATTTTTGAGAGAATTTTTAAGGGATTGTACGAGCATTGCATGGATCGTCGGGAGACTTTATGGGAGAGATCTTAGTCTTTCTTTCAAAGGGAAAAAGCTAAGTATTGTTCTTCATTATCTTATGATTTTGTAAACATTTATGTAGTGGATTTGCTTTGTTTAAATGAAGTTTCCTTTGCGTTTTCTTTGTCCTTTGTAACGTATCTGTCTTACTCTTTCTTCTTCTTTGGAAATAGTGGCATGAGATGATTATGTCATTGTTTTCAATTTACTTTCCTTTTCTAATGAGTAGAATTCATGCTTAGGATTTTGTGATGCATGTTAGAAGTTAATTTAGATATAAATGTGATGGTTTTTACTTGCACTTCATTTACATTGCAATTAAGGCTCATTGTAATGTTAAAATTTGTTGTGAAAACATACGATCCGAGAGGGCTATGCTTTCTACAACTAAGTATGAACCACATTTAAATTTCATGAATGGTGAAATTCATAGAAGTTGAATGCAAATAAATAGGGAAATAATAATAATCGGGCGCAGAATTGGAGATTTTAGAGTGACAGGCTAAAATCCTTAATTCGGTCCTATCGTTTGGGTGCTGAAGTGTAGATGTTAGCCCTCAAACGAGGGGAACATGGGAGCTCCGAAGTGACAGCAGGTATCCTCCCAGCCTAGCCGCGATTCGATAACCAAGCATAGGATTAGTCAATGTTTTTTATGCCTGGACTAAAGGGTAAAGAATAGGATTGCTCCTATTTGGCACATACAATATTAAATGCATCTCAATCCTATACATTATCTATTTCATTACATAAGAATAGTAGTTTTTAATATCTCAAAATTCTCCAAACCAATTCAGACTAAAAAGGGTTATCTTTAGAATTATTATTTGCACTTAGTTATAATTACTATTACATCTAACACTTGCATTTAGGAGTAGTTTTTAGATAAAACACAATTTTAATCGACATTCCAAACTAAGGACTATTAGTAGTAGACTAGAATTTGACAAAAGACCTCTTACTTCACTTCCTCGTGGGATCGATACTGGGGTTTTTAAAGAAAACTCTATATTACTTGAAACGATACTTATACTTACGTAGTACCCCTAGTGTGTAAAATATTTTCTAATTTTTATATCATTTAAGACTTTGCACACTAGCCGCTATTTATAAATCGGGTCAAGTTTTTGGCTATCTTTTGAAAGTTAATTTGCTGCGTAATTGCGGGTCGGGTCAAGTTTTTGGAGCCGTTGCCGGGGAAGCTTCGGTAAGAACTTTAGGAGAATTTTAGTTGAAATAATTAGGCTTAGACTTGGAAAACTGTAGTGTCGTAAAAACTGTTTTGTGTGAAAAGTGTTTTTATATGAAAAAGTGTTGTGAAAAAATTGTTTGTGTGAAAAATATGGTGTTCGTGAAAATGTTTGGTAGTGTTGAAAATATTTCATCTATTATTTGTTTAATTATTAATGTATTATTTGTTGTGTTACGTATGCAAAACAATGGATCTGTAGGACTTGTGCCTTATGATCCCGTATTTGAAGAATATAAAAAAATAAAAATACAGAAAGGACTCGAAAAACTAGAAATGGAAATGAAAAACTTTCAAGATAATAAATTGGAAAATCATCATAAATTATTGAGGGATTGCATAAATCCTACGACAAATGAAATTCACTTAAGTATACAATACCCTATCGTAGAAGCTGACTCATTTGAAATAAATTCGAGATTATCCAATCGAGTGCGTAACAATCGGCTTAGAGGAACTCCTTTGGAGGAACCGTATTTACACTTATCAAATTTTCTAGAACTCGTCGCTACATTTCATTATAACGGTATGTCGGACGATGCTTGTTAGACTAAGGCTTTTTCCTTTCTCACTAAGGGATAAGGCTAAAATATGGTTATATTCATTAGCACTCGGCTCTATTAAAAATTGGGATGAGTTAAGTCGAAATTCTAGCTAAGTATTTTCCACCTTCGAGGACTACTAAACTTAGAAACGATATTATCTCATTTTGTCGGTATGAAGGGGAATCAATATACGAAGCCCAGGAAAGATTTAAGGAACTCCTAAGAAAGTGTCCACACCATGATCCGCCCGATCGGTTAATCGTTCAAACTTTTTATAATGGGTTAGTAAGATCCCTTAGGTCATAATTGATGCTCGCCGCTAGTGGATCATTAATTTCAAAATCATTTGATGAAGCGTATGCATTAATTGAAGAAATGGCTACAAATGAATTTCAATGGCCCTCTACAAGGGTAAATCATAAAAATGTAGCTAGTGTTCATGATACAGATATAATTATAATTCTTGCATCTCGGATTGTCGCAATATCAAGGAAGTTGGACCAATTTGGAATGAACCAACCTCAATTTACTCTCGTAAGTGAGGAAAGTTCATTAGGGCGTATAATTGATTCTAAATTATCATATGAGACTTTAAATACCATAAATAACTCGTACTCTAACTTTTACAACTCATGTTGGGAGAACCATCCTAAATTTAACTAGAATCCTACCACAGACGATGGAAACCAACAATGGGAAAATAATCATGTAAATCCTAATGGAAGTTGGAATAATTACGGGAACATAAACTATAGACTTTCATATCCACCAGACTCTAACAATGATCAACAATTTGAGGGTAAGAAGATGTGTGGAAGAAGTGGTATTGCAAATGGGAAACCAGATTGCAAAGTCAAAATGCTACGATTAGAAACATAGTAGAATTAATCGGGACAAATTGCTAATTCACTTAGCAATAGTACAACAAGGAACACTTCTTAGCAACAATGAGATCAACCCTAAAGAGAACACTAATGAACAAATAGAAGCTATCCAATTAAAAAATGGAAGAGAGATAGAGGACGTGGTTAGAAAAGAAAAAGAGGTTGTGAGAGAAACAAAGGAAACTAAAAGGCCTGAAGAACATGTTTCTAAGGATCTGGAAAAATTAATATCTCCAACTAAAATCAATTTGGAAAAACCACCACCTCCATTTCCTCAAAGACATAGACAGCATGAATTGAATAAAAAATTTGCAGAGTTCGTGAAAGTACTTAAGAAGTTAACGATAAATATTCCTTTCACAGAAGCTTTGAAACATATGCCAAGTTATGCAAAGTTTATAAAGGATATAATAAACAGGAAAAGAAAATTTGGGGATTACGAGACGATTGCACTAAGTGAGGAGTGCGTAGCTATACTTCGAAAAATTTTCCTCGAAAACTTAAAAATCATTGTAGCTTTACAATTCCTTGTGCAATTGGAAAAAGATTATGTGGAAAAGCTTTATGTGATTTAGGAGTAAGCATTAATTTGATACCTCAATCTATATTTAAAAGGTTAGGTTCAATCGATATTTCTCCCACTACTGTAACCCTTATGTTAGCCGATCGATCTATCATTTATCCAAAAGGAGTTATAGAAGACGTGCTTGTTAAAGAGGATAAATTTATCTTTCCTTTGGACTTTATTGTATTAGATATGGAGGAAGATAAAGAAATTCCAATTATTTTAGGAGACCTTTCCTTATTCTTGGACAAGCTATGATAGATGCGCAAAAAGGAGAGTTGACTATGAATATTAATGACCATGAAGTCACTTTTGATGTATTAAAGACTATGAAATTTCCAGCTGAGAGAAAAGATAATGATTGTTTTTGGATGGATCAAATTGATTATCTAAGTAAAGAACATTTCCATAAAAGTTTTGAGAGTAAGTTAACAAATGAGATTGAAATAGACTTTCATGATGAGTCAAAAATGTTATGTAAAGAAGACTGTATGTATGTTCAGGAGAGGTGTGAAATGATGGACGCTACCAAAAATAGTAAACTTTTAGTTCTATCTCTTGAAAAATCTCATGAACTTAAGATGGATGTACCCCATACAATTTTAAAGCATATCTATTTAGGGAATTCATCTACACAACCAAGTCTTAATATCTTTAGATGCGACTCAATCACAAGAAAAACCCGAATTGAATGATTAACAAGATAAAATTATCGAACTAAGACTTGGAAGAGAATTTGAGGATATATTTCTAAAGAACTTTGAGTTGAGAAAAGAGGATAAGAATATTGAAAGACCATCGGAAGAAATTCCTAAGGAATTAAAAAAACCTATTTTCTCAACTACGATAGATCCTCCATCATTTAATAATTATAAAGGGGACGAATTGGAAGATAACTTGAATCATAAGAGTGACATAGAAGAATTTGATCTTGAATCCGAATTATTTAAAGAGAATCGATCCAAAATTTGGAAGATATTGAAGTATCTTATAAAGATCCATTTCTTATCAATTTCAAGGATGATATTAATATGCAATTTCAGAAAATAAATAGAAGAATATTGGATCTAGAAGGAAATATGAGGAACAATGATATAAATCCAACTGAAATTGAAGAGCTAAATGAAAAATTAAAATTTGAGGATTTTATAGAATCCTCGGATCCGGAAATGATTGGGCGATTGATCGAGGATTACTTAAATGGAATTTTGATCCAGGTGGAATCATATGTCGAGCTAATGACGTTAAACCAAGCGCTTTATGGGAGGCAACCCATAGTTATCGTGTGTTTTGATTTAGTATGTTTGGAGAGTCATGATTGTTAGTGTTGTATGATGTTTCGCTTTATAATGTATCGATAAGTTTGATTGATGATCGGTAGATGTTTAGATTGTTAGTAGTTTCGATCTTTATGTGTCTCGAGGGAGGTGATTCCTTAACTTCTTATTATAGTTTCATCTTAATTTGTTACTTCCTTTCTACAACTTTATTTTCATTAAGTAGGAGTCGCGAACCTATTCGATGAATACCATATGGATGATCTCACACTATCTTTATAACTCGTTAGAGGTGCTTAATTATAAAGATTAGGTGATGCCTGAGATTAGTGTCCGGAAACCAATTTATCAGAGGTAATCTTATCTTCGAGATTATAATCGATAATATCATTTGAAAGTACATAATTTACTAGTGTAGTGATTCCGTTAGAAATTGAAGGTAACATAGTGAGATTGGATGAGTTAAAGGATGAAATATCCTCATTTATCATTTGTGTTTGTATTTATTATATGTGTGTTTATATTTGTGTTACAACTTTATTTAGGTCTTCAAGAACATTTTATATTCCCTTTCGATACCTGCTATGCTAGTTAGACTTTGGTTTAGTTAATTTCATTCTGCATGGTTAGTTTAGATTTACTTTCTGCGCATATTGTTCTATCCTAATGAATACTTGTAAATAGTTTTGATAGACATTTGTGGTAGATAAATTTCTAAATTATTTTCTTCCTACTTATATTTTCCGTACTAAATGCTATATATGTTAAAAATTAAGTTTCGGGGTAGGAAGAAAAATAAAATTTTGATATGAAAATACTTCCTTTTAGTGTAATTTTATTAAAAGTATATTTTAGAGCTAGATTTACTTTCTCCTGCAAGTCATTTTATCCCGATTATGCATGAATATGAATTTGATGTAATGTTGTAGTAGTAAGTATATTCAATCTTTACTTTTTCTTCCTGCTATATTTTATGAAATTAATTGCAAAATATTTTACAATTTAAGTTTAGGGGAAGAAAAATATTAACTCTTATTTGTTCTCAATTGTTATATTTTCAAAAAAATTATTAACATAACTTCAAGCAATTGTACCTCGCTCGAGATAACTAAAACTTTTTATTTTAATTGAATATTATGGAAGGATTGGATGAAATTTTTTTAGTAATAAAAGTTAATTTTATAAGGGTAAGATATTTGGTTGGAAAGAATTTGATTATAGTTAATTATTTAAAGTAAAGAAAACTCGTATTTTGAAATATTAAGATACTTAAAGTATTATGTGTTAAGAAGAGATTGTGACTTTATGATGAATAATAAAGCTCATACATAATTATAAAGTAAGGATATGATTTAAGTTTGAACTTTAGAAAGAGGAGAGTGAAGTTCAAAATCATTACAGGCTCTCCAGATACAGTAATCCTCATATAAAAAAAATAAAAAAAAGAGAGTAAAAAAAAGGGGATTGAAAATGATCCCGAAGGAAAAGACAAAAAGAAAAGAAAAAGATTTATGAGGAGAAGCTTGAGGAGATGCCTAATCAAAAATTGGCTTCACTCGAGTCACCCTAAAGGGAGAACTTGATTTCATTTCTGAATTTATAATTAAAATATTAGCCTACATTCTGATGAAGTTTACATGGAATTTTTTTTCACATAATCTTTCAAGGCATTCTTAATGTAACAAATTATGATTTATCTTGAAATAAATAGAAGACTAGAACCCTTAGACTTGATTGCTGAATATTCTTATACTTGTAGTGTTAACTCGAGTTCGTTGAATTTCTTTCTAAAAGTCTAACCAATATATTCTTTTGAATGAAAAATTTTAGTGTATTACAGGTAAAAATTACATTGCCTTGAGTTATATTTTTATGTAGTAAAAGTGTTACTTGAGGACAAGTAATAATTAAGTTTGGGGGTATTTGACACGCCTAAAATATATATGCTTTTTGTTATATCATTTTACTTATTTTTTGATGATATTACACTTTAAAGGAAGGTATTTTGTACTTTTTTTTTGTTTTAGGTACAAGAAATGGCGATTGGAGCAAAAGGAAACAAAAATGGTGCAATTTGGAGCAAAAACGAGCAAGAAATGAAATTCTGCCCTGACACCTTTCGATAAGTCTTTCGATGCTTAATCTCTTTTATACTTTTTGCATATTTTTGAATGAGATTACACTTTAAAGAAAGATTGTTTTTATGTTTATTTTGTAGGGCTATCTCTTACGAACCCAACGCAACTGAAACAGGGCGAAACGGAGCTAAAACAGGGTCAAACGGAGCGAAACGGTGGAGCTGCTCAGAGCCATCTCGCCGACGGCGAGATCGATCTCTCCGACAGCGAGATTTTCCCGAGACCACCGAAAAGTGGCCGAAAAGCTCGCCGTCAGCGAGCTCGAACTCGCCGACAGCGGCCCGGACGACCACGAACCGACTTTTGGCGGTTTTGGGCCAATATTCGACGTATTTGGACGCTTTTTCGAAGGGGTGCGTAAGGAAACTCTTGGGAATTCGTCCGAACTCTTTAAAAATGGCGAATATATGTTAGAAAAATGGGAGATTAAGAGAAGATTAGAGAGAAAAAATTGGAGAAAAACATAGAGGAATGTTTAGGATTCTTAGATTAAGAGTAGAAATGTAGATTTCTACCCTTTTGGAGAGATTGGAGAGGAGATTTTTGAGAGAATTTGTAAGGGATTTTACGAGCATTGCATGGATCACCGGGAGACTTTATGGGAGAGATCTTCGTCTTTCTTTCAAAGGGAAAAACCTAAGTATTGTTCTTCATTATCTTATGATTTTGTAAACATTTATGTAGTAGATTTGCTTTGTTTAAATGAATTTTCCTTTGCGTTTTCTACGTGCTTTGTGACGTATCTCTCTTACTCTTTCTTCTTCTTTGGAAATAGTGGCATGAGATGATTATGCCATTGTTTTCAATTTACTTTTCTTTTCAAATGAGTAGAATTCATGCTTAGGATTTTGTGATGCATGTTAGAAGTTAATTTAGATATAAATGTGATGGTTTTTACTTGCACTTCATTTACATTGCAATTAAGGCTTGTTCTAATGTTAAAATTTGTTGTGAAAACATACGATCCGAGAGGGCTATGCTTTCTACAACTAAGTACGAACCACATTTAAATTCCATGAATGGTGAAGTTCATAGAAGTTGAATGCAAATAAATAAGGAAATAATATTAATCGGGCGCAGAGTCGGAGATTTTAGAGTGACAGGCTAAAATCTTTAATTCGGTCCTATCGTTTGAGTGCTTGAAGTGTAGATGTTAGCCCTCAGGCGAGGGAACGTGGGAGCTCGAAGTGGCGGCCGGTATCCTCCCGACTCAGCTCACGGATTCGAGTAACTGAGCATAGGATTAGTCGATGTTCTTTATGCCTGGACCAAAGGGTAAAGAATAGGATTGCTCCTATTTGGCACATACAATATTAAATGCATCTTAATCCTATACATTATCTATTTCATTACATAAGAATAGTAGTTTTTAATATCTCAAAATTCTCCAAACCAATTCATCCAAAAGGGTTATCTTTAGAATTATTATTTGCACTTAGTTATAATTACTATTACATTTAACACTTGCATTTAGGAGTAGTTTTTAGATAAAACACAATTTTAATCGACATTCCAAACTAAGGACTATTAGTAGTAGACTAGAATTTGACAAAAGACCTCTTACTTCACTTCCTCGTGGGATCGATACTGGGGTTTTTAAAGAAAACTCTATATTACTTGAAACGATAATTATACTTGCGTAGTACCCCTAGTGTGTAAAATATTTTCTAATTTTTATATCATTTAAGACTTTGCACACTAGCCGCTATTTATAAATCGGGTCAAGTTTTTTGCCATCTTTTGGAAGTTAATTTACTGCGTAATTGCGGGTCGAGTCAGTGGAGTTCAAATTTGAAGAGATTTGGCAACTTTTTGAAAGGATGCCTATGGGAACTCTTGGGATTTCTTTCCTAACTTATAAGCTACTGTATTTAGACTAAAAGTAGTGTGTCTTTAGAGTTTTTAGAGATTCTTTAGTGTGTGTGAGAGGATTTAGAGTGCTGCTAGTGTAGTTTTAGTGTGTTAGGGTTTAGGAGAAGAGTGTGTAGAGTGAGAATTTGAGAGAAGTTATTCTCTAAGGAGTGAAGGAGAAGAGGTAAAGTGAGAGATTGCTTCTTCCTTTCCATTCTAAAGAGAGAATCAAGTGTTGTAAAGAAGAGAGAAAGGATTCGAAAGGAACTTGAGGAATTGCATTGGGAAGAGAAAGAGATAAGTTGTATTTTCTTTTGTGGTTTGTATGACTTTTCTTTTATATATAAAATCCATATTTTATTGTATCTTCTCCATGAATTCTGAGTATTCTCCCTTGTCTTTCTTTTTGCATAGAGATGTGAGGATGGATTGATGTGGATTTGATGTGCTTTTAATGTAATGAAGAAATTGTGATTGTTTTTCATTTCGAACTTAATTTACTTTTCAATTTGGCCAATTAAAATGTTAAAATATATTGTTGAACCTTAAGTTTGAAAGGATTTAATATTCTGCAACAATAATGAAAGATTCATTCAATTTCTATGGATGAATTGCGTAGTTCATGGGAATTGAGTGCAAATAAATAGGGAAATGTGTTTTGATGGACTTCAATGTGGAGATTTCAGGGTGACTGGCTGAAATCCCCAAATTGGTTCTAAGATTAGTAACTAATATCAAGGGTTACCCTTCGGGTGAAGGGTGAGTGGGAGCTCCAAAGTGAGAGCCGGTGTCCTCCCAACCTAGCCTTAGATTTAGTGACTAAACTTATGATATGTCAATGTTATTTTCTTGCTTAGAAGAGCGGGTACTCTTTTAAGGGTAAAGAATCATCTATGCTCCTATTTGGCACAATAACATAGATAATTGTTCCATATCAATCCACACATCATATTCTCATTACAAGAGGAAAGATATTTTTCTCATATATCAGAAAACCTTTCAAATACTTAGTTTAGTGTGTCTGTTAGTTAATTCTGTTTTTAAAGTTTTTAGAAGTAATTGTAGTTTAGTTTATTGTTATTGGTTTCTTCATAGTGTTAATAGGAGTAAGTGTTAAACCTTAAGTGCTATTTAAATATCGGATTTTAGTGCTATATTATTCATATTTTGAATGCTTTCTTATACTTTAAACTTCCCTGTGTGATCGATAACCAGGACTTCATTATATCTTTGTATTACTTGATACAATATGTATACTTGCGTTGAATGCTTGGACTTAACAAAATCATTATAAATATATAAATTTCAGTTCATAAATTCTTGCAAAATATAAGTCCCGTGCATCAACCACCCTCATCGAGCTGCTCAAAAAGATGAGGTTTTTCTTCAACTCAAGAGTGTGTCTATCCTTTTGCAAAGTCTATTTGATCTTGTTAGGAAGTGTAATGTCAACGTCTCACATCCCCACCACGTTTTGAAGTTCTTCATTAGCCAGATACACCTTCCCAATGTCACCTGCAACATAATTCTGTATTAACTCCATGTGGGAAGATGTATGAAAAGAAGCCACTGAATCCAGTATCAATTTATCAATAGAACTGTGAAATCCAAGCAATAGTGCATCATGTACTTCTTCAGTCACAACATTAGCACTAACATTTTCTTTCTTCTTTGGATTTTTTAGTTCTTCTTTATGTGTCCAACTTTGCCACAATTTTAGCAGGTTGCTTACTGATCAGGCTTTGACTTGCTCTTGCCTCTGTGCTTCAATTTTGATCTTCCTCTATTTGAGTTCCTGTCATGTGATCTCCCTCTAGAATCAACATTCGGTGATGAACACGAACCCAAGATCTTGTCAGAATCTTTCCTGCGTGTCTTTTCAGCATAAATCAAATCACGAATATCATCATATTTCAACTTAGATTTACTTGCAGAATTACCAATAGTCGTCATCATGGCTTCTCAACTATTTGGCAATGAAGCCAATAATATCAGTGCACGTATCTCATTATCAAATTATATTTCAACAGAAGGCAATTGATTTGTGATGGTATTTAAGTCATTCATTTGTTATGCAATAGTCGTATCATCCACCATTTTCAAGTTGAATAACTCTTTCATCAGATGTACATTGTTATTCACTAACAAGTTTTCATACATACTTAACAGAGTTGTCATGAGATCTACAGCTGTCATTTCCTTGATGATGTTGTGTGCAACTGATCTCGACATAGTTATTCGAATAACCATCTGAACTTATCGATTCAACAGATTCTATTCAGCCTCACCCATTTTTTCCAGTTTCTTTCCTAGTAATGGAAGTTGAAGTTTCTTTTCATAGAGATAGTCTTTTATAAGCATCCTCAAGTAACCAAAATCTGTGTCATCAAACTTCTCGATCCCCGATACATTCACTTCATCCGCCATCGTATTCCTCATATCCGAACCTCGCTCGATACCAATCGTTGTGAAAAAACAACAACAATAAAGCAAAATCGAAACTGAAAATCACAAACCAAGACGAGACACACAGATTTACATGGTTCAGAAATTTTGCATATGTCCACGGAATTGCAGAGGATTTTATTACTTTAAGAACTACACCGTCGATCATGTCGATTTACAAAAAAACTATGGTGCTCAAGCTAGACCCAATTCAACTCATTAGTTCTCGAGTCTACTCGCTTAAAAAAATATGAATATAAAATATAATTGAAATATATTAAAATTCAAAATTTTATTTATAAATTGTTAAAATGTTTTAAGATTATATTTTATATTTTATATCATGTTCAAATTGCTCATTAAATTTATGATTTTCTCTATTTTAAATTAAACAAGCTGGCCGACTCGAATTTATAGAATTAAGCTCCAGCTCGAGCTTGATTAACTAATCATGCTCAAACGTAACTCGACTGTATTCGTTTACACCCTTAGGTGACCTTATTTAAGTCTTGTTCACCATAAATTTAAGAATGACATTATGGAAACTATTATACATTGATGATGGCGGAACCTAAATTATGAAGGAAAATATAAACTTCTAGGATGAGCAGTTGCCTATCACTATCTTAAAATGTAAGAACTCAAACCGAAAATTAGCTGAATCAAATGGCTCATCTAAAATGATATTAAATAGAGCTAATTTTTATTTTCTTAAATAAGAGGAAAGAAAAAAGAAAGTCAAGTCTATCCATCCAGCTTGTGAATGTGGGACCAGGTCTTCTGGAAAGCGGGCCCACAGTTTTTGCCATGGCCATCCGACTGTAAGGTTTAAAGAATCTGTCGCAATCGAACTTAAAATATAAATATATTATATAAGCATTAATAATAGAAGAGAAGAGGGGCAGTTGGAATTATTTTAGGAGCTGATATCAACAGGCTACCAAACTCCAACTACCACCGCCCGCCTGATTCTGTTATCATGTCATGTTGCCAAATCCATCCATTGGTGGATGCATCAGCATCAATTTGACTGATTGGGCCTGATAATCCATAAAGCGTTTGAGAGATATATTTTTACCACATAATACTTATGTATTTTTCTAATATATATATATATATATATATATATATATATATATATATAGCTTTGATTTTTGTTAGCAGTAATCACCTGTAGTCGACAGTGATGAGTAGTGATGATATATGATGATCGATAATGGCCGGCGGCTATGGAGGTCGGTGGTCGACGGTGATCAGAAACTACGGAGACTGGTGGTTACTCGTCTGGTTCTCTAGTACGAGCTCTGAAATTTGACTTCACTTTCTCTTATTCCATGCATCTTCACGTGAAGAGGGGGTCTATTTATAACTTTTTGGGATTAACATTTTGGTCTTTTGATATATAACGTTCTAACCACATGATCGGATAATTCATGAAGCAGGATTTTTTTTCTTTTAAGAATTTTGGTGTTTTGATAACCTCGAAATTGAGCTAATTTAGGTTCATTAGATTCTTCTAGTCAAATGCTTGTTTTGATCATAAATATTTCAAATTTGGAATTTCATTTAAACATTCGATTAACTATCCAAAAAATTCAATTGTGTTTCAATGACTTGATTTGGGCTTGATCGGACAATAATTAAATTAATTTTAGAATAGTTAGATTTGTCTCATCGAGACGTTCATTTTAATCATATTCAACAACACCAAAATAAACCAAAATTCGTATAATTTAAACAATATAGGCCTTTGGAATTTTATTGAAGCAAAAAATTGAAACTAAACTTATAACTAATGAACCGGAGAAGAAAATTGAACTTGAAAAACTTTGCTGATCTGGTGTTTATTAACGGGGCATATACAAACCCAACCCATATTTTTTATGAATTTACATATCTACCACCTAAGCTTTATTTTTTACACGCATAGCACTCTAATCTTTTGATACCACATAAAAATGTCATTATTAATAACTTTTTAGTTTACGAATTTAAAAGTTATGACACTGTAGTGTTATATATGTACAAATGTCAAATTTGTAAGTATTAAATATGTAAATACATAAGAATTGTGTGGAAAATATGCATTTTTTTATTTATTAATTCAAATTAGATTCCAAGTTAGTTTTGCAATAATATTATGATTTTTATAATTGTATAAATTTTGGAAAATTTACATAATGACCGCTCAATTCTTTGTTATTTAGATATCTAACATCTGAACTTTAATTTTTACAAATATCACCTTCCTTGTGCATTAAAAAAAAATTATTTTACTTTTTAAAAATTAAAATAGTAGTATTTTTTATTTAAAATGAATGATTTTAGTGATATAATTGTAATAACTAAAGTTTAGGTGTTAGATATATAAATACATAAGAATTGGTTGCTATGTATGTAAATGCCCCATAAATATTTGATATCTAAAGAACAATATTGTTAAGCACTTACTCCTAATATTGTTCTTACATGAGTCGAAGCCGAAGATTATGCCTCAAGCTCTTTAGATAGCCTGCCTTCCTTCACTCTATTCTTCTCTGTTGATTTAGGGATTTCAGATCGCAATCTACTTTAGCGTATAATTTATATTCAGTGTTCTGTGTTACATTTTTAACCTTACCCAATCTATTTGTACAATTGAGCCTCATCACATATAATTTAATGGATCAAATAATATAATTTACTTATCTATTTCATGTTGAATTCTTCCTTTTGTTCCCGTTACAACTTCTTCTCTTTTATTGTGGAATACAATCTTTATCTTGGTATCAGAATAGAAAGTCTCTTGGCACACTGATCCTCTTCTGCCTTCTCATCTTTTTCCTCTCTTCTGCACCTCGCAATAAAGGTGTGTCAGTATTTCCACAATAAACTACAATGAATTCCTCCACCAACATGTTGTGAAAAACGACGACAATAAAATGAAAAATGAAACGAGAAAATTGCACATTGAAAACACCAGAGCGACACAAATATTTACGTGGTTCGGCAAATTTGCCTACGTCCACGGAGCTGCAGAGGAATTTATTACTTCGAGGAATTATACTGTCGAGCGCCTCGACGTATACAAGAAAAATCTCTATTTTTCTTCTCTCCCTTCCTCTCTTTCTCTCTTCCTCTCTTTCTCTCTTAGAGGACTTGGCTTGGCCCTTGCTTTGCTTGGCTTAGCTCTTCACTTGGCTTTTTATTCATCCAATAGGCAAAAGAGACTATTTATAGAAACAAGAAGAGTGGTAGGTAGGAGGTATGTGAGCGGTAGGTGGGATGTGGTAGGTGAGTGATAGGTAGCCCTCTTAATTAGGAAGCTAATTCACATGTGGTGGATCGGGTCTCCACAGTACCCAACAATTCTCCCACTTGGAGACTGGGACACTCACTGCACCACCTACAGGCTGCATCATCTGCTGGTTGTACCGAACTTTTCCTCAAACATGATATCCTCCACTTTCCTCGACATTCCTCCACCTCTGCAACTCAAAGCCTATGTCTTCGTGTCAAAAGACTAATTGAAGTCGAGCACAACTTCAGCTTCTCACAAGTAACACCCTCAGTTGACATATCACTGTCGACGTAGCCTTGTACCACCAAGCTCTTTCCTGGGTTACTCTTGCATCTGCTTATAACTCCCACTGCATTGGCACTATCCTGCCCCTGTTGAAAGCCCTTTTCAACAAGTCCAGCCTTGTACCTCTTACTGCCATCAAGCGCAGTCTTCACCTTATACTTCCACTTGTTGTACAATGACTTCTTCATTGGTGGAAGTTCTGCCAACTCCTAAGTCTGATTCCCTGGCAGGGAGTACGTCTCCTCCTTCTTGGTCAGCTCCCGCTTGCTCAAAATTTCATCTTGCAAGAATTCTTCATAGCTCTGAGGTTCTCCACCATTTGTCTTTACAAGGTCTGGTTTTCCTGCCTTTGGCGCTCTGCCACATTTCAAGAAATTAACCTTCTTCTGCTTCTCCATAATGCACCTCTGACGCATGTGTCTAAGTCTGTAATGTCGCAGAACTCTCATGCTCTCTGCAACTGTAGTAGCAATAGTGTTGAGCAAACCAATAGTCATATCTAATGTGTCAGTTTTCTTACCCCAAGCCAGTACTAATGCTCCTTTGGTAACTTTCCAGGTGCTATCTGAGAACACTACCGAATAACCGCCCTTATTGAGCTGCCCAACAGAGATGAGATTTTTCTTCAACTCAAGAATATGTCTGACTTTTTGCAAAGTCTATTTGCTCTTGTTAGAGAGTGCAATATCAACGTCTCTCATCCCCACCACGTCGAGAGCCTTTCCATCTGCCAGCTGTACCTTCCCAAAGTCGCCTACAATATAATTTCGCATCAACTCCCGGTGGGAAGATGTATGGAAGGAAGCCCATGAATCCAGTATCCAGTCATCAACAGAACTGTAAACTGCCAGCAATAACTCATCCTGTATTTCCTCAGTTACAACTTTAGCGCCATCATTCTCCTTTTTCATAGGATTACTACAGTTTCTTTTTATGTAGCCAGCCTTGCCACAATTCCAGCAGGTTACCTACTAAACTGACTTTGATTTTGATCTTCCTCTGTTTGAGTTCATGTCTTGTGATCTCCCTCTGGAATCAACAATCAGTGCCAAACTCGAACCCGAGGTCTCGCCAGAATCTTTTCTGTGCACCTCTTCAGCCAAAATCAAATCACGAATATCATCATATTTCAGTTTAGATTTACTTGCAGAACTGCTAACTGTCATCCTCATGACTTCCCAGCTATTTGGCAATGAAGCCAACAATATCAGAGCACGTATCTCATCATCAAAATCAATTTCAACAGATGACAATTGATTTATGATAGTATTAAAATCATTCAGGTGCTGAGCAATAGACACACCTTCCACCATCTTCAAGTTGAATAACTTTTTCATCAAGTGCACCTTGTTATTCGTCGATGGCTTTTCATACATACCTGATAAAGCTGCCAAAAGATCTGCAGTAGTTCTTTCCTTGATGACGTTGTGGGCAACCAATCTCGACAGGATTAATCGTATAACCCCCAGAACCTGTCGATACAACAGATTCCATTCCGCCTCATCCATCTTTTCCGGTCGCTTTCCTAGTAACAGAAGATGAAGTTTCTTCCCATAGAGGTAATCATCTATCTGCATCCTCCAGTAAGCAAAATCTGTGCCATTGAACTTCTCGATCCCCGATGTCATCACTTCATCTCCGCCCATCGTTCTTCCTTAGATCCGAACCCAAATCTCTGATACCATTTGTTGTGAAAAACGACGACAATAAAGCAAAAAATGAAACGAAAAAATTGCACGTAGAAAACTCCAGAGCGACACACAGATTTACATGGTTCGGCAAATTAGCCTACGTCCACGAAGCTGCAGAGTAATTTATTACTTCTAGGAATTACACCGTCAAGCGCCTCGACGTATACAAGAAAAATCTCTATTTTTCTTCTCTCCCTTCCTCTCTTTCTCTCTTCCTCTCTTTCTCTCTTAGGGGACTTGACTTGGCCCTTGCTATGCTTGGCTTAGCTTTTCACTTGGCTTTTTATTCATCCAATAGCCAAAAGAGGCTATTTATAGAATCAAGGAGAGTGGTAGGTGGGAGGTAGGTGAGCAGTAGGTGGGATGTGGTAGATGAGCGGTATGTAGCCCTCTTAATTAGGAAGCTAATTCACATGTGGTGGACCGGGTCTCCACATTACCCAACACAACATTCCTCAACCCGCCTCTCAAAATGTAGCCTCTCATCTCTTAACAGAAGAAATCAACATCCCCACCTCTCTCAAGTTATTGATGTCTCATATAAAGACCATGATAAATCAACAACTATCATATGTAAACTATCAATTTTGGAAACTTTAGATTGAAAATTTGTTAATAGCAAACCCTTTTGAATCCTTTCTTGATCCAAACACCCTCGTCTCACCTCGCTTTCAACATCAAGAATCTGGTATAAAAGAAGAAACTAAGGAATATTGTCTTTGTCAACTTGTCAACTGAAATCTTGTTGCAGCTTTAATCTCCACCATTTCTTCCTCCATAATCTCATATATCTTCCTTCTCAAAAGCACAGCTGAATTGTGGAACCTTGAAATAATTTTTCAGTGCTTGAATCACTCTCGGGTCATCCAGCTAAAGAATGAATTACATAACATTTCCATGGGGACTAATAGCATGATAATATCTTGCCAGTATCTAGACTTTGGTGGACAATATAGTTGCGACAGGATTCAAGATCGGCAATGAGAATATCATCTTGTATATTTTAAATGGACTCCCCTCAAGTTTCCAAGGATTCAAAACAGCCCAATCTCATCATCCTAGAAGCACTCTAATCACTTATTTACAGTGAAGAATGTCATATGGCTCATGCCTGCAAGATGTATTAAACCATGCTTCTCTTTACTCACAATAATAAAGGAAAACAATAATAAATCCTAACAGGTCATTTCCTCCAACCCATAACAACAATAACAGTACCAACAACAAGCCAAAACACTCTTCTACATGTCAAATATGTCACAAGAAAGGACACAACTAGCACTTGTTGGCAAAAGACCAACTTTCAATATAAATTGCAACCACCTGTTTCCACATTGCCTCTTTCCACCGCTCTTCAATGATAACCATCAGAATGGATCCTCGATAACGGAGCAATGGCTTGTATTACTCCCCCCCCCTCAAAAAAAAGAGCATCAACCTACACCATATCAAGGATCTGATTCTGTTGTTGTCGGCAATGGACATGACACTGAAATATCTCACACTAGCAAGGGTATCTTACCTACTCCCGAACATAATTTACATCTCTCACCTCTCTTATGTGCTCCCACTTTTTCCCACAATCTCATATATTTACATCAGTTTACCAAAGGCAATAAATGTCAAGTTATTTTGTATGCTAACAATTTTTATATACGAGACAAACTAAGTAAGAAAGCTTTAATGACTGGTCCTTCTGGTTAAGGTCTCTACATGACTTCGACTTTGCAACATTCCAAGCATCTTTCTACTCGGTGGCATCACAGATTGGGCCACCCACATCATCGAGTGCTTCAACACTTCTGCAAAACAAATCTCCATATAATTTTTTTTCCTTCTAGTATTGTATGCTCAAGTCATTTGAGAATTAAATGTCACAAAATATCTTTTAACGCAAGTAACACTCCTTAAAAACTTTTAGAAATGATTTACTCTAATGTCTGGGGACCATTTATGCATGTTTCCAAAGGAGCATATACATATTATGTTACTTTTCCATATGTATTTTCTAGATTTTATTGGTGCATCCTAATGTAGCACAAATCTAAGTTGCCTTTTCATTTTATTATTCTACATAAATATCTTTAAAGTCATTATCATAAAAAATATTAAATATTTATGATCTGACAATGAAGCAAAATATAAATCTCAACATGTATCGCAATATCTTCACGCACACGACATTTTTTACCAATTCACATGCCCCAACACTTCCGAACAAAATGATTTAGCCTAATGGAAACACCGGTATCTTGTCAAAATCACACACACACTTCTTAGCACAACACATTTATGTCCTCAGTTCAAGATTGATGTCATTCTCACCACTAATTACCTCATAAGTAGACTATCATCCCTCACAACCCAACACAAGTCCCCTTTTCAACTTCTCAATAATAGTTTGCCTAAATACTAAAACTTCAAAATCTTTGGATGTGCGTGCTTTCCATGCCACAACATTTAGTCTCTTATAAATTTAGCCCAAAGGTCCACACATGTGATTTTATTGGATCCACCATACATCAAAAAAATTTTAAATGATTTGACATTCTTAACAAGAAAATCATCACATTTCACCACATAAATTTTATTGAAGATTGCTTTTCCTTTTAGTTTCCTCAAATCACCTCATTATCCGCTACCAGCCCCCTCGCACATCAACCCATCCATGCTTCTTCCCAACTCCTCTATCTCCCCCATCTCTTTAACACTTTCTCAATCACCTCCTTCCCAAACCATACCTACTTCTATGCCTAGCTCTCCTACTTTCACAAACCCTAACTTACATAACTCTCACACATCCTTCCCTAATAGAAAATTCATCACAGCACACACATTCGAATATTGGATCACTAAAACCCAACCAATTTTTTAATCTTCAACTTCAACTTCTCAGTCATGTTCCACAAATTCTCATCATGCCCAAACTAAACTCCACCGGCGTTAAGCCATGACAGATGAATTCAGGGCTCTATAATAGCAAGGAACATGTGATCTAGTTCCTCCACCTCCCAATCAACATTATTGGTTCCAATTGGACATTCAACATAAAATACCACATTGAAGGCTCTATAGCTAGCTTGTTCCCAAAACACGGCTCAATTTTGTTTCCAAAAACATGGAATTTATTATACTAAAACCTTAAGTCCTGTCACCTAATTTCCCGCCATCAAAATTCTCATCACTATTACTAGCCATGGAGGTTGGGACATTTAGCAATTTGATATCCTCAATACCTTTCTTCATGAAAAGCTTAATGAAATCATTTATATGAAACAATCTCCCAGCTTCATCAACACTCAATTCCTCGCTATGTTTGCAGCTTCACAGGGCCATCTATGGTTTAAAACAAGCACCACATCATTGTTACTCCACATTCTATCACTTTCTTTTTTCTAAGCATTTCACCTTAAATTAATCTGAGACACCCTACTCATATATCACCATCAGGATACCAGAATATATCTTCTATTCTAAATCGATGATATTCTTATAACTGACAATTCCAACTCAACTATTCTTAACTTAATTCATAAGCTTAATCAACAATTTAATATTAAATTTCTTGGCCATCTACAGTTTAAAACAGGCACCGTGTCAATGTTACTTCACATTTTATAAAATTTTTATTTCTCATCATTTCACTTTAATTCTATCTAATCCTCTCTACTCATGTATCACCATCAGCATACCAGAATATATCTTCTATCCTAAATCGATGATATTCTTATAACTGGAAATTCCAACTCAGTTGTTCTTAACTTAATTCATAAGCATTATAAAAAATTTAAGCTTAAATTTCTTGGCAATATTTCCCAATTTCTCATATTACAAAGTTCAACACACTCCTAATGGCAATTTTCTACATCAAAATAGCTACATCAATGATCTTCTTACATCCACCGAGATGGCCAATTCAAAACCTGTTATGACATATCTTCCTACACAAACCTACAATCACAATGAAAAACCAACACTTGTTTTTGATCCTCACGATTATAGAAAGATCATCGGATTTCTACAATATCTCATCACTACTCGACCCGATATCACTTTCACAAAAAAAATTCTCAGTCAACACATGCAGGCACCTAACACTTTGCATTTTAAAGGAACAACTAACTATGGCCTTCCTATTCAGAATTGCCATCTTCTTTTTATAGTGATATGTTGGTGCGAACAGGGCAAGAGACCAAAATGATATAAAATCCAATACCGGATTCTGCATATATCTCGATCCTAAGCTCATATTCTGGTATACTAAAAAGCAAATCACTATAGCCAAATTCAACATAAAAGTTGAATATCGAGCAGTTGTTATGATAATTATAGAAATTGTTTGGATTTGTCGTCTTCTATTTGAACTAACATCCACTTCTCTTTCTCTAACTACCATCTACAGCGACAACACCTCAACGATCACCCTTACACAGAACCCTGTATTTCATGCCATGACCAATCATATAAAGGTGGACTATCATTTCAGTACAGATTATCTAAAACTACAAAACATCTCTCTCAAACACACCATGAGCACCGATCAACATGCCGACATACTGACAATCTGCTCATTCGAGAAACTAACAATCTACTACTTGATCCTCAGTTCAAACGGGGGTAATAAAGATCGTACTTGGATCCAAGCTGAAGGCCACGCCTCCCTTCTGTGGATAGCATTCCTTCTTTCCTTCACTCCAGACCTCTCTATCAATTTAGGGATTTCAGATCCCATCTATAATAACATATAATTTATATCCACTGTTCCGTTAACTTACATTTTTACCCTTACCAGTCTATTTACAAGACTGGACCTTTTCTTATCTGTTTCATGCCGAGACTTGTTCCTTTTCTTCCTATGACAACTTCTTCTCTATTATTGTGGAATCCAAGCGTTTATCAACTCGTGACATCTGACATAGTGATTGAGTCTAATTTCGAACCATAAAATTGCTTCGCTGGTTACAAACGCACATATTAGTTTTTGAGCTTAACTTTCCTATATAATACATTCATTATGAGAATGATGACTGCTGTGGACTGCCACCTCCACGTCCAAATAAGAGGACGTAATATTTTCTCGTCCATAAGTGGGAGGAGCATTGCTGTGGGGGCCCACACCCATCGGATGGTGAGATAAGAAAGATACACTTGTAGCCATCCACGTCCCTCTTCAGGAATAGACCTTGTTCCCACCTATTATGTAAAACCTTTCGCACCCATTCAATTCACCTTTTCATCTTGTTGGGCAGTTGAAATGCAATTAAAATATATTTCTATATTTTTTTGGACTTTTCAATTAATAAAAAAAGCAAAATTTACAACCATACCACTCAATTTCTACATATTTACATATCTAACATTTATGCGATATAAAAGAGTTGGGTGGTATAAATGTAAAAATAAAAGAAAAAATAAATGTTCCCTATGTAAATATGGAAGAATTTGGTGGTATGTATGTAATTATTCATGAACCAGACTTATTTTTTACTAATTGGCACTTGCCATATGGAAGTAACCTATCCTAGTAATGGAAAATGATTGGTAGTCTTATAATATTTTTAATATGTTGGTGAAAGCGCGAATAATATAATATTGAGTGGTCATATATCTGTTTTTGGTGGCCATTTAAGTTTCTTATGGTCATATAACATAAAATATGCCTAGTTAAACATTAATTTTGGTCATGCTGTCAACATCTATTGCTAAATTCATTATTTCAAACACAATTTCAACATTATAGACTGTTGTTATATTTTTATTAAAAATTAAATGATAACAATTACTTAATTAAAAAAAACAAGCAAATAATATTCAAAGTTATATAGAAATGCTTAAATATTTGAAGGGTGTAGCTAAAAAAAAATTTGAACTGAACTTTAAGAAAAATGAGGATTTACAAATAAGGCTGTCGAAATGGCTTGTTGTTCGTGAATTGTTCTTGTTCGGCTCGTTAAGAAGTTTGCATTTGATTCGTTCGCTAATTAACGAGCAGAACAGGAACAATGATTTGTTCGTTCCTGTTCGACATGTTTTGGATGGAAATAATTATGTGTGTGTGTAATTGATGAGTAGCATTTTTAAAAAAATTAACTGACTATAAGGCTACAAAGATTTATAATTAAGTAAAATTAGTAACTAAAAAAATAAAATCAAATCAAATTAAATTGTATTTAAATGTTTTTCTAAGATAAATAAAATTATTTACATCGTCCTAATCCTTAACATCGTACGGCTGCATGGCTAAGGTTGTCAAAGTGGCTTTGTCTTTTGTGAACTGGTTAGCCAGCCGAACACGAACATATTTTTTGTATTTGAAATATAAACAAGTCGAACACAAGCTGAGCCTGGGCTCGCTCGCATTCGGCTCTTTTACACCTCTATTTACAAATATCAGACGATTTTTTGTGTTTTTACATATGTACACTACGATTGTAGTAATTAATATCGGATAAAACATATGATTATTAAACTTTTATTTGATTAAATTTTGAAATTAACATTGAATTGATTATGAAAAGTTAAAATAATCGAAAATTAATCAAATTTTATATTTATAAAAAAGCAAATACACTCTCAATAGAAAAAAAAAATTTGAAAATTTGAGGAATGAATCTTAAGATGGTCAAGAGGAGCATCACCACCATTCATTTGAACTTTATATTTTGTACAAGCATACGCCATAGATTCCTGATCTGCATAATGGAGCACTAAGTTAATTCTTCAATATTTATACACTTAATAATTTTTCCCAACTTTTTAAATTTTTTATTTGATTTTTCTTTTTATTTTAATAGGAGAATCAACTACATTTATTGTTTTTTTTTTTTTTTTTTTAGGAGAATTTACATGCAAGCCATCCAATTCCGATCCATTTACATATCAAACACCTAAACTTTGCCTTTTTTACATTTATATCACCCAAATCTTTCAGAACAAATCAAAATTATTGTGAGTTTAGCTTTTAAAAAGTGAGATGTACAATTTAATGCATAGATAAAATGGCATGTATGCAAAAATTGAAATTTATGTGTTAAAATATGTAAATACATAGAAATTAAGTGGTTTGTATGTAAATCTTATTTTTTTGGTTTAATTTGGAATAGAGTTCTTCAACAACCAAGGAAGAATCTATGCATGAGAATATCATTGACCATTCAACACGAAAAGAATTGCTCTAAGGCTATATCTAAAACATGAAAAGTTCACATTTAAATTGTCATATAATTATCTATATGGTAGAAAATTTGCATCTTTCGTGTAAATATTGAATATGCGTTTGTTTGGGGCAGCCTATTCGCTGTGGCGGCATTTAAAAAATGACGTCTCACCGTTTGGAAACTGCGTTTATACAGCTTATGTGAAGACGTAATTAATTTTCTATAAAAGTAATAGACCTCGTTTCATTGATATTCTTTATTCTTCACTGATTTAGAGTACTTCTAAACTGTTTTTTTAACTCCTAATGGATGGCTTATGTATGTATTGTTTAAAGAAGAGATTAGGCATAGAAACCTCAAAAATTTTCAGTGTCTATTTATGATTTATGTCCTTCAAAGAAAATTTAAGAAAAAATTACTTAAAACTGCATGATGGAAGTTATAATGACACCATCTTACAGTTATAATAATCATCCTCATAAAAATTTAATCAATTATTAATTAGTTATTAATTAATCTAATTTAGGCAACTAAAATATGATATATATTTATGAAATCACAACAATAAATTTTATTTTGCTGGAAGTATTTTTTTGGTTGAAAATGTTCCGTGCAGCACAGCGCCGGCAATATCGTGGGGCCCACAATGTCAAAATTTATGAAAATCACATTTGTTCTTTTATCAAAGCTGTCTAGACAATAAATATTAATTTTAAAAATGAAATTAAGGGCCTCTTTAGGGAAAAATTATTCCGTCCGGAGTCCGGACGTAGAGTTGCGTCTGGACGACGACTGTGATACAGCCGAGACCCTCAGTTGTATCACAGTCGACCTCAGCTGTATCACAGCCATCATCTGGATGTAGCTCGCGTCCGGACTCTGATCAGAATAATTTATCCTCTTTAGGATTGCTGCAACTTATAGAATATTATGATAAGTTGATTAAATTAATAAATTATGTGTCGTGGTTATTAGAAATTTTTATTTTTATTTTTGAAAAAAATCAGACAGCATCTGGAAAACTGTCACCGTACATTGATAGGTGCGGTGTGAAATCGCTGTTTTAACAAGGGATAAACTGCTAAAACGCAGTTTACACAAACAAAACCGGTGCATTTTTAAAACGCAACCCTAAAATATTAATTTTTTATTATAAAATAAATTAAACTAAGTAACTAAAATGCCATTAAATTATTGATCTATTAAACCTTATCCCAATTTGATAATATATCTTCAAAAACACATTTTTCTGTTTCCTCTGCTAATTTTTTTCCAATATTTCTTCCCTTTTCGCTAAAAAACGCAGTAATACATCAAAGAGCTAATTAATAATTAATTACTCATAGCTAATCTCGAAACAAACTCCTCCTTAAGCGATTCACAGGTGCAAGCCTCACCGCCGCGGAATCCCAAACGGAAGCAAAAGCATATCTCCGGCGATCTTACCGCAGCCGCCGTCGATGCGTCGTCGGAATATGGCGATGAATAGTAAGGGAGGCTTATTGACAAGTCTAGGTTGAGGTCAACGTAGTTCCGACTACCGTCGCCGGAGGAGCTGTCGCTTTGACACTTGTAGTCGGACGTATCGGCGGTTCCCGGCACGGCGGAGCATATCTCCGGCGAGTTCTGAAAAGTGGAGGCCGCCGCGGTAATGGGATGGTGGCTTTGGGGATCGATACCGCGGCTACGGAGCTTGCGTTTGATGTGTGTGTTCCAATAGTTCTTGATCTCGTTGTCTGTTCTACCGGGGAGCCGGCCGGCAATAAGTGACCATCTGTCAATAATATATTTTGTTAATTATTAATATTTTTTTAAAATTTAATTTTAAATTCCGTAAAACTAAATTTAGTAAATTCTAAGGGGATTTATATCTGAAAATTATTTGTCATAATAATTTTTTAAATTTTATTGAATATAAATTAGGGTGCGTTTGGGGCAGATTGTGCTTATTCAGATAAGTCAATTATCTGAAAATACAGATCACGGAATTCGGCCAGCATTCCGCATTTAGTGTAAAATATCAACTGCGTTTTTGGATAAGCTCTACAAACGCAATTTACAAACGGTGAGACAGTGTTTTCAAAACGCCGCCGCAGCAGATAAATTACCCCAAACGCATCCTTAATTTACTATTTATTTAAGATATTTCAGAGGTATAAAAATGCATTAAATCGCTAGTGAAAATTAATTCGATTAGTCTTTAGTAAAGCTTGCAAATTCAATTTCATTGAAATTTTTAATTATAAAATTTAAGATTTAAATAAATAAAAGCCAAATGAATTGGAGTAATGGAGTCCGCTTTTGTCCCATTCTCCTTACGATTTACTAAACCTAATACTTAACGTAAAACAGAACAAATATTAAATTTAAAGTAATATAATAATTAAAACGTAGTCACAAAAAACCTTTTCAACAAAATTTATTTAACATTTTTAACCCCATAAAAATATTATATGATCAATTTCTATCTGTCGCGTGTACAGTTCAGCTCCTCTCAATAAAAAGATTAAATAATTTCATTACGATAAGATCAAATTATCTATGTGACAGAAGACATATAATATTTTTTTCCATGACTTCAAAGATTTTAGCTTTATTTACAGGCTCAACCAAAATACTTCTATCCAGACAGAAGAGAAACAAAACTCACTTGTTACCGAGAAAACCGTGCAGTTTAATGATGAGCTCGTCTTCCTCCTCAGTAAAGTTCCCCCGCTTAAGATCCGGCCGCAGATAGTTTATCCACCGCAGCCTACAGCTCTTCCCACAACGCAGTAAACCTGCGCACACACACACATATATGCAAAAAAGACTTCATCTTTCTCCTCACAAAAATCTCCCCTTTTATCATAAGCGGCAAAACATAAATATAATCACCTGCAGCCTTGGGAAGTGATCTCCAGCATCCTTCTCCATGAGCCTGGATATAAGAAACCAGCCTCTGGTCTTCCTCCTTCGTCCATGCTCCCTTATTAGTATGCGCCTTGTCGCAGCAGGAAGACCTTCCCATGACGGACTCAGTTACCTGTAAGAACAGAGATGTGGAGAAGAAGGGGATGAGAAGAGGATATATATGAGGGGGAGGAGAAGAGAGCCTGCATTGACTGGTTCTGAGTGGATAAGGGTCAGTTGACTGGGGTGCTGCCCAATGGCGAGGGGCTATAGAGGAGGCATTGAGACGGATGGATTTGGTAGGTAGCGCTGCCTCACTGATGTCAGTTGCTCCCTATTTTTATTTTTATTTCTATTTCCTGCTGATGATGTCTTTACCACCGACATTTGTTTACTTATTGTTGAGCACTTACTTACTCCCCCTACTTTTATAAAGGTTTCTAGAAACCATGGGTGCTCGGGGAAGATAATGGCTTTCAAGAAATAATATAATAAAGAGGATTATATAATTTTTTTAACTATTTATATCACCCAACTTTAAAAATAACATTGAAGATTTACATACATGCCTCTGAATTCTTTTGTGTCTGAGCTCTTATTGCATGGGCCTCTAATTATTTTACCTCACTTAATTAATATTAATTTATAATTTTTTAAATTTTTAAAATTAGGCTCATTATCATATACTTTTTGGGGTGGAGATGATTTTAATTGGGCAACCGTACGATCGCTATTTGCAACAAGTTTTCTTTCTATTTACTTATCTCACATGATTAGGATTTTAATTTCTTAATATATATGACACTTTAAGGACAAAAGAGAAAATATGTTTTAGTTAAAATAGTAATTTTTTCTTATGTGATGTGAAAAAAATGATGTGAAAAAAATGAGTATAAAATAAGAATTAGGTGTTAATTTGATATATAAATATATATAATTTGGGTGGTCTATATTTTGGGGTATGTATATAAAATAGAACGATCGACAACAAAGTGAAAAATAAAACGAGAAAATTCACATCAGAAAACTATGTACACAGAGATTTATGCGATTCAGCAATTTTTGTCTACATCCATGGAGTTACAGAGTATTTTATTACTTGAAGAATTTACACTGTCAACCACATCGACTTACAAGAAAAAGTCAATCACATCTCTCTCTATTTCTCTCTCTTCTCCTTAGGCTATCTACCCGAGAGTCACTGTCAAAAAAGAAGAACCTGGACACCAAAAACTGTCTTGCATTCTGCTTCTCCCGCAAGCCACACAACCTTGCGATACCTTCGGTTAGCAAAGCACGTCGAAGCCAAGGGAAGAGTAGTCGAAGCCTTTTCTTGTGTTATGCAAACTGTAGGTTTCTTAGGCACAATAGAAAAGCCGCATGAAAAAGGAGAGCAATACTGAGCAACCTGTAGCGGGGAAGAAAGGCAACAGTTTTATACCGACAAAAAAAAAAAGAGAGGACGGGCTTGTTGTTCGTGAAACTAAAGAGGCGCAAGTGGGAGAGAGAGAGAGAGAGAGAGAGAGAGAGAGAGAGAGAGAAGAAACAGTTATTTTTTGCCCTTTTTTGTTTTATCGGGCTCCATCTCTAACAAATCTCCCACTTGAAGACCAATACATAAACTACAATGTCTTCATATTCAAACTGATATCCTCCACCTCTGCAACTCAAGGCCCCTGTCTTCACACCAGAAGACCAACTAAAGTTGCACACAACTTCAGTTTTTCAAGAGCAACTCCTTAGTCAACATATCAGCAGAGTTCTCACTTCCACAAATTTTCTCAAGCAATAATTATCTGCCATCCAACAACAACCGTATGAAGTGATACTTGATTTAAATGTGCTTGGTCCTGGACTGAAATGCTGGATTCCTGGCAAGAAATATGACGCTCTTACTATCACTGTAAAGAATGTCCTTCTGTTTCTTCTTGCCTAATTCTTCCAAGAAGCCATGCAGTCAAATCATCTTCTTTGCAGCCTCTGACACTGATATATACTCAGCTTCTATAATAGACAAAGAAATTATCTTCTACAGATTAAAGGCCCATGATACTGCAGTGTGATCCGCGAATATTTACCCTTACGTTTTAGATATGAAATTATACTTTAATAATATGGGTACCACGCAAGTATACGTATCGTTTATCAAGTAATATAAGACTTTTTAATTAAGCCCGAAGATATCAAATCCACAGGGAAATGTCTAAAATTTTAAAGAAATAAAAAATAACTTTTTACTTTTTAAAATGATTTTATAAAGTATGTTTTTAGATATAAAGTTTTTCAAATTTGTTTCAGGTATTTTCTGAATTAAAAATAAAACAAACAACTAAATTTAACACAACTATTAAATAGTATGAAAGCAAATGAGAATAAAATATATTTTTCCTCTTTCATTGAATCAGTAATAATTATGAAATTTCTTTGTGGAAGTATCTAAAATGTGTTGTACCAAATAGAAGCAATTATATTGTTTACCCTTACTTGGTTCTATAAAGAAAATTTGATGTTTTGAAATCATATAGATGGGTTAGGCATGGAAGATACTAGCTCTCACTCTAGAGTTCCCTTTATTCCCTCCACTTGAGGGCAAACATCACATAACAAAATTTTAAAAATCAAACCAAATTAGGGGGCTTTAGCCTGTCACTTTAAAGTCATCTAATTTTACTCCCAATTATAAACATATGTTCCTATTTATTTACACCCAACCATATAGACTAAAATTCTCATTCATATAATTGCATGTGATTCTTTCCAATTGTAGATTGAGACAATACCACATTGATTCTTACATGTTCTTACAACAAATTTTAACATCTTAATTGGCCAAATCAAGAGGTAAATGAAGTGCAAGGTAGTGAATCATCACGAGTTCTTCCAACATTTAAAATCCTATACTTCACACAACTTCCTTCTATAATTTAATTATTTTATCATTTAAAAGGAAAATGATAAATAAAACTAAATCACAACTTGATTCGAAAGTAGAAATCATTGTGAAAACACAATAAATCTTACTTTAAAACCAAATGTAAAAAAAATTTAAACACTTATCTGAATATCCTCTCCACAAGACTCTTAAAGTTCCTTTAAAATTTTGCTTTCCCTTTACAAGATACAATAGAGATTGGAGCCCAACTTCGTTGACTTCGAATCTCTATTCTACTCTTAATAAACACTAGATACAATTGATAATAAAAGTTGTGAAGTGAAAAGGTGTGCTCTCAATAACTCTCTAATATAAACTTTACTCTTAACACTAATCACACGCTCCAACAACAACCATTTTTCTGATCATTAAGTCTTCTTTTTAAAATTGTCCAAAATGTGCCTTTGTGTCTCTTCAAAATATGTCTAGATTCAATGTATCCACCAAAAATGCATCCATCTGTTCAAATTTTAAATGAATTTTGACGCTGATGGGAAGTTAGTGAAGTTTAAACCAAAGGATGCTTAAAAAACCCCTTCAAATTTTGTGCCAAAATCAAAGAATATTCGTCACTTTAACTGTGGTGCCTATGCGCCAGCCATCAGACGCTAGGTGCCAGTGGCTAATATTCGTCACTTAAAAAACTCCTTTCATCATAGTCACTCATTTTAATCATACCTGCAAGAAAAACATAAATATACTTTCCATTAAAGTGCAATATCATCAAAAATAGGTATAAAAATGTATTTACAAACACTATATATTTTAGGTATATCAAAATCCCCCAAACTTAAAATTTTACTTGTCCTCAAGTGATACTTAATCACATAGAAAATCATAACATGTAAATTATGTAAAAAGTTTCTTTAGGAAAGTTTCAAAATTTTGTTCTAGAAATGAAAATAGTTTAATTTAGAAAAAATTCAAATAAATGAGACCAACTTAAAGTTTAGAAGGTTCTTAGGTAAAGGATAATGAAAAATATTAGTTCCTATCTAATTCAGAAATGCTTGTAGATTTTTCAAAATATAGGATTCAAACATTTCATCTTCCTCACTTATAAATTTTCATTTGGAAATAATTTTACTTACTATATTATAACCTTAAGCTTTAGATTTTCTCAAAACTTATATTTTAAACTTTAGGTATGGAAACAATTTTTTATTAGTCCTTTAAATCCTCAAGCTTCTCATTCCTTTTTACATACTATTTTTCTCTTTTTTTATTTTCTTTTTTTATAAAACAAAAATTACTATATCTGGATACGCCTTTAATGATTTTGAATTCCACCTTCATTTAAAATAAAGGTCTGATATATATCTTTCACTTAAAAATCATAATAATAGTGTTGAAAATTATTTCTTAATAAAAGAAATTTAAGCTTTGAAAAATAAAAGTCAAATCTTCTATTTATCCAAAAATACAACACTTCTTACTAAAAATAGTTTAACTATATTTAACATTTCTTTACTAAGAAAATTTTAACTTTAAAATTTTCGTCATTACTATAATTTTAACTAAATTTTCTTACTCATTTTTATATTCAAAATTTTGCTTCTCTATTATAACTTCATATACATAATTATTTTCAATCAAAAACCAAATTTTATTTAAGTATTCTTGAGAACAAATAAAATTTTAGTTTTTGAAAATTTGTTTTTTTAATTCCCCCCTAAACTTTAAGTTTTAATTAGGATAAAACATTTAAGCATAAAAATGATACATGGGTAAGAATTAAAAAACTAGAATAACATGCTTGCAGAAATTTTAATATTCTAAATATGCAAGAATAATAGTTTAAAAACAAGGAGTAAAAATAAATGAAATTCAATTTTTCATAAAATAAAAATTTCAAATTTTCAAAGGACTTCAACAATAAAGGAGGTTTTCAAAGCAAATACACACCAACTTAACATAACAAAAATCATAACATACTAGAAAATAAATGGTAGCAAAATTTAAAAAGTTTAAACATGATATATAAATAGTGGTTTCTAATAGTGTTCTAAATTTTTATAATATTTATAGGAATTAAATTAGACACTACTAAAAACTCAAACACTAGAAACACATAAAAACATTTACTACCACAAACACATCACATACTACAACATAAAACATCTGAATGTGCATAAAAGAAATAGTCTAACTATAATCTATACGACATCATAGTCCATAACAAAATACATCACATCACATATGAGAACATCAAATAAAAGCATCACAACGCATAAGAAAATCATAGAACAACATCACAAACTCAACACAACAATCCTCATCATCATCCTCATCATCATCATCTTCATTCCAGCCTCTGGATGACACATAAGGTATATAATAAAAATGAGGAGGCAACTCAGCACTATAATCTCCTCTAATCAGTTTATCTATGTGCAGATGATAGTTCTCCTCATATTCATCATGTTTTTGTTTATACCCTCAATATTCTCTACCCCTTACATCCATATCTCTAATATGCTCCCTGGTAAGACTCACCTTCTTCAAAATCTTCTGTAATAATCATGTTTGTGAATCTCTGGAGGATGATGCATGTGCAGTAGAAGCACGAGAAGTAGAAGCAGCAGAAGCAGAAGCACTGGAAGCTTTAACAGATCCTCCTTTCCAGCCAAATATTGAATGTACAGTGTAAGTGTTCACATTTACACTGGTAATAGGTCTAAGTGGCTGAAGAACCTCTTCCTATGTTTCAGATTTAACACCAAACTGCTCACAAATTGATTGAATAAGTGAAGGAAATCCCATACATGTTGTAGCAGCAGCTCTGATACAGTTCAAAATATAATAAAAAATAATAGCCCCAATATCTAAAGGCTTTCCCTCCTGAATACAATGGTTCATAACAGCTCTCTCCCTTGTAACTTCACTAACATGACATGAAGGCAAAAACTTAGATGAGATGAAGTAATGTCATGCCTTTGAAGTAGCATTCAACTTAGAGGCTTGAAAATTCACTCTTCTTTCATTTGTAATCTTCCACAAACCTCTTCCATCAATAAGAAAGGCCATAATCTCATCTAACTCTTCCTTAGAAGGATGATAATTCAAATAAAAACAAAATATCGCAGAAGGTAATCGGTAAAAAATATTAATTACCGAAGGTGAAAAATCCACTTTTTGCCCCATAACCATCACCAAAGTTTCCTCGGCCGCTGGCAAGTTAGCACAGAACTCTCTCACCACAGAAACAACTGCAATAGGGGAGAAGCAACAGTATATTTCCCAATTCCTTCTAGCAATCATCTCCTCAATATCTCCTCCTAGCTTGCTAAAAACTCATTCTGGAATCAATTTCCACGATGCAAGTGCATCGACGTAACGATTCTCTGCTCTAGAACTGATAAATTTGTCGGAATCAAATTTTGCTTTTTCTTTCGAGCGTTTTGACTTTGGAGCCATCTCTAAAAATTCACAAAAAATTCACCATAAATTCCAATTTTAAACTAAACTTGTTAACTCAGCTTCCAAAGGCAAACTCCACTATATCCAAACAATTTATCATGCTTTTGATCAAATTTTCACCATGAATAGTGATTTTTAGATTTTGCAATAATGTACTCAAAATACATTATGAAAATAAAAAATTTTCTTTTACTTTGGAGTAGTGATCATACCTTAAGGAATTCAAATCTAACAAATTTTGACGAAATCGACTCTAAAATGATCTAATTTGATGATGCCCTGGTCTCTTATTTCGCGAAACAGAGAGATTAAAGGTGATGGGGGTGTTAAAAATGGCAAATTTTGGGTTTTTAACTGCAGAAAATCGATTTTCGCGAACCGGCACCTATGTGCGAGGCATATGACGCTTAGCCGCAAAATCTAGTGGTTATGCGCCATCCGTTTGGCGCTTAGGCGCCAGTGCCCAAATTATGACTACCATAAAAAATTCAAGTTAATCACCTTTAACTAAAATTTCAATGATTCCACACAAATTTTACACAAATACAAATTTATATTACTTAAATATCAAAACACACTTAATGCAAACTACAAATTTTTATCCAAACACTTTGGGTGAAATTCTCCAATACATAAGTTCAAACACCTGTAATTTAACACAAATTTACATCATTGAGATGTAACAAACATATGTAAAGTGCAACACACACAAACATTAGAAAAAAAACACACTTAAAACATGAAACGCACATAATTACAAGACCACACATAATTTAATTCCAATCTCCATTAGGTGGATTATATCCAGAACCACCATTAGTTCCATTTGAACCATCTGGAATGTAAATCTAATAAAACGGGCGATGATTGAAAGCTCTTACATCTTCTTCTTCTATCCATTTATTCTTCAGATACATCGCTTTATTCGCTTCTTCCACATGACTTGTATGACTGAATTCCATTTTGAGTTGCCATCCAATGTGTGCTAAATGTGATTAATTTCATTTACCTTTGCATCAATAGACTGCACATTGGCCTCGATCTTCGTAATAATTTATGCTATTCCTTGGAACTTACAGCCAGAAATCCTTTATATAACTCTTGCGCACTATCACAAATAAACTTCTTCTTGTTGGCATCCAATTTCTTCTTAACTTCGCTCTCCTAAGAAGATATTTTTGCACTCAAAATACTCTTTTTAAGATTCAGGAATGAAAATAAGAACTGGAGCAAGCATCTCATAAATTCAGGGTCTTTTTTTAGACTTGGGAAGGCACAAAACTGACCCTGGACATGTTAAAACTCTTCAATAAATCCATAAACTACTCACCCAGGATTTAGGCTTCTAGAACCTCATTTTTCAAGTTTTTATAACTGTGGCGCCTATGCAGCAACTAACAGCGCATAGCCGACAGTTCACATTTTTGTACAGTTCTGCCAAACGTCAAAATCTTCATTCTGACTCCTTTAGGTCATCGAATAAGGTCAAATAAACACTACAATAACATAAAAACTCCAAAATGCTACCGCATTTCCCAAATCAAACCAAATAAAAGCACACAAAGCAAACATAAAGCAAAGCACACTGATAAATATGGGTTGTCTCCCACAAAGCGCTTGGTTTAACGTCATCAGCCTGACATACCTAGAGCTTATTCTGAGTGACCCAACATTAGATTCTCATCAGGTTTAGATTGAAAGACTAAAAAAGTAAGGTTTAAGTCTATGACTGTTCACTTTAAATATTTTTCCAGCCTTAGGATCTTGAATATCCACAACTTCATAGGAATAAATTTTCGTCAAAATAAATGGGCCCATCCACCTGGACTTAAGTTTTCCAGCAAATATTTTTAATTTAGTATTATGCAACAAAATGTTTTGCCCTGGCTCAAGATTTTTAGTATGAATCTTCCGATCATGCCATAACTTCATTTTTTCTTTATAAATCTTAGCGTTTTCATAATATTCATTCCTTGTCTCTTCAAGCACATTTAATTACAACAATCTCTTTTCTCCAACATCTTTCAAATTATAATTGAACTCTTTAATAACCCAATATGTTTTATGCTCAAGTTCAACTGGTAAATGACAAGCTTTTCCTAAAAATTAGCCTATATGAGGACATTCCTATAGGAGTTCTGTAGGCAGTCCTATAGTCCCACAAAGCATAATCCAATTTGATTGACCAATCCTTTCTATTTAGATTAACATTCTTTTCCAATATTCTTTTAATTTCACGATTGGATAATTCAACTGCGGATGATAAGCAGTAACAATGTGATGATTAATATGATATTTTTTTACTAACTTCTCCATAATCTCATTTCAAAAATGACTTCCCCCATCAGTTATGATTACCCTTGATATTCCAAATCTGTAAAATATATTTTTATTTAAAAACTTTACAACACTTTGAGCATCACATCAAGGTAAAGCAATAACTTCTATCCATTTAGATACATAGTCTACTGATATCAAAATTTATGTATTTCCGAAAGATCGTATAAATGGTCCCCTGAACCCTAATCCCCAAACGTCAAATATTTCAACTCCCAACATATAATTGAGGGGCATCTCATTTCTTCTAGAAATATTGCCTACTCGTTGACATTGATCACAATTTTTAATATAAAATTTAACATCCTTAAAAATTGTAGGCCAATAAAATCCAGATTGTAAGATTTTATATGCAGTTTTATCAACTCCAAAATATCTCCCATAATCAGAATTATGACATTTTTAAATAATTTCATAAGTTTCTTCTAAAGGCACACATCTTCAAATGATCAGATATTTTCCTTGTTTATATAAAAATGGGTCATCCCAAAAATAAGTCTTAGCTTCAGATAGAAATTTCTTCTTCTCCTAATATGTCAAACCATAGGGTAAAATATCACTAAAAATAAAGTTTATAATGTCGGTATACCATGGAACACACCACTCATTAAAAGCGAATAATTTTTCATCAGGAAAATATTCATTAATTACTTCAGCATCACAGAGAGATTTTTTAGTTTCAAGCCTGGACAGAGGGATCAACAATTTGATTATCAGCACCATTCCTATCTACTATCTTGAAATCAAATTCGTGTAAAAGAAGAATCCATCTAATCAACCTTAGTTTTGCAACCTTCTTCTTCATTAAATACTTAATAATAGAATGATCAGTATGCACCACACATTTAGTTCCAATCAGATCTGATCTAAATTTGTCAAAGGCAAATACTATAGCTAATAACTCTTTCTCGGTAGTGGTTTAATTAATTTGAGCTTCATTAAGAGTTTACTAGCATAGTAAATCACATTGAAAATTTTATCATATTTCTGACCTAAAACAGCTCCAATAGCATAATCACTTACATCACACATGAATTCAAAAGGTTTTTCCCAGTTAGGTGAAACTATAACAGGTGCAGTGATTAATTTTTCTTTTAAAGTTCAAAAGCTTTTAGGCAATCATCATCAAAATTAAAAATTAGATCTTTTACCAGTAAATGACATAAAAGCTTTGAAATTTTTAAAAAGCCTTTAATATAACGCCTGTAAAATCCAGCATGTCCCAGAAAACATCTAATTCCCCTTACATTAATTAGGCAAGGTAAATTAAAGATCAATTGAATTTTTGCAGGTCTACTTCCATATCATTTTCTGATATACGATGTCCCAAAATAATTCCTCTTGCTACCATTAATTGGCATTTCTCTCAGTTGATGACCAAATTAGTTTCTTCACAGTGTTTCAGAAATTTAGATAGATGTTCTAAACATGATTCAAATGAAATTACAAACATTGAAAAGTCATCCATAAAAACTTCAATTTCTTTTTTCTATTAAATCACAGAAAATTGCCATCATACATCTCTGAAATGTATCAAGGGCATTACATAAACCAAAAGGCATTCTTCTAAAGGCAAAAGTACCATAAGGACTGGTAAACGTTGTTTTCTCTTGATCCTCAGGGGCAATTTGAATTTGGTGGTAACCAGTATATCCATCTAGAAAACAAAAGTATTTATGCCCAGCTAGTCAATCCAACATCTGATCTAGAAAAGGAAGTGGAAAATAATCTTTCCTTGTGGCAAGGTTTAATTTTCTATAATCTATACATATTTGTCATTCTGTAACTTGTCTTATTGGTATTAATTTATTCTTTTCATTTACAGTCACAGTAACTCCTCCTTTCTTAGGTACACAGTGAATAAGACTAACCATGCACTATCTGAGATAGGGTAGATAATTCCAGCATCTAACCACTTTAAGATTTCTTTTTTCAAAACTTCTTTCATGATAGGATTTAATCTCCTTTGACGATCAGCCTGAGGTTTGCAGTTATCCTCCATAAGGATTCTATGCAT
The DNA here is from genome assembly GCA_022702705.1 of Papilionanthe hookeriana x Papilionanthe teres. Taxonomy (NCBI): domain Eukaryota; kingdom Viridiplantae; phylum Streptophyta; class Magnoliopsida; order Asparagales; family Orchidaceae; genus Papilionanthe; species Papilionanthe hookeriana x Papilionanthe teres. The sequence goes on from CM040425.1 coordinate 45,576,417, forward strand.
ACAAACTGAAGGACTGATTCATTTAATATTAGCTATTGTCATTCCAAAGGCTTTCTTATATTTCTTCAAAATTTCAAACAAACTCTCTTCTTCTCTTTCAGTTAATTGAGAGGAAATTATAACTAGAAAAGTTGAGGAATCACCTAAAAATGCATACTTTAAATGATTAGGAAGCATCTTTAAATCAAGTTTAAGAGGTTTTTTAATTGATGGACCAAATTATTCATCTTTTTCAGTCATGTTCAACATTTAAAACTTTCATGAACATAATTTAAATCTTCCTCATGACAATCTTCATAATCTTGCAATTCCTCTTCTTGCTTGTGTTCCAATTCTTTACTTTCAGATTTCTCTTCATAAGTTGACTTGAAATTGCATTCACTCAATTATTTGATAACATCCATGCTATAACATTCATCATCTTTACCTCTAGCAGGATATTTCTTTGACTTTGAAATATTGAATGTAATAGTTCGATCATTAACTCGCATTGTTAATTTCCCTTTTTGCACATCTATCATCTCTCTGCCTGTGGCTAGAAAGGGTCTCCCTAAGATTATGGGTATCTCTTTATCTTCCTCCATATCCAACACAATAAAATCAATAGGAAAGATAAATTAATCCACTTTCACCAAAACATCATCTATAACTCTTTTAGGATGTGTGATCGAATGATCCGCTAATTACAAAGTTACAGTAGTAGGGGTTATTTCTCCTAATCCCGATCTTTTGAATATTGATAACGTCATAAGGTTAATGCTTGCACCTAAATCACATAAAGCTTTTCCAAAAAATCTGTCTCCGATTGCACATGGAATTGTGAAACTTCCATGATCTTTAAGCTTTTGCAGGAAGCTTTTTTTAAATTATTGTACTGCGCTCTTCACTAAGTGCAACAACCTCATTATCTTCAAACTTCCTCTTTCTGTTAAGATTTTTCTTTATAAATTTCACATAGCTTGGCATTTGTTCTAAGACTTCAGCAAATAGAATATTGATTGTAAGCTTCTTAAATATCTCTAAGAATTTTAAAAATTGCTTATCCAATTTTTGTTTTTGAAGTCTCTGAGGAAATGGAGATGGTGGCTTTTCAAAATCAATCTTAGGTGGATAAATTGGTCTTTCTAAACCTTTCAGAGCGTCCTCTTTTGGTTTTTCAATTTCTTCTTTCTCTACTTCAGTCTCTTTTTGAACTCTACCTTCCAACTCTATTCCACTTCTTAACTGAATAGCTTGTACTTGATATTTAGTCTTGTCTCTTGGATTTACTTCAGTATTACTAGTAAGTGTTCCTTATGATCTATTACTTAATAAATTAGCAATGTGTCCCAATTGATTCTCAATATTTCTGATTGTAGCTCCTTGACTTTGTAATTGATTTTCCATTTGTAACACTACTTCTTCAATAAACAAATTCTTCTCCTTAAATTGTAAAGTTTTGTTAAAACCTGGAGGATAGGTTGGTCTATAATTATTATTCCCTTGGCTGTTCCAGTTTCCCAATGGGTTTACTTGGTTGTTCCCCCATTGTTGATTACTACCACCCTGATTATTGTTATTCCAGTTAAAGTTTGGATGATTTTTCCAACCTGGGTTATAATAACTGGAATATGGGTTATTAGGCTTACTTATGACATTCAAGGTTTCTGATGAAGTTTGAGAACAACCATTTGGCAAAATGAATGTTCTTCAATCATGGAAGTTGGATGAGAAAAATTCATCCCAAAATGGTCTATCTTCCTTGAAATTGTAGCAACTTGATTTGCTAGCATTGCAAAAGCATCATTTTCATGAATGTTGACAACCTTTTTAAGATTTAAGCTTTCGGAAGACTATTGAAAATTATTAGTAGTCATTTCTTCAATTAAAGCATAAGCATCAACAAACTATTTAGACATCAATGAACCACCACCAGCGACATCGATAGTAAATCTAAGAGATCCAACTAATGCATTGTAAAAGGTCTGAATTATTAACCAATCTGGCATCAAATGATATGGATACTTTCTTAAGAGATCTTTAAAACATTCACATGCTTCATATATAGATTCCCCTTCAAACTAACAAAAAGATGTAATATCATTTCTAAGCTTCGTAATCTTCGATGATGGAAAATATTTAGCAAGGAATTTTTGTGCTAAATCACCCCAAGTTATGATAGATCTAGGTGCTAACAAATTTAACAAAGTCTTAGCTTTATAACTCAGTGAAAAAGGAAAAAGTCTAAGTTTAATAGCATCATCTAAAACACCATCATATTTAAAAGTAGCGCATAATTTTAAAAAATTGGCAAAATGTAAATTAGGATCTTCAGTTGGTGCTCCCCTAAACTGATTATTAGATACCATCTGGATAATAACAAGTTTAAGTTCAAATGAATTAGCAGCTATAGCAGAGTGTTGAATACTACTATGAAGTTCATCCACTGTAAGGTTAGCATAATCTCTTAAAAGTCTAAATTCTTGATGGATTTCAACATTTTGATGATCTTAATTTTCTATTTCTTGAAAATTTATATATTTTTCTGTATTTTTAATTTTTTTTATTTTTCTGATAGTTCTCTGTAATTCAGAATCTTAAGGCATAAGTTCCTCATAACATGAACTACGCATACATAATTAAAAAATAAAATAAAACACACTAACAAATACAATGAAAAGTAAAAACTTAATTTTTCTTAAATTTTCTTTAAATGATATTTTAATTAATTTCCCCGGCAACGGTGTCAAAAATATGATCCCCAAATATTTAACCTTACGTTTTAGATATGAAATTATACTTTAATTATTTATAATCTGGGATACTACGCAAGTATATGTATCGTTTATCAAGTAATATAGGACTTTTTAATTAAACCCTGAGATATTAAACCCACAGGAAAATGCATAAATTTTAAAGAAATAAAAAAATAAATTTTTACTTTTAAAATGATTTTGTAAAGTATGTTTTTAGATATAAAGTTATTCAAATTTGTTTTTGGTATTTTCTGAATTAAAAAGTAAAGCAAACAACTAAATTTAACACAACTATTAAATAGTATGAAAGTGAATGAGAATAAAATATATTTTCCTCTTTCAATGAATTGGTAACAATTATGAAATTTTGTTGTGGAAGCATCTAAAATGTGTTGTGTCAAATAGAAACAATTATATTATTTACCCTTACTTGGTTCTATAAAGAACATTGGTTAATTTGATGTTTTGAAATCATGTAAATGGGTTAGGCAGGGAAGATACTAGCTCTCACTCTAGAGTTCTTTCTATTCCTTCCATTTGGGGGCTAACATCACATAACAAAATTTAAAACCTCAAACAAAATTAGGGGGATTTAGCCTGTCACTCTAAAGTCCTCTAATTTTACTCCCTATTATAAACATATTTCCTATTTATTTGCACCCAACCATGTGGACTAAAATTCTCATCCATACAATTGCATGTGATCCTTTCCAATTTTTGATTGAGACACTACAACATTGGTTCTTACATGTTCTCACAACAAATTTTAACATCTTAATTTGCCAAATCAAGAGGTAAATGAAGTGCAAGATAGTGAATCATCACAAATTCTTCCAACATTTGAAATCCTATACTTCACACAACTTCCTTCCATATATTATTACTTCATCATTTAAAAGGAAAAAGATAGAGAAAATTACTCAGAATTCATGGAGAAAAAACAATCACAACTTGATTTGAAAGTAGAAATCATAGTGAAAACACAACAAGTCTTACTTTAAAACCAAATGTAAAACAAAGTTAAACACTTATCTGAAAATTCTCTCCACAAGACTCTTAAAGTTCCTTTTAAACTTTGCTTTCCCTTTTTTAAGATACAATAGAGGTTTTCACACAACTCTGTTAGCTCTGAATCTCTATTCTACTCTTAATAAAAACTAGATACAATTGATAATAAAAGTGTTGAAGTGGAAAGTTATGCTCTCACTAACTCTCAAACATAAACTTTACTTTTAACACTAATCACACCCTCCAACAACAAAATTTTTCTGATCTTCAAGTCTACCTTTTAAAATTTTCCAAAAGGTGCCTTGGTGTCTCTTCAAAATATGTCTAGATTCAATGTATCCACCAAGAATGCATCAATCCATTCAAATTTTAAATGAATTTTAGCGCTGATGGGAAGTTAGTAAAGTTTAAACAAAAGGATGCTTTAAAAACACCTTCAAATTTTTGCCAAAATCAAATAAAATTCGCCACTTTAACTGTGGCGCCTATGCGCCAGCCATCCAACACATAGGCACCAGAGGCCAATCTTGCACACCTTTCAATTTTTGCTCCAAACTTGATCATTTTTTGCTCCTTTCATCTCATTTTAATTATACCTGCAATAAAAACACAAATATACCTTCCATTAAAGTGCAATATCATCAAAAATAGGTATAAAAATGTATTTAAAAACACTATATATTTTAGGTATATCACAGTGCCACAAAAGATATAAATATAACCTGTAGTACTTCTTATGGTATCAACGTCTCCAGCAAGATCAGCCCCATACCTCTGAACTCTTTGCGAGAAACACAAGCAAGTTTATGAAGAGCCTCCTAGGTACCTCAAGATCCACTTCACTGCTTCTCAATGTTCCTTTCTAGGATTACTTATGTATCTACTAACAACTCCCACTGTATGGACAATATCTGGTCTGGAACAAACCATAACATACATAAGTGAACTAATAGCTGAAGCATAAGGAACCTTACTCATGTGGTCTTTTTCCTCCTCTGACTTAGATGATTGATTCTTGCAGATTCTGAAGTGACTGCCCAAGGGTGTCCAACTGGTTAGGGCTTATCCATATTGAACAGGAGTCAGGAGTCAAACTCTGAGTTCAATTTTGGGTGTTTAGGCCAATTAGGGTTGTTCCATGTGAATTAACTCAAGACCTATTTTTCCTAGGTTCCTCTGGTCATAAGAAACATCACCAAATTTTTCTAGAATTTATTTCTCAACATGCTAATTATTAGAATTAAAATACTCAAAACAGTAACATGCAATTGAAAAATCAACAACTTCTCATAGGGATGGCCTCTGACCTTGGAAAATTCAGGGAATGTTTCCAAGTTCAGAGGCTTCAAAAGCCCCATGGTCTCATGCCATGGTTAATTGCCTATGCAAATGGAGAATTAAAACAATACAGAGAGTAAATAAATCATTAAAAAAAATATTCAATGAAATTACTTGATTTCTTTTCCACATTATTCTCCTCTATTCACTGAGCAAGTAGGTATTTTTATTTTATTTTTATGATTTTTCTACACAAAGTTATGAATTTTTGAAGTTCTGATAATTAAATAAATAGAAAAATACCCTATTTTCCTACTTATCCACGCGGCGCCACGCAATCCTCGACAGCTCCGAAAGACCACGCGGCGCGCTTTGATTCGGCGCAGCCATCTGAGTCAGCTGCCACGGGGCCCGCAGTTCACATACCATCTCCTGGTCCGACGCCATCTGAGATAACCGCTCAATACGCGTGCGATCCAACGGCTCCCGGTCATCGTCTACGACTGGTGTGCACCCGTGACCGTCCACACTAAAACCCTAAGATCTCACTCGATTCTCAATGGATTTTTATGTTCTTATACTCTATGGATTCGTCTGTAAGAGACGAACATATACATACGGTTAAAGTGGCATAAAATTAACCCAATCAAAATAGAGAATGTTCAGAAGCTCGGGAAGAAGAGAGTGCTCATACCTTTGCTCAGAGAAGTGAAGCTTCGATCTGAGAGTTGTGTCACCTTCGATTGAGTCCAAGAAAGTTCCAGATGAAGTCTCTGTCCCTGAGGAATTGCCTAGACTCGATTTCCACCGGACCCAATTTCAACCTTTGGAGGCTGTGAACAAATGGGTGGCCCGGAGAGGGGGCTTTCACTGGGGAACTATTTCTCTTGGTCTTGTGCAGGTGTGGGAGAGTTTAATTTGATTTTGGTGGAGGATTTGAAAGTGTCCTATTCTGGCCTGAGAATTGAGCTCCAAAATTGAGCTCAATCAGTGGGAATTAGGGCAGGAGGACAGTGGGGATCAAATGCTCTTGGCTAGGGGAAGCTTTGTGAGGAGTTTGGAGGGATTTTGTGAAGGTCGATTTCAGCCAACCTTTTGGCCGAGAGGGGTTGGCTGGCTTAAATAGTTATGGCCATGGCCTCTCAGGGGGAGTTAGGGGTTGGGATCAGCTGCTCTGGTGAGGAGAAGAACAGCTACAATGGCCATTTGGAGTGGGGCAGCTCAGCCATGGGGAATTGCAATTTTTGGTTGATTTGGACATCTCGGCCTGGTGTTTTCCTATGACTGTGGTGGTCGGCCGTCCAAGGTCAGGTCACTGTTGTGATCAGGAGGATTAGTGCTTGAGGTTTGTGAGTTCAATTATCAAATGCCATGTGTAAAGAGGATGAATTGAAATGGAAAGGGGAAGAGGTGATTTTAGCTTGGTTTGGGTCCCCATGTATTTGGGCTTGGTTCATCTCCTTATGGCCTGATTTTGGGCTGAGGAGGTCAGGTGGGGGTCAGGCTCACATGTGTGGTGAAGTCCACATCCAAACATATTTGGATTAATTTTGGGTTAAGGGTAATCATGGTTAAGGCTAATGACCTTAAGGGAATCTAGAAAGAGCTTCCTCCATTTGCCCAATGTGGTATGTTCACATGTCAAACCTTTCATGGCTCCACATGGGGCTTAAGGATGGCTTCATGGCTCTTATATGGCTTGGGAAAAGTCAAGTCAACTTTCATGGAAAAGGGTTTATGGAATTTTGAAAATTTTGGGGTTATTTGATGGGATTTGGCATAATACCATTTTGGTTTGACTTTCATGATGGATTTAGCACTTAGGGAGAGATATTAATTGAGTGAGGATGATATGAGGTTGTAATGTGGGCTTTAGGATGGGTTTGGGCTTAGAAAATTTGGTAAATGTGGGCTTTAAAAATGGTTTAAGTGAATAGGCTTTTATGTTTCAAAATGGGCTTCTAGATAAAAAATTTTAAAAGGGTCATGCTAAATAAATGTTGGGTTTGGTTTAGGGATATGTCATGAGTGATTTAAAATAAATTTGGAGTGATTTGGGATTTAATTGGATTGGATTTGGGTTTATTTGGTAAAGGGGCTAAGGTGGGCCAAATTGGGCTAACTTAGGCTAGGGTTGGGCTAATGTTAAAATTGATGTACAATTGATGTTGATAAATGTTTAGGGGAATGTTATGAAGAGTTTTCAACTTTGTTTGGGGTTCAATTTTGGGATTTGGGCTTATTTGGGTTAGGTTTGGGTTTAGGCAATTTAACGGGTTTTGGGTTTGGGTTGAGTTTAAGTGAGGTTTGGGTTCAAGTTTTGGGCAAATTATGTTAGTGTTTTGTTTATGGAGATATTAGGGAAGGTTTAGAAAAGGTTTGGGGTCAATTGGAGTTGAATTGGGTTGGTTTGGGCTAAGTTTGGGTTATGGGTCAAAATTGGGCTTTAAGCTTAAAAATGAAATTGGATTCAAATTTCAATCAAATTGGGCTTGGATTTGGTCTTGATTACTATTGGGGATATTGAATTGATGTTTAGAATTGAATTGGACCAAAATTGAGGTCAATTGAGGTGATTTGGTTTGACATTGGGTTCATTTGGGTTTAAAATGGGCTAAATTGGGGGTTTTGGTAAACGTGGGGTAAATTGGCAAAGTTGGCCCATGGTGTAGTTGAACAAAATGAAATTGGGAATATTTGAGATTTTCTGAAATTTTCTGGGAATTTTTGGAATTTTTGGATTTTTGGGTTAAGAGGAACATTTTGGTAATTTGGAGGGTATTGGGGGTATTTTTGGAAATTTTGCTATTTTTTGGCTGTAAATGATCAATTTGATTGGTAGGGAAATGTTAAGGGTTAATTTTGGAAAAGTTTTGGATGATTTGAAAATTTTGGTGATTTTGGGTAGTTTCAAGGGCTTTTAGTAGGTTTGGAGGGTCCGGGGCCCCGGGGGTCAAAAATTGGAATTTTGGAAAAATGAAGATTGATTGAAGATTAAGCCCATATGAGCCATGATAGGACTCATGTTGTTCCTAACCCTCTTAGCCAAGGGCTTAGGGGCTAAGGTCCATCCATATGAATTGTCTAGGAAGTCAAGCTAGGCATGAATAGTTTTAAGATTTCGAATGTGTGTGAAAGTGTATTGTGTGCAAGTGAACCCTCACCAGACCAGGCCACCTAGGGTGATCCTAAGGCTAAAGAGTCCTATAGGGAACTCATCCTTTAAACCTCCACATTTAATCTCAACCCTCTAGGTGATTAGGGGTTTACAATCAAGCTTCGTGGGGTTTGCAGGGAGTTAAGAAGTGGTTGAGTTTCTAAAGGGGTAGGTTCCTTCTCTAGTCCTCTGAGATAGTCAAAGGAAAAGCCTAAGGCTAGATCCTAAGTACTAAAGAGAGAAGAGAAGACCTCATCAAAAATGACTTTGTCCGCAAGTGATAGTGCCGACTCGACAGGTTTCAAACTCTGAGTTGAAGCACGTACCGAAGCGGCCTGGATGTGATCCAAAATTTTCTTTGATGACTTCGTCTAGACGGTACTCCATCCATCATCAGTCGCATAAGGGTCTATTGGAACAATAGGATCCGTTGAAATAACATTGACGGAACCTCCCTTCTGGGGTTGCTTCATGTATTCCTTTGGGATCATTATGTTCCCTTTTCGGAGATTGTCATTAAGCCAACTCTTGAAAGTGATGCAATCCTCTATCTTATGTCCAAGCATCGGGTGGTAAGGGCAATAGTTTGGATGATCTTTCTTATTGACTTCCTCCGGCTTCTTAGGCTTTAGCAGCTGAAAATCCGGTGTCTTCATTAAGCTGCGGAACATCTTCGCTATCGCTGCGTTTGAATGGATATTCTTTATTTAGAAGCTCTCTTAAGGTACGCGATGAACGAGACGGTTGTTCATAATGCTGAGATGACTGATAGCTTGAACGAGGTTGCTGATAGCTTTGCTGAGGTTGCTGATAAGTCCGTTGTGGTGGTTGATAACTAGGCTGTGGCCGCTCTGACTGTATCTGAACCGGCTGCTTGCCCTTATCTACTGCCGCGACGATTCTAGATTTCTTTTCGAATGTTTTCACAGGTTTCTGCTTATCGTTCTTGTCCGCGAAACTTAACTGTTTTGCCTCTTCTTGCAAGCTCCCGGCCTTGCTAAGCAACTTCTCGAAAGTCTTGATTGTAAATCCTTTAAGGAGGAGTGCTATCAGGCCATGGATACTCTTAAGCAGGATACCGACTGCATGTTGTTCTTGAAGCTATGGTTCACACTTCATGCTTAAGTTTCTCCATCGAAGTATGTAATCTACTAAAGTCTCGTTCGGCTTTTGTTGCTCCACCACTAGGTCACCGATAGTGATGTGGTGCTGAGCCCTGGCAAATCGTTTAACGAAGAGATTTTCCAGTTCTAAAAAAGTCTTCACTTGGCTGTTCGACAATTCTGCGTACCAGTCGAAGGCGATCCCTGACAAACTGCTGACGAACTAGCGGAAGAGTAAAGCGTTGCTCCTACCGGCATTGCATCAAATAGCACGAAAATGTGCAACATGTTACCGGGGGTTTCCTGTTCCATCAAAAGTCTTAAACATAGGTGGTACGAAGCCTTTCGGGTATTGGACTGCATCGTACTCCTCGGGGTAAGGTCTACCCGTCTAAATAGATGCTCCATTCTTGGATTGTGCTAAAGCTTCTCGCACCTACTGTTCTACCATGTTTTTAATATCCTTTTCTAGAATCATGCTTTGTGTAGAATCCTTCTTTGGTTGCTCGTCCCCATTGACGGATGTGATCTCTTTTCCTCCATCCGCAATATGGATGATCTCTGGGGTTGTCTCTTTCTGAGGCTAGGCTTGACTCTGGAGAGTGGCTAAGGTAGTAGCCATCTCTTCCATCCTCTTTGCCATCTGGGAAATTGTATCATCTCTTTACCAAAGCTGTGCTCTTAACATTTCCAGTTCATCTCTTTCTGCAGCTGCCGGAGCACCTTGCGAAGCTAACGATGCTCTTGTCTCAACCATGTTGATCTCGGCATACTCCTCATCCATGAACTCTGATGAGTCAATTTCATCTCCTAGTTCTTCTTCTCTTTTTTTGCTAACCGTCGGATGTCAGTCCTTAACTTGTCCAAGGCATCCTCTAATGGCCCTTTCGCATGGTCTCGCAGTTTTCTCGTGACGGTTGTTGAACTTCCTTTCCGGGAGTCTCCTTTATTGCAGTAGCACTTTCTTCTGATTTGAGTCTCCTGACGAGACTTTTCTTCTCAGGGCATTGCTTTGGTCTTAACTTGCCGGTAGTAGGTCGCCATACCTTCCTTCTTGCAGCCGGAAGCTTAGGACCGGATGGTCTGTCGGCTATATGCTGGAAGGTGGTATCATCCCTAATCTGTAGACCCGATACAACAATGGGTGGACTGGCTTTTATCTTCTTCTTTGGTTTCTCTATGGCAGCAACGTGTTCTATTCGCGGTCCGAAGCGGATTTAGCCGGCACCCGTCCTATCCTTCTTAAGATTTCTAACACGTGGCATCTTTCTTTCTTTGCCAATCTTTCTATTACAAGTCTTAGCATCGAGCCAATGGCGTAGTCTTATCCCTTTTCCTATCTGTAATTGTTGTAGTATGCAGTGTCTGGGTAATGCAGTAGGCGATCCTACGAACATCCTCTTCTATCCGATGCGGCAGAGAGGGGTGAAACCTGCTCCCTTCCAACAGAGGTATATACTCAGGCAGTTCTTCTCTTTCTACAGGAATTTCTTCTAGAAAAGCAACTTCAGCAGCTCTAGCTTTCTTAGCAATCTTTCTGCTTCTATTTCTCCTTTGAGTCTGAGTTAAGGGTGCAACTCTTGAACTGGACCCAATCTCAAAAACAGATGGTATTGTAGCAAAGTGTGCACCTTCCACGGTGACGAGCTCATCACGGACTTGGATTTCCTTCCCTTCGCTGGCGGAAGTCGGGTAGGTGCGGAGATAACTAGACCGGTGGGGGTAGAGACAACGAGTCCTCCTACGAACAAGCAGTACTCCTCTCAGCTCGGAACCCTTTACAGGGGAGGGAATTCTCGAGCCGACTTCGATCGAACTCAATCACGGCTCTTCGCTTCGACACTTTGACCATTAGTGTGAAGAGAGTGACGTCAGCAAACTTGACATCTGTGTTGCCAAATCCTTGTCCGAAACGGATGATCCCATTGTCGGGCAGTTCATCCTTATAAACGGCGAAGTCCATTCCATTGGTGAAGGAGAAGATCAGCTTTGGGGCAGTCATTTTCTGCAGGGCAGATTCCAAATGTCAGTCCCGAATTATGCTTCTTTTTGTTGTAAGGTTTAGGATGAAAAAGAAAGAGTCCGAACACATTTTTGTTCATCTTAGTGTATTTGTGATTTTAAAAGGATTTATTCATCAAAAGAGTTGTTTATTAGAGGATTTCTTTATTAGGAATGGAATGTTTAAAGGTATAGAAAAGGTAAAGGATTCGATTCAGAATCAGAAAGGAAGAGAAAGTCTTATGTAAGACTTCTCGACTCGAAGGATCGCTCCTAAACTAACACATATTGGGGGTCCACCCCACCTCAGAAAAGAGGTAAAAGGATCTCTGAACATCTCTCGTTTAAGGGTGTCTAAACAAATGGCTCCTAAATCCGAGAGGAGTTGGCTATACTCGTTCAAGACAGAAATGAACGGGGTATTCCAACGGAAGAATGGTAGTTTTGGTCCATTAGGGATATGGACTCACCGCCGATTTATGAAAGCAAAACCATCTAATCAAAATGGAGAGAAGAACTGTTCCCCAGCGGAGTCGCCAGAAGTTGTCGGCAAATTTTTAGGTTATGTGTTGTATTTTGAAAAGGGGTCGCCTAACAGAAATTGTCGGTGAATTTTAGATTTTAAATTTAATTTAAATATATATAATTTATAAAGTAGTATTTGATTTTAAAAATAATTTTAAATTTGAAAATTTTAAGATGTGAAATCAAACCAATCTCATATCCCAAATAGTTTATATAAACGAGCACCGCATCACAAACCGTGTATCTATCCTGAGGAATAGACACACTGCTTGGTGATGGGGCTCGATTAAGTAAACTAGAAGATTTGTGACATCCATTTGGTCTGCGAACCAATTTTATAAGCCGACAAGTTCCCCTGCTTAATATAAAGGAATTAAGCAGGGTTTATATTACCTGGGTTCTTAAAGTTCCCTATAAGGGCAAGCCCCTATAGTTAATTACATCTTAAATGTCCGAAGACATTTAAGAAAACTCTCGATGATGATCAGTGGTTTTGCTCTCAAGAATTTCAAAGTTTAAGGTTTCAATGGATTTGAGTTTTGGAAATTTCAAAAGGGAATGGATCAAATTTTGAACAGTTAATTTTAGGAGTCCAAAGGAAGAGAAGTAGGGGAAGTTGAGGATCCAAGAAGAGTCTTGGCAACTTCCCGACTATCCTATTATTTGGCTTCAATTTAGGAAGAATTATTTAGTATTTTGATCCTGCCAATTATAATTATTTAGGACTTATATTCGTATGACATAATCATACAAACAATCCCGAAGATGTGAGGGTTTATGTCGTACCAAACGACTACCTCGGAATCCTAAGACCGGTTAGGGCTTAATTTGCATAATATGATTATGCAAATGCCTAAAAAAAGGTTGAGGATTTATGTTGCACTAGGCAAACTACCTCGAAATTTTATGGCTTGGTTATTTAATACTAGGAAAGGTTTGCTGAATTAGACTCAAGTTTTGCTGATGACGGTGGTTGTGCTGCCCACTGTGCTCCAAGCTCCTTTTTGTTGCAAAGGTTTAGTTTTAGATGTCATAAATCAAGAGATGAGAGAAGTGTTTTCGTTTAGAAAAAATCTTAAAATTCAAGTATCTTTAGTGTTTTAATTAAAACAAATCTTAAAGTTATTTAAACAGAACTGATTAAGATCCCACGGTACCGTTATTTTCATTGAATTCACTTAGTCCAGATGAATTTGCTAAACTCAACTGAATGAGTTCCACACTTTCATTTAGACCGTGAGAAATCCCGTTAGCAACCCAATATCATCCGAGGTATTCCCGATCATTCAATGAGACGTTTTAATTTAGTTGCAATTGTAGTTTTGTTGTTCTGTTTGTGATTAAATTTAGAGTTGTTTTATATTTTGAAATGTTGTGGCGGTGATTTTTATCTTGCAATGACTTTTAATTTAGTTTTGGTTTCAGTTCAGGGACTATCCTAAAGGTTTTGGTTTTCATGCAATAGTTATTTATCATGCAAGAAAAGTAAAGTACAATGCGTGTAAGTAAATTGCAACAAAGTAAATTGCAATAAAATAAAAGCGTACCTGGAGGGTCTTCCCGTCATCCCAAGCTGCACTTAAAACACATGTTTAGGCATTTAAATATTTCAACACATACCTAGTAAAGCTACGGGAAGGGTTTTGGTTGTCTACCAAATTCCTAATCCTATTACTAATCATCTCCTACGACGTCTAGTGTTCTTGGTTTGGTTTAAGGATGATTCTCTTCATCAAAGAACAACTAGATTCAATTGTTCTTCTAAAATATCCCGTCATATTGAGGAAGTGTTTAGGACGAGTCCTAAACATCTTTTCAATATTTCTGGGATTGTTTTGAGTCTAAGTAAATTTAGTTGTACATGTGTGAATTAATCATTCGAGGGTTTAGTTTTTTCTCTTTGCTCAGCTGAACTGTGACATTCGAATGTCCTATAAGTGAAATAACACTTCACTTGATACTTCATTTAAGAGTTATAATAATAATAGCTTTAAAAGGGCAAATCAATTTATTAGGTATTTTAATGATTTAAACTTAATGATTTAATTTCAATTTTGACTTAATTATAAAAATTAGTTTAAGTTTGGAATAGTGTTCAAATTATTTTAGATTTAATTCCTAATGATTTCATTTAGGTTTGTTGTTAAATGATTTTGATCTAATTTAATTCAATTTAATTTTAATTTAATTTATTTCAATTTTAATTTAATTTGATTTGATTTTAATTTTAATTTAATTTATTTTAATTTAATTTAAATTCAATTTTAATTTAATTTAATTTAATTTAATTTAATTTAATTTTAATTTTAATTTAATTTAATTTAATTTTAATTTTAATTTTAATTTAATTTAATTTTATTTTATTTTATTTAAATTTAAATTTAAATTTAATTTAATCTAATTTTAATTTAATTTAATTTTAATTTAATTTTAATTTAATTTTAATTTAATTTTAATTTAATCTAATTTAATTTAATTTTAATTTACTTTAATTTAGTTTAGTTTAATTTTAATTTAATTTTAATTTAATTTATTTTTTAATTTAGTTTAAATTTAATTTTATTTTAATTTTAGTTTAATTGTAGTTTTAATTATTAATTTGGATTATTATTTTAATTTTTTAATTAAGAATTAAGTATTATTGAAGTGATTTATTTAGGGATTTTAAAATTAAAGAATAAATATCCTATTGATAATATCCCTATTTTAATAATTTCAATTTCTATTATTCTTCCAAAATTTCAATTAATTAACTAATTAAAGTTTTATTTTAATTATATTTGAAATAGTTAGTAGGTTTCTACCCTCAATCATTTAAGTTTCAATCATCCAAAATCAGTTTAAAATCAAATATTTTACTTTCCCCTTTTTGATTAATCCTAAAATTTTAATTAAAGGTTGAAATTTTTTATTACCATTTTTGTTCTTCAAGCTTAATAATTTTATAACTCACTAAACTAAGCTCAATTGAAATTAAAATTTTTATGTAACCTCACTCACATGTCAATTAAGACATTAGAGGAGAAAATATGATTTTTTCTGTATTTAATTTATTTATGTAATTATTTTTAATGGGAAATAGGGGTTTTCAAGGAAAATTCAATAACATGACCAAGGAAATGTTTCTATCCTTAAGAAAATTATGGGATGTTCCTAATGAATAGAGGACCATTTGGACCAATTTTGGTGATTTTTTTTGAATTATATTTTATTTATTAGAATTATTTTGAGTTTTAAGGTATTAATTAATTTTAAAATAAAATTAATGTTGAGAAATAGGTTTTATATTTTTCGAAAAGCTCTCTAATATTAGGGAAGTCATAGAACAAAATTTTATATTTTTCTGATTTTTCTTTGATTTATTAGAATTAATTTAGTGGAAATATTAAACAAAATCATTTTTTTAATTCAAAAATTGTTTTAGGCCTTTAAAATTCAATATCTTACCCTAGAGACTTAGGAAAAATATTTGGTTTATTCCTAAGTGATTAGAATTCTTAATGTGACATTTTGGTGATTTTTAATATTTTATGATTTTTATTATTTTTTAATTATTAAAATATTAAAATAATGATAAAAATCAACTTTTCTAGAAAATTACAAATTTAATTTTTCTAAGTTCCTCTAATATTAGAGAAGCTCCAAAACCATTTTTGTGAATTTTTGAAAAGTATTTCATGAGTTATGAATTTTTAAAATTTAATTTTATCCATTTTGCTTCAGAGGCTTAATCAACCCATTTGGTGAGGTTAATCAAATCGAATTGACTTCAAATTTTTATGTGATGTTCCTCTGATCCTAAAGATCAGTGGAAATTTATTTTTAAGTTAATTTGAATTGTAGTTAACCCTAATTAATTAAAGTTCAATTTTGGGTGTTTAGGCCAATTAGGGTCGTTCCATGTGAATTAACTCAAGACTTATTTTTCCTAGGTTCCTCTAGTCATAAGAAACATCACCAAATTTTCCTAGAATTTATTTCTCAACATGCTAATTATTGGAATTAAAATACTCAAAACAGTAACATGCAATTGAAAAATCAATAACTTCTCATAGGGATGGCCTCTAACCTTGGAAAATTCAAGGAATGTTCCCAAGTTCATATGCTTCAAAAGCCCCATGGTCTCATGTCATGGTGAATTGCCTATACAAATGGAGAATTAAAACAATACAGAGAGTAAATAAATCATTAAAAATAAAATACTTAATGAAATTACTTGATTTCTTTTTCACATTATTCTCCTCTGTTCACTGAGCAAGAAGATATTTTTGTTTTATTTTTATGATTTTTCTACACAAAGTTATGAATTTTCAAGTTCGATAATTAAAAAAATAGAAAAATACCCTATTTTCCTACTTATCCACACGGCGACACGCAATCCTCAGCAGCTCCGAAAGACCACGCGGCGCGCTTTGATTCGGCGCCGCCATCTGAGTCAGCTGCCACGGGGCCCGCGGTTCACGTACCATCTCCTGGTCCAACGCCATATGAGCCATCCGCTCGATACACGCGCGATCGAACGACTCCCGGTCATCGTCTACGACTGGTGTGCACCCGTGACCGTCCACACTAAAACCCTAAGATCTCACTCGATTCTCAATGGATTTTTATTTTCTTATACTCTATGGATTCGTCTTGAAGAGACGAACATATCCATACGGTTTATGTGGCATGAAATTAACCCAATCAAAATAAAGAATGTTCGAAGCTCAGAAGAAGAGAGAGCTCAAACCTTTGCTCGTAGAAGTGAAGGTTCGATCCGAGAGTTGTGTCACCTTTCGATCGAGTCCAAGAAAGCTCCGGATGAAGTCTCTGGCCCCGAGGAATCGCCTAGACTCGATTTCCACTGGACCCGATTTCAAACTTTCGGAGGCTAGAACAAATGGGTGGCCGGAGAGGGGCTTTCACCGGGGAACTCTTTCTCTTGGTCTTGTGCAGGTGTGGGAGAGTTTAATTTGATTTTGGTGGAGGATTTGAAAGTGTCCTCGTTCTAGCTCGAGAATCGAGCTCCAAAATCGAGCTCGCCGGCCGAGAATTGTGAGCAGGAGGACAGTGGGGATCAAATGCTCTTGGCTAGGGGAAGCTTTGTGAGGAGTTTGGAGGGATTTTGTGAAGTTCAATTTCAGCCAACCTTTTTGCCGAGAGGGGTTAGCTGGATTAAATAGCCATGGCCATGGCCTCTCAGGGGGAGTTAGGGGCTGGGATCAGCTGCTCTGGTGAGGAGAAGAATAGCTACAATGGCCATTTAGAGTGGGGCAGCTCAGCTATGGGGAATTGCAATTTTTGGTTGATTTGGACCTCTCGGCCCGATGTTTTCCGGCGACTGTGGTGGCCGGCCAGCCAAGGTTAGGTCACTGTTGTGATCAGGAGGATCAGTGCTTGAGGTTTGTGAGTTCAATTATAAAATGCCATGTGTAAAGAGGATGAATTGAAATGGAAAGGGGAAGAGGTGATTTTAGCTTGGTTTGGGTCAACCCATGTATTTGGGCTTGGTTCATCTCCCCATGGCCTGATTTTGGGTTGAGAAGGTCAGGTGGGTCAGGCTCACTTGTGTGGTGAAGTCCACATCCAAACATATTTGGATTAATTTTGGGTTAAGGGTAATCATGGTTAAGGCTAATGACCTTAAGGGAATCTAGAAAGAGCTTCCTCCATTTGCCCAATGTGGTATGGTCACATGTCAAACCTTTCATGGCTCCACATGGGGCTTAAGGATGGCTTCATGGCTCTTATATGGCTTGGGAAAAGTCAAGTAAACTTTCATGGAAAAGGGTTTTTGGAATTTTGAAAATTTTGGGGTTATTTGATGGGATTTGGCATAATACCATTTTGGTTTGCTTTTCATGATGGATTTAGCACTTAGGGAGTGATATTAATTGAGTGAGGATGAGATGAGGTTGTAATGTGGGCTTTAGGATGGGTTTGGGCTTTTAAAATTTGGTAAAGGTGGGCTTTAAAAATAGTTTAAGGGAATGGGCTTTTATGTTTCAAAATGGGCTTTTAGATAAAAACTTTTACAAAGGGCCATGTTAAATAAATGTTGGGTTTGGTTTAGGGATATGTCATGAGTGATTTAAAACAAATTTGGAGTGATTTGGGATTGAATTCGATCGGATTCTGGGTTTATTTGGTAAAGGGGCTAAGGAGGGTCAAATTGGGCTAACTTAGGCTAGGGTTGGGATAATGTTGAAATTGATGTAAAATTGATGTTGAGAAAGGTTTAGGGGAATGTTATGAAGAGTTTTCAACTTTGGTTGGGGTTCAATCTTAGGGTTTGGGCTTATTTGGGTTAGGTTTGGGTTTAGGTCAATTTAAGGGGTTTTGGGTTGAGTTGAGTTTAAGTGAGGTTTGGATTCAAGTTTTGGGCAAATTATATTATTTTTTTTGTTTATGGAGATGTTAGGGAAGGTTTAGAAAAGGTTTGGGGTCAATTGGAGTTGAATTGGGTTGGTTTGGGCTAAGTTTGGGTTATGGGTCAAAATTGGGCTTTAAGCTTAAAAATGAAATTGATTCAAATGTCAATAAACTTGGGCTTGGATTTGGTCTAGATTGATATTGGGGATATTGAATTGAAGTTTAGAATTGAATCGGATCAAAATCGAGGTCAATCGGGGTGATATGGTTCGGCATCGGGTTCATTCGGGTTTAAAATCAGCTAAATCGGGGTTTTAGTAAAAGTGGGGTAAATTGGAAAATTGGCCCATGGTGTAGTTAAACAAAATTAAATTGGGAATATTTGGGATTTTTTGGAATTTTCTGGGAATTTTTGGAATTTTTTTGATTTTTGGGTCAAGAGGGGCATTTGGGTAATTTGGAGGGTATTGGGGTATTTTTCGAAATTTTTGTATTTTTTGGCTGTAAATGATCAATTTGATTGGTGGGGAAATGTTCAAGGTTAATTTTGAAAAAGTTTTGGATGATTTGGAAATTTTGGTGATTTTGGGTAGTTTCAAGGGCTTTTAGCTGGTTCTAGCGGTCCGTGGCTCCGTGGGTCAAAAATTGAAATTTTGGAAAAATGAAGATTGATTGAATGTGAGTAGAATGGAATCTCTTTGGTTGAGCCATGAAGCCATATTAAGCCCATATGAGCCATGAGAGGACTCATTTGAGGCATTCACTATGTTGTTCCTAACCCTCTTAGCCAAGGGCTTAGGGGCTAAGGTCCAACCATATGAATTGTCTAGGAAGTCAAGCTAGGCATGAATAGTTTTAGGATTTGGAATGTGTGTGAAAGTGTAATGTGTGCAGGTGAACCCTCACCAGACCAGGCCACCCAGGATGATCCTAAGGCCAAAGAGTCTTATAGGGAACTCATCCTTTAAACCTTCACATTTGATCTCAACCCTCTAGGTGATTAGGGGTTTACAATCAAGCTTGTGGGGTTTGCAGGGAGTTAAGAAGTGGTTGAGTTTCTAAAGGGGTAGATTCCATCTCTAGTCCTCTGAGATAGTCAAAGGAAAAGCCTAAGGCTAGATCCTAAGTACTAAAGAGAGAAGACCTCATCAAAAATGAGGTCAACATTACATCAGATTTATACTTTAAGAAATAAACCCATACCTTCTTGTTATGATCATTAATAAATGTGATGTAGTAACGAGAGCCCCCAAGAGATGCCACTGGAGATGGTCCCCACACATCTGTGTGTACTAGATCCAACTTTCCTGCCTTTGACATTCTGCCACTTTTCAAGAAATTGTCCTTCCTCTGTTTCCCCAAAATGAAACTCTCACATATGCAAATATCGACTGAATTTAGTTATCATGTGACTGTTGACCTCACTTTTATTGAGGTCTAGTCTCTCTTTAGAATAGCTTAAGGTCTAGCTATAGGACTTTCCTGGTGATTATCTTAGAGGACTAGCAATGGGACTCTTACCCCAAAGAAATTTAAAAACACTTCTTTATGTCACTTGAAGTTTTCAAATGCTTAAATTCTAACCACTAAATGCTTAGGAGGATGAAACCTAGCATTATAAAGCTCGAGAGGAGTTCCCTATAGAATGGTCAAGACTTAGAACTTACCCAGGGTAGTCTGGGTGAGGCGCACACAAACACTTGCACATTACACTCTCACACACTACCTAACAACCTTAAACCAAGCTTCCTTACACTTGATCCCCTACTCATTTGGAAACTCATGTGGGTGGTTTCCCCAAGCTCTTAGCACCAGGCTAGGGTTTGGTTAATACCAGTACATGGAGAGTCTAAATGGGGAATTCTCTTGGTCCATGGCCAAAATAGATTATCAATTCCTTTCAACCACAATTTTATGTAAAATCCAATCTTTTGACCCTTTTGCACCTAAACTCTACCAAATGACCAAATTATCCATAAAACTCACATTTTGCCCAAATTTTCTAAAATCAACCAAAATTACCAAAATCCCTCAACAATCATCACAAAACATTCCTCATCACTTAAAATACCCAAAACACCTCAAATTTACTAAAATTCCCAAAATACCCCAAAATACCTGAAATGACCAAAATGCCCCTCTTAGCCCAAAAATTCCAAAATTTCAAATATTCTCAAAAATTCCCAAAACCCTCCAAATATTCCTAATTTCAATTTTGAACCACCAAATTGACACAATTTGACCAAATTTGCCCAAGTTAGCCAAATGCCCCAATTTGCCCCTTAAGGCCCAAAATGCCCAAATTACCCCCAATGTCCACCAAATTGACTTCAATTATATTCAAATCCAATTCCAAACTTTAATTAAACATACCCAATCCCAATTCAAACCAAATTCAAGTCTAATTTGACCCACATTTAAACCCAAATTCAACTCAAACCAAAAAGACCCAATTTTGACCCTATGGCCCAATTCCCCAAAACTAAACCTAATGTCAATCAATTTCCCACAATTTTGAATTCTGAACTCTTCATGAAATTCTAATAAACAAAATTGAACCATCAATTGCCTCTCAATTTAAGCCCAAACCTCACCCAAATACAACATAAGTCAAAATCCCCAATTTTGCCCCAAATTTGCCATATGTCCAAAATCCATCAAATTAAATGCCTATCGGGTAGAAATAATTATTTAAATCGTTTAAGGGTGATTAACTAGGCGTATTAGTGTGATAAAACATAATTGTCAAAATCTGCACACTCGTGCCTAAGCGCCAAACCCTCGGTGCATAAGCGCCAGCACTTGCGACTATGAGCCGAATTTTCGCGCATAGCAGCCTGTTCGCGAAAAACGGTTTACAAGCATTAAAATACCAAAAAATAACATTTTTTTACGCCACTGTCACCTTCAACCACCCAAAGTTGTGATAAGCTTCTTATGGCTTCACTTAATTTGATCAATTTAGAGCTAATTTCGACAAAATTTTTTAGATCTCAACTCCTTAAAGTATGAGCACTTCTCCTAAGCAAAAATTTATTATTTTCACCATGTATTTTGAGTACATTCTTGAGAAATCTAAAAATCACTATTCATGGTGAAAATTTGAGAAAAAGCTTAAGAATAGCTTAGAATAAGTAAATTGTACCTTTAGAAGTTGAGTTTAGCAAGTTTAGCTTCAGTTTAGAATTTATGGTGAATATTTTTGCAATTTTTAGAAATGGCTCCAAAATTGAAGCATTTGAAGGTGAAAGATAGATTCGATTCAGACAAGTTCGTCAGTTCTAGAGCTGAGGATCATTATTTTATTGCGCTGTCATCACTTAAGTTCATTCATGAGCGAGTTTTTAGTAAACCAAGAGAAGATATTGATTATATGATTCCTCAAAGAAATTAGAGAAATTATTGTTGCTTCTCTACTGTTGCTCTTTTTTCTGTGGTAAGAGAGTTCTATGCTAACTTGCCAACAGCAGAAGAAAATTTGGTGATAGTTAGAGGACAACAAGTTGATTTTTCTCCTGTGGTAATCAATACATTTTGCTTACTACCTCCTGAAATATTTTGTTATTATGCAAATTATCATCCTACGAAAGGGGAATTAAATGAGACTATGTCTTTTCTAACTGATGAAAGAGGTCTTTGGAAAATCACAAATGACAAGAGAGTGAATTTCCAAGCCTCAAAGTTAAATGCCACCTCCAAGGCTTGGCATTATTTTATCTCATCTAAGTTATTATCGTCGAATCATGTTAGCGATATTACGGGAGAAAGAGCTATTCTCAATAATTGTATTCAACATGGAAAGCTGATAGACATTGGAGCTATTATATTTTATTATATCATCAACTGTATCAGAGCTGTTACTACTGCAGGTATGGGATTTCCTTCCCTAATTCATTCAATTTGTGAGCAGTCTGGTGTTAAATTTGAAACTTGGGAAGAGGTTCTTCAGTCACTTAGACCTATTACCAGTGTAAATGTGAAAACTTACACTGTGCATTTAGAATTTGGCTGGAAAGGAGGATCTGTTAGAGCTCCTAGTTCCGCTGCTTCTACTTCTCGTTCTTCTATTTCGCAAGCATCATCATCTAGAGGCGAGTTTTTTGGTTTATAGATTGGATTGGTACAAAATATTTTGAAGAAAGTAAGTATAACCAGAGAACATGTTAAGGATATAGATGGGAAGGTGGAAAATATTGAGTGATACATTCAGAAACATGATGAGTATGAGGAGAATTATCAGCAATATATGGACAGATTGGTTAGAGGAGATCACAGTGCCAAGATGCCTCCTCATCCTTATTATATTTAATATGTGCCTTCTAGAGATTGGAACGAGGGAGATGATGATGATGAGGATGCTGATTAGGATTGATATTTGCTGAGTTTGTGATGTTTTTATTTGTGTTCTGTGACGTTTAGACTTTTTATTGTTTGATGTATTTTTTTATGAACTCTAATATGTGTGGTTTGTAGTTGGATTATTTCTGTTATGCATATTTAGATATATCTGTGTTGGATTGATGTTTTGTGATAGTTATGATTTATGTGATGTATTGTTGTAATATGTTTGTGGTAGTAAATGTTTTAATGTAGTTATAGTGCATTGTGTTTTTAGTAGTGTATAACTTAATTCCAAAAACTGTTAAGAAAATTTAGAACACTATTAGAAACCACTATTTAAATTGCATGTTTAAACTTTTCAAGATTTGCTACAATACATTTTTTTAGTATTGTTGTGATTTCTGTATGTTAAGTTGGTGTGTATTTAATTGAAAACCTCCACTACTTTAGAAGTCCTTTGAAATTTCTATTTTATGAAAAATTAAAAACTTAAATTTAATTTTGTTTACTCTTGTTTTTAAATTGTTATACTTGCATATTTAGGTTATGTCCCGTAAGCATGATATTTTAGCTTTTAGTTCTTATCCATGTATCATTCTTATGCTTAAATGTTTTATCATAATTAAAATTTTAAATTTCGGGGGGAATTTAAAAACAATTTTCAAATACTAAAATTTTATTTGTTCTCAAGAATACTATAAATAAAATTTGACTTTTTATTGAAAATAATAATGTATATGAAGTTGTATTAGGGGAGAAAAATATTGAATATAGAAATGAGTAAGAGAATTTTGTTAAAATATATAGTAATGATGAAAAATTTAAACTTAAAATTTTCTTAGTAAAAAAATGCTAAGTATAGATAAACTATCTTTAGTAGGAAATGTTATATTTTTGGAAAAATAGAAGATTTTATTTTTATTTTTCAAAACTTAAATTTTTTTTATTGAAAAATAATTTTTAACACTATTATTATAATTTTTAAGTGAAGGATATACATCAAACCTTTGATTAAATAGAATGGTGGAATTCAAAATCATTAAAGGCCTATCTAGATATAGTAATTCTTGCGTGAAAAGAAAAAAATTAAAAAGAAGAAAAAGAAAAAGAGTAAAAAAAAAGTATGCTAAAAATAAAAAGAAAGGAGAAGCTTGAGGATTTAAGGGCCTAATAAAAATAATGGTTCCACACCTGAATTTTTAAAATACAAGTTATGAGAAAATATAAAGCTTAAGAATATAATATAGTAAGTAAAATTATTTTCTAATAAAATTTTTTAAGCAAGGAAATAAAATGTTTAAATCCTATATTTTTAAAAATCTACAAGTATTTCTGAATTACATAGGAACTCATATTTTTCATGATCCTTTACTTAAGAACTTTCAAAACTTAAAGTTGTTCTCATTTACTAAATTTTTTTCTAAATTGGAATATTTCATTTCTAGATCGAAATTTTGAAACCATCCTAAAGAAACTTATTTGAATAATTTTCATGTTTAATTTTTAAATGATTATAGTGTCACTTGAGAACAAGTAACATTTTAAGTTTGGGGGATTTTAATACACTTAAAATATATAGTATTTTTATGCACATTTTATGCTTATTTTTTATTATATTGCACTTTAATGGAAGATATTTTCATATTTTTCTTGCAAGTATGATTAAAATGTGTGATTATGATGAAAGGAGCAAAAAGGATCAAATTTGGAACAAAAATGAAAGGTGTGCAAAATTAGCCTTTGGCGCCTAAGGGCCGATGGCTGACACATAGGCACGATAATTAAAAGTGACGAATTAAATTAAATTTGGTGCCATTTGGGGTGTTTGAAGCAAATTTTGGTTTAAACTTCCTTAAGTTCATTTGGGTGGCAAATTCGAATGAAGATATGCATTTTTTGGTAGATACATTGAATCTAAAAATGATTTAAAGAGACACTAAAGCACCTTCTGAAGAATTATTACAATGAAGACTTGAAGATCAGAAAAGGGAGAAGAGTTTTGAAAGGAAGTATTGGCTGGAGAAGTTGGAGAAAAGCTTGAAGTGGTTGAAGGGAAAAGGAAGAAAGAGAGCCATAATTTCTTTACTTTTCCACCTTACTTTATCATAGTTTGTATTAGAATTTAGGAGAGTGAATCCTTAGAGTTGGGTGCCACCCCCTAAGGAGTCATTTAGTGGAAAGCAAAGTTTCAAAGGAACTTCAAGAGTCTTCTGGAGAGGATTTTTAGATAAGTTTTTATCTTTATTTTTTCATTTGGTTTTAAAGTAAGACTTATTGTGTTTTCACTATGATTTCTACTTTCAAATCAAGTTGTGTTTGTATTTTCTTTATGAATTCTGAGTAGTTTTCTTTATCTTTTTCCTTTCAAATGATGAAGTAATTAAATTATGGAAGGAAGTTGTTTGAAGCATATATTTTTAAAGTTGGAAGAAGTTGTGATGATTCCATAACCTTGCACTTCATTTACCTCTTGATTTGGACAATTGAGATGTTAAATTTTATTTTGAGAACATGTAAGAACCAATGTGGTATTATCTCAAACAACAGTTGGAGTGAACCACATGAAATTGTATGGGTGAGAATTGTAGTTCATTTAGTTGAGCGCAAATAAATAGGCAGATATGCTTTTTAATGTGTGTAGATTAGAGGGCTTTAGTGTGACAGGCTAAAGCCCTCAATTTGGTTTAATGTTTTAAGTCTTGTTATGAGATGTTAGCCCCCAGGTGGAGGGAAAAGAGGGAACCCTAGAGTGAGAGCTAATATCTTCCCTGCCTAACCCATCTACAAGATTTCAAAACTTAAAATTAACATATATTCTTTATAGAACCCAGTAAGGGTAAAGAATATAATTGCTCCTATTTGGCACAACACATTTAGATACTTCCACAACAAAATTCTATAATTATTACTGATTCATTTGTCGATATAATTTTTAGGTTGTGTTATATTTTGAAAAGGGGGTCGCCTACAGAAGTTGTCGGCGAATTTTAAATTTAATTTAGATTTATATATATATAATTTGAAAAGTAGTATTTGATTTTTGAAAATAATTTTAAGTTTGAAAATTTTGGGATATGAAATCAAACTGATCTCACATCCCAAATAGTTTATATAAACGAGCATCGCATCACAGACCGTGTATCTATCCCGAAGAATAGACACACTGCTTGACGATGGGGCTCGATTAAATAAACTAGAAGATTTGTGATAATTGTTTCGGCTTCGCGAACCAATTTTATAAGCCTACAAGTTCCCCTGCTTAATATAAAGGAATTAAGTAGGGTTTATATTACTTGGGTTCTTAAAGTTCCCTATAAGGGCAAGCCCCTATAGTTAATTACATCTTAAATGTCCGAAGACACTCAAGAAAACTCTCGATAATGATCAGTGGTTTTGCTCTCAAGAATTTCAAAGTTTAAGGTTTTCAAATGATTGAATTTTGGAATTTAAAAAGGAGTTAGCTCAAATTTGGAACAGTTTATTTTAAGGAGTCCAAAGGAAGAGAAGTAGGAGAAGCTGAGGATCCAAGAAGAATCTTGGCAACTTCCCAGACTATCCTATTGTTTGGCTTCAATTTGGGAGTTATTTAATGTTGTAATCTTCCCAATTTTAATTAATTAGGACTTATATTTATATGACATGATAGTATAAATAGCCTCGAAGATGTAAGGGTTTATGTCGTACCAAAAAACTACCTCTGAACCCTAAGACCGGTTAGGACTTAATTTGCATAATATGATTATACAAATGCTTAACGAAAAGGTTGAGGATTTATGTTGCACTAGGAAAACTACCTCGAAATCCTATGGCTTTGTTATTTAT
This sequence comes from Papilionanthe hookeriana x Papilionanthe teres, assembly GCA_022702705.1. Lineage (NCBI taxonomy): Eukaryota > Viridiplantae > Streptophyta > Magnoliopsida > Asparagales > Orchidaceae > Papilionanthe > Papilionanthe hookeriana x Papilionanthe teres. The sequence goes on from CM040425.1 coordinate 45,602,741, forward strand.
TTCTAAGAAAGGTTTTGCTGAAGTAGTCACATGTTTTCATTGATGACGATGGCCGTGCTGCCCACTATGCTCCAAGCTCCTTATTGTTGCAGCAGGTTTAGTTTTAGAAGTCATAAATCAAAGGATGAGAGAAGTGTTTTGGTTTAGAGAAGTCTTAAAATCCAAATGTCTTTAATTTTTTATTAGGGAAATCTTAAAGTTGATTATAACAACACTGATTAAGATCCCACGGTTCCATCCTTCCGGTATCGTTATTTTTATCGGATTCACTTAGTCCAGATGAATTTGCTAAACTCAACTGAATGAGTTCCACACTTTCATTTAGATTGTAGGAAATCCCGTTATCAACACGTAGGTTACATCATCCGAGGTATTCCCGATCATCCAACAAGACATTTTTATTTAGTTAAAGTTGTAGTTTTGTTGTTCTATTTGTGATTAAATTTTGAGTTGTTTTATACTTCGAATGTTGTGGCGGTGGATTTTATCTTATAGTAACTTTTAATTTAGTTTTGGTTTCAGTTAAGGGACTATCCTAAAAGTTTTGGCTTTCATGCAACAGTCTTGTTTAACATGCAAGAAAAGTAGAGCGCAGTGTAGGTAAAGAAAATGCAATAAAGTAAATTGCAATAACATAAAAGCGTACATGGAGGGTCTTCCCGTCATTCCAAGCTACACTTTAAAGCACATATTAAAGCATTCAAATATTTCAGCAAGTACCTAGGTAAAGACTAAAGGAAGGGTTTTGGTTGTCTACCAGAATCATAATCCTATAGCTAGTCATTTCCTATGACGTCTAGGTTCTTGATTTTGGTTAAGGATGATTTTCTTCACCAAAGAACAATTAAATTCAGTTGTTCTTTAAAACTACCCATCATATTGAGGAAGTGCTTAGAACAAATTCTAAACATCATTTCGATACCTCTCGGACAGTCTTGAGTCCAAGTGAATTTAACTACATAGATGAATTAATCATCCAAGGATTTAGTCAAGTTTTATTCCCTTGCTCAGTGAATTAGGATGTTTGATTATCCTATGAGTGAAGTGACATTCCACTTAACACTTCATTTAATAGTTATAATAATTTAAAGCTTTCAGGGGCAAGTTAATTTGTTAAATATTTTAATGATTCTAAGTTAAAGTTGATGATTTACTTTAATGTGATTTAATTATGAAATTTTAATCAATGATTTTAAGTTTGGAATGATGTTTGATTCATTTAAGTTGAACTTTTTATAAATGTTATCATTATTTCATGTTAATTTAAATTGTTAGATTAACTTAGGTCAAAAGAGGTGTTCAAATTGTTTATTAAATTTTGATGATTTAATTTGGATTAATTATATTAATTAATTTAATTTTTACATTATGTTTTAAGGTAAGTTGTCTTAAAATTATTTAAAATTTGTAATTTTTTATTTAAGTTTGTTTTGAAATTATTTTAGATTAGTTTCAAATATTTTAATTTACTTTTTAATTATTTAACATTTTAGGTTTTAATCAATTGTTAAATTATTTAATGATGTAGGTTTTAATTAAGAATTATTTACTTTGTCATTTAATTATTAGTTCCACTTATCCTTTTAAGTTTAAGAGTTAAGTATTATTAAGTGATTTATTCAGGTATTTTTAAATTAAGGAATTAATATCCTCTTAAGTTATATCCCCATTTCAATAATCCAATTTCAATTAATCTTCCAAAATTTAAATTATTTAATTAATAAAAGTTTCATTTTTGGTTTATTAAAGTGATTAATGGGTTCCTACCCTTTGATTGCCCAAAGCTTCAATCATCTGAGAGAAAGTTAAAAATCAGATATTTTACCCCCATTTTGATTAAACCTAAAGTTTTAATTAGGGGTTAAAATTTTTTAATTACCTTTATGCCCCTTTAAGCCTATTTATCTTATAACTCATTAAATTAAGCTTAAATGAACTTAAAGTTTTTATGCCACTTCACTCACATGTCAATTAAGACATTAGAGGAGAAAATATGATTTTTCTGAATTTAATTTATTCATATAATTATTTTTAATGAAAAATAGGGGTTTTCAAAGAAAATTCACCAACAAGACCAAGATAAATTTTCTATCCTTAAGAAAATTATGGGATGTTCCTAATGACCAGAGGACCACTTGAACCAATTTTGGTGATTTTTTGAATTATATTTTATTTATTATAATTATTTTAAGTTGTGGAGTGTTAATTAATTATAAAATAAAATAAAAGGTGAAAATAAATTTTATATTTTTCAAAAATCCCTCTGACCTAAAGAAAGTTACAGAAACATATTTTACATTTTTATGATTTTTCTTTGATTTATTAGAATTAATTTAGTGGGAAGGCTAGAAAATACATTTTTTTAATTCAAAAATTGTTTTAAGGCTTTAAAATTCAGTATCTTAACCTAGAGACTTAGGAAAAATATTAGATTGGTTCCTAAGTGATTAAGGGACCAAACATGACATTTTTATGATTTTTATTATTGTTGTGATTTTTATTATTTTTTAATTATTAAAAATATTAAAATATGCTTAAAAATGAAAATTTTTAGAAATTCCAATTTTATTTTTCTTAGACTTCTCTGATATCAGAGAAGTCCCAAAATCAATTTGATGAATTTTTGAAATGTATTTTTGGAGTTATGAATTTTTAAAGTTTAGTTTTGATTATGTGGTTTAATTAATCCATTTAGTGGGGTTAAACATTTCCAATTGACTTCAAATTTTTATGTGAGGTTCCCCTGATCCTAAAGATCAGTGGAGGATTATTTTCAAGTCATTTTCATGTATGATTAACTCTAATTATTTAAAGTTCAATTTTGAGTATTTAGGCCAATTAGGGTTATCCTTAATGAATTAACTCAAACCATAATTATACTAGGGTACTCTGGTTCTAAGGAACTTCACTAAATTTTCCTAGAATTTTCTAAGCAACATGCTAATTTTTGGAATTAAAATGTCAAAAAAAGTGACATAAACTTGGAAAATAAATAACTTGCCACAGGATAGCCTCTGGCCTTGGAAAATTCATGGAATGTTCCCAAGATCAGAGGCTACAAAAGCTCTATGGTCTCATGCCATGGTGAAATGTATACATGCATGGAGAATTAAAATACTCAAAACAGTATTAAATTAATTAAAAATAAAATACTCAACAAAATAGATCAATTCCTTTTCCACATTATTCTCCTCTGTTCACTGAGCAAGAGGGTATTTTTTTTTATTTTTATGATTTTTCTATGCAAAGATATCAATTTTTGAATTTTCTGGTATTTAAATAAATAAGAAAAATTGGATTTTCCTACTTATCCACGTCGGCGCCAACTCAAACTACGGCGGATCGAACTCCACGCGTTGCTCCCTAATTCGGCACCGCCATCTGACTCAGCAGCCACGCGGCCCGCGTTTCATGTCCCGTTGATTCGTCCGGCGCGATCCTAGCCGTTCACCCGATACACAAACCATCCAACGGTCCCTGGTCATCGTCTACGACTGGTGCGCCCCGTGAGCCGTCCACCTTCTAACCCTAGGATCTTGCTTGATACTTAACCAAATTAAACGTTCTTATGCTCTATGAACTCATCTTGAAGAGACAAACATATCCATACGGCTAACATGCATTGAAATTAACTTGAATGAAATGAAGAATTGCTTGAAGCTCGGGAGGAAGAAGAGGGCAATACCTTGGCTCTAAGAAGTGAAACTTCTATCAGAGAGGCTCAGCACATTCGTTGGAGTCCAAGAAAGCTAGGGATGAAGCCTGGGGCTGTGGTTAATTGCCTGGGCTTGACTTCCACCAGGCCCGATCACAAAGCTTGGAGGCTGGAACAACTAGGTGGCCTGGAGAGGGGGATTTCACTGGGGAACTCCTTCTCTACCTCTTGTGAAGGTGTGGGAAGAGTTAATTTGGATTTGGTGAAGTTTCAGAGAGTGTCCTATTTTTTGGCCTGAGATTCAACTCAAAATTTGAGTTCAACCAGTGGGGGAGGAAGCAGGAAAGCAGTAGGGCTGAGCTTCTCTTAGCTAGGAGGAGCTCTGGGAACAATTTGGAGGGCTTTTGTTGAGAAAACTTTCAGCACCTCTTTCATGGCCGAGAGTTAGTGTTTAAATGGCTAGGGCCATTGGGATGAGCTAGGGCTCAATTGAAGGGTGGATTCAGTTGCTTAGGTAGAGGACAGAGAGGCTCCAATGTTTAATTTGGCTGAGGTGGTCATTTGGTGGAGTTTGGGTGTGTTTGGGTAGATGGTGGCTCTCGGTTTTGATCCCCTCAGGCAGCTAGGCCGGCCGGCAAGGACAGGGGAGCTGGCCCCTGAGGTCAGGTGAGTCATGGAGAGGTTTAATGGTGATTAGCAGTTGTGGGGATGTTTTAGGGTAAGGTAAAAGAGGATTTATCCACTTAAGGGAAGAGATCCCTTAAAATGAGGAACCCTTGGTCCATGGCTCACTTATCTTGGGCTAGGTGGATCTAGGGTGGTTCCTAGGGTTCACTTGGTGGATGTGGAAAGGTTGGTTTAGCCATACTTGGTTCAATTTGGTTTGATTAGGCCATAGGTTCAAATTGGCTCACTTGGATTTGGGTTAGGCTAACTTGGGTTTGGGTTTGATTTAGATCCATGTGTCTTGAGCAACATTATAGAAATGATTGCCATGAAAAACTTTCATGAATGCATGGAATGGTTTTGAGTTCAATTGGAAGGTCAATTTGGTGGATTTTGGTATTTTGGTTAATTTAGGTAAGGTTGAATCAACTTGGGTCCAAGTTGGGTTAAGGTGGGGTTTAGACCCAATTGAAAGTTTCAAATGGTCTAGGGGAATGTATTGAAGAGTTCCCAGCATGAATTGGGAAGAAATTTTAGGGTTTGGCTAATCAATTTGGTAGGTTTAGGGCATGGATTCACTTTAGGCTAAAATGGGGGTATTTGGTTTTCAAATGGAATTGAACTCAAATATGAATCGAATTGGGGTTGGATTTGGTTTAGATTGATAGTAATGATGTTTAATTAAAGTTTAGAATTGAAATTGGGCAAAATTTAGGTCAAATGGGTTGGTTTGGTGTGACATTGGGTCCATTTAGGTTAAAAATGGGTCAATTTGGGGATTTTGATAAAAGTGGGTTATTTTGGCAAAATTGGTCTATGGTGTAGTTGAACAAAATGAAATTGGGAATATTTGGGATTTATTGGAATTTTCAGGGAATTTTTTAGAATTTTTGGAATTTTGTGCCAAAAGGGTATCAAGAGGTTATTTGGAGGGTATTGGGGTATTTTGGTGAATTTAAAAGGTGGGGGTTGTTTCAAAATGTTCTTTAGGAGTTTTGGGAATTTTGGGTAATTTTTGGAAGTTTTGGAAAATTTAGAGCAATTAGGTAATTTTAAGTAGGTTTTAAGGACCCAATGACAAAACTAGGCATTTTGGCAAAAGTTGAAATTTGATCATGATGAAGCTTAAAGTGAGCCATGGACCAAGAAATGTCCACCCTGAACATCTCATGGGTTGTTCCTAACCCTCTTAGCCAAAGAGCTAGGGGTTTGGACTTAGCCACATGAGTGCTCCAATGAACCAGGGGGAAGAATTGGGTAAGGATGGTGTGTGTGAGAGTGCAGTGTGTGTAAGCCAGACCTCACCAGGACCAAGCCACCCATGGTAGTCCTAAGGCTTGAACAACCTTATAGGAGCTCACTATTGGTTCTCCATATGGTGGTTTTAACCTTCTAAGGTGATTTAGAGGTTTGCAACCATCCAAGTAGGATCCCAAAAGGAGTCAAGAAGTAGCTGAATTGCTAAAGGGTGGGTCCCAACCCTAGTCCTCTAGGATAGTCAAAGAGAAACCTTATGGCTAGATCCTAAGAACTAAGGAGAGAAGAAAACACCTCACCAAAAATGAGTTCAACATCATTGAAAGCTGAAAAAGATATTTTATTCTCATTTGCTTTCATATCATTTAATAGCCTTGTTAATTTTAGTTGCTTACTTTACTTTTTCTAAAAAAATAAGCAAAAAGAATTTAAACTTTTTAATTATAAAACATAACTTTCAAAATTATTTTGAAAAGTAAAAAGTTGTTTTTCTGCTTTCTTTAATTTTTTAAAATATTTCCTTGTGGATTCGATAACTAGGGGCTTAATCAGAAAGTCATATATTACTTGATAAATAATATGTATACTTCCATAGAATCCCATATTAAAAATAATTAAAGTTGATTTCTTATTTACTTCGGAATCAAGTTTTTGGTTTCGTTGTAAAGAGAGAGATATTATCATTGAGAAAAATATAAAGTGTAAAATGTAAGCATAAATATTCAGGGATCAAAGAACCTGAAAGAGGTTCTATAAATGTGATTTCGGCCAAGCCGATCTTTCCAATCGACTCATATACTGGTGAAGGTGAATGGAGTACGATTTGGAACAAGCTCAACAAGGTCCTAGATTGGATCCAATCCCCTTCAAGGCAAGCCGCTGCACAGAGTCTACCACCTCCCAAGCCTAAGATGGAAATTTCACTAAGGAGGCCGCCACAGCAGATGAAGAAGAAGAAAATCGCAAATGAAATTAAGGAAGATAGCGTGAAGGATAGAATAGGAGCTGCCATGTTAGATTGCTTGTCTCGGATTCGGGGTTGAAATCCCTCAAATCCTTGACTTTGTACAATTATCTTTATGCCCCTCCAGGGTATATTAATGATAATAGAAATGATTTTGGCTACGTTCTTACTGTCTATAGTGATGATGTAACTAATCACAACCTATCTAACCCCGATTTTAATTCCTAAAATAGTATTAGTTCCCAATAAGAATGTTGATGAAAATGAGGAAGATATCAATAACACCGGTTATGATAGCACGACGAGTAAGGAGTCAGTCCTCGAGTGCAAAGGAACTCCAATTGTAATCAGCTTGGACTTTTTGGATACAGAAACGACACCAGAAGAGTCAGCTATAACACCAGGAGAAGCTCCGGGTCCAGAGGGGGAAGAACTCACAGAAGTGAATCTCAGAAGTGGAAGGGTGCTTGATACACCTAAAATATATAGTATTTTTATGCACATTTTTATACCTATTTTTAATGATATTGCACTTTAAGGGAAGGTATTTTGTGTTCTTCTTACAGGTATGATGAAAATGGATGGTCATGATGAAAGGAGCAAAATTGGATCAAATTTGGAGCAAAAATAATGAAAAATCAAAATTTTGGCACTACCGCCACAGTTAAAAATCGAAATTCAAATGAATTTGGCGCCAATTTCAACGGGGATGGGATGCAACTCTTGGTAGTAACTACCATAACTTCGTTTGGGCAGCAAGTTTAAATAAAGGGTGCGTTCCTTGGTAGATACATTGAATCTGGACACATTTTGAAGAGACACCAAGGCACCTTTTGGTTTACTATTTAAAGAGAGTCTTAGGAAAGATTAGGAGAGGTTTTAGGAGGCTCTTCCACTGTGTTTTGAAGGGGAGGTTTTAGGAGGCTCTTCCACTGCGTTTTGAAGGGTACTTCCATTGTTCTTCCACTGCATTTTAAGAGTTTTTATTAAGAGTAGCAGTAGAGAGTAGAAAGGAGAAAAGGGTCGAAGTGAAGTCTTCTTCTTCCCACTTCTTTTCTTTCTTTTAGTTTAGTTTTTATTAAAGTCTGAATTTTGTATTCTGAGTCATTGGAGTTGGGAGACTTACTCTGAGGAGTAGTTTAGCGAAGAGTCAAAGTTTCAGAGGAACTTCCTTAGTCTTGTGGAGAGGATTTTCATATAAGTGTTTACTTTTAATCTTTTATTAATACTTGCTTTCGTTTGTTATTTTTCTTATTGTTTTTAATTTCAAATCGATGTATTTTTGTATTTTCCCAATGCATTCTGAGTAGTTTACTTTATCTTTTTCTTTCTTAAATGGAGAAGTAATTAATTTATAAAGAATTATTGTGGAAAGTATAAGTGTTTAAAAGGTGGAAGAAGTTGTGAAGATTGATTCTGAAAATTTTGTTTACTTCTTAATTTGGCATTTTAAGTTGTAGAATTTCTTAAGATTATGTAAGATCCAATGCGGTATTGTCTCATAAAAGTTAGTAAGAATCACATGCAATTATATGGGTGAGAATTGTAGTCCATATAATTGAATGTAATATTAGAAGATATTTTTATGAAAGGGAGTAAAATTAGAGGATTTTAGAGTGGCAGAGCTAAAACCCCCTAATTTGGTTTGAAATTTTTAGTTTTGTTATGAGAAGTTAGCCTTCAGTGGTGGGAATCGAGGGAACTCTAGAGTGAGAGACTCGGTATCTTCCCTGCCTAACCATGTTCAAAATAATAAAAATTTCAAATTAACCTATGTTCTTTATAGAACCAAGTAAGGGTAAAGAACACATGTGCTATCTGTCACAACAAATTTAAATACTTCCATAATAATACTTTAACAATTATTACTACTTCATAAAAGTAAAGAAAAAGATGTTCTAGTTAATAGTATTTTACATCCAGTGTTATTAGTTATTATAATTTTAATTTCATTGCTTAACATTTTATTAAGGAAATATTAAAAGACAAACCAACCTTCAAAACTTTTCAAAATCAAGACAAACTTTTTCAAAAATAATTAAAGAAAGTAAAAAGATAATTTTCTGATTTCTTTAACAATTTTCATATTTTCCCTGTGGCTTCGATATCTTGGGACTTAATCAGAAAGTCCTATATTACTTGATAAACGATACGTATACTTGTGTAGTATCCCATATTATAAAATCATAAGTTTAATATCTAAATCATCAGCGCATTTATCTAGCGGAGTCAAGTTTTTGGCGCTGTTGCATTTATCGGGGATCAGTGCTACCTCCAAGGATAGCTCCAATGAAGAATGGAAAATAGGTAATTACTCAAGAAGAATTGCCTCCAACAACAGAAGAAGTGCATATCCAAAATGAGATTGAAAATTCAAATAAAGTGGATTACAATGTACTAGCTCGTCTTAGAAAGTTTCCAGCCAAACTAAGCATTTACGACGCTCTAATCATGTCAAAAGAGATGAGAGAAAATTTGGTTAAGGTCAACTTGATCGAGAAATCTGCTTAGCAACTGGCTAGCACATCCTCGAATGGAGTTTGTACTTTAAAGGAACAGTCTGACATAAACCTTCACCGATGAAGACTTGATACTCAGCGTTACCGATCACAACCATCCGCTCTACATTTCCATCATCATCGGCAGGTTTGTGCTCTCTAGAGTGTTAGTAGATCTTAGATCATTGCTTAACATAATGAGTTTACGGACATTAGCTTACCTAGACATCGACGTACGAGAGCTCACTACGCATAAGATGATGCTAATATGATTAAAACATAAAGGAGAAAGAGCCATTGGATCTATAACACTATAGATGAAAGTTGGAGATCTAGTAACAACTACAAAATTACATGTCATCGATACAGATACTTCATTCAACACCCTGCTTGGTCGACCGTAGCTTCATGAGTACAATATAGTCCCGTCGTTGCTTCACCAGTGCATCAAGTAATAAAAAGATGGACAAGAACATTGCATCAAGGGAGATCTACAACCATTCTCAATACAAGAAGTGGGCATTCACGAAGACGCAGCCTACTACACTCCCCCAAAGAAAACAATATTTTCAAGAGAAGTTGTGACAAGCAAAGTTGAAAATTCAAAAGAAATACAAGAATGGGACTATTCACCTCTGCTTTAATAGTCTCCCACCACTCCTTCACAACGAGTTGGTGGAGGTTCTTTAAGCTCACACATCTGAGATTGAGGTCGGGGACACGAGCAAGGGAGAACTCACCAGATTGTTGAACGGATGAAGCCTATGATCAGCATTGATGAAGAAGGAAGCTCTGAGGAGGATGAATTCAATAAAGAAACAATGATTTGAAAAAATATGGAATTTAAAAGGAAAGAAACTCAATTCTAAAAAAGGCCTTGGGTTTCGAACGATTGGACCGGTTGATGACTCAAAATTTTGCATGATTGTTACTAGCCAGTCAGAAGAAAATTACCTTGATATTCAAGATGGATTTGAAGATCAACCAATAAATGATGCTCCGCCAAAGTTTGAAGAAGAAATCAAATCAACGGTGGATGAATTGAGAGAAATCAACCTCGGCACTGAGAGCAGCCCCAACCAACTTTCATAAGTTCACTACTCCGTGAAGAAGAGGCTATAGACTTGGTGAAGTTACTATCAGAATTCAAGGATTGCTTCGCTTAGAGCTACAACAAAATGTTAGGGCTATCTCAAGAGGTTGTAGTGCACCGTCTTGGAGTGGATCGGAGTACAACGCCAGTAAAGGAAGCTCCCAGAAGAATGCATCTCAATATAGAGCAGCAAGTCACAGCCAAGATAAAGAAATTAATAGACACTAACTTCGTGCTAGAAGAATAATCCCCGATATAGTTAGCCAACGTTGTACCAGTAAAGAAGAAAAAAGGACAGATTTGAGTGTGTGTGGAATCAGGGACCTAAATAAAGCATGTCCAAAGGATGAGTTCTCATTACCGATACTGAAACTAATGGTGGACATTGCATCGGTACACGATGTTTTCTCCTTCATGGATGGATCGTCAGGATATAATCAAATTAAGATGGCACCAGAAGATGCAACGATCACAACATTCAAAACTCTGATTGAAATTTACTATTATACCATGATTCCTTTTGAACTGAAGAATGCTAGAGCTACATACTAAAGAGCAATGATGAAAATTTTTGATGAACTCATTCACAACCAAGTGGAATGTTATTTGGACGATTTGTTCATCAAGAATAAAGTGAAATAAAAATACCTATATGATTTGAGGATCATATTTGAACGATTACTTCAATACAATCTCGAGATGAATCCCTTAAAGTGTAATTTCGGTGTTACCTCGGGTAAATTTCTAGGATTAATTGTCTGTCATTGGGGAATCAAAATCGACCCGAATAAGATTAAAGCTATCTTGGAAATGCCTCCCCCTAGAGCCTTGAAGAAATTATGTTCTTTTAAGGTAAATTGGCATATTTGAGACTTTTTATACCTAATATGTCAGGAATGTGTCTGCCCTTTCCAAACTTACTTTGAAAGGATGCCAAATTTGTTTGGGGAGAGCCATTTCAATGGGCTTTCGAGGATATTAAACGATACTTAACGTCACCTCATATTTTGGCAGCCCCTATCCCAGGCAGACCATTGATACTTTATACTGCGGCTTTAGATGAGTCCCTTGGAGCCTTACTCACCCAAGTCAATGATGAGGGTAATGAAAACACACTCTACTACCTTAGTCGACGTCTAATACCGACGGAGGTAAACTATCCGCCTATTGAGAAACATTGTCTAGCTTTGGTTTTTACTGCTCAAAAGCTTAGGCATTAAATGTTATCTCATAAGTTAAACTTGATTTCAAAAATCAATCCATTGCAATATTTAATGACCCGACCAATACTTTCCGGATGCTTAGCAAGATGGTCAATGAATTTTTTGTAATTTGACATAAATTTTATGCCCCTTCGTGTTATCAAAGGGCAGATTCTCGCAGTCTTTCTTCCAGCACACCCGCTGCCAGCTTAGTCCCCTCTCAAAGACAAACTACCAGACGAGCAGATACTACAAGTGGAACAGCCCAGTGCCAAACATTGGGAGATATACTTTGACGGAGCTTCATCGACCATAAGAGATAGAGGACAGCAAACAGTGATACCAGGCAAAGTAGGAATTGGTCTGATCTTTGTGACACCAGATCAAGGAGTGCTAAGATTCTCCTAACACTTGACAGAGCCGTGTAGCAACAATAAGGCAGAATATGAAGCTTTAATCACTGGTTTAAAATTGGAAATATTAATAGAAATAACATAAATTGTCATTTATGATGACTCACAACTCTTCATCCAACAAGTGGCAGAATAGTATAAGATTATGAAGTGGAGATTAGAAGAATACCACCGATGTACGAGGAAATAGTTGGAGAAGATCCCCAAAGTCACGTTCTATAGGATTTCTCAAGCATATAATGCTCTTGTGGACACTTTAGCGAAGCTTGCTAAAGAATTGTCTTGTCCACCTGAAATTCTACAAATATTACAGTGCAAGGAAATCAGATTTTTTCACAGATCGACCTAGACAGTTTGGACAAGCTTGGAAAAGAAGAGATAGCAACTATAGTGTCAGATGATACAGAAGAGTGGCGTCATCCATTAATAGAATATTTACAAATAGGAAGATTGCCAGAAGATAAGTCAGCAACGCATCAGATTCAGAAGAGGGCTTTGTCATATGCCTTAATCGATAACATTTTGTACAAAAGATGTTTTAATATGATGTGGCTGAGGTGCCTAAGCAGAGCAAAAGCACATAATATCATCAAAGAAGTACATGCCGGATTGTGTGGAGCTCACCAGTCAGGGCCAAAAATGAAAATGAAAATCAAACGACTTGGATGCTATTGGATAGCAATGATGACATATTTTATGGACACAATTAAGAAATGTCATCAGTGCCAAGTGCATGGGGTGGTCTTGCACCAACCTCCAAATGTTCTACACTCCACGATTGTCTCATGGTCATTTAAGTGTTGGGACACGGATGTAGTGGGTCTGATAGACCTTCCGTCTTCAAAATGACACAGGTTCATACTCGCAGCTATGAATTACTTCTCTAAATGGGCAGAGGCAGTTCTGTTACGAGAGGTTACATCATAACAGGTCTTATAGTTTTTCAAGAATCAGATCATCTACCACTTTGGTGTGTCGCACAGGATAATTTCAGATAATGGGTCCACCTTCCAGAGTAACAAGATTAATAACTTCTTCAGAAGGTATGGGATAGATTGGCAGTATTCAACCATCTACTATCCGAAAGAAAATGTCTTGGCAGAAGCCTTCAATAAGAAACTTGTGCAGATTTTGAAGAAAGCACTCAACAAAAGTAAAAGATGATGGCATGAGAAGTTGTTGGAAGCGTTATGGGCATACAGGACGACAGTTAGAATGTTGACGCAGTCTATAACTTACACACTTATGTACAAGTCCAAAGCAGTTCTTCCATTAAATGTTCATCTACCGTCGCTCCGGATTGCCATTGCCAATCAGATTACAACATAAGAGAATGCAATAATTTGACTTGAAGAATTGGAAAGCTTTGAAGGGAAACGATTGCTCACACAGCAGAATTTGGAACTCTATCAAGCAAAGATGATTTTAGCCCACAATAAATTGGTCCGCTCGAGGTCGTTCAAAATTAGTGAGCTCCTTCTTATTCTCAGAAGGCTTATTCTTGCACACCGCTAGATAGGTTAAATTTTTGAACTAACCTGGGAGGGACCATTTGTGATGGAGAAGGTTTACTCTGGAGGGTCGTACCAGCTAGTGAATTCTCAAGGGGATAGACACGTGTTGTCGATAAATGGACGTTGCCTGAAGAATTATTACACAACATCAAGAATTTATGAATAAGGACGATAGTTCCGAAATAATTCATGTGGCCAGTGTCTATGACTGGGTCCAAACTTTGTAATAAAATAAAGTTGAATAAAATAAAATAAATTTTCACACAAGATAAAATACGTTTGTTAAATCTCTAATGTCAAATTCTGTAAAAATTATATTAAATAATATAATGTAATCAAAATAACCAAAAAATCGCTAAATAAATAATAATAAATTTATTATTGTTCATGTTCGTGCAAAATACCAACCGCTGACATTTCCCCTTATTTTATTTTGTAGGAAGTGTTAGGCCGTAAATTGGTATTTGCTTCCAAAGACAGCTTGGATCTTGCGCTCCAAGGATGATGCAAGTATGAGATCAAAGATGAAAATTGGTCGTGAGGAGGTTGGACATACATCAGGACATGGAGGCACGGAGGTTTTGTTGACTCACACCTTCCCGCTGGCAGACATAGTCAGATTCCATCCATGTCACTACTCCAGAAGGTTGTCTCATCGCCGCTACATCTAAGATAGTTCAAGAAGCTCCAGTGGCACGTAAAAAAAGAAGAAATGCAAATCGCCGTAAGCATCGCCTCTTGGAAAGGATGGAGAGTAAACAGGCCCGGGAGTTAGCCGCCAAGCAATCACCTATTCCAAAGCAACTTTATGAGCCAGAAATGAGAGAAACTGATGATAGCTCGTTGCGCACAATGATAGAGCTATAGGCTACTGAGTACCTGACCCGAGCCGCGCTTAACGCAGTAATGTTTGCTTCCAAAAGATAGCCAAAAACTTTGACTTAATTTATAAATAACGGCTAGTGTATAAAATTAATATTATATAATTTAGTAAATATTTTTACACACTAGGGGTACTACGCAAATATACGTATTTTTTCAAGTAATATAGGGTTTTTAAACAAAGACCCCACTATCGATTCCACAGGGAAGATTTATAGAAATAAATTTTCTATGAAGTGAAAGCGAAATAAAATAGTAAAAATATTTTTATTTTATCTTTTAATTTGATTATAAATTACTATTAATTTACTAGATGCAAATAAAGAAAACAATAATAAGATAATGATTTTATGAATTCTATATAAAATAAACAACTTTCTTTCCTTCAATTAATCTAAGATTTTTAAGATAATTTAATATTCATTGGAGAATTTGATTTATGGTATTGTGCCAAATAGAAGCATTCATATTATTTACCCTTTGATCCAGAGCAAAGAACATCGACTAATTTGCGTAATAGGTCCGGATGTATTGTTAGTAGAATGGGTTAATCTAGGCTCACACTTCTAGATGTCCAAGGGTGGCTATGGTCGGCCCTACTAGTGACCCTTTTCTAGTCTATAAATCAAATTATAAGAATTTAGTCTGTCACTCTAAAAACTTATCAATTCTACGCCCTTTAAATATTATCTTTCTATTTATTTGCACTTCACCATGAATAGCCCGCACATCGCCTTCGACTACCCAAGGATTCATGTGACATTTACAAGTTAAGAGTTCTTCTCCTTCAACGTCTCAAAACTCTTCAACAGGTTTTAACAATTCAAACGGCCAATTTAAAAAGTAAAGTAAGATCAGGTATTAATGCTATCAATATATTTTCAAAATATTTTGAATTTTAATTCTTCATCGAATCTTTATATTATCTTATCTATCTCTTCATAATTGAAGTAAGAAAGTAACTAACTACTCAGAACACATTAAAAATAAATAACAAAACATGATAATTAAACTTTGAATCAAATATAAAAATATACTTATCTCAAATATTTCTTCTACGGATCTTCCGATTCCTACCGACTCCACAAGTTGTAATGAACTCCATATGCAATAACTTGAAAATAAACTCACTAAACTAAACAAAAGTGGCCCTAAATTTCTCTCTCTAATTCTCTTCTAAGGATGAGAGATCCTAAAGTAGATAAGAGAAAGGGGTACAATGGGAGGGGCACGTTTCGAAGAAATGGACCTCAATTTATAGGCTTCAAGAGTTGCCTTGAGGCACCTCTTCAAAACATGTCCACATTCAATTAATCTTCTAGAAGGTCGGTCTGGCGCCTAGGCACCAGAATCTGGTGCCTAGGGGCCGGACACCGCGTCCAGTTCTTCGCACCTCTTTACTTTGGCTCGCACCTCTTCGCGATTAAAACCGTTTTGGAGCGTCCAAATGCAATGTATCACATGTCCTATTATCAAGGAGCAACTGCCAGCCTTCTAGAATGTCCAATAATCGCTCACTCCATCAAAACAACTGATCAAACGTTGTCAAAAACTTGAGAGTTTTCGTATCGAGTCTGGTGCTTAGGTGCCAGGCCATATTTTTTTATACTTTTGGTATTTTGCTCCATTTTTGCTCCTTTTTGCTCCTTTTTCCTTCTTAGACCTTTTTACATTACCTACATCCAAAAACACAAAAAATACCTTTCATTAAAGCATAATATCCTTAAAAATTAATAAGAATTAAGACATAAAGAAATAGTTATTTTTTTATGAATCAAAATCCCCCAAACTTAAATGTTACTTTTCCTCAAGTAACTCTTTTTACTACATAAAATATAACTTTTGGAAATAAAAGATAAATATTTAAGATTCCTTATAATTTTTTATTTTATAAATTCTTTAGTAAATTATTAACCCAATTTCACTAACTAGGTTTAATTTTAAGAATTTAAAGAATATTTAACTACCAAATCATAAGATTTCAAACTTTTCATTCACTTTGAAAATAATAGAAATCTATTATATTAAGCTTTCATAGATTATTTACAAGAAAAAGATCTTCTTGAAAAATCTTTTCCAAATAAATATTTATGTATAAAAATCAAGTAAAATATGTAACTATTTTTCTTCATATAAGATAATTCAAGTGAAGCCAATTTTTTATTAGGCATTTCCTCAAGCTTCTCCTCTCAATCTCTTTTTTTTTAATATATAGAGAGGATTACTATATCTGGATAGCCTGTTAATGGTTTTGAACTTCACTATCCTCAACTTATATTTTCAAAACTTATACATTTCCACATAATTATAATAACATAAATAAAAATTCAAAAAGAATTCCAATATTTTCTTTTTCAAGTGATAATTTTTTATTACTTAATAATTTTAAAATTTTATTATTTCTGTCATGAATAGAAAAATTCTTTATCTCATTCTTCTTTAATTTAAATAATTCTATTCTTAAAATCAATCAAAGTTAGTAAAATTTTGGTTAATTTCACTAAATTGTTTATAATTTCAAAAATAAAAGTGATTTCAAATAAATTCTTCATTCCTTAAGTTATGTTAAAAAGTTTTTTTATTTTTAAGAAAATATTAGTTCTTTAAGGACAAATAAAATTTAATTTTGAATGGATTTTCCCTTCCCCCAAACTTAAGTTTTAGTATACTATGATAATTTGAAAGTGTGGGAGAAAGAAAATCATCATAATTTTTAATAAGTTTGTAAAAATAATCTTAAAAAGAAAAATTAACTTCTAATCATGCTTTTATGAATAATTAAGATAAAATTGAAGCATGTATATAGAAGGGTAAGCAGCTAATTGATGTTGATATTAAATTTGAAATGTAATTAAAACAGAGCAAAATAATTAATTACTAAACATTAAACTAAAACAACATATAAATTAATTCTAAATTCAGCCTCAACACAACAGAATCCTAACACTAAACAAATAACATACATCAAATACAAAACTAACAAACAATCCAAATAAAAAACTAACAGTAGTAGCACATCAAAGAAATCGATAACTACTAATCACTAGCTGTAGCCTCATCATCATCTTCATCACCAAAGGAAAATTCTACGTCCTTAGGATCTACAAATGGTGTGAAACTAGGAAAAGTAGGAAAGCTAACATCATGTTCACCCTTCAAAAATCTGACTAGGGCTTCATAATACTCAGCATCGTAATTACTCTTCCTCTGGATATAATCAGATAAATGATCTAGTTTTTTATCAATAGTATCAATCCTGCAGTGAGTTTGAAATAACTCCTGTTGTTGCTCTAAAAACTAACATGCATTGATTCCCAGAAATCTGATGGTGGCTCAGTAGAAGTAGAGGGCCTAGAAGTAGAAGGTCTACCTGAAGTATGTGCAGAAGTAGAAGGAGCGGTTGATCTCTTCCCTCGAAGACGATCATAGATACTAACACTCTCATACCCAATCGGCTTAGTAGACTTTTACTTCTCCTTAGAAATATCACAGACGACTCCATTACTAACACATAGCGAGTAGATCGTAGATGGAAATCCTAATCCAACGAAGTGCCGGACCTCGCAAGAGACTCCACAGAATCATAAATAATGCTCCCGACATCAATAGGCTTCCTCTCCCGAATGTAGTAATTTAAGATCGCTCGATCTCTAGTCACTTCACTCGTGTGGTCGGAAGGTAACAATCTTGCAAAAATAAAGTAGTGCCATGCTTTAGATACACCATTCAACCTTGAAGATTTGAAATTTACCCTTTTGCCGTTCCTAATCTTCCAAGATCCAGTACTGTCAGTCAAAGCAATAATCATATCCAAGTTACCCTCAGATGGTGATAATCCAGAATAGTGAAATTCGAAAATAAATGGTATAAAGTGTAGATCTGACCTTGAGACGAAGAAATCGAGTGGTTTCACGCTCAAATCCTTGATTTTTTGACCTCAAAATGGATATAGAGGATGTATTTTCATGAAGATGGGGAAGAAGATGAAGCTTAGGCGTCAAAAAATGGCTTTTGGGGGTTACAAATGGTAATTTTCGGGTAGCAGGCCGAACTGGCGCTTAGGAGCCGAATTCTAGCGCCTAGGCGCCAGTCTCGCCTTTCACAAAAAATTATTTTTAAATTTAATTTTCCACCAAAATTCATAAATTCAACTTCCAATTACTAATATCGAGTAGTAGCTTCGCTTCTAACTTCCACAACATTTTTCAAAAATTTATAAAAATTAAATATTAAATCCACCAATCAAACTCACTAATTTCCATTTAAAATCTTCAATTTCGACTCAATACATTCCGTATAAGTACTACATTTGATTCAAGTTCCTAATACACACTCAATCATAACAATTTCAAAGCAAAAACAACACACATTGAAAATGAAAGCAAATACACGAACAAACACAATCGATTCTCCAAATCGATACAAAGACTCAACAAACCATAATAACTATCTCATTACCAGAATATTATAATCTTCACAAGGGAAATTGTGTATTCCACTTGGAAAGAATACTAACGCTCTCGGGAAATCCGTAGCCGTTTTTTCATCAATTCACTTGTTCTTCGCATACATTTCAACTTGAGCATCTTGATAAGCCGCAAAATGATCAAATTGAAGTTTCATTTGCCATTCTAGATGTTCAACTTGATGAAACATCTCATGAAGGCGATCTCCAATCCTTTTAAAATCTTCTTCAAACTTATCCAAATGACTAGAAATTTTCTCTAAACTTACAACGATGAAACCATCGAAGTAGGGTCGAGGATCCCTTGAGACCTTGTCCCTAGCCTCTTCTCCATGATTTCTCCTTTCCATTTCTTTAAAAATTTCTCAAATCTCTCAAGAAGAAAGTGTATGGGACGTAATTTTGATTGCTAGATGGTTAGGGAAGAAGATGGGTTGATTTAAAGGGGAAAATCGTGTGAAAAACTGAAAACTTTCGGTTTTTGCACGACCCAGTAACCGTGGCGCTTAGGCGCCGAATCTGGCACCCAGCGCCGGACCTATTGACACATAGTCGATTCTGGTGCTTAGGCGCCGAATTCTGGCGCCTAGTCACCGGAACTATGTTCAACTCCGTTTCGCCTAATTGTCAAATTTTCAAAATTTCATTCTCTAAGATAGGTAAATTATACTGATAAGAGTAATTTAGACTCGATAACACACATTGTAAACTATCATAATGAAGGTTAACTTGATCTCCTTTTTACTCATATTTAAAATAGAGTGATCCTATTTTTAATTTCTACATATTTCAAAATAATTTTCAGCCTAAGTCAACCAAGACTTATGAGCATCAAATTTTTCTAAAGTAATATAAAATTAATCAAGATCAAGGCATAACTTATCATTAAAACAAAAAAAAACACAAGATAATTACGGGTTGCCTCCCACAAAGCGCTTGGTTTAACGTCGTCAACCCGACTTAAGTAAATCTTTAATCAGGCTGACTCAATTCATAAGTCTCTTTATAAATCTTCTTAATATCTCCCAAATAAGGCTTCAATCTTAATCCATTTACTTTAAAAAATTTTCTAGTTTTGGAATCTTTAATATCCACAGCTCCATAATGGTATACTTTCTCAACAAAATAAGGTCCAATCCATTTAGATCTTAATTTTCCAGGAAAAAGTCTTAAACAAGAATTAAACAGTAATACTTTATGTCCAGACTCAAAAATTTTTCCTGAAATTTTCTTATCATGCAACATCTTCATTTTCTCTTTATAAATTCTTGCATTGTCATACGATTCGTTTCTAATTTCTTCCATCTCATTTAGTTGCAATAATCGTTTTTCTCCTGCATTATTCAAATTAAAATTAAACTCCTTTATCGCCCAATAAGCTTTATGTTCAAGTTCTAAAGGTAAGTGACAATGTTTACTATAAATTAACTGGTAAGGTGACATTCTGATTGGTGTCTTATAAGCTGTTCTATAAACCCATAATGCGTAATCAAGTCTATCAACCCAATCAGCTCTTTTAGGATTAACGAGCCTTTTCTAAAATTCTTTTAATTTCTCTCGTTTGATACTTCAACCATTCCACTAGTTTCGAGGGTGATAAGCAGTTGCAATTCTATGTTTGATTCCAAATTTTTGTAGTAATGATTGAATTCTTATATTCCTGAAATGACTTCCATCATCAATGATAATTATCTTAGGCATTCCAAATCTTGAAAATATCATTTTCTTTAAAAATTTTGAAACACTTTTGGAATCATAGTTTGGTAAAGCAATAGCTTCAATCCACTTTGAAACATAATCAACTGCTAATAAAATATAAATTTTTCCTGTATGATGGAATAAATGGTCCCAAAAAGTCTAATCCTCATATATCAAAAATTTCAACTTCCAATATATAGCTTTAAAGGCATTTCATCTTTCCTAGATATATTTCCCATCCTTTCGACATCGATCACATGTTTTCACATATTGTCTCACATCTTTAAATAAGGTAGGCCAATAAAATCCAGAATTTAAAATTTTAAATGCAGTTTTATCTATGCCAAAGTGTCCTCCAAAATCAGAATCATGATATTTTTGAATAATAGCAAAAGTTTCCTCATAAGGTACACATTTTCGAATCATAGAATCTTTACCAATTTTAAATAAATGAGGTTCTCCCAAATATAAGATTTAGCACATATTTAAATTTCTTAATAAATTTGTTATCCAAGTCATAAGGCAAAATATTGGTAACTAAATAATTAACAATATTAGCATACCACCGTGTTCTGTATCTTTGAATAACATATAAAGATTCATCAGGGAATTTCTCATTTATATTTTTTTTCGAAATAATATCATTTTTAATTCTAGACAAATGATCAGCAATTTGGTTTTCAGTTCCTTTTATATCTACTATTTGAAAATAATATTCTTGTAGAAGTAAAACCCATCTTATAAATCTATGTTTAGAATCCTTCTTAGATATTAGATATTTAATAGCAGAATGATCAGTATGAACTATGCATTTAGTACCAAGAAGATAAGGTCTAAATTTATCAAAGGCATATATTATAGCTAGAAGCTCTTTCTCAGTGGTAGTGTAATTTTTTTGTGTTTCAGTGAGAGTTTTACTAGCATAATATACAACTTTAAAAATTTTCTCATATTTTTGTCCTAATACAGCTCTAATTGCAAAATCACTTGCATCACACATTAATTCAAAAGATTTATTCCAACAAAGTGCAACAATAATAAGTGCGTTATTAATTTTTCTTTTAGAATATTAAATGCATTAATACATTCTTCATTAAATTCAAATTGTGCATCTTTTTCTAATAAATGACAAAGAGGTTTAGCAATTTTAGAAAAATCCTTTATATATCTTCTATAAAATCCAAGATGACCTAGAAAACTTCTCACATCAAGAATAAGTAGTAGGTGGTTGCAATTCAGAGAATAATTTTCATGTTTGCTTGATCTACTTCCATCCCTTTTCATGATACTTTGTGTCCAAGTACAATGCCTTCTGTGACCATGAATTGACATTTTTCCCGCTAAGAACTAAATTTGTTTCTTAGCATCTTTTCGTAACTCGTGGCTATCTTTTCCAAACAAGATTCAAAAGAAGTTCCAAAGACTCGAAAAATCGTCCATGAATATTTCAATTCCTTTGTCAATCAAATCACAAAATATTGACATCATACATCTTTGAAAAGTTGCAGGTGTGTTACATAAAACGAAAGGCATTCTTCTAAAAGCAAATGTTCCATAACGACTTGTAAAAGTTGTCTTTTCTTGGTCCTCAGGAGCAATAAGTAATTGATGATAACCAGAATATCCATCCAGAAAATAGAAATATGAGTGTCCAACTAATTTATCAAGCATTTGATCCAAGAAAGGTAAAGGAAAATGATCCTTTCTAGTGGCTTTATTTAATTTCCTATAGTCAATACAAATTCGCCATCCAGTAACTTGTCTTGTAGGAATAAGTTCATTTTTATCATTAACAATGACAGTTACATCCTCCTTTCTTCGGAACACAATGAATAGGACTTACGCATTGACTATCCGAAATAGGATAAATAATACCAGCATCTAACCACTTAATAATTTCTTTTTAAACAACTTCTTTCATGATAGGATTTAATCTTCTTTGTGATTCTATAGTAGTTTTAAAATTTTCTTCCATTAAAATTCTATGCATGCAAATGGAAGGGCTTATTCCTCATATATCAGCAATAGTCCAACCAAAAGATTTCTTATAATTCTTTAACACACCTAGTAATTTTTCTTCTTGATCTTTACTCAGTTCAGAAGAAATAATAACAGTTAAAGTTAACGAATTTCCAAGAAACGCATATTTTAAATGTGAATGTAACATTTTTAATTCCAAGTCTGTGTGCTTTTTTAATTGAGGGTAAAAGTATATCGCTTTGAGTTATGTCTAAAGTTTCCCAATTATCTTTAATAAAATGAGTCTCTTCTTCTTCTACTACTTCTTCTTCATCGCTTATAAATTCAAATTTTTCTTCGTAAATAACTTTACATTTTTCTTGATAATGTTTTTCAATTAAATAATCAATTATATCCATTCGATAACATTTCTCTTTATCAGGGTACTTCATTGATTTAAGAACAATGAATTTAATTTCTTGATCATTGACTCTCATGGTTAATTCTCCTTTTTGCACATCAATCATAGCTCGTCCAGTAGCTAGAAAAGGTCTTCCTAAAATAATAGGTATCTCTTCATCTTCTTCTATGTCAAGTACAATGAAATCTACAGGGAAGATAAATTTATCCACTTTAACAAGGACATCCTCTATAACTCCTTTAGGATAAGTGATAGACCTATCAGCTAACTGAAGAGTTACAGTGGTGGGAGTAATATCTCCTAAATCCAATCTTCGAAAGATAGAAAATGGCATGAGATTAATACTTGCTCCTAAATCACATAAAGCTTTTCTCGCAAAATTTTTCTCCAATAGCACAGGTATAGTGAAACTTCAAGGATCCTTAAGCTTTTCGGTAATTTCTTTTGAATTATTGCACCGCATTCTTCACTTAATGCAACAGCTTTCAAAAGCTTCAAATTTTCATTTTTTGCTTAAAATATCTTTCATAAATTTTGTGTAAGTTGGCATTTGTTCCAAAGCTTCAGCAAAAGGTATGTTAATAGTAAGTTTCTTAAAAATTTCAAAGAACTTAGAAAATTGATGATCAAGTTTCTGCTGTTTAGTCTTTGAGGAAAAGGTGGTGGTGGTTTTTTAACTTCCACATTAACAGGTATAACAATTTGATCTTAACTAGGAGAGAGGGTTTCTTTAGGATTTTCAATCTCTTCAACCTCAATCTCTTTTTCAATTTCATTTTGCAATTTTTCTTTTAATTCCTTTCCACTTCTAAGTCGCACTGACTTTAACTTGTTCATGTTCTTTTCCAGTTTCCTTTGGATTGATTTCAACATTACTAGGAAGTGTTCCTACAGGTCTATTATTAATTAAAGTAGTAATTTGCCCCCATTTGATTTTCTATATTACGAATAGCAGTATTTTGATTTTGTAATTGATTATTCATTTGCATAATTAATTCTTCTATTGATAACTTTTTCTGTTGATTATTAAATCCAGGAGGTTTATAATTTGAATTAACTTGATTATTCCAATTTCCAGTGGGATGAGATTGATTATTACCCCATTGTTGTTGTGAATAATTCCAGTTAAAATTAGGATGATTTTTCCACCCAGGATTATAATAATTTGAATAAGGATTATTTTTACTTGCAATAGCTTGTAAAGTTTCAATAGTTTAAGAATCTTCAATATTAGCAGAGTTATTATGAGAAATATTAATTGCAAAATTATCTAATTTCTTAGACATTGCTGCAACTTGTGAAGCTAAGATAGAAAAGGCTTCATTATCTTGAATACTGGCCATCTTTTAAGGGTTAATCCTTTCGGAAGGACATTGAAAATTATTATTAGCCATTTCTTCAATTGAAGTGTAAGCTTCTTCAAATGATTTAAACATTAAAGAACCTCCAGCAGCAGCATCAATAATTGATTTTAAAGATCCAATTAATCCATTATAAAATGTTTGAATAATCAACCAATCAGGTAAAGCATGATGAGGACATTTTCTTAATAGTTCTTTAAATCTTTCCCAAGTTTCATATATTGTCTCCCCGTTAAATTGACTAAATGAAGTAATATCTTTTCTTAATTTAGCAGTTTTAGAAGGAGGAAAATATTTAGCAAGGAATTTTTGTGCCATTTCAGCCCATGTTTTAATAGAACCAGTCGCTAATGAGTTTAACCACATCTTTGCTTTATCTCTTAAAGAAAAAGGAAAGAGTCTAAGTCTAATAGCATCATCAGAAACATTGTTATATTTAAAGGTAGCACAAAGTTCTAAAAAACTAACAAGATGTAAATTTGGATCCTCATTTGGTGATCCACCAAATTGATTGTTTTGCACCATTTGAATAATATACGGTTTAAGTTCAAAAGAATTAGCATCTACAGTGGGTATTTGACTACTACTATGAAGTTCATCAACTGTAGGGTTAGCATAATCCCTTAATGGTTTATAAAAATTTTGATCATTAAGTTCAATTGGATTTTGTAAAGTAGCCATTTCTTGAAATTTTTGAATTTGTTTTCCCTTTTTAATTTTTCTAATTGTTCTATTCAATTCAGAATCCAAAGGTATTAATCCTTCATAACCAAATCTTCGCATAAAACAAGCAATAAATATAAAATTTAACTATTCTATTTCTTTCTTCCTTACTTCCTTTCCTTCCCCGGCAACGGCGCCAAAAACTTGACCCAAGCCGCGCTTAACGCAGTAATGTTTGCTTCCAAAAGATAGCAAAAAACTTTGACTTAATTTATAAATAGCGGCTAGTGTATAAAATTAATATTATATAATTTAGTAAATATTTTTACACACTAGGGGTACTACGCAAGTATACGTATCGTTTCAAGTAATATAGGGTTTTTAAACAAAGACCCCAGTATCGATCCCACAGAGAAGATTTATAGAAATAAATTTTCTATGAAGTGAAAGCGAAATAAAATAGTAAAAATATTTTTATTTTATCTTATAATTTGATTATAAATTACTATTAATTTACTAGATGCAAATAAAGAAAACAATAATAAGATAATGATTTTATGAATTCTATATAAAATAAACAACTTTCTTTCCTTCAATTAATCTAAGATTTTTAAGATAATTTAATATTCGTTGGAGAATTTGATTTATGGTATTGTGCCAAATAGAAGCATTCCTATTATTTACCTTTTGATCCAGGCGCAAAGAACATTGACTAATTTACAGAATAGGTCCGGATGTATTGTTAGTAGAATGGGTTAATCTAGGCTCACACTTCTAGATGTCCAAGGGTGGCTATGGTCGGCCCTACTTGGACCCTTTCCTAGTCTATAAATCAAATTATAAGAATTTAGTCTGTCACTCTAAAAACTTATCAATACTACGCCCTTTAAATATTATCTTCCTATTTATTTTCACTTCACCATGAATAGCCCGCACATGGCCTTCGACTACCCAAGGATTCATGTGACATTTATAAGTTAAGAGTTCTTCTCCTTCAACGTCTCAAAACTCTTCAATAGGTTTTAACAATTCAAACGGCCAATTTAAAAAGTAAAGTAAGATCAGGTATTAATGCCATCACAATATTTTGAAAATATTTTCAATTTTAATTCTCCATCGAATATTTATATTATCTTATCTATCTCTTCATAATTGAAGTAAGAAAGTAACTAACTACTCGTAACACATTGAAAATAAATAACAAAACATGATAATTAAACTTTGAATCAAATATAAAAATATACCTATCTCAAATATTTCTTCTACGCATCTTCCGATTCCTACCGACTCCACAAATGTAATGAACTCCATATGCAATAACTTGAAAATAAATTCACTAAACTAAACAAAAGTGGCCCTAAATTTCTCTCTCTAATTCTCTCTCTAAGGATGAGAGATCCTAAAGTAGATAAGAGAAAGGGGTACAATGGGAGGGGCACGTTTTCTGAAGAAATGGACCTCTATTTATAGGCTTCAAGAGTTGCCTTGAGGCACCTCTTCAAAACATGTCCACATTCAATGAATCTTCTAGAAGGTCGGTCTGGCGCCTAGGAGCTGGACACCGCGCCTAGTTCTTCGCACCTCTTCACTTTGGCTCGCACCTCTTCGCGATTAAAACCGTTTTGGAGCATCCAAATGCAATGTATCACATGTCTTATTATCAAGGAACAACTACCAGCCTTCTAGAATGTCCAATAACTGCTCACTCCATCAAAATAACTGATCAAACGTTGTCAAAAACTTGAAAGTTTTCGTATCGAGTCTGGCGCCTAGGCGCCAAGCCATATTTTTTTGTACTTTAGGTATTTTGCTCCATTTTTTCTCCTTTTTGCTTCTTTTTCCTTCTTAGACCTTTTTACATTACCTACATCCAAAAACACAAAAAATATCTTTCATTAAATCATAATATCCTTAGAAATTAATAAGAATTAAGACATAAAGAAATAGGTATTTTTTTATAGATCAGTACCATGCGCCAACATGGGATCCGATGAAAGAAATTTTTACATGGTGTTCGACTTGCAACTCGAGTCTACCTAGACAGCCTTCAGTCATAGGGGTGTTTTAAGAATCCCCGCAGTGTCACGTTCTACATTTGGAGGAGTACGACACGTTCGATGATTACACAATTGCCTCAATGCTACTCAGGAGTAGGGAGCATCCTGATGTAGAGTCTTATGTTCCACAGTTTGTTTTGTCGTCACACTAGCGAGAAGTCCCAGACTACGTGATGGCTATGATCAGAAGAGTCAGGATGAAAGTATTCCAGCATTACAAGGACATCCAAGGAAGATTCGTTAATGTTTTGGAAGGCCTTGAGATTTACACAGATGTATTTTCAAAGAATGATCAAGAGAAAATTCTGGACTGTATTTTCAGCCTTCAAGATTTGGGCAGAGCAGGTCGTCTGAAAGGGAGGACATACACAGAGCCGACGAAATTGAAGAGAGGAAAAGGCAGGGTCACCATTCAGTGCGGGTGCTGCTATAACTTTGTAAAAGATCAGTAAGGTAATCCCCAGGGATTCTACAACATGATCAGGTGGATCCGATGCCGCCACAAATTAAGAAGATGATAAAGAGAATGGTCAAGTGGCATGTACTGCCTGCAGACTGTATTCCTGACAGCTGCATTATAAATATCTATGAGGATGGGGACTATATCCCACCTCATATCAACCACCAAAACTTTCTGAGCCATTTCTGCATGGTCTCATTTATAAGTGAATGCAGTATATTGTTCGGCTGAGAGATTTAGATTGTTGGTTCAGGAGAGTTCCGAGGTTCCATCGGGATCCCTTTACCAGTCGGATCAGTGTTAGTGCTGAAAGGAAACGAGAAAGATCTTGCAAAGCACTGCATCCCAGGAGTGACGGGATAAAGAGTTTTGGTCACTTTCAGAAGGATGAATGAAGATAAGGTGTCGTTCTACTACTGGTCGGATCCAGAGTTGGAAAGCCTTTGTCCCTTGCCACTGTGACAGCAGTACCTCTGGATGTCCGTGAGGGGACTTTTGTTCCAGAGTGTGGCCTTAATAGGTTGGCTTGTTCACGAGACGGCCTCAGATGACAAAGTTCTACTACCTCCTATGCTAGTTCACGACAGTTGTCACTGCTTTCTGTACCTGGAAGATATGATATGTCAATTTTTTTCAGCTATGTATGCTTGATCTACTTTTGGATGCTTGTCAATATGATCAGTTGTACTACTGCCTTCAGCAAATTAATGAAGTTTTTTGTTTTAGCTCACTGAATATTTCAAAAATGTTTCCTATGGTTCAATGGTTGAAAAGCTGCAGGACTATACGTTGGTTTAAAATTAAAACAAAAAAAGAACGATTAAGAAAAGATTAAAAAGAAAATAATAACAAATGGAAAAAGTTATAATAAAATAAAATAATATCAAGGAAAACTGAATCTGAAATCAGGTATCCTCCAAATGAAATGTAATGAATCAAATTGAAAGATAATGACAAATTGAAAACAAATGACAAGATAACATTTTCTCGATACTCCGAGTCTCTACACTCATTCTCAAATTTTACATCTCCAAAAGCACTCCACGAGTTTTGGCACTTTACACAACGTCACTTTTCACAAATCTGAAACGTCACCAAATTCTACAAATCTCGCAATGGCTACAAGTCTTTGCTGAATTGCACAATTTTATTTTCTTTGAAAGTTAACATCAAATTTCCTCTAAATCCTTTCATATGAAATCCTAGGATCAGTACCAAAATTATGGTTCCCTCCCGTCATCCCTTGTGCTGGATGTGAGTCCTTGAGCTTTCCTTCCCAAGATTCCTTCAAAAATCCCAAAATTTCTGCATCCTATCCGAGAAATTTTTCACCTTCCATGAAATTCCAGGGTCGGAGCATGGTCATCTGATTCCTTCAAAAATCCCTAAATTTTCGCATCCTATCTAATAAATTTCCCGCCTTCCAGGAAATTCCACAGTCGGGGCGTGGTCGTCGAATTCCATTAAAAAATCCCTAAATTTTCGAATCCTATCCGAGAAATTTTCTGACTTCCATGAAATTCCAGAGTCTGAGTATGGTCGTCTGATTCCTTCAAAAATCCCTAAATTTTCCACCTTCCATGAAATTCCAGGGTCAAAGCATAGTCGTCTGGTTCCTTCAAAAATCTTGAAATTTCTGCATTCTATCCAAGAAAATTTCTTCCTTCCATGAAATTCTAGGGTCGGAGCATGGTGTTCGATTCCTTCAAAAATCCCTAAATTTTTGCATCCTATCTGAGAAATTTTCTGCCTTCCATGAAATTCCAAGGTCGGAGAATGGTTGTCTGATTCCTTCAAAATCCCTAAATTTCCGCTCCCTTTTCGAGATATTTTTTGCATTCACGATATTCCGATGTCGATACCTAAATTCTGATTCTCATCTCCGAGACTGGTACCTAAATTTCAGTTCTCATCCTTCTGGATCAATACTCAAATTATGATTCCCTCCTTCGAGATTGATACATAAATTTTGATTCTCATTTCTGAGACTAGCACCTAAATTTTAGTTCTCATCCTTCGGGATCAGTACTTAAATTCTAATTCCCTTCTTTCGAGATCGGTACCTACATTTTGATTCTCATTTCCGAGACTGGTACCTAAATTCCAGTTCTCATCCTTTGGGATCATTACTAAAATTTTGATTCCCTTCTCCCAAGATTGGTACCGAAATTTTGATTCTCATTTTCGATACTGGTACCCAAATTCCAGTTCCCACCCAATGGGATCGGTACTTAAATTATGATTCCCTTCCCTCGGGATCAATACTTAAATTTTGATTCCCTTTTTTCCAGGTTGGTACCTAAATTCCAACTCTCTCCCTCTACACTCACTTAAACTCAAAAATTTCTACGAAATCAAGATTCTCAAAATGAAAATCAAAAATGAAAATTTCACAAATTTAAAATTCTATTAACTCAAAATCTCTACAAACTTCATAAAGCTTAAGATCAAATTAAAACCTGAAACCAAAATTGAAATCAAATCAAATTTGAATTCTAATTTTTATTTCTAATTTCAAATTTCAAATCAGATTGGGCTCCTTTAAAATTTGGAATTTTGAAATTCATAGCTCCTAATGAGGGTATCCCACCTCCTTTCCCTACCAAGAGTTCCTGGGTTTAAAGGTTTGCAACCAGATAATCCCCAGCGGAAACTCCTCGTTGAGTAAATAAGAATAATAAAATAAAGAGGATTATATAATATAATATTAGAATAAAGAGGATTATATATCTTTTTTAACTATTTTTATATCACTCAATTTTAAAAATAACATTGAAGATTTACATACATGCCTCTGAAATATTTTTTATTTAAGCTCTTATTACATACGTATTGCCTCTATTTATTTCATGTCGCTTAATTAATATTAATTTAAAAATTTATAAATTTATAAAATTGAGCCCACTACCATATAATTTTTTAGGTGGGGATGATTTTAATTCGGCAACTGTACGTAGCTCCGAAATGCTTTTTTTTTGCCCTTTTTTTTGTTTTACCGGGCTCCATCTCTAACAAATCTCCCACTTGAAGACAGGTACATAAACTACAACGTCTTCATATTCAAACCGATATCCTCCACCTCTCGCAGGTCAAGGCCTCCGTCTTCACACCCGTAACAACAACTAAAGTGGCTCACAACTTCAGATTTTCAAGAGCAGCCCCTTAGTCAATATATCAACAGGGTTCTCATTTCTACAAATTTTCTCAAGCAACAATTGTTTGCCTTCCAACAAAAACTATATGAAGTGATACTTGATCTGAATGTGTATGGTTCAGGACTGAAATGCTGGATTCTTGGCAAGAAATATGGAGCTTTTACTATCGCTGTAGAGAATGTGCTTCTGGTTCTTCTTGCCCAACTCTTCCAAGAAGCCATGTAGCCATATCATCTCATTTGCAGCCTCTGATACTGCTATATACTCAGCTTCCAAAGTAGACAAAAAATGTCTTCTGCATATTAGAGGCCCATGAAACTGCAATGCCACAAAAAATATAAATATAACCCATAGTACTTCATATGATATTAATGACTCCTGTTATATCAGCTTCAACATAGCCCCATACCTCTGAACTCTTTCCCGAGAAACACAAGCAAGTTTCTGAAGAGCCTCTAAGGTACCTCAAGATCTACTTCACTGCTTTCCAATGTTCCTTTCCAAGATTACTTATGTATCTACTAACAACTCCCTCTGCATGGGCAATATCTGGTCTGGAACAAACCATAACATACATAAGTGAACTAATAGCTGAAGCATAAAGAACCTTACTCATATGGTCTTGTTCCTCCTCTGACTTGGATGACTGATTCTTACTGAGTCTGAAGTGACTACCAAGGGTGTCCATACTGGTTTGGCCTTATCCATATTGAACATGCTAAGTATATTTTTCAGATACTCGGCCTGAGTGAGTCTCAATGGGCCTCTAACTCTATCTCTTACAATTCTCATGCCAAGGATTTGCTTTGTCACTCTCAAATCCTTCATTGCAAAGTGCTCTAACATCTGTTACTTTAGATTATTGATCTCATCAATACTAGCCCCTGTAATAAGCATGTCATCCACATACAACAGTAGGATGATATAGGAATTATCAAAATACCTGAAGTAGCAACAATGATCAATATAACATCTATTATACCATACACTGTGCATGAAATTATCAAATTTCTTGTACCACTGTCTAGGATCTTGCTTCAGGCCATACAAGCTCTTCATAAGTCTTCAAACTGAGACTTCCATTTCCTATAACACGGACCCTTCAGATTGGTTCATGTAGATGTATTCTTCAAGATCCGTGAAGAAGGTTGTCTTCACATCTAACTGCTCAAGGAAGAGATCTTCAGTAGCCACCATAAAAAGTATCATTATGATGGTTGTAAGCCTCACCACAGAAGTGAAAATCTTGGAATAATTAATACCATGTTTCTATTGAAAGCCTTTTACAACAATATAGTCTTGTACTTCTTATTGCCATCATGCTCAGCCTTAACCCAATACACTCACTTGTTATGTAAAGCCTTTTTCCCTGGTGAAAGATATGTCAGCTCTCATGTTTAATTTTCTTGCAGTGAATACATCTCCTCCTTCATGGAAAGCTGCCACATGCTCAAATTTTCATCTTACAAGATTTCTTCATAACTTTGTAGTTCTCCACCATCTATCAACAAAATGTAGTTTAAAGTTGGAGAATAACACTGTGGAGAACGTCTAGTCCTTTCTAAGTTGCAAACTGCAACTGTAGGGGTGGATGGCTCTGAAACTGATTGTGCAATAATATGAATGGGTTCCCCGGACCCACTCTCCTCATCACCTGCATCTCTGCCCTGCCCTGTGACCTCTAGTAAATCACCAAACCTTACCAACTCAGATTCCTGTGGTGTTGTTTTTGAAATTGCACTGGACTTGTCCTTATACAAAACATTTTCAATGAAAATCACGTTCCAGCACCTCATGATCTATTGATCTTGATCATCCCATAAATGATATCCAAATGAATTATCTCCATAACTACTGAAATAACACTTCTTTGACTTAGTCTCAAGCTTACTTTGAGCATCACGATTAATTAAAACATAAGAAAGACATCCAAAAGTTTTAAGGTGAGATAATTTGATCTCTTTCTCACTCCATACCTCCTCAGCTAATTCACAGTTTAATGGAACTGAAGGCCCCCTGTTGATCAAGTAAACTATAGTGCTAACCGCTTCTGCCCAGAAAGTAGGTGGAAGTCCGACATGCAATCTCATGCTTCTATCCTGCTCATTAATTTTCATGTTCAAGCGCTCTGCAACACCATTTTGCTGTGGTGTTCCTAGAATGGTCTTCTCCATTCTGATGCCCTGAGCTGCATAATACTCCTCGAACCCACCATCAATGTACTCACCACCATTATCAGACCTCGAACATTACAACTTTAATCATGTCTCTATCTCAACCATGGCCTTCCAAGTCCTGAACACATTAAATATATCAGATTTATGCTTCAAGAAATAAACCCATACCTTCTTGTTATTATCATTAATAAATGTGACGTAGTAACAAGAGCCCCCAAGAGATGCCACTGGAGAAGGTCCCAACACATCTGTGTGTACTAGATCCAGTTTTCCTGCCTTTGGCATCCTGCCACTTTTCAAGAAACTATCCTTCCACTGTTTCCTCATAATGCAACTCTCATATATGCTAATATCAACTGAATTCAGTTATGTTAGCTTGCCTCTGCAGCCCAAATTTTGCCCAAAATTTGTAAAATCAACTAAAATTACCAAAATTCCTCAAAAATTATCCAAAACATTCCTCACCACATAAAATACCAAAAATACCTTAAATTTACCAAAATTTCCAAAATACCCCAAGATACCCAAAATGACCAAAATACCCCTCATAGCCCCAAAATTCCCAAAAAATTCCTAAAACCCTCCAAATATTCTCATTTTCAGTTTTAAACCACCACATTGACACAATTTAACCCAATTTGCCCAATTTAACTAAAAGCACCAAATTGCCCCATAGGGCCCAAAATGCCCAAATTACCCCTAATGTCCACTAAATTGACTTCAATTCTCTTCAACTCCAATTCCAAACTTTAATTCAACATACCCAATCCCAATTCAAACAAAATTCAAGTCCAATTTGACCCACATGTAAATCCAATTTTAACCCAAACCAAAAGGACCCAATTTTGACCCTATGGCCCAATTCTCCAAAACTAAACCTAATGTCAATCAATTTTCCATAATTTTGAATTCTAAACTATTCATGTTGACCAAATTTCCCACAATTTTGACCCTATGGCCCAATTTATTTTAAGAACTCTTAATGGCATCCCCATAGACCTTTTTGAACCATCAATTGACCCTTAGCCCCACTCTAGCCTAACCCAAACCCAAGCTAACCCAAATATCCCAAAATTGACCAAATACCCAAATTTCCCCAAATCCACCTCCCAAATCAATTCAAAATCACTCCAAACCTTTTACAAAAGCCTTTTGACAATTATTTACACCAAGTTGAACAATCAATTGGGCCTAACCTAAGCCCAAACCCAACCTAGCCCAACTTGAACCCACATGACCCAAAATTGAACCCATGAGCCAAGTTGACCAAACCTAGCCAAATTGATCAAACCAAACCCTCCACAGCCACCAAATTGACCCTAGGAACATCCTAGATGCCTCTAGGCTACTCTACTCAAGCCATGGACCAATGGTCCCCCAAATTAAGGGATCTCCTTCCTTAAATGGGAAAACCAAAAAGAGATTTGCAATGAATCCCTAACCACTTAAATTTACCCCACCCATGGCCTGCCACCTGACTACTTGACAAATGGACACCTCCCTTGGCCTAGTCGGCCGGCCTAATCGCTGGAGGAGCCCATACTGAGAGTCACCCCAAGCCAAGCTCAACCCAGTTGACCCATCCAATGTGTCAAGCTCTTATTTCTCACTGGAGCTGATCTACCATCCAACTAAGCAGACAATTCCACCCACCAGCAATCCCTGAGCTTAACTAGGCAGCCATGGCTATAAAAGCCATCCTTCACGTCTAAATGGGGGTGTTAAAAATTTCTTAAGGAAACCCTATCAAAACCTCAGCAGAGCTCATCCAAACCTCCCTGAACTCAAGCTCATTATCTCTAGCCACCAAAGCCCTTTTCCCTAAGACAATTTCCCCACTGAATTTTTAGTCTAAATCAGGACAATCTCAATTGCATCTCTCCAATGCCTAAAACCCCAAACCAACTTGCTCTACACCATCACCATAGTTGGAGAATAAGTTCCCGCATCAAATCCCCATCACAGAGAGCCCCCATACCAGACTTTGATTAGCACCTAAATTCAAGCCTGGTCGAATTTAGGTCCAGAAACTTCACCACAGCAAGAGGCTTCATCTGAAGTTTTTTTGGATCTAGTCGAAGCTGCTATAACATCTAATTGAGGCCTCCCCTCTCAGACAAAGGTATTTAACTCTCTCCATCTCTCGAGCTTCTTTCGATTCTCCATGCATGTTGGGTTGATTTCAGGCTAGGTTAGCCATATAGATAGGTTCTCCTAGGTCAAATGAGTCTTTAGAAACAAACCTGAAGTGATTTAGTTGAGTATCAAGCGAGACATTAGGTATAGAGTGTGGACGTTTCTCTGTGCACACCATGTGAAGATGAAGACAAGGGACCATTAGATCACGTGTGTATCAAATGGAGGGCTGGGATTGTGCCGGACGGACTTGTTATGCATAAAGCGAGGAGCTGACTCATATGGCAGCGTCCATTAGAGCGATGATGCGTGAAGTTTTGGAGCACCGTAGGTTGACTTGGTGGCTGTGTGTTTAAGTTGGAAAATATGATTTATTTAATTAATTAAATCATTCCAACCTTAAAAATCTGTAACTTGACATTAAAAAATCATAAAAATAAAAGAAAAAGACCCCCTTGCTTAGTGAATAAAGGAGAATAATGTGGAAATGGTTTCAAGTTTATTTGATGTGTATTATATTTTTAATAAATTAAATACAATATTTAGTATTTGGATTCTTCATTAACATAGACATTTCACCATGACATGAAATTTAGAGCTTTTTTTACCTCCATCATGGGGGATCTTCCCTGATTTTTCCAAAGTCAGGGGAGATTTCTACGTGGAGATCCCTAATTTTCAAGTTAATCACCCATATTTTAGTTTTAAAAACATAAATTAAATTACTCATCAGAAAAATATAAGATTATTTTGGTAGGTCACTTATGATCAGAGGACCATA
Organism: Papilionanthe hookeriana x Papilionanthe teres; assembly: GCA_022702705.1. Taxonomy (NCBI): domain Eukaryota; kingdom Viridiplantae; phylum Streptophyta; class Magnoliopsida; order Asparagales; family Orchidaceae; genus Papilionanthe; species Papilionanthe hookeriana x Papilionanthe teres. Next base: position 45,638,218 of record CM040425.1, read on the forward strand.
AAAAAAAAATTAAAACTTGATTTAACTCATTAATAATATTCCTAATTTCTGTTAACTCTAAAATTGAAAAGAAATTAAATTTGGTTAAATATAAATGAAAATAACATAAAAATGGTTCTCCACTATGGTTTAGGATCAGAGGAACCCCCATAAAAATTTTGAAGATATTTGGAATTGATTGGGCCACTTAAAAGAATTTTCTAAGTTAAATATCACCTTTGGTATTAAAATAATTTTATAATTAATATGCAACTCAAAAATTTACCAAATTGGTTTTGGGAGTTCTGTGTGATTAGATGAACATAAGAAAAATAAAATTAGCATTAAAGTAAAATTTTCATTTTTAAGGTTTTTTTTAATATTTAAATAATTAAAAATTCATAAAAATCATAAAATTAATAAAATTGATGGAAATGTTCTAAATTACCTCCTAATCACTTAGGAACAATTAGAATAATTTTTCTAACCCTCTAAGTAAAGATATTAAATTTTAAAGGGTTAAAATAATTTCTAAAGCATAAAAATGGATTTTCATTAATTTCTCGCTAAAATAATTCTAATGATTGACATATAAATCACAAAAATATGAAAGTTGTTTCTCTGGGTCACCTAACCTCAGAGAGATTTAATAAAAATACAAAACTTAATTTTCAAACACCTTCTTGAAATACTGAAAGCCCAGCTTTAAAAGTAAATCAGCAAAAATTCTTAATAAATCATTTTGCTCCTAGAGACCTTTACTCACATAATTCATAAATAAAATATCAAGTGATATTTACCCAACTTTTGGGATGATTAAACTATCAATGTTCACAGAGTGTAAGGGAATGAAATGGATGAATCCTTTAATGAGTATGATAAGTTCAAAATGAACTCAAGAAAGTTTAAAAGGGTTGTCAAATATCTAGGTATTCTCTGGATATTTTCACAAGTGTTCTGGACATCTAGCAGGACAACTATCATACTTATTAAAGAAAAATAATCCCTCAAATGAAAAAGTAGAACCCACCAAGTTTATGACATAGGACTTAGTAGGCCCATGATGAACCTATCTATAGACTTTACATTCCTGCAAATTATAGATGTTTAGTGCAAAGGATACTAAAGTTTCAGGTGGAGGAACGAGAAGACTTGGCAGGTATGCTTTTATAAGTTTATAGTACCTTTTTTTTGTACTTCCTTTATTCTACTTTTCTTGCTTACAAGCTTGCATGTTAAACAGAAAATGTCACCCTACATGAAAACCAGAACTTTTAGGAGAGCCAAAAAACTGAAACTAAAACCAAAATAAAAATTAAAACAACACCAGATAAAATTCACCAACAAAACAACCAAAAAATAAAACAACTCAAAATTTAATCACAAACAAAACAAAATCACAAGTGAAACTAAATTAAAATCTCTCTTTGGATGATTGGGAATACCTTAGAGGAGGCAACCTACGACTGCTAACGAGTTTTCCCACGGTCTAAATTAAAGCACGGAACTCATTAAGTTGAGTTTAGTAAATTCATCTGGACTAAGTGAATATAAAGAAAATGGTGGTGCCAGAATGAGGGAACTGTAGGATCCTAACTGGTGTCGCCATAATCAACTTAATATTCCCCTACTAAGATATTAAGACACCTTAATTTAAATGTTTTCTAAAACATGCTTCTTCCCCCAATCTCTTCAATTTTACACTTCTAAAACCAAACTTTCTATGATGATGAGCTTGGAGCATGCATAGTGGGCAGCATGGCCATCTTCAATAGCGAAACTTCTTAGAAATAAACAACAAGCCATAGGACTTTGATGTAGCTCACCTAGCGCAGCATAAAACCTCACTTTATCTCTTTAGGCGTTTGCACCCTGTGCAATATAAGCCCTAACTCGTCTTAGGTTCCGAGGTTGTCATCGGATATGACATAAATCCTACTATCTTCCAGGTTATTCACATGATCAATATCAAGTGAATGTAAGCCCTAAATAATAAAATTGGCAAGATTGAACATTAAACAATTATCTCAAATTGGAGCCAAACTATAGGATAGTTTAGGAAAACACCAAGATTTTTCTTGGATCTATATCTTTCATCTAATCTTTTTTTCTTTGGATTTCTATAATAATTGTTCTGAAACTTGTGCCACTCACCTATTTGATTTCATACTACCACATTTTCTTGAAAATCCTACCATTTAGAATTCATGAATACAATATTTTATGATCTATATCAAGACTTTTTTAGGTGACTTTGGTTATCTAAAATGTAATTAACTATAGGGGCTTGCCCTTATAGGAAAATTTAAAGACCCCAGATTAATATAAACCCTATTTAATTCTTTCATATTAGATAGGTGAAATTGTCGGTTAACATAAATGGTTCGCAGACCAAACGATTGTCATGGATTCTTTAGTTTATTCGATCAAGACTCACCACCAAGCAATGTATCCATTCTTTGGGATAGATACATGGCTTGTGATGAAGTGCTTTATTATTTAAATTATTGCATATACGAGATCGGTTTGAGTTCATATTTTCAAAATTAAAAAAATAATATCTTTTTAAAATTATATATATATATATATATATATATATATATATATATATATAAAATCAAATCTATCTTCCTAAAACCCTCCATCTTTACTCGTCGATAATGACCAAGTCTACAATGCCACAACTTTGATGTGCTCTTTGCAATAGTAATATCAATATTGTTAATTAAATTAGTAGTCATATACAGTGTACCTATTTTCTTACCCTGAGCTAGTACTAGTGCTCCTTTAGTAACCTTCCAAATGCTATCTGAAATACTACTAAATGTCCACACTCATCAAGCTGCCCAACATAAATAAGGTTTTTCTTTAGTTCAGGAATGTATCTGGCATTTTGCAGAGTCCACTTGTTCTTATTTGGAAGCTCAATGTTAATGTCTCCAATTCCTACCACATTCAAAGCTTATCTATCTACTAGTTATACTTTTTCAAAGTCACCTGCAACATAATTTGTCATCAAATCCCGATAGAATGTTGTATGGAAAGAAACCCCTAAATCCAATATACAATCATCAACAGAACTATGAACTACTAGAATTAGTGCATCCTGTATTTCTTCAGTTACAACAGTTGCGCTGTCATTCTCCGCCTTCTTGGGATTTCTACAGTTCCTCTTTATGTGGCCAGTTTTGCCACACTTCCAACAAGTTACTTTCTAACCAGGCCTTGACTTGTTGTCATTTCTGTGCTTTGATTTTGATCTTCCTTTATTTGAGTTCCTGTCATATGATCTCCATCTGGAATCAACATACAGTGTTGAACTCGAACCTGAGATCTCGCCTGAATCTTTTCTGCGAACCTTTTTAACCAAAATTAAATCATGAGTATCATCATATTTCAGTTTAGAAATACTTGCAGAATTACTGACAGTCATCCTCATAGCTTCCTGACTATTTAGCAATGATTCCAACAAAATCAGTGCACGTATCTCATCATTAAATTCAAGTTTCACAAACGATAATTGATTTGTGATAGTATTAAAATCATCAGGTGTTGTATAATAGACGTACTTTCTATCATCTTCAAATTAAATAACTTCTTTATTAGATAGACCTTGTTATTCGTCGATGGCTTTCCATACATACCTGACAGGGCTACTATGAAATCTGTAGTGGTTCTTTCCTTGACGACATTGTGTGCGATGGACCTCGACAGGGTCAATCGAATAACCCCCAGAACTTGTCGATCCAACAAATTCCATTCAGCCTCATCCATCCTTTCTAGCATTTTTCCCAATAACTGAAAATGAAGTTTCTTCCCATAGAGGTAGTCCTCTATCTGCATCCTCTAGTAAAAAAAATTTGTGTCATCAAATTTCTCGATCACTGAAACCTTCACTTCATCTACAGCCATTGTCTTTCCTCAGAACTGAACAAAGCTTTAATACTAGTTATTGTGGTATATATATAAAATAAAACGATCGAAGACGAAGCAAAAAATAAAATGAAAAAATTCACACCACCAAACCAGGCACACAAAGATTTACGTGGTTTGGCAATTTTTACCTATATCTTCGGAGTTGCAGAGGATTTTATTACTTGAGGAATGTACACTGTCGAACACGTTGACTTACAGGAAAGAGTCAATCACTTATCTCTCTCTCTTCTCCTCAGGCTCTCTACTCGAGAGTCACTGTCAAAAAAGAAGAACCTGAAAACCAAAACTTGCCTTGACTTCTGCTTCTCCCGCAAGCCACAAAGCCTTGTGATACCTTCTTCACGTCAATTTTCTTCCTTCAGTTAGAAAAGCACATCAAAGTCAAGGGAAGAGTAGTTGAAGACTTTTCTTGCATTCTATGAACTGTAGGTTTCTTTAGCACTGTAGAAAAAAGCCGCACTAAAAGGTAGAGCAGCAGCGAGCAACCTATAGCGGGGAAGAAAGACAACAGTTTTATCGTGACAAAAAAAAGAGAGGGCAGGCTTGTTGTTTGCGAAGCTGAAGAAGCGCAAGTGGGAGAGAGTGAGAGAGAGAGCGGAAACAATTATTCTTTTTGCCTTTTTTTGTTTTATTGGGCTCCATCTCTAACATTATATGTAAATGCCCTCTAACTTTGTAGTCACCGAAATTCTATATTTATGTGTCGTAATTAATTCATTATATGTTTGATAAAAGAGAAAATTATGGGCTGTAAGATATGGATTGAGATTTTAATATAGATTTTAATATTTAACTAGAAAATTGAAAAATTAATATAAGTGATAGTTTTGTAAATAATTGATGATGTGTGCTAGAAAGTTCATGCCGATAGAGTAATGAATTATCGTCTTCGTGTTGCACTAGATTTCAACACACACTCAAATAAAGAATATAACCAATAGCGACACCAGAAGTTTTACTTGGAAAACACATAAGGGGAAAAAACTACGGGGTAGCCTATTGCACCTCTAGCATGTACTATTTTTCTGCTTGTTTTATGTCAATTTAATCCCTCTGTGACGGTGCTAAAAACTTGACCCGACTCACAACTAAACAGAAATTTAGCATTTAAAATATGGACGAAAACTTGACTCAATTTACATTTAATGGCTAATAAGTAAAATTGAAATGTTATAAAATGTGGATAATAGTTCACACACTATGAGTTCTACACAAGTGCGTGTATTTCTTCAAGTAATATAGAGCTTTCCTTACAAACCCCACTATCGATCCCACTAAGACGCGAGGTAAGAAATCACTTAGGCTAATTCTGATCTACTAAACCAATGAATAAATGTTAAGATTTTCATGCCTATTTTATATTGATTTTGATGATATTGCACTTTAAAGAATGGTATTTTTGGTATTTTTCTGCAAGTACGTTAATTTATGAACAATGAAGCAAAAATATGAAAAAAGGAGCAAAATTGGAGCAAAAATGACCAAATTATGAAAATTTGATCTAGGGCGCCAACGGCAAGATCGACAGCGCCTATGGCGTGTTTTTTCTGAGAGTTCATAATATATTACAAGCGAGCCCGCTGATGGTGAGATCGAGGCTGCTGACAGCGGGGATTATGCAAAAGGGTCCAAGGCTAAGTATTATAGAAGGTCGACGACGGCGGGATCGGCAGTTCTTTCATGAGGTGTATTGAATGTGGATGATTTTTGAAGGGATGCTTGGAAAAATCTTGGAAACTCTTCAATTACATTAAAAGGAACAATTTGGGGCCAAAAAAAGAGTCCACAAGCTTCCATTTGTGTCCACCACGTGTCCATCTAATCCATTAGAGAGTAAAGTGTGTGAGTTTAGTGAGTCTATATAGGTTTCTAGAGTGTTAATTAGTGAGTTCAGATAGTGATATTTAAGATGAATTCTTCGAGAGAGTGTAAGAGTGGAAGGGAAGTGAGAGATTTCTTCCACATTGTCATTTCAAAGGAGAATTCTGCGTACTGTAAACAAAAGGAAGAGATTGAGAGGAACTTCAAGGAGTTTGCTTGGGGAGGAATTTAAGATAAGTTATATTTACTTATTTTAGTTTGTAGAACTTTGCTTTTATATATGAAATCCAAGTTTTCCGTATCCTCTTCATGAAATCTGAGTAGTTTTTCTGTTTTTCTCCTTGTTTTGATATTTTTGTGAAATGGTAAATTGAATTAGTGTGCCAAGAAAAATTTAAAAAAGTTGTGATAATCTTTTACTTAAATCTTAATTTACTTTCAATCTGGCTAATTGATTAGTTAAAATATGTTGAGTTTAACAACTATAGTAAATATTACATCCAAGATTCAGGGAGGTCAAAGTCCTTAGAAGTATGGTGCAAATAAATAGGGAAATAATATTCACCGGGCATAGAATTGGAGATTTTAGAGTGACAGAATAAAATCCTCAATTCGATCCTATCGTTTGGGTGCTGAAGTGTAGATGTTAGCCCTCAGGTGAGGGGAACGTGGGAGCTCCGAAGTGAGAGCCGGTATCCTCCCGCACCTAGCCGTAGATTTAATAACCAAGCATAGAATTAGTCAATGTTCTTTATGTCTGGACTAAAGGGTAAAGAATAGGTATGCTCTTATTTGGCACAAAACTGTTTTAAACTAATTCTAATTATCCATTTTCTTAAATATCTTAACAAAGGAGAATGATACTTGCTTATATATTTGAACTTCACTTTATTAGTAGAATTAGTAATCTATTAGTAGAACTAGTTTATTAAAACTTCATATTATTGTCGATTGCATATTAGTGACAGATAGGCAATTTTGATTTCCAAGTTGTGATTCTGAATTGATTTCTATAATCCTAGTTCGTAGCCTCTAAAATATTCCCTGTGGGATCGATATCCAGGACTCCACTAAAGCCCTGTATTACTTTAGTGATATATATACTTGCGTTGAATAGTAACTCATCAATTAAAGAATATATTATATACTTGTTACAAAAAACTAAAATTATGTTAAGTAAGCGGAGGGGTTCAAGTTTTTTGTGTCGTTGCTGGGGAATATAACATAATTAGAGTAACGGACAATTTAGGACTGTTAAAAGACTTATTTATAGAATTGCAACTTATTTATTTAGTTGTTTTGCTATGTACCGATTTCGATTGTATGCGTAAATTTGGTTCTGAAAATCTTATACCCTACGATTCGGAATTAGAACGCACTGTTAGGAGAATTAGAAAACTAAGAAAAGAACTTAAAAATTCTGAAACAATGGAAAACAACGTAAACAACCAAAGAATAGAACATGAACATCAATCTAGACCACTAAGAGATTACGATAACCCTACATTAGATGAAATTCACTTAACAATCCAAAATTCTGATGTAGTTGCTAATTCATTTGAGCTTAAACCTGCAATTAACCAAATAGTAAAAAAAATTAATTTGGTGGAACTTCAAATGAAGATCCTAATTTACATCTTGCAAGTTTTCTAGAACTTGGTGCTACTTTTAAATATGACAGAGTGTCTGATGATGCTGTCAAACTTAAACTTTTTACTTTTTCACTAAGAGATAAGACTAAGGCTTGGTTAAATTTGTTAGCACCTGGATCTATTAAAACTTGGGGAGAACTTTCACAAAAATTCTTATCGAAATATTTTCCACCATCTAAGATCGTCTAAGCTTAGAAACGATATCACATCTTTCGCTCGATATGAGGGAGAATCGATATATGAATCTTGGGAAAGATTTAAAGAACTTCTTAGAAAATTCCTACATCATGCTTTACCAGATTGGTTAATTATTCAAACATTTTATAATGGATAAGTAGGATCTCTTAGATCCATTATTGAAGCTGCTCCTGGTGGATCTCTAATGTCTAATCCTTTTGAAGAAGCCTATGCTTTAATAGAAGAAATGACTACTAATAATTTTCAATGGCCTGCTGAAAGGGTAAATCCTAAGAGAGTAGCCAGTATTCATGATTCAGATGCTTTAACTATGATAGTATCTCAAATTGCTACTCTTTCAAAGAAAATGGATCAATATGGAATGAATCGTTCTCAAACACCTCCAGTGTTAGAAGCAAATTCATTAGGATAAATTGTAGATGCTCAATCTTCATACGAAACTATAAATTTAATAAATAATAGATAAAATAACTCTTATTCAAACTATTATAATCCAGGGTGGAAGAATTATCCAAACTTTAATTGGAAAAACCAAGGTAATGCTAATCTTGTTAATCCTCAGTGGGGGAACAATCATGTAAACCCATTAGGAAATATAAATAACCAGGGTAATTCTAATTATAGACCTTCTAATCCACGAGGTTTTTATAATAATTCACAATCCAAGGAGAAGAAGTTATCTATGGAAGAACTAGTTTTGAATATGGGTAATCAATTACAAAATCAAGGAGCTGCTATTAAAAACATAGAAAACCAATTATGGCAAATTGCTACTGCACTGAGTAATAGACCTGTTGGAACTTTACCTAGCAATGTCGAAGTAAATCCTAAAGATCAAGGAAAAGAACAGATCAAGGCTATTCAATTGAGAAGTGGAAAAGAGTTGGAAACAAGATTTTAAAAAGAAACTGTGGTTGAAAAGGAAAAAGAAGAAACTGAAGGAGAATATGAAATTTTATATCCTAATTTTCCTCCGAAATCTATGAAAATTACTGTTGAAAGACCACCACCATTTCCTTAAAGACTAAAGCAACAAGATAAGGGAAAAATATTTGCTAAATTCTTCGACATTTTGAAAAAATTATCAATAAATATCCCTTTTGTTGAAGCTTTGGAACAAATATCTGATTATGTTAAATTTATGAAGGATATACTCAACAAAAAAAGGAAGTTACTAGATCATGAGACCGTTTCACTCAGTGAAGAGTGTAGTGCTATAACTCAGAGAAAGCTTCCTTAAAAACTTAAGGATCTTGGTAGTTTCACTATCCCGTGTGTTATTGGTAAAAAATTTTATGGGCGGGCATTATGTGATTTAGGAGCTAGCATAAATTTGATGCCTTTATCAACTTTTAAAAGGTTAGGAATATGAGAGATTGCACCAACTTCTGTAACTCGACAGTTAGTCGATTGATCTATTACACATGATAAAGGAGTTGTAGAAGATGTTTTGGTCAAGATTGATAGATTTATCTTTCCTGTGGACTTTATAATTTTAGATATGGAAGAAGATAAGGAAATTCCTATCATTTTAGGAAGACCATTCCTAGCTACAAGAAGAGCCACGATAAATGTTCAAAAAGGAGAATTGACTATGAGAGTAAATGATCAAAAAGTAACCTTTAACATCTCAAAGTCAATGAAATATCCTTCAATAGAAAAAGATGATGAATGTTTCAGAATGGATATATGTGATTATCTAAAAAAAGAATATTTCAAAGAAAATTATGAAGAAAAAGAAGATATGGAAAAAGATAAATATGATGAAATTGATAACAAAGAAGTTGATTATATTTAGGAACAATTTGAAACGCTTGATTCAACAGCACCAAAAAACGAAATATTAATTTCATCTGTTGTAAAACCCCCTGAACTTGAATTAAAAAATCTTCCAAGTCATTTAAAGTATGTATTTTTAGGAGAGTTTCAACATTATCAGTAATTGTATCCTCAGACTTAAATGAAATTCAAGAACAAAAATTAATGGATACATTAAAAAATACAAAAAAGCTTTTAGGTGGACTCTAGCTAATATTAAAGGAATTAGTCCTTCGATTTGTATGTACAGAATTTTATTATATGAAGAACATAAACCAAGAATTGATCAACAAAGGAGACTGAACCTTATTATGAAAGTAGTAGTTAAAAAAAAGATTTTAAAATGGTTAGATGCTGCGGATAAGTCAAATTCATTGTGTTTCTAAGAAAGGAGGAGTAACTGTTGAAGCAAATTAAAATAAAGAATTAATACCTATCAGACAAGTTACTGGATTGCGTATTTGTATTGATTATAGAAAATTAAATGCTGTCACTCGAAAAGATCACATTCCTCTTCCTTTTCTAGACCAAATTTTGGATAGACTTGCTGGACATAAGTATTTCTGCTTTTTGGATGGATATACCGGTTACCATCAAATACATATTGCTCTTAAGGATCAAGAGAAAAAAAACTTTTACTAGTCCTTATGGAACTTTTATTTTTTTAAGAATGCCTTTCGGACTATGTAATGCACCTGCAACGTTCTAAAGATGTATGATGTCCATATTTAGTAAGTTAATTGATAATGGAATAGAAGTATTTATGGATGATTTTTCTGTGTTTGGAACATCATTTGAAGCATGCTTAAATCATCTTGAAAAAGTTTTGGAGTTATGCAAAAAACTAACTTAGTTATAAATTGGGAGAAATGTCAATTTATGGTTGCAGAAGGAATTGTATTAGGGCATAAAATTTCGTGAAAATGGCATGGAAGTAGACCTCGCAAAAATTTAAGTAATAGCTTAAATTACCACCTCTTACTACAGTGAGAGTGGTAAGAAGTTTTCTTGGACATGCTGGTTTCTACAGGCGCTATTTTAAAGATTTTTCAAAAATTACCAAACCTCTATGCCAACTTTTAGAAAAGGACAAGAAATTTGAATTTACTAAAGACTGCTTAAATGCCTTTGAGTTATTAAAGGAAAAACTAATCACATCACCTGTAATAATTTCACCTGACTGGGAGAAAGTATTTGAATTAATGTGTGATGCTAGTGATTATGCTATTGGAGTTATTCTTGGTCAAAGATATGATAAAATTTTTAAAGTTATATACTATGCTAGTAGAACTCTTAATGATGTTCAAATTAACTATATGGTTACTGAAAAAGAGTTACTAGCTATTGTGTATGCTTTTGATAAATTCAGATCATATTTAATTGAGACTAAATGTATTGTGCATACTGATCACGATGCTATTAAATATCTGATGCAAAAGAAGGATACTAAACCAAAATTAATTAGATGGGTGCTTTTAATGCAAGAATTCAATTTTGTGGTGATTGATAGAAAGGGAACTGACAATCAAATTGCTGATTATTTATCGAGACTAAAATATCATGAATCATCTGATACTGACAATGAAATTACAGACATTTTCCCTGATGAACAACTTTATAATATTAATGAGTGGAAAATACCTGCATGCTGATATAGTTAATTATATAGTGAGCAATATTTTGCCACCTATACTAACTCTGCAGCAACAAAAAAAATTCATTCATGATGCAAAAGCATATTTTTAGGATGAACCATATTTATATAAGCAATGTAATGATCTTATTATTAGGAGATGTGTGCCTTATGAAGAAACTGAACTGATTATTCAAAAATGCCACGATTCTGAATTTGGATGACATTTTGGGATTGACAAAACTGCACATAAAATTTTGCAAGCTAGATTTTATTGGCCTACTATCTTTAGAGATGTTTACAGATCTATAAAAACTTGTGATAGATGCCAACGAGTAGGTAATATATCTAGAAGAAATAAAATGCCTCTGAATTTCATGTTAGACGTTGAGATTTTTTATGTTTGGGGATTAGATTTCATGGGACCATTTATTCCTTCATTTGGGAACTTATATGATTTAATTGCAGTTCATTATGTATCAAAGTGGATTGAAGCACAAGCTTTACCTCGTTGTGATGCTAAAAGTATTTCAAGATTCTTAATGAAAAATATTTTCACAAGATATGGTATGCCGAGAGTGATTATCACTGACGAAGGATCCCATTTTAGGTATAAATACATTCAAAGATTAGCAAAAAAGTTTAATATTATTCATAGATTCTTTACTGTCTATCATCCTCAAACAAGTGGTTTAGCTGAAGTTTCTAATTGTGAGATTAAACAAATTTTAGAAAAGACTGTAAATCCTAGTAGAGTAGATTGGTCTACGAGACTGGATACTGCATTATGGGCATACAGGACTGCTTATAAAACTTCTATTGGTATGACTCCTTACTGACTTATTTCTGGAAAGACTTGTCACTTACCAGTAGAATTGGAGCATAAATCATATTGGGCGATTAAAGAATTCAATTATAATTAGAAAAATGTTGGTGAGAAGAGATTGTTACAATGAATTAGAAGAATTAAGAAATGAATCTTATGATAATGATAGAATTTATAAGGAAAAACTGAAGTTAAGGCATAATCGGAAGATTAACCATAAGAACTTTGAACCGGGACAAGAAGTTTTGCTTTACAATACAAGGCTGAAATTATTTCCTGGGAAATTGAAGTCACATTGGTTAGGACCCTTTACTGTGACTCAGTTTTATACTTATGGAGCTGTTGAAATTAAAGATCCAAAGACTGAGAATAGATTTAAAGTAAATGAACATAGATTAAAACCATATTTTGAGAGTAAAAGACTAAATTTTAAAGAGGTTTTAATGCTCAGTCAACCTGAATAACACCTGAATAGGTCAGGCTGATGACGTTAAACCAAGCGTTTTATGGGAGGCAACCCATAGTTATCTTTATTTGTTTCGGTGTTTGTTTGAATTTATCATTAGTTTGTAGTAATATTGAATTCTACCACTTGTATTTGCCCTTTGATTATCAAGAATTTGGATCCATAGACAAAATTTGGAACGTATTTGACCACGGCGTAAATGTGCAAAATTTTGCCTAGGGCACCGACGATGGGTTTTTCCCAAGAGCCCTAGAATTTAATTTCACAAGACTCGCTGACAGCGCGATCGAGGCCGCCGACAGGGAGATCGGCGAGTGGCCAGTTTTTCGAGTTTGAAATCACAGTTTTTGGCGGTTTTTAGCGAATTTGTCCCCTGTAAACTTTCATGGACGGTTCCTAAACACTCCAATTCCCAAAAATGAATGGAAACTTCCTTGAATTCCTCTCTAATGGCTTCCAATTCAGTAGATTTCCCTAGATTTCAAGTGTATAACCGAAGAAAGTTCGTTAGTGTCGAGGCGCAGCGACTTTTCAACAAGGTCATGTCAAAGAGAAGGCTAATCAAGGAAAGAGGATTTGTCAATCGAGGATTAAGCAATTCTTTGTCAACAATTGAAGAAATGATTGTGCGGTGAAGATGAGAAGTATTTTGCTATACTACTACTGCAGTAGTCGTTCCAGTGGTGAAGGAATTCTATGCCAATTTGCATGGAATCAACCAAGTAAGTGTCTATGTGCGAGGTAGGTGGATAACATTTAATTCTGGAAGGATTAATGAATTATACATGCTTGAGAATGTTCTTGTCTGCCATTATTCAAATTTCGTGCCGACAAGAGACAAGATGAATGGAATTTACCAATATTTGACGGACAAAACTGAAGACTAGGAAGTTAGAGAAAACTGGTACGTTATTTTTTCTGCAATACTTTTAAATCCCATTTCAAAAAATTAGCACTTTTTCATATCTGCAAATTTATTACCGATGATGTAAATCGGTAAAGTCACCAAAGAGAGTTCTATATTGAACTATTGCATTCAAATGGGATGGCCCATTGGTATTGGATCAATTATTGTGAAGCCTGTGTTTGGCATGATCGTTCAATGATCATCTCAAGGGCTTGGACATCCTTCAACAATTTTCTCAATATGAAGTCTGTTTCAAGTATCGTACGAGATTTGGGAAAAGGAATTACTACCCTGGAAACCTTTAGACCAAACTCGTATGTTCCCAACCAATGATGAGGAGAATGATATGGGCGTGATTATTGATCAAGCATCGCAAAGTTATGTTACTATCCAACCTCTAATAGCAGACAAGACACCGATGATCTTACACCAAATCAAGAGTCTGGAGAAGCATGTACAAAATTTAACAAGTACAATTAACAATATGTCTGATTTCTTTCATCACCTTGATTGGAGAATGAAAGAGCATTATGATCATACTGGACGTTTTGAAGCAAGTTTGATACACTTAATAAGAAGAATGGGGTGGATTGAAGAAGATTTAACTGAAGAATTCCCATTCCGACCTTTTTATAACATGTTCGTCCATGTTCAAGCAATGGGTGATATCAGAGGAGAAACCAGCACTGATTCAAAAGAGTAGTAGAATTGCTTTACTTTATTTGTTTCTTTATGTTGTACTTGATTTAAACTATGTTTGTGTGTTTGCTTTCTTAGTTTGCTTTTTAATCTCAGTATAGTTGAGATTATGATTGAAATGTTTGTTTTCAACATTTTGAATGTTGTAGTTTGGATTACAATGCTAATTAGATTAATTTAGGTTGCGAAAATACCTGCTTATGTGTGTTATGTAATGTGTATTGTAAACACTTGGATTTAAAATATAATTGTGAAGTTTTGTTGTGTGTATGTTTATTTGTGTTAATGCATCACTTAATAACTTAAAATATATGATTAAAATGATTGAATGGATGAAGACGAGGCTTAAAATTGATTGAAATCGCTAAAATTTGAAAATTTGATCAATATTTGAGAATCTCGCCGACGGCGCGCTCGAGGCCGCTGACGGCGCGCTCGAGACCGTTGACGGTGCACTCGAGACCGTTGACGGTGCGCTCGAGGCCGCCGATGGCTTGATTTTCCCGAGGCTATTGGAATTTAATTCAATTGAACCCGCCAACGGCGTGAACAACCCCGCCGACGGCGAGATCCTAAAATTTACCTTTTAACTGTGATTTTGACCGGTCAACTGTCACTATTCATCGTCTTCTTCCCCGATTTACAGAAAATTTCAACTTAGAGCTTGATAGATCTCGGATTTGGAGCAATTTCAACCATTCTAACACCAGATTTCAACTTCCCCTTGTAAGAGCTTCACTCCTATGTAAAAATTTTTTATTTTCACCATGAATTTTTTCCACATTAAGAAATTTTGGAAAATTTGAAAATGTGGAGAAAAGACTTGGAAGGAATTCATGGAACTTAATTTAGATTGCTTTAAACCACCTTTAGAAGCCATTGTATTATTATTTTGGTGATTAGTTTGGATTTTTGTGATTTTGATAGATCAAACAATAGCTCCACATCAAAAGAGGAGATTTGAATTTGACGAGACTCTATTAGTAAATGCTAAAGCACAATCGAGATACACTTTAATCTTTCAAGGAAAGAAGTGTATTCAAGATCGAGTTTTTGATAATCCCGAAGGAGAAGTGGAATGAGTCATCAGAGAAAGAAGATGGGGGAACTTCTGTTACACTACAAATAAAGCTGCTATTGAAGTTGTGAGAGAGTTCTATTCAAATCTGACTCAACTTGAGGACGAGCCTGTCCAAGTAAGAGGATTTTCTGTCAATTTTAATGCTACCTGCATTAATTCTTGTTACGAGCTTCACGATTAATTTTCTAGCGAGTATGAAACATTTGGTACAATGGAAGGTCCGTTAGACGATGTTATTAACTTTCTCACTAATGGGAAAGGCACTTGGAAAATTAAGAATCGTGAACGGATTAACTTTCCACTTTCTATGATGAATGCCACAGCTAAAGCTTAGTATTATTTCATTTGTTCTATTTTGCTACCCACCTATTGAGAGATCGAGCTGTTTTGAATTTCTGTATTCAGAACAATAGAAGTATAAATGTGGAAAGGATAATTTACAAGAATATTATGGCCACGACGAAGAGTGAATCAAGTGGATATTTAGGACATCATAACATAATTTATGCACGCTATCAATTATCTGGAGTAGAAGCTAATGATGATGAAGAATGGGTAAATCCTATGAAACCCATTAGTAAAGCAAATTTGAAGACTTATGAATCCCATGAGGAATGGAGATCTGGGAGTAGGAGTAAAGCACCTTCTACTAGTAGAGACATCCCTTCTACTAGTTATGACCCTCCTGCATCTAGCTCCCCTACTCTATATGATTTGATGAATGCTATGACCCTGCAGCGAAAAAATTTTGAGAAGTTTGATGAAAAAACTGGAAAGAATTGATCATAGGATTGAAGGTTTAGAGCGGAGGCATCATCACGATAGTGAGTATCTTCAACGGCACTCTGATGTTGAGATGGCTTATTATGATGCTCAGGCTAGGTACTACAGAGGAGAGCCTGATGCCATTTTTCCAGAATGCCCCCGTTATACTCATTATCAACCCAATCCACCTGTTGACCAGGGAGATGAAGACATAGCATGGGATTTTGATGATTGATTTTTGTGATTGTGATGTGATGTGATCTATGTGATTTTGTTAGTTTTGTTGTAGTACTTTCATTTTTATTAATTGTATTCTGTGGACTATGCTTTGTTTCTGAGATATGTATTTAGTTTTATAGTTTGTATTTTCATTTCTGGACTATGATGGTTTGTGATTGTAATTGTAATTGTGAACTTTTAAGTCTAAATTAGTAAATTGTATTTTCTGTATTGTGAAATGCATATGTCATGTGTAGTTAATTGTTGTTAAATGTTTTAGTTTATATACTTTTTTTAAAATTTCATTACCCCAGCAAATTTTCTAAACTATTATATGTGTAGAAAGGTTTTTAAAATTACTGGTTAGTTGAAGTTAAAAATTTTTGAGAAAAACCTTCAAAATTTCAAAAAGATAAAAAGCCTAAAGTGCAAAAGTATGATTTTTATTTTTAGAATTTTTCTTTCCACCCTGTATTATTTCTATTATAGAAAACTTTAAGTTTGTAGGGGGAATATTAACTATTATGTGTTCTCAATTAACATATTTTCAAAATTATAATATGATTTTTGTGACAAAATTTAATTTAGATAACTATATTTAGATTTTATCTAAATATTATAGAAGATTCAAAGAAATGTTTTTAGTAATGAAAACTAAGTTTGTAGATTAAGATATTTAGTATAAGAGGATAAGAATATAGTTAACTATTTAAAGTAAAGAAAACTATATTTTGAAAAATTAAGAATCTTAGAAATTTAGTTGAGAAAGAAAATATTGGGATTCAATGATGTAAAAACTATGAATTACATATAAGGTAAAGAATGTTTTAAAGTTTCAAATTTAGGAAAAGAAGAGTGAAGTTCAAAATTATTAATAGGTTATCCAGATATAGTAATCCTCACTTGAAAAAGAAAAAAAGAAAAAGAAAAAGATTGAAAAACAATCCCTGAAAATAAAAGAAAAATATATAGGATTGAAAAACAATCCAAAAGAAAAAAATAAGTGAGGAGAAGCTTAAGGAGATGTCTTATCAAAAATTGGCTTCAATTGGATTAACCTAAAGGGAAAAATAAAAACATTTCTGAACTTATATTTATGACTAGTTTATTTACTAGTAGTGTCCTCATGAAGTTCCTATCTTCTGAATATTCTAAGTAAATTGATATTACAACATATAGTCATTCTTGAAATGAATAGAAAACTAGAACTCTTAGACTTGATGACTAGATAGCCTTATATATGCAGAGTTAATCTAATTACTTGAAAATCTTTCTAAGAATTCTTGTTATGATATTTATTTAAATCAAAATTATAGTATTTCTGAATTAAAACTTTACCACAATGAATCATAACTTTTATGTAGTACTAAAGATTACTTGAGGACAAGTAATAGTTAAGTTTGGAGGATTTTGACCCAATGAAAAAATGTTAAGATTTTCATGCCTATTTTATATTGATTTTGATGATATTGCACTTTAAATAAGGGTATTTTTGGTGTTTTTCTGTAGGTATGTTGATTTATGGACAATAAAGAAAAAATATGCAAAAAGGAGCAAATCTGGAGCGACAAAAGACCAAATTATGAAAATTGATCTTGGGCACCGACAGCGAGATCGACGGCGCCAACGGCTTGTTTTTCCCAAGAGTTCAGAATATATTACAAGGGAGCCCACCGATCGTAAGATCGCGGCCGCCGACAGCAGGGAAATATTCTAGAAGGCCGCCGACGGAGAGCTCGAGGCCGCCGATGGCGGGATCGGTGGTTCTTTCACGAGGTACATTGAATGTGGACTACTTTTGAAGGGATGCTTGGAAAACTCTTGAAAACTCTTCAATTACTTTAAAAGGAACAATTTGGAGCCTAAAAAAGAGTCCACTAGCTTCCATTTGTGTCCACCACGTGTCCATCTAATCCATTAAAGAGTAAGGTGTGTGAGTCTAGTGAGTCCATATAGAGTTTCTAGAGTGTTAATTAGTGAGTTTAGATAGTGATATTTGTGAGGAATTCTTCGAGAGAGTGTAAGAGTGGAAGGGAAGTGAGAGATTTCTTCCACATTGCTATTTCGAAAAAGAATTCTACATACTGTAAAGAAAGGAAGAGATTCAGAGGAACTTCAAGGAGCTTGCTTGGGGAGGAATTTAAGATAAGTTGTATTTACTTATTTTAATTTGTAGAACTTTGCTTTTATATATGAAATCCAAGTTTTATCGTATCCTCTCCATGAAATCTGATAGTTTTTATGTCTTTTTCTTTATTTTGATATTTTTATGAAATGGTAAATTGAATTAGTGTGCCAAGAAAAGTTTAAAAAAGTTGTGATAATCTTTTACTTAAATCTTAATTTATTTTCAATCTGGACAATTGATTAGTTAAAATATGTTGAGTTTAACAACTATAGTAAAGATTACATCCAAGATTCAGGGAGGTCAAAGTCATTGGAAGTATGGTGTAAATAAATAGGGAAATAATATTCATCGGGAGTAGAATTAAAGACTTTAAAGTGACAGACTAAAATCCTCAATTCGGTCCTATCGTTTGGGTGCTGAAGCGTAGATGTTAGCCCTCGAGTGAGGGAATGTGGGAGCTCGAAGTGAGAGCCGGTATCCTCCCGACTTAGCCGCTAGATTCGGTAACTCGAAGCATAGGATTAGTCAATGTTCTTTATGCCTGGACTGAAGGGTAAAGAATAGGTATGCTCCTATTTGGCACAACACAATTTTAAACTAATTCTAATTATCCATTTACTTAAATATCTTAACAAAGGAGAAATATACTTGCTTATATATTTGAACTTCACTTTATTAGTAAAATTAATTATCTGTTAGTAGAACTAGTTTATTAAAACTTCATATTATTGTCGATTGCATATTAGTGATAGATAGGCAATTTCGATTTCCAAGTTATGATTCTGAATTGATTTCTATAATCCTAGTTCGTAACCTCTAAAATATTCCCTGTGGGATCGATATCCAGAACTCCACTAGAGCCATGTATTACTTGAGCGATATGTATACTTGTGTTGAATAGTAACTCAGTGATTAAAGAATATATTATATTCTTGTTACAAAAAAACTAAAATTATGCTAAGTGCACGGAGGGGTTCATCTACTACTATTAGTCCTTAGTTTGGAAGGGCGATTAAATTAATTTTTCTAACAAGTACTCCTAAAGGAAAGCTTAATTTGAAAACAACTAATAACTACTCGTAAAGGAATTTACTAATTCTAAAGATAACCCTTTCTGGATGAATTGGTTTGGAGAATTTTGAGATACTAAAAACTAATATTCTTATGTAGTGAATTAGATAATGCTTAGGAATGAGATACATTAAATATGAGTAATCTTATTTTTTACCCTCTTTCGAGTGCATAAAGAACATTGGCTAATCCTATGTTTGGTCCCTAAATCCGTAGTTAGGCGGAGAGGATATTGGCTCTCATTCCAGAGCTCCCACTTCCTCCTCACCTGAGGGCTAACTCTTGCATTAGTTTCCAAACACTAGGACCAAATTGGGGATTTTAGTGTCACCCTAAAATCTCCAATTTTACGCCCATCAAAGTATATTTCTCTATTTATTTGCACTCAACCCTATGGACTACATTCTTATCCATGAAATTAAATTTGGTTCCACTTTGTTGAGAATTATTCAGTCCTTTCGGATCTTAATGCAATTTTAATGAATTTTAACACTACAACGGACCCATATTGTAATATAAATGAAGCGCAAGTAAAAATCATCACATTTATAATTAAAACCTCTTCTAACATGCATCCCAAAATCCTAAACATGAATCTTGATCATTATAAAAAAAAAGGTAGAATGAAAACAATGACATAATCTTCTCATGCCACTATTTCTAAATAAGAAGAAAGAGTAAGAAAGACACATCACAAAGCACAAAGAAAACACAACGAAAAACTTATTTATATCAAAGCAAATCCACTAGATAAGTATTTACAAATACATATGATAATGACGAACACGATACTTAGCTTATTCCCCTCAAAAGAAAGAGGAAAATCTCTCCCACAAAGTCTCCCGCAGGTTCATGCAATGCTAGTACATTCTCATACAGATTCTCTCAAAATCCCCTCTACAATCTCTCCAAAAAGGTAGAAATCTACATTTCTACTCCTATTCTAAGATCTTTCAACATTCCTTTCATTTTTTTCTAACATACCTATCACTTTTTCTGACATAAAAACACTATTTTATAATGTAAGGACGAAATTATCAAGAGATGTCTCAAGCAACCATCCAAAAAGTGTCCAAATACTTTGATCTCGGCTATAATCGCCTAAAAATCGGTCCAAACCGTCTTCGGCGCCATTGACATCATTTTTTTTTCGTTCTCTGGACTCAGACGCCATCGGTGCCGGTCTGGGTGCCCTCGGCGCCCATATGCAGCAACTCCATCATTTTGCTCTATTTGGATCTGTTTTAGTTATGTTTCACCCAGTTTCAGTTGTGTTGCGTTCCTAACATCTTTACTTATAATATAAGAATAAAACAACATCTCTTTAAAGTGTAATTTCATTCAAAAATATGGAAGAAGTGTGAAAGAGATTAAGTATAAAAAGACATATCGAAATGTGTCAAGTCAGAATTTTCTTTCTTGATGGTTTTTGCTCCAAATTGCACCGTTTTTGCTTTATTTTTGTCAAAAGTTCATTTCTTGTACCTGAAGACAAAAATATGCAAAATATCTTCCTTTAAAATGCAATATCCCTAAAAATCAATAAATATAAGCATTAAAATTATATGAAAATTAAATATTCTTTAGGCGTACCACATCCCGGTTGTAAAAATCCACTATAAGTTGATGATTACAATGACCCCATGTCCCACATACGGGAAAGGGTTACAAAGCCTTTCGAATTACGATGTCGACGTGCAAATGAACTTGTTGTAAGAAGTGGGCAGCATCCAATGTTGATCGGTGAAGGCCGACAGGTGGTGTTTGACGACAGTCGTCGGTGATCAGCAATGGTCAGTAATGATCAATGGTGGATAGCGATGGTCAATGGAGATTGACGACCACAGGAGTGATGTTGGATTTCAGCTCCTTCTCTCAAAACTTTAAATTCTTTCTCAAAACTAAAGCTCTCATACATTTCTCGTGAGAGGGATAAAACTCTATTTATAAAGTTCTAGTTTCAATTAACGCAATAATATGAATCACTTTGATTGGATTGCATATAGGCCTTCACTCCATCGGATGACATTTTATGAGCATTTAAGTGTCTTAATGATGTCATAATTAAGTTTTCTTAGGCTAGTTGGATTCGTCTTGTTAAGACACTCAATTTGACTATAGACTCTTGAGAGTCGATATTCGTTTGACCTTCCAAATGTGTTAAAAAAAACTTTCAGAAACGGTTTAATGACTTGATCTCTGCTTGATTTGTTTCAGATTCGACCAATTTTGGTAACATTAGGCTATTCATGTCGAGCCAGTCAGTTTTGACTATAAGTTTGTTGAAATCAGAGTTCTATATGACGTTTTATCGATGTTTGAATATTTCTGGCTCAAAAAGCCATATCAAAGTCCGTATAATATCTCGAGATTCATGTCAAATGTTGAAAATTTATTGATGACCTATAAATTGAGATTTAAATGTTATTTATATAATTGCTCCTAAAGGATATTATGGATGATAGTAAATAGTTATTGAAGAATAACTCTCGAAGATTGGAGCATTACCACTATATCAAAAAATTAAATTTTTAAAGTTTTATATTTAAATAATTTTTTCATAAATTTTTATTTAAAAAAATTATGAATTGTACAAGGCTATTCTAGAAGCTATAGACTTGTGAATTAGTGTTCATTATTTAAGAAAATAATGATGTCGTGTTTCGAATATTTAATTATTTATTTTAAATGAGTAAAGTATAAATGTTTAATAATTCCTCTCAAACTAAATATCAGTATTTTGAGATTCAAATTTTCTTAATTTAATTTTTGAAAATAATGAATAATAAATTATAAATAACACGACTCAAATAAATTATTTTACTCTAATATGGAATCCCAGCTTTCGGTCATGGGCTGAGAGAGAAGAATCTCAGCTGTTTGGTCACCAAACGCTGAAGTTAGAGATTATTATGCTGTTACGAGGAAGTGGAGAAAAAGTGCTTTTTGGAGAAAAAGTGCGTTGAAATAATTTTTTTTGTGCGGATTTGGTAATTAGAGTAGGTAAATTAGGAAGGTGAAGTAATTAATTAAATAATTAAGGAGCTGTCGGGGGACTGACTACTGAGAACGCACCATTTGGTGACCGTGCGGCGTGCCCTATTTTTGGCTGATTTTGTCACATGAAAATTACTACACTTATTTAAATTTGACCTTTGTGAAATGAGTTTGTGAAAAGGACAGTTTAACCAGAAAAGATTTATACTACTGGATTTTAGGGGGCATTTTTATACATACCACCTAATTTCTATGTATTTACATATCTAACACCTTTTTTTTTTTTTTTACATTTCTATCACTTAAATTTTTGGTATCACATCAAAAAATCACTATTTTAAATTAAAAAATGTTAAGTGAACGTATCTCTTGCATAGGCAATATAGTATGTATATGAAAACTGAAGTAAAGATGTTAGATATGTAAATACATAGGTATTGAGTGGTATTTATGTAAATCTTATGATGCATGCTAGAAAATTCACGGCGGTAGACTAATAATGTATTATCGCGTTGCACGAGAATTCAGCAGCACACTCGGGTAAAATAAAAATAACTAGAGATGACACCAAGAGTTTTTACGTGGAAGCCTTGTAAAGAGAAAAACCACGGGATCTGGCCTTATTGTAAAAATCAACTATTGATTGATAATTACAGAAAATTTCTTTTCCACATACAAGAAAGTGTTAAAGACTCTTCGGAGTTACAATGTCGAACTTTGAATAAGCTTGTTGTAAGAAGTGGATAGCATTCCATGGCGGTCGGAAGAGGTCAAGGACGGTCTGCGATGGTCGATGTTGGTCAACGACGATAGGCGATGGTCAAAGACAGTAGGCGGTGATCAACAGAGGACGACAGTGGTCGACGACGATCAAAGGTGGTGTTGGACTTCAAGTTCTCTCTTAAGGCTTGGGTCATGTGAGGGATAATGATCTATTTATAGCATTCTGGGTGCAATTAATGCAGAAATACGAATCATATTGATGAGACGGTCTGGAGAGTTTCTTTCAATCATACAAAGTTTGTTAAAACATTTTAGTGTCTTAAGGATGTCAGAATTAAGGAATCTCATGCTCATTGAATTCTTCTTGTCGGACGCTCGATTTGAATATGAACTTAGTATTGGACTATCCAAATGTGTCTGAAAATATTTCAAAAGTTGTTTAATGACTTGATCCAAGCCTAATCCGACCTGGATTGAACTAACTTTGATATCATTGCATCCGTCTCATTGAGTCGACCAGTTTGACTATAAGTCTGTCGAAATCAAAGCTCTGGATAACTTTGTATCAAGATTTGAATGTTTCTTACTCGAAATATCGTCTTGAGATCCGTGCAATTTGATGAAAATTTTTTGGTGGCGTATCACCTTCTATATATTTTTTTTTAATTGTAGAGTGCTAAAACAAACAGAAATTAGTTTTGTTTCAGTTTTTATAATAATTGATAAGATTTTTATTCATTAAATAGGTTAGTTATCTTTCCCCTTTTAAATTAACCCCTCTCATTTGAAATATTATCTGCACATGTAATCCTTCTAAGAGTTGCCTAGTTGGTTGTTTTATTAATACAAGTATTAGACATTGTCAAGCAATTTTAATTTAAATGCATCTAAGAGCTGTGTGGCTACAGGTATTTTAATCACATTAAATTTAAAAATCCAAAGTATAATAAATTCATTATATTGTAGATATATTATATAAATATATCTATATTGTTTGGTTGCATGTAAAATAAATGCATGAGAATTATTTTATTTTCTTTTGGTTTGATGTAAAATTTAGAGTCTATTACAGTATTAAATTTATTAGGAAGATTACCTCTTCAAAATAGTCAAACAAAGAAGAACAATAATGTAATAAATAATAGGGAGAGGAAGGATGGCTCATTGTAGATAAATAGGTACAAAATTTTTATGCAAAAAACAAATTTCATTTGCTTTTATTCTTCAACAAACTTCTAATTACAGAGGACTCCAACCGCACCAAAATTTTTAAGTGAGGAGTTTTTCTCTACAATCATTACATAGCCGTCAAAAGCAAGCAGAGAAGGAAGATGAATAGGGAGGATGCTGATGTTTTTTATTCAAAATTGGTTTCTTTTACGAAAAGTGAGAACGTTGATTAACACCTTCCATAAAAAATATTTTAAATTATACTTTCACAACAATTTTTTTTCTATTTATACACACAAATATTATTGTTGTTGAACCCATATTTGCTTGTGAATTACGGCCAATGAATATGTTGGAGATAGGAATCAATAGAAGTATAATATTTTGTATCAAACTTCCTCCGCCCCCAGTGTTCATATATTTATGAAGGATCTTGGCATATTTGTCAAATTTCTACAATGCCTAGGACCCGTAGGTTGGTCTTGGAGGGGTCGTTGCATAGCCGAGCGAGAATTCGACTGGCATAAAGCACACTTTATCTTCCAGTAGCTATCTCATGCTCTGACTGATTCCTGCTCGGTTAGTTTTTCACCGGCTGGTTCCTCGACTGTTCTGCCAATTAGCCCTCTCCTTTGACCCTTGGTTGTTGGGTTAACCTGGTCACTCAAGCTACTTAGTGAAATCGGTCTTCTGACATGTGTCTAGTTTAGGACCACTTGATTTGGTCAAGCGTTCCTCTCATACATATTTAGTTCTCGGATGCTCTCATACATTAGTAGTGTATGAATTGCGATAAGAATGAGGGAATTATGCTTGGTAGAGAATTTGTCCTTATTAAATGACAGTAATTTTTTTTCTTTTTATTTTAATTATGTGCCCTTTATTGCTTATAAATAGGGGGACTACATATTTTTAATTTTATTTGCTTCTCGTCCTCACTTCAAATCTATCATTTTCTTGAGGGATCGTAATGTACAAGCTTATGAGGTACTGAGTGCTTGTCCTGAAGGAAGTCTTGCTTCATGAATTGTTTGATGGGGAGAAGGGCAAGAAACAACCCTGAGGGCGGAAGAAACATGCAGTGAAGAGTAGCAAATTCTCGCTCTTGTGACAGGTTGATTCTTCTAGTGCAGTTCTGAGAAGTGTCAAATTAGTGATTGCAACTCCTAAGTGGATAGTTACGGTTATGCGGTCGGTTAATACGATCGATTGATGACGCCCGTTGCCACGTCCTCCCATTCGATCTAAGGTAGAATACCCATGACACTCATAGGTCTTTCTCCATTGCAACATCCTCATCCCTAAGAGCTTATATTGTCCTATCTGTTATGAGATATGGGCGTGTAGGACTTCTCAATCTATATGACTTAGTTATTTTTTTTTATTAATGATCCCTCATTTCCTTATGTATGAAAAATGATGAGGTTCTACCGAGCTTGGGGACAATTGTATTTAGGCTTTGGGAAGCTTTTTGAGGAGTTAATTTTGAGTTTTGAAGAAGTTTTAATGTCAAGGCTAAAAAAAGTCTTGAATTTGGGTAGAGAAATTAGGGTTTGCTAGTGGTGTGGTGGCCTGAAAACAATGGGGATGAACTGCTTAGGTCAAGAGGAGTGTTTTGGCTGCTAAGAGCAAGAGGTTTTGGAGGTTGGATAGTGAGCTTAGTGTGTAACTAGGGTTCTCAGGTTCCTTCCTATTATAGCCATGGGAGCTTGTTGTGGAGCTTGACATGGCATGGAGACACTTAGGCTGCTCCACAGAGGATCTCCATATAATTTTCAGAGGTTTTGGGCAGTGGGTAAGAGCTATTGCAAGTTTTGATGCCTTGGCCATGGTGATGCCAATAGTGGAGAGGAAGGCATGGAGTAGGGCTTGGTTTGATTAGGGAGCCTTTTGTCGAGTGGCTAAGACCAGCTTTGGTCCGGTCTTGGCTATCCAAGGACTGGTTTTGCCTCTCTAAAGGTGGGTCGAAAGGGTACATGACCATGGTTCCATGTGGCCTCGCCCATGGTGAAGTTTGTAGTTTTGTCTCTAGTGCTTGGGCTTGACTTAGGTTGTCTTGTAGTGTCACCCACATGTCATGGTGGGTTGGTCTTGGTTCATAGGTAACCGATTAAGAATGGGTCGTGGGCTTCATGGGTCATATGCTTTGGGTTAGGTTAATGGGTTGGATCTAGTCCAAAATTTAGGCCCTAATAGAATTTCATAACCCTCCTAATTAATTAATTAATTAATTAATTAAGTGAATTATGAGGTTTTACCACATGGTGCCAATTGGGTCCACCCATGGTGTGATGTCAAGACTGTCGGCATATTTTTTTTTTAGGTTGTGTGTTTTATTTTGAAAGTGGGGTCGCCTACAGAAATTGTCGGTGAATTTTTAATTTAATTTTGATAAATAATTTGAAAAGTAGTATTTGATTTTAAAAATAATTTTTAAATTTGAGGATTTTAAGATATGAAATCAAACCGATCTCACATCCCAAATAGTTTATATAAACGAGCACCGTACCACAAACCGTGTATCTATCCCGAAGAATAGGCACACTGCTTGATGATGGGGCTCGATTAAATAAACTAGAAGATTTGTGACATCCGTTTGGTCTGCGAACCAATTTTATAAGCCGACAAATTCCCCGCTTAATATGAAAGCATTAAACAGGGTTTATATTACTCGGGTTCTTTAAAATTCCCTATAAGGGCAAGCCCCTATAGCTTAATTACATCCTAAGTGACGGGAATCACCTAAGAAAACTCTCGATAATAATCGATAATTCGCTCTCAAGAATTTCAAAGTTTAGGGTTTTCAAGGGATTGAATTTTGGAATTTCGATAGGGAATGGATCAAATTTGGAACATTTTGTTTTGGGAGTTCAAAGGAAGAAAGGTAGGAGAAATCACAGATTCGAAGCGAACTTCGGTAATTCCCCGACTATCCTATTGTTTGGCTTGGATTTAGGAAGGTCCTAATATTTATTTAATGTTTTGATCTTGCCAATTTTAGTTAATTAGAACTTATATTCGTATGACATAATCATGCAAATAGCCTCGAAGATGTGAGGATTTATGTCGTATCGGACGACTACCTCGGAGTCCTAAGACCGGTTAGGGCTTAATTTGCAATGCAAATGCCTAACAAAAGGTTGAGGATTTATGTTGCACTAGGCAAACTACCTCGAAGTCCTATGGCTTAGTTATTTAATTCTAAGAAAGTTTTGTTGATGTAGATTTTAGTTTTGCTGACGACGATGACCATGCTGCCCACTATGCTCCGAGCTCCTTGTTGTTGCAGGGGTTTAGTTTTAGAAGTCATAAATCAGGAGATGAGAAAAGTGTTTTGGTTTAGAGAAAATATTAATTTCCAAGTGTCTTTTTTTATATTTTATTTAAAACAAATCTTAAAGTTGATTATAACAACACCGGTTAAGATCCCACCGGCTCCATCCTTCCGCATCGTTATTTTTATCGGATTCACTTAGTCCAGATGAATTTGCTAAACTCAATTAAATGAGTTCCACACTTTCATTTAGACAGTAGGAAATCTCGTTAGCAACACGTAGGTTACATCATCCGAGGTATTCCCGATCATCCAACAGGACGTTTTAATTTAGTTGTAATTGTAGTTTTTTGTTCTGTTTGTGATTAAATTTTGAGTTGTTTTATATTTTAAGATATTGTGGCGGTGGATTTTATCTTGTAATGACTTTTAATTTAGTTTTGGTTTCAGTTTTAGGGACTATCCTAAAGGTGTGGGTTTTCATGCAACAGTTGTTTATCATGCAAGAAAAAGTAAGTGCGATGCGATTAAAGAAATTGCAATAATGTAAATCGCAATAAAATAAAAGCGTACCTGGAGGGTCTTCCCGTCATCCCAAGCTGCACTTAAAACATAATTAGAATATTTAAGCAAGTTCCTAGGTAAAGCTAAGGGAAGGGTTATGGTTTTCTACCAAATTCCTAATCCTATAGCCTAGTCATTTCCTATGACGTCTAGGTTCTTGTGTTTGGTTTGAGGACGATTTTCTTCATCAAAGAATAATTAAGTTCAATTGTTCTTATAAGTATCCCATCATATTGAGGAAGTGCTTAAGAAGAATCTTAAACATCTTTTCAATATTGCTTTGAATTGTTTTAAGTCCAAATGAATTTAATTATACAAATGAATTAATCGTCCGAGAATTCGAGTTTTGTTATCTTGCTCAGATGAACTAGGACATTTGAATATCCTATAAGTGGGGTAACATTTCATTTAATGTTCTATTTAGGAGTTATGATAACCAAAGCTTTCGAGGGGAAATTGATGTTCAAATGATTTGTGATTTAATTTAATTTCGCTTATCGGATTTAAATTTGGAATAGTGTTCAAGTTGCTTTATATTTAATTTCTTTATGTCTTAGGTGATGTTATTTAATTCAATTTAATTTAATTTAATTTGGTTTAGTTTTAATTTGATTTATTTAATTTAATTTAATTTTAAATTTAACTTGATTTTATTATTTTTTTAATTTAATTTAATTTAATTTAATTTGGTTTAATTTAATTTAATATGATTTACTTTAATTTAATTTAATTTAATTTGATTTAATTATTTATTATTATTATTTTTATTTAATTTTATTTAATTTAATTTAATTTAATTTAATTTAATTTAATTTAATTTAATTTAATTATTATTATTATTTTTTTTATTTTATTTAATTAATTTAATTTTAATTTTAATTAAATTTAATTCAATTTAATTTAATTTGTTCAATTTAATTTAATTTAATTCATTTGATTTAATTTAATTTAAATTAATTTAATTTGTTTGATTTAATTTAATTTAATCTTTAATTTAATTTAATTTTTAATTTTAATAATTAAGTCCTTTAACATTTTAAAACTTAAATTTGAATTATCATTTTAATTAGGAATTAAATATTATTGAGATTGATTAATTTAGGGATCCTTAGATCAAAGAATAAATTTCTTCCTAATAATAATATCCCTATTTAATAATTTCAACTTTATTATTCTTCCAAATTTAATTAATTATTTAATTAAGGTTTATTTCACTTATTTTTAAATTGTCTAATAGGTTTCTACTCTTTAATTATTTAAATTTCAATCATCCAAATCAGATTAAGATCAAATATTTTACTTGTTAATTTTTTTTAAAACCTAAAGTTTTAATTAAGGGTTAAAATTTTAATTACCATTTTGCCCTTCAAGCTTAATAATTTCATAACTTACTAAATTGAGATTAAATGAACTTAAATTTTTTATGTGACTTCACTCATATGTCAATAAAGACATGAGAGGAGAAAATGTGATTTTTCTGTATTTAATTTATTTATGTAATTATTTTTGGTAGAAAATAGAGATTTCCAAGGAAAATTTAATAATATGACCAAGGGAAAATTTCTGTCCTTAAGAAAATTATGGGACATTCCTAATGACCAGAGGACCACTTGGACCAATTTTGGTGATTTTTTGAATTATATTATTTTTATTATAATTATTTTAAATTTTGGGGTATTAATTAATTTAAAAATAAAATAAAGGTTGAAAAATGGAATTTATATTTTTCAAAAATCTCTCTGATATCAAGGAAATCAGAAAATCAATTTTTGTAATTTTCTAATTTTTCTTTGATTTATTATAATTATGTTAGTGAAAATGCTAGAAAATACATTTTTTTTAATTTTAAAATTACCCTATGGCTTTAAAATTTAATATCTCATTAAATAGACCTAAAAAAATATGGGATTTATTCCAAAGTGATTAAAATTCAAAATGTAACATTTTGGTGAATTTTATTATTTTTGTGATTTTTATTATTTTTTAATTATTAAAATATTAAAATAATACAAAAAATCAACTTTTTTAGAAAATTACAATTTTATTTTTCTTAAATTCCCCTGATATCAGAGAGGCTCCAAAGCCAATTTGGTGAATTTTTGAAAAGTATTTTGAAAGTTATGAATTTTTAAAGTTTAAATTGGCTAAATGGCTTAATCAACCCATTTAGTAGGGCTAACCAAGTCCAATTGACTTCAAATTTTTATGGTGGATTCCTCTGATCCCAAAGGTTAGTGGAGAATTGATTTCAAGTCAATTTGATGTATGATTAGCTCTAATTAATTAAGGAGCTATTTTGGGTGTTTAAGCCAATTAGGGTCATTTTAAATGAACTAGTTCAAAACCTATTTTTCCTAGGGTCCTCGCGAGTCATAAGAAACATCACCAAATTTTCCTAGAATTTATTTCACAACATGCTAATTATTGGAATTAAAATACTCAAAACAGTAACATGAATTTGAAAAATCAATAACTCCTCATAGGGATGGCCTCCGACTTGGAAAAATTCAGGGAATGTTCCCAAATTCAGAGGCTTCAAAAGCCCTATGGTCTCATGCCATGGTGAATTTCCTATATGCATGGAGAATTAAAACAATGCAGAAGGGAAATAAATCATTAAAAATAAAATACTTGATGAAATTAAATGATTTCTTTTCCACATTGTTCTCCTCTGTTCACTGAGCAAGAGGGTATTTTTATTTTATTTTTCTGATTTTCCTACACAAAGTTATGGACTTTTGAAGTTTAGGGAATTAAATAAATAGAAAAATACCCTAATTTTCTATTTATCCACGCGGCGCCGCGTCAACCTCAGCATCTCCTAAAACGGCGTGTGGCGCTCTCCGATTCGACGCCGCCATCTGACTCGGCGCTCCGGGGGCCCGCTGTGTCGTTCCATCTTCTGATCCGGCGCGATCCTGGCCGTTCGTCCGCGCATGTATTAAATGAACGGCATCCGTTCATCGTCCCCAGGCGTCCTTACCCGAGAGCCGTCTGCCTTCTAGGCCTAAGATCTCACTCGGTACTTGACCAAATTTAATGTTCTTATACTCTATGGATTCGTCTCGAGAAGACGAACATATCCATACGGTTTATGTGGCATAAAATTGACTCAATGAAAATGGAGAATGTTCAGAAGCTCGGGAAGAAGAGTGAGGCTATACCTTTGCTCAGAGAAGTGTGGCTTCGATCTGAGGGTTGTTTCACCTTCGATTGGATCCTAGCAAGCTCCAGATGAAGTCCCTTGGCCTCAGTGAATTGTCTAGGTAGGATTTCGACCACGACTCGATCACAAAGCTTGGAGGCTGGACCAACCGGGTGGCCTCGGAGATGGGGCTTTCGGTGGGGAACTTCTCCTCTTGGTCCGGTGAAGGTGTAGGACCAGTCAATTTGAGGATTGGCTCACTGCGGCAAAGTGTCCTGGTTTTGGGTGAAATTTCGGTCGAGAAATCGGGTTCGTTGGTGGGGATTAGGGCAAATTGACACTGGGGATCAACTGCTCTAAGGATGGAGAAGGGTTTGGAACAATTTTGGTAGAGTTTCGGCAAGGTTTGTGCAACTCTCCTCTCATGGCCATGAGGGGGTCGGATTTAAATAGAGGTGGATGGAGGGCCTCCTAGGGAGAGTTAGGACTTGGGATCAGCTGCTCTTGGCAAGAGAAGAACAGCTACAATGGCCATTGGGGATGGGGCAGCTCAGCAGGTGAGAATTTCAATTTTGGGCTCACATGTGAGCTCTCGGGTGTGGTGTTTTCCGGCGACCCGGTGGCCGGCCGGCCGTACATTGGTCACCATCAAGCTCGGGGAGGTCGTGGTCGGGGCTTAGTGTATTTAATTGGCAGTTGCCAAGTGTAAAATGGTTGGATCAAAATGGAATGGGGATATGTCTAATCTTGGCTAGGTTTGGTCAACCCATTTGTTTGGGCTGGGTTCACCTCCCCATGGCTAGCCTTGGGCTGAGAAGATCAGTTAGGTTAGCTGATCAAAAGGTGGTGATGTCCTTATCCAAGAATATTTGGATTAAATCTTGGTTAAGGGGTATCATGGGTGAGGTTAAAGACTTTTAGGAATTAAGGAAAGCTCCCTCTCGTCTTACCCAATGTGGTATGGTCACATGTCAAACAATTCACATGGCTTGCATGTGGCTTAAGAATGGCTTCATGGCTCACCTTTGGCTTGGGAAAAGTTGAGTCAATTTCATGGAAATGGATTTAAGAAAAATTTTGGTATTTAAGGGTGATTTGGCATGAGGCTTAATTTGGAATTATTTGATGATGGGATTGGAACTTAGGGAATGGCTTTGATTAAATGGATGGCAAATGGAAATGTCATGTGGGCTTTGTCATGAACTTTGGGCTTTTGAATTTGTCTTGGATGGGCTTTTAGGAAGGTTTAAGGGAAGTGGGCCTTAGGCTTGAAAATAAATTGGTGGATGGGAAATTTGTAAAAGTTTGGACCAGATAATTGTTGGGTTTGGTTTAGGAATGTGCCATGAGTAATTTGAAACAAGTTTGGAGTGATTTGGGTTTGAATTGGGTTGAATTTGGGCTTCCTTGGTAAAGTGGCCAATGTAGGTCAAATTGGGCTAATTTGGGCCAATGTTGAACTAATGTTGAAATTGGTGTAAAATTAATGTTGGGAAATGTTTATAGGGCTGTTTCAAAGAGGTTTTGGCTTTGGTTGGGCTTTGATTTTGGGGTTTGGGTTCATTTGGGTTAGGTTTGGGTTTAGATCAAAATTGGGCTTTTTGGCTTTGGATTGAATTTAAGTGGGGTTTGGGTATAAATGTTGGGCAAATCATGTTAGTGTTTTGTTTGTAGGGATGTTAAGGGATGTTTGGAAAAGATTTGGGGTTAATTGGAGTTGAATTGGGTGAGTTTGGGTTAGGTTTGAGTCATGGGTCCAAATTGGGCCTTAAGGCCAAAAGTGGAATTGGATCCAAATGTCAATCAAATTGAACTTGGATTTGGTCTAGATTGGTGTTGGGAATGTTGAATTGAAGTTTAGAATTGAATTGGACCAGAATTTGGGTCAATTGGGTAGGTTTGGTTTGACATTGGGTTCACTTTGGGTTAAAATGGGTCAAATTGGGGTTTTTTATAAAATTAAGGTAAATTGACAAAATTAGCCCATGGTCTAGTTGAACAAAATGAAATTAGAAATATTTGGTATTTTCCGGAATTTTTTGGTAATTTTCTGAATTTTTGGATTTTTGGGTCAAGAAGGGTATTTTGGGTATTTGGAGGGTATTGGGAGGTATTTTTGGAATTTTTGGTTTTTTTGGCTATGAATGATCAATTTGAGTGATGTGGAAATGTTTGGGATTGGTTTTGAGGAATTTTGGGTGATTTGGAAATTTTGGAGGATTTCAAGGGTTTTGGGTAGGCTAGGCGGGTGTAGGGTCCCGGGGGTCAAAAATTGAAAATTTGGAAAATTGAAGATTAGGTGAATATAAGTAAAATGAAATCATTTTGGTTAAGCCATGAAGCCATATTAAGCCTATATGAGCCATGAGAGGACTCATTTGAGGCATTCACTATGTTGTTCTTAACCCTCTTAGCCAAGGGCTTAGGGGTTAAGGATCATCCATGTGAATCACTTTCATGAGTCGGGAGATCAAGTTGGGTATAGGTGTGTGAAAGTGTAGTGTATAAATGTAGTGTATGTGTAAGTCAGCCCTCACTGCGACCGGGCCACCTGAGGTGAGTCCTAAGGCCAAAGAGTCCTATAGGAACCCATCCTTTAAACTTCCACATTTGATTTCAACCCTCTAGGTGATTAGGGGTCTACAATAAAATTTGTGGAGTTTGCAGGGAGTTAAGAAGTGGTTTGAAATTCTAGGTGGTGGGTTACACTTCTAGTCCTCTAAGATAGTCAAAGGAAAAGCCTAAGGCTAGATCCTAAGTACTAAAAAGAAGAAGAGATGACCTCATCAAAAATGAGGTCAACAAATGGACCCCCAATAGGTGTGGTGAGCTGACGGAGCACACCGCGCGTATTGGCGTTGACCGAAAAGATCGACAAAACCAGCACAGATGTCCAAGTGACAAACTTAGGACGAAGTAGAAGAGTTTCCGCTGGGGAGTGTCAGGTATATCTCTGAGACAGGAGATTCCTGAACTCTCGCTGGGGAAAGGGAAAGAGGTGAATCCCAAATCGCATGATCTGGGGGAATTTTGATTTAGATTTCATTTTGTTTCAGTTTAAGTTTTGATGTGTGAACTCAGATTTTAGTTTGAGTTTCAATTTAGATTGAAGTTTTGTCAAAATTAATTTGAAGGGATTTGAAGTTGAAATGAAAATTGGAATTTTGTGGTTTTAGATGTAACATCTTCAACCTCAAAAGAAAATTGAATTGATTGGATTGAATCATTACAATGAGGAGAGATCTCAGAGCAATGTGGTATTGGATGTAAAATCCTTAACCTCAAGAGTTTGATTTTGATGTATTTCATTGCTGTAGGGAAAGAACCTAAAGCAATGCAGTCTCGGATGTGAAATCCTCAACCCCAGGAATTTGATTTTGATGTATTTCATTGCGATAGGGAAAGAATCCTAAAGCAATGCAATCTCGGATATAAAATCCTCAACCTAAAAGTTTGAATTTGATGTATTTCATTGCGATAAGGAAATGATCCTAAAGCAATGCAGTCTCGGATGTAAAATCCTCAACCCCAGGAATTCGATTTTGATGTATTTCATTGCGATAGGGAAAGAATCCTAAAGCAATGCAGTTTCGGATGTAAAATCCTCAACTCCAAAAGTTTGAATTTGATGTATTTCATTGCGATAGGGAAAGGCTCCTAAAGCAATGCAGTCTCAGATATAAAATCCTCAACCCAAAAGTTTGAATTTGATGTATTTCATTGCGATAGGGAAAGGCTCCTAAAGCAATGCAGTCTCGGATGTAAAATTCTCAACCCCAAAAGTTTGAATTTGATGTATTTCATTGCGATAGGGAAAAGCTCCTAAAGCAATGCAGTCTCGGATATAAAATCCTCAACCCAAAAGTTTGAATTTGATGTATTTCATTGCGATAGGGAAAGACTCCTAAAGCAATGCAGTCTCGGATGTAAAATCCTCAACCCCAAAAGTTTGAATTTAATGTATTTCATTGCGATAGGGAAAGGCTCCTAAAGCAATGCAGTCTCGGATATAAAATCCTCAACCCAAAAGTTTGAATTTGATGTATTTCATTGCGATAGGGAAAGGCTCCTAAAGCAATGCAGTCTCGGATGTAAAATCCTCAACCCCAAAAGTTTGAATTTGATGTATTTCATTGCGATAGGGAAAGGCTCCTAAAGCAATGCGGTCTCGGATGTAAAATTCTCAACCCCAAAAGTTTGAATTTGATGTATTTCATTGCGATAGGGAAAGGCTCCTAAAGCAATGCAGTCTCGGATATAAAATCCTTAACCCAAAAGTTTGAATTTGATGTATTTCATTGCGATAGGGAAAGGCTCCTAAAGTAATGCAGTCTCGGATATAAAATCCCCAACCCAAAAGTTTGAATTTGATTGAGATTTGATTTGAAATTTATGTTCATTTTGTTTATCCTTTAACGATTCAAATTTATTTTATCATTCATTTAATGTTCATGTGAATTTGGTGTTCATCATTTCTAGATGTTTACGGAAGGTTTTTTTTTATTCTCTTTTTTTTTTATTTCTTTTATGTTCTTTGTTTGAAGTTCATTTAACTTTAATGGCGTTTCCCAGTCAATTTGCACAAAAGAGGTGAAAGCCAAAATGTGACATGGTCACTTTCATTCCAATCATGTCGAAGATACATCATACAACTCGATCTGGAATACATCTCATGCAATCCATGTAGACTCAAAACGGACTATTTATGATCTTTATCGATCCATCCAAAAAGGCATCTGTCAAAAATCTATGTCTGAATAGTGGGGTACATGGTCAATAACATCACCTTCCAAGCCATCCTTGGCAAGGATGTCGTATGGATGTACGTTGGAGGTGTGATATTTTCCATGCAACTCACAGCTCGTAAGGCCGGAGGCTCTCTAGCTCTGGGTCTGGCTGTAAGTGGTAAGGTGTCTTCCTATGGTCCATCCTTCTGAAAGTAACCGAGATCCGCTTCACTCGGTACTCCCGGTATGCAATGTTTAGCGACATCCGCTCCGTTGCCCTTCGCATCATGACGGAACCTACCGGTAATGGTATCTTCACCGGCCCTCGGAACTCACCCGGGCCCGCTATCCGGAGGTCGGATCCGAACATGATGTTACACTCGTTCAGAAAGAAACCGTGCGTAAAGGTCCGACAAAGTCATGGTGATCTATGTGCGGGGGTATGCGGTCTCCTCGCTTGTAGATGTTAATAATGCAGCTGTTGGGTATGCAATCCGTCGGCAGTACCCTCCATGTTATCAATCTTTTTACCATTCTCTCGATGACTAATGGCATTGGATCCACTCGGCCATGACGAAGTATTCCCGTGGGTTTCCCTTCCTCGTCTTCCGCGAAGTTGCAGGCCAGCATCCGCATTGTATTGTAATTCTTTCTTTCCCTGGCATCCATCTCTGGGGTTTCGAGTAGGTGTTTTCTCTTAGGCGGCCCGCTCGGCCCATTCTTTTCAAATCCCGGATGCAGTCCACGATTTGTTGTTGTTCATATTCTGAGAA
The DNA here is from genome assembly GCA_022702705.1 of Papilionanthe hookeriana x Papilionanthe teres. Lineage (NCBI taxonomy): Eukaryota > Viridiplantae > Streptophyta > Magnoliopsida > Asparagales > Orchidaceae > Papilionanthe > Papilionanthe hookeriana x Papilionanthe teres. The sequence continues at coordinate 45,674,790 of CM040425.1, forward strand.
TACGTCTGTATGTAGCTCGAGGCCTTCTAAGTATATTGATCCTTCTGCCTCCGATTCTTTCGAAGTATTCAAAAGTTTTCTTTTCGACATTCCGCATTCTTTCCAGCTCGTACTCCGGAATAATCCGCAAATGGCGGGGCCCGGTGACGTATTGTGGGATATACGGCTCAATCCCTTCACGTTCTCCCGCATACCTCGGCTCCTGGGGATGATGTCCGTCGGGACATCCTCCGGGGTTGCTTCGCAACAAGGTTATGCATTACTGGTGGTTCTATCTGGTGGCGTGGTAGCCTTCTTTCTTCTGATCTTCGTGAGATTTCTCTGGTCCCTTCTGTTATCCTAGGAGCTGGACTCCTTTCTTCCGGTACCTGGTGAAATGGCGTCCTTGAAGTGTATGTACTGGCAGTAGCAACTGCCTCGTCGCGCTGGTCCGCTGCTAGTTTGGTTAACATCTTACGGATACGGCGATTCTTATTTCTTTGTTGCGTTGCTGTGAGAGTAGCTCTTCGAACCTCCCGAGTTTCGTGGGCACGGCGCCGACAAGCCCGCCTTCTGTCGTAGCGACTACGCGACTTGATTCTCTTGTCTTCTTCGGTGTTTGTTTTCCTTTTCTTGCTGCTTGGATTGGTGGCTTGGGCCACCCACTTTCATCACCTGTCTAACCGGGCGGTTCCTCTCGGTCAACTCGGGACCCGGCTACTTTCTTCATATTGCGGGTCCGCCGGTGCGAAGTCCGAGTCAATCTCGATTATTGCTCCATCTTTCACCCTCTTTTCGTCGAGTGCAAGGCTTACGCCATTTCTAAAGTTCAGGACCAACCGCCCGTTCGACATTTCCCTGTGAAAAGATAAGGAAAAGGATCAGGGGCTGTACTAAGAACAAGAACATTAAGAAAATGTTTATTAAAGACACATTTTTTTATTTTTTTTTTGTATTTTTTTTAAATTTAACAGGAATGAAGTGGGAAAATATCAGGAAAGAGATTTTGATATGGAAAAGAAAACAAGGAAAACTTTATTATCATGATTTTATTTATTTTAGCACATTTTTATTATTTTTGGGTTCGGACCCAGTCATAAGTAATTACTTCGCCCGTGCTTCTAAGGATGAAGAATTCATTCTTTCGAAACATCAGGTAGCGTAATATTTTTTCAAGTATCATCCGTTGATCGGAAGCATATGTCGTTCTCCTTGGCAATTCACTAGCTGGTAGGAGCCTCCTGAGTATACTGCTTCAACCACAAACGGCCCTTCCCAAGTAGGTTCAAATTTTCCTCCTATCTTGCGGTGTGCAAGAATAGGTCTTTTGAGAACGAGAACTAAGTCACCAACTTTGAAGGTTCTTGGGCGGACCAGTATGTCATGGGCTTGAACCATCTTTGCTTGGTATAGTTCTAAATTCTGTTGTGCTGCAAGTCTTTTCCCTTCCGGGCTTTCCAATTCTTCTAGTCGCAATTTGGCATTCTCTTCTGTCGTGATTTTGTTTGCAACTCGCAATTCGAGTGAAGGAAAGCCGAACCTCTAAGGGTAACATCGCCTCGGACCCATACATCAGAGCGTAAGGTGTAGCTTGAGTAGGAGTTCTGAAGGTTGTCTGGTAGGCCCATAAGGCTTCTAATAACTTCTCATGCCAATTTCTCTTATTATCGTCTAAAGTTTTCTTTAAACTTTGAACAAGAGTTTTATTAAAAGCCTCAGCCAGGCCGTTTGCTCTTGGGTAGTAAATTGTTGAATATCGCCAGTTGATTCCGTGTCTCCTGACAAAGTTGTTGATTTGTGTGCTTCGAATGCCGACCCATTATCCGAGATAATCTCGCGCGGCACTCCGAAACGGTAGACAACTTGGTTCTTAAAAACCGTAGCACGTGGTGTGCTTTCACTTCTCCGAGTGGAACCGCCTCCGCCCACTCGAAAAGTAATCCGTAGCCGCAAGAATGAAGCGATGTCCTTTTGAAGATGGTGATTCTATTGGACCCACTATATCTGTGCCCCAACATTCAAATAGCCACGACGCAATTGTCGGATGTAACACATTTGGAGGTTGGTGTAGAACCACTCCGTGCACTTGGCATTGGTGACGGCTCTTGGCGATTTTCATGCGATCGGTCATCATCGAGGGCCGGTAGTACCCTAGTCTTTTAATTTTCATTTTCATCTTTGGACCCGACGGTGAGCGCCACAGAGTCTCGAATGCACCTCTTTAACAATTTCACGGGCCTCGGACCCGCTTAGGCACCTTAGCCACATTTGATCAAAAGACCTTCCGTATAACGTGTTATTTATTAATGCGTAAGACAGAGTTCTTTCTTGATCCGATGGGCTAGCGACCTATCGTCCGGTAGTTTTCCTGTTTGCGAGTAGTTCATTAATGGCCGTCGCCAATCTTACGTGTTTTTCGTCACCGTTGCAACCGATCCTTTTTCTTTTCCGATTTGTGTATTGTGTCTATGTCAAGCTGTGATAGGACCCGACGTCCGTGAACTGACACTTCCACTGATTCATCTTGCAAACAGGCAAATTCTTTTGCGAGGCGAGCTAAAACATCTGCCAAGGCATTTTCTTTTCTGGGAATTTTGTAGATTGTCACATTCAGAATTTGTTCCAACAGCTGTATGGCATACTGGAAGTATTGCTCGAGTCTTGGTTTTAAAATTCCGTACTCGTCCTGCGATCCGTTGAATGATTAACTGTGAATCCCGTAGATGTTGATGTCCGTTATCCCCATTTGAATAGTTAATTCCGATCCCGTTATGAGGGCTTCGTATTCCGCTTCGTTGTTTGTACACGGTTCGTCAAGTGGTAGGAGTATCTTAACATCCCCCGCTCCGGTGTTATAAAGATTAATCCGATTCTCGCCTTACAGGCACTATCACTTGCGATTCTTCGTCTTTGTGCGCTGAAGATGCTCCGTCGAAATATAATTCCCAAAGTCGATCATCAGGGTCTTCTAGGCTCATTATTTGTTCGTCTGGCAAATTGTCATTAAGGGGAGATTCTGCCGGCAAAGGGTGTGCTGCGAGGAAGTCTGCTAGGACTTGTCCCTTTACGGCACGAAGAGGCACGAAAGTTATATCGAATTGCAATAATATCATCGACCATCTGGCAAGTCTGCCGGAAAGTGTTGGACGAGTCATCAAGTAATGCAATGGATTAAATTTCGAGATCGAGTTGACCTTATGAGAAAGCATGTAGTGCCCGAGCTTTTGAGTGGCGAAGATCGGGGCCAAACAATGCTTTTCAATTGCGGGATACCTTATTTCCGTCGAAGTAAACGACGACTTAGGTAGTAAAGAGCATTTTCTTTACCCTCATCATCGACCCAGCTACCGTGGCTCCGAGAGAGTCGTCTAAAGCCGCGGTATAAAGTATCGACGGTCTACTCGAGACCGGGGCTGCTAAGACGAGGAGGTGTCATTAAATATTCTTTAATGTCCTCGAAGGCCTTCGGGCATTTCTCTTCCCAAATAAATTTGGCGTCCTTTTTAACTAGTGCCGAGAAAGGTCGACACCTACCCGACAAGTTCGAGATAAAGCGTCGAAGATATGCCGACTTCCCTTGAAAAGATCGTAGTTGTTTTAAGGTTTTGGGAGGCGGCATTTCTAAGATAGCTTTAATCTTTTCCGGGTCAATTTCAATTCCACGATGTCAGACAAAGAATCCTAAGAATTTCCCGGAGATGACGCCGAAGGCGCATTTTAAGGGATTCATCTTAAGGTTAAATTGTCTTAATCGTTCGAAAACAATTCTCAAATCATACAGGTGGTTTTCCTTTACTTTGCTTTTGATGACCACATCGTCCACGTAACATTCGACTTGATTGTGGATGAGATCATCAAAAATTCTTGTCATTGCTCTCTAGTAGGTTGAACCTGCGTTTTTCAGTCCGAATGGCATCACTGTGTAGCAATATACTCTGATCAGCGTTCTGAATGCTGTAAGTTTTTCATCTTCTGGAGCCATTTTTATCTCGGTTGTATCCCGAAGATCCATCCATAAATGAAAATATTTCATGCGTCGAAGCAATGTCGATCATTAATTCTGGATCGGTAGAGGGAATTCATCCTTTGGACACGCCTTGTTTAAATCTCTGAAATCCACACAAATTCTGATCTGACCATTCTTCTTCCTGACTAGCACTACATTGGCTAGCCAAGTTGGGTATTGTTCTTCACGGACAAATTTGGCGTCTATTAGCTTTTTAACTTCAGCTATGACTTGTTGTTCGATTTCCAGACGCATTCTTCTGGGACCTTGTCTGACTGGAACAGAAGCAGGATCCACTCCTAGCTTATGGATCGCGACCTCTGGAGCTAAACCTGGCATTTCATCGTAGCTCCAAGCAAAACAGTCTTTAAATTCCATTAATAACTTGATTATTTCTTCGGAGTCTTCTTTATTGAGCAAGGAGCTAACATAGGTAGGTCTAGGCTCTTCGCTAGTACCTAAGTTAACTTCCGTTAACTCATCTATTGTAGATTTAATCTCTTCTTCGAACTCTGGTGAAGCGTTTCCAATTTGTAAATCTTCAAATTCTTCTGTAGTTTCCATGTAGTTTTCATTTGACTTGCAAGTGACAACCAAGCAAAATTCAGTATCGTCAACTGATCCTATCGTGCCGAATCCGAGACCATGCTTTGAATTGGGTGGACGACCGGAGTTATTCCATAATTTTTCAAAATGTTGTGATTGACCTTTTGTCCATTGTCGAGGTAAGAAACCACGCCGAATTAAATTTTGAACACAGGGAGAGTACCGCTCAAAAGGTAATTCCATTAATTCTGATGAAGTGACATCTTCAAATTGTACATTATTTTCAGTTTTGGAGGAAGGAGCACCATGGTAGAATTTGATTGGCTTTGCGCCGCCGCTATGTACCTCTTTGACCACCATACCCTCGACCTTATTAGAATGGATCAAGGTTAGGGTCATAGTATGTACATAGTGGTTAATCTTCTCATACATTGATTTATATTCTTCATTCTTCTCATCTTCGAGCGGGATCCTGAATTGCGGCTTCTTCCGACTTATTGTCGTTGCTTCTTGTTTGATTTCTTTTTCTTCTTCAGAATTGTCTTCCCAATCAACATTGATGGCTGGTTTCCTCTGTCCAATTATCCTAACGTCTCTACCACGATCTCGTCCCCGGCCTCGACCTTGGATGCGAGTTGTGGAGAAACCTTCACCATCTCGCCTTAAGGGAGTGGTGAGTGACTGTTGGACTAGAACTTCAGGTTCTTCGTTGTCCCGAACTTTCTTTGCTTCATTTGTTATGGTATCTCTGGAGAAGATTGTTTTCTTCGGAGGTGCATAATAAGCCGCATCTTCATGGATTCCAATTTCGTGTACGGAGAATGGTTGTAAGTCACCTTTGATGCACTCGTTCCCCTCCATCGTAGTATTTGATGCACCGATGTAGAGATGATGGTACCATCCTGTTTTCATGTATCCATGGTCGGCCCAAGAGAGCGTTGAACGACGTTTCGAATCAATTATGTGAAATTTTGCGGTTGTCTTTGCTAAGTCACCGGTCTTCATTAGTAGCGTTATTGATCCGAGGGCTCTTTCTCCTTTCTCGGTCGAATCCTCTTAATAACATTTTGTCCGCTTCGAGCTCGCGAGCATCAATTTCCAAATATGCTAGTGTTCGGAGACTCATTATATTGATTGATGCTCCTGGATCCACCAACACTCTGGAGAGTGTAAACTTCCCAATTGTAACTGAAATGTACAACGGTCGGTTGTGATCTGCTGTCCTAAGTAGTAGATCATTGTTCGTGAAGGTAACACCTCGCTGTTCCTTTAACGAGCAAACCTCATCTAAGGAATCTCCGGCCATTTGAGCTAAGCAAATTTCTGGATCAAGTAATGCCTTGATCAGAGCTTCTCTCATCTCCTTTGACAAGATGAGAGCGTCGTAGATGCTCAGTTTGGTCGGTAGTTTCCTAAGATGGGCTAGCACGTTGTAGTCCACTTTATTTTCATGTGTCTCGACTTCTTCCCGAATGGGTATTTCTTCGTCGGGGTTGGTTCTTCTCGAACAACCACCTGCTTTCCTTTGTCCTTTGGACCCATTCTCGGAGGTAGAACTCTTCCGCTTCTTAAGTTAACTTCTGTAATTTCTTCTGACTCTAGTATTGAGCTTGCTGGTGTCTTCTTCTGAATCGGAATGACAGGTTCTTCTTGATTAGCTTCAGAATCTGAAGGCTCTAACTCTATTGTGACTGGAGCTCCTCGAAACTCGCAGACAGATTCGTTGCTTGTTGAACTCTCGTAGCCTCCTTGATGGATGTCTTCTTCGTCATTGCGATCGTCGAGATTGTGTATGATTTGAGAATTGTCGTTGGTATCGAAATCGATGTCCGGATTGTCGCTAGTTACATAATCGTCGAAACAGATCAAAACGTAGCCAACGCCATCACCCTTATCATTATAAGATCCCACCGAAGTGAGCAAATAATCATACAGAGTCAGAGGTTCGAGGGATTTCTCCCCCGAATCCGAAACAACTATCCTAGGATAAGAAGCCCCTTGTCTAGCCTTAGGAGCCTCGGTCCTCTCTTCTTCGTCGATTTTCTTCTTCTCTTCAATCGTCTCCTGTTGAGGTGGTTCTTCTATCACAAGTGATAGTGCCGACTTGACAGGTTTCGAACTCTGAATTGAAGCTCGCACCGAAGCGGTTTGGATGCTCTCTAAAATCTTTTTTGAAGACCTTGTCCAAGCGGTTGTCCATCCATCGTCAGTCGCATATGAATCTATCGGAACAATGAGATCAGTCGAGACAACATTGACGAAACCTCCTTTCTGGGGTTCCTTCATGTACTCCTTCGGGATTGTTATATTCCCTTTCCGAAGGTTGTCATTGAGCCAACTTTTGAAGGTAATGCAATCTTCTATCTTGTGCCCAAGCATCCGGTGGTAGGGGCAAAAGTTGGGATCACCTTTCTTATTGACTTCTTCTGGTCTCTTAGGCTCTGGCAGTTGGAAATCTGGAGTCTTCATCAGACTACGGAACATTTTCGGCACTGCCTCATTCTTGAATGGATATTCCCAGCTCAGAAGCTCCCTTACTGTACGTTGCGGACGAGGTGGTTGTTCATATTGTGGAGATGACTGATAGCTGGGTCGGGGTTGTTGATAATTTTGTTGAGGTTGCTGCGGCCGTTCGGACGATATTTGTATCGGTTGCTTGCCTTTGTCGACTGCTGCAATGATCACGGATTTCTTTTCAAAAGTCTTCACAGGCATTTGCTTGTCTGTCTTGTCGACGAAACTTAATTGCTTCGCCTCCTCTTGCAAGCTCCCGGCCTTGCTTAACAACTTCTCAAAAGTTTTAATAGTAAATCCCTTGAGGAGAAGTGCTATCGGCCGTGAATGCTTTTAAGTAAGATGTCGACTGCATGATGTTCTTGTAGTTGTGGTTCACACTTCATACTTAGGTTCCTCCATCGAAGTATGTAATCCACCAAAGTTTCGTTTGGCTTCTGCTTCTCTACCACTAAATCACCTATAGTGATGTGGTGTTGAGCTCCGCAAATCGCTCGATGAAGAGGTTTTCTAGTTCCGAGAATGTCTTCACCGAACCATTTGGTAATTCCGCATACCAATCAAAGGCGATCCCCGACGAGTCGCCGACGAATCGTCGGAAGAGTAATGCATCGCTCCCGCCGCATTGCAACAACCGGCACGAAAGTGTGCAACATGCTCGTCGGGGTTCCTGGCTCCATCAAAGGTCTTGAACGCGAGGTGGTACGAAGCCTTTTGGGTATTGGACAGCGTCGAATTCTTCCGGTAAGGTCTACCCGTCCGAATGGATGTCCCGCTCTTTGATTGTGCTAAGGCTTCTCGCACTTCGCTGTTCCACCAAGCTCTTGATATCTTTTTCCGGAATCATATTTTGTGTTGTATCTTTCTTTAGCCGATCATCCCCGTTGACGGATGTAATCTCCTTTCCTCCGTCTACAATGTGAATGACATCTGGGGGTGTCTCTCTTTGGGGTTGCACTTGACTTTGGAGAGTGGCTAGGGCTACAACCATCTCTTCCATTCTCTTCGCCAATTGAGCGACCGTATCGTCTTTCTCTTGAAGCTGCCTTCTCATCACTTCCGGCACCTCTCTTTCTGCGGCTGCAGGAGCACCTTATGAAGCTGACGAAGCTCGTGTTTCGACCATGTTGATTTATGCATACTCATCATCCATGAATTTTGATGAATCAATCTCATCTCCAAATTTCTCTTCTCTTTCTTTTGCTAGTCGTCGAATATCAGTCCTCAACTTTTCCATAGCGACCTCTAGCAGCCCTTTCTGTGCATCCTCGCAGTTGTCGTGTGATAGCTGTCGGGTCCCCTTCTCACAAGTCCCCTTTACTGCAGTAGCACTTTCTTCGGATTCAAGTCTCCTGACGAGACTTTCCTTCTCGGGCTGTTGTGTTAATCTTAACTGTCCAGTAGTGGGACGCCACACCATCCTTCTAGCAGCGGAAGGTCTAGGACCGGATGGCATCGTCGCCAAATGTCGGAAGGTGGTATCCTCCCTAATCCGTAACCCTGAAACAACGACAGGCGGACTAGCCTTCATCCTTTTACTTGGCTTTTCTATAACGATGGCAGGTTCTACTCGGGGCCCTAGACGGGATTTGACTGGCGCCCGCCCTATCCTTCTTAGAATCTCTAATACGGGGCATTTCTCTTTCTTCGCTAGCTTCTCGATCACAGTCTGTAGTCGGGCAAATGGTGTGATCCTAGCCCTTTTCTTTCTGTTGTCGTTGTAGTATGCTTGGTTGAGGTAATGTAGAAACAATCCTGCGGACATTTTCCTCGTCGAGCTGCGGCGGAAAGGGGGTGGAATCTATTTCCTTCCAAAAAGGGTGTATCTTCGAGCAATGGTATGTATTCAGGTAGGGGTGTGTACTCAGGGATTTCTGGGATTTCCTCCAGGAAAGCAACTTCGGCAGCCTACGGCCTTCTGGGCAATCTTCCTACTTCGTTCCTTCTTTGGGTCCGTGTTAGTGATGGAATTCTTGAGTCGGACCCGATTTCAAAAACGAAGGTCTCACGAGAAGGTATGTACCCTCCACGGTAACAGGTTCACCATAGTTCTGGATTTCCTTCCCCTTTAATTTGGCAGAAGTCGGGGTAGGTGCAGAGACAACCAGACCAGCGGGGGTAGCAACAACAATCCTCCTGCGGACAGCAGTACTCCTCTCAGTTGGAATCTTTTGAAGGGGAGGAAAATCTTGGGTTGACCTAAGGTTGAACTCGATCAACGGCTTCTCAGCTTCAGATACTTTGTTTGTCAGCGCGAAAAGGGAAACGTCGGTGATCTTGACATTCTTGTTCTCGAATCCTTGTCCAAACCGGATGATCCCATTGTCGGGCAGCTCATCCTTGTAAACAGCGAAGTCGAGTCCATTGGTGAAGGAGAAAATCGGCTTTGGGGCTTCCATTTCGCGGAGGTAGATTCGATTGTCAGTCCCAAGTTATGCTTCTTCTCATCAGGATGAAAAGAAAGGAATCGAAAAGAGTCCGAACACATTCTTGTTCATATATTTATAAGGAGAAGTTATTTGTTAAAGGAGTCATTCATTAGAGGGTTCGTTTATTTAGAACGGAATGTTCAAAGGTGTAGAGAAGGTAATGAATCCGATTCAGAGTTGGAAAGGAAAAGAAAGTCTTATGCAAGACTTCTTGACTCGAAGGATCACTCATAAACTAACACCTATCGGGGGTCCACCCCACCTCAGAAATAAGGTAGAAGGATCTCGGAACCTCTCTGTTTAGTGGTGTCTAAACAGTGGCTCCTAAATCCAAGAGAATGTTGGCTATACTCGTTCAAGGTAGAAATGAACATAGTATTCCAACGGAAAGAAGGGTAGCTTGATCCACAAGGGACATGGATACACTACCGATTTTTGAAAGCAGAATTGTCCGATTAAAATGGAGAGAGGAATTGTCCCCAACGGAGTCGCCAGAAGTTGTCGGCATATTTTTTTAGGTTGTGTGTTTTATTTTGAAAGTGGGGTCGCCTACAGAAATTGTCGGCGAATTTTTAATTTAATTTAGATAAATAATTTGAAAAGTAGTATTTGATTTTAAAAATAATTTTTTAATTTGAGGATTTTAAGATATGAAATCAAACCGATCTCACATCCCAAATAGTTTATATAAACGAGCACCGTACCACAAACCGTGTATTTATCCCGAAGAATAGGCACACTGCTTGATGATGGGGCTCGATTAAATAAACTAGAAGATTTGTGACATCCGTTTGGTCTGTGAACCAATTTTATAAGCCGACAAATTCCCATCGCTTAATATGAAAGCATTAAACGAGGTTTATATTACACTGGGTTCTTTAAAATTCCCTATAAGGGCAAGCCCCTATAGTTAATTACATCCTAAGTGACGGGAATCACCTAAGAAAACTCTCGATAATAATCAGTAATTCTGCTCTCAAGAATTTCAAAGTTTAGGGTTTTCAAGGGATTGAATTTTGGAATTTCGATAGGGAATGGATCAAATTTGGAACATTTTGTTTTGGGAGTTCAAAGGAAGAAAGGTAGGAGAAATCACAGATTCGAAGCGAACTTCGGTAATTCCCCGACTATCCTATTGTTTGGCTTAGATTTAGGAAGGTCCTAATATTTATTTAATGTTTTGATCTTGCCAATTTTAGTTAATTAGGACTTATATTCGTATGACAGAATCTTGCAAATAGCCTCGAAGATGTGAGGATTTATGTCGTATCGGACGACTACCTCGGAGTCCTAAGACCGGTTAGGGCTTAATTTGCAATGCAAATGCCTAACAAAAGGTTGAGGATTTATGTTGCACTAGGCAAACTACCTCGAAGTCCTATGGCTTAGTTATTTAATTCTAAGAAAGTTTTGTTGATGTATATTTTAGTTTTGCTGACGACGATGGCCGTGCTGCCCACTATGCTCCGAGCTCCTTGTTGTTGCAGGGGTTTAGTTTTAGAAGTCATAAATCAGGAGATGAGAAAAGTGTTTTGGTTTAGAGAAAATCTTAATTTCCAAGTGTCTTTTTTTAAAATTTTATTTAAAACAAATCTTAAAGTTGATTATAACAACACCGGTTAAGATCCCACGGTTCCATCCTTCCGGCATCGTTATTTTTATAGGATTCACTTAATCCAGATGAATTTGCTAAACTCAACTAAATGAGTTCCACACTTTCATTTAGACCGTAGGAAATCCCGTTAGCAACACGTAGGTTACATCATCCGAGGTATTCTCGATCATCCAACAGGACGTTTTAATTTAGTTGTAATTGTAGTTTTGTGTTATGTTTGTGATTAAATTTTGAGTTGTTTTATATTTTGAGATGTTGTGGCGGTGGATTTTATCTTGTAATGACTTTTAATTTAGTTTTGGTTTCAATTTTAGGGACTATACTAAAGGTGTGGGTTTTCATGCAACAGTTGTTTATCATGCAAGAAAAAGTAAGTGCGATGCGATTAAAGAAATTGCAATAATGTAAATTGCAATAAAACAAAAGCATACCTGGAGGGTCTTCCCGTCATCCCAAGCTGCACTTAAAACACAATTAGAATATTTAATCAAGTTCCTAGGTAAAGCTAAGGGAAGGGTTATGGTTTTCTACCAAATTCCTAATCCTATAGCTAGTCATTTCCTATGACGTCTAGGTTCTTGTGTTTTGGTTTGAGGACGATTTTCTTCATCAAAGAATAATTAAGTTCAATTGTTCTTATAAGTATCCCATCATATTGAGGAAGTGCTTAAGAAGAATCTTAAACATCTTTCAATATTGCTGGAATTGTTTTAAGTCCAAATGAATTTAATTATACAAATGAATTAATCGTCCGAGAATTCGAGTTTTGTTATCTTGCTCAGTGAACTAGGACATTTGAATATCCTATAAGTGGGGTAACATTTCATTTAATGTTCTATTTAGGAGTTATGATAACCAAAGCTTTCGAGGGCATATTGATGTTCAAATAATTTGTGATTTAATTTAATTTCAGTTATCGGATTTAAATTTGGAATAGTGTTCAAGTTGCTTTATATTTAATTTCTTTATGTCTTAGGTGATGTTATTTAATTCAATATAATTTAATTTAATTTGGTTTAGTTTTAATTTGATTTTTTTAATTTAATTTAATTTTAAATTTAACTTGATTTTATTATTTTTTTATTTTAATTTAATTTAATTTAATTTGGTTTAATTTAATTTAATATGATTTAATTTAATTTAATTTAATTTAATTTAATTTGATTTAATTATTTATTTTTTTATTTAATTATATTTAATTTAATTTAATTTAATATGTTTTAATTTAATTTAATTTAATTTAATTTAATTTAATTTAATTATTATTATTTTTTTATTTTATTTAATTAATTTAATTTTAATTTTAATTAAATTTAATTCAATTTAATTTAATTTGTTCAATTTAATTTAATTTAATTCATTTGATTTAATTTAATTTAAATTAATTTAATTTTTTTGATTTAATTTAATTTAATCTTTAATTTAATTTTATTTTTAATTTTAATAATTAAGTCCTTTAACATTTTAAAACTTAAATTTGAATTATCATTTTAATTAGGAATTAAATATTATTGAGATTGATTAATTTAGGGATCCTTAGATCAAAGAATAAATTTCTTCCTAATAATAATATCCCTATTTAATAATTCCAACTTTATTATTCTTCCAAATTTAATTAATTATTTAATTAAGGTTTATTTCACTTATTTTTAAATTGTTTAATAGGTTTCTACTCTTTAATTATTTAAATTTCAATCATCCAAATCGATTAAGATCAAATATTTTACTTGTTAATTTTTTTTAAAACCTAAAGTTTTAATTAAGGGTTAAAATTTTAATTACAATTTTGCCCTTCAAGCTTAATAATTTCATAACTCGCTAAATTGAGCTTAAATGAACTTGAAATTTTTATGTGACTTCACTCATATGTCAATAAAGACATGAGAGAAGAAAATGTGATTTTTCTGTATTTAATTTATTTATGTAATTATTTTTGGTAGAAAATAGAGATTTCAAAGGAAAATTTAATAATATGACCAAGGGAAAATTTCTGTTCTTAAGAAAATTATGGGACATTCCTAATGTCCAGAGGACCACTTGGACCAATTTTGGTGATTTTTTCAATTATACTATTTTTATTATAATTATTTTAAATTTTGGGGTATTAATTAATTTAAAAATAAAATAAAGGTTAAAAAATGGAATTTATATTTTTCAAAAATCTCTCTGATATCAAGAAAATTATAGAATCAATTTTTACAATTTTCTGATTTTTCTTTGATTTATTATAATTATTTTAGTGAAAATGCTAGAAAATACATTTTTTTATTTTTAAAATTACCCTATGGCTTTAAAATTTAATATCTCATTAAATAGACCTAAAAAAATATGGGATTTATTCCAAAGTGATTAAAATTCAAAATGTAACATTTTGGTGAATTTTATTATTTTTGTGATTTTTATTATTTTTTAATTATTAAAATATTAAAATAATACAAAAAATCAACTTTTTAGAAAATTACAATTTTATTTTTCTTAAATTCCCCTGATATCAGAGAGGCTCCAAAACCAATTTGGTGAATTTTTGAAAAGTATTTTGAAAGTTATGAATTTTTAAAGTTTAAATTGGCTAAATGGCTTAATAAACCCATTTAGTAGGGCTAACCAAGTCCAATTGACTTCAAATTTTTATGGTGGGTTCCTCTGATCCCAAAGGTCAGTGGAGAATTGATTTCAAGTCAATTTGATGTATGATTAGCTCTAATTAATCAAGGAGCTATTTTGGATGTTTAAGCCAATTAGGGTCATTAAATGAACTAGTTCAAAACCTATTTTTCCTAGGGTCCTCTGATCATAAGAAACATCACCAAATTTTCCTAGAATTTATTTCACAACATGCTAATTATTGGACTTTTGAAGTTTAGGGAATTAAATAAATAGAAAAATACCCTAATTTTCTATTTATCCACGCGGCGCCGCGTCAACCTCAGCATCTCCTAAAACGGCGTGTGGCGCTCTCCGATTCGACGCCGCCATCTGACTCGGCGCTCCGGGGGCCCGCTGTGTCATTTCATCTCCTGATCCGGCGCGATCCTGGCCGTTCGTCCGCGCATGTATTAAATGAACGGCATCCGTTCATCGTCCCCAGGCGTCCTTACCCGAGAGCCGTCCGCCTTCTAGGCCTAAGATCTCACTCGATACTTGACCAAATTTAATGTTCTTATACTCTATGGATTCGTTTCGAGAAGACGAACATATCCATACGGTTTATGTGGCATAAAATTGACTCAATGAAAATGGAGAATGTTCAGAAGCTCGGGAAGAAGAGTGAGGCTATACCTTTGCTCAGAGAAGTGTGGCTTCGATCTGAGGGTTGTTTCACCTTCGATTGGATCCTAGCAAGCTCCAGATGAAGTCCCTTGGCCTGGTGAATTGTCTAGGTAGGATTTCGACCACAGCCGATCACAAAGCTTGGAGGCTGGAGCAACTGGGTGGCCTGGAGATGGGGCTTTCAGTGGGGAACTTCTCCTCTTGGTCCAGTGAAGGTGTAGGACCGGTCGATTTGAGGATTGGCTCACCGTGGCAAAGTGTCCTGGTTTTGGGTGAAATTTCGGTTGAGAAATTGGGTTACGTTGGTGGGGATTAGGGCAAATTGACACTGGGATCAACTCGCTCTAAGGATGGAGAAGGGTTTGGAACAATTTTGGCAGAGTTTCGGCAAGGTTTGTGCAACTCTCCTCTCATGGCCGTGAGGGGGTCGGATTTAAATAGAGGTGGATGGAGGGCCTCCCAGGGAGAGTTAGGACTTGGGATCAGCTGCTCTTGGCAAGAGAAGAACAGCTACAATGGCCATTGGGGATGGGGCGACTCGGCGGTGAGAATTTCAATTTTGGGCTCACATGCGAGCTCTCGGGTGTGGTGTTTTCCGGCGACTCGGTGGCTGGCCGGCCGGACATTGGTCACCATCAAGCTCGGGGAGGTCGTGGCCAGGGCTTAGTGTATTCAATTGGCAGTTGCCAAGTGTAAAATGGTTGGATCAAAATGGAATGGGGATATGGCTAATCTTGGCTAGGTTTGGTCAACCCATTTGTTTGGGCTAGGTTCACCTCCCCATGGCTAGCCTTGGGCTGAGAAGATCAGTTAGGTTAGCTGATCAAAAGGTGGTGATGTCCTTATCCAAGAATATTTGGATTAAATCTTGGTTAAGGGGTATCATGGGTGAGGTTAAAGACTTTTAGGAATTAAGGAAAGCTCCCTCTCCTCTTACCCAATGTGGTATGGTCACATGTCAAACAATTCACATGGCTTGCATGTGGCTTAAGAATGGCTTCATGGCTCACCTTTGGCTTGGGAAAAGTTGGGTCAATTTCATGGAAATGGATTTAAGAAAAATTTTGGTATTTAAGGGTGATTTGGCATGAGGCTTGATTTGGAATTATTTGATGATGGGATTGGAACTTAGGGAATGGCTTTGATTAAATGGATGGCAAATGGAAATGTCATGTGGGCTTTGTCATGAACTTTGGGCTTTTGAATTTGTCTTGGATGGGCTTTTAGGAAGGTTTAAGGGAAGTGGGCTTTAGGCTTGAAAATAAATTGGTGGATGGGAAATTTGTAAAAGTTTGGACCAAATAATTGTTGGGTTTGGTTTAGGAATGTGCCATGAGTAATTTGAAACAAGTTTGGAGTGATTTGGGTTTGAATTGGGTTGAATTTGGGCTTTTTGGTAAAGTGGCCAATGTAGGTCAAATTGGGCTAATTTGGGCCAATGTTGAACTAATGTTGAAATTGGTGTAAAATTAATGTTGGGAAATGTTTATAGGGCTGTTTCAAAGAGGTTTTGGCTTTGGTTGGGCTTTGATTTTGGGGTTTGGGTTCATTTGGGTTAGGTTTGGGTTTAGATCAAAATTGGGCTTTTTGGCTTTGGATTGAATTTATGTGGGGTTTGGGTATAAATGTTGTCCAATCATGTTAGTGTTTTGTTTGTAGGGATGTTAAGGGATGTTTGGAAAAGATTTGGGGTTAATTGGAGTTGAATTGGGTGAGTTTGGGTTAGGTTTGGGTCATGGGTCCAAATTGGGCCTTAAGGCCAAAAGTGGAATTGGATCCAAATGTCAATCAAATTGAACTTATATTTGGTCTAGATTGGTGTTGGGAATGTTTAATTGAAGTTTATTATTGAATTGGACCAGAATTTGGGTCAATTGGGTAGGTTTGGTTTGACATTGGGTTCACTTTGGGTTAAAATGGGTCAAATTGGGGGTTTTGACAAAAGTAGGGCAAATTGACAAAATTGGCCCATGGTGTAGTTGAACAAAATGAAATTGGGAATATTTGGGATTTTCTGGAATTTTCTAGGAATTTTCTGAATTTTTGGATTTTTGGGTCAAGAAGGGTATTCTGGGTATTTGGAGGGTATTGGGAGGTATTTTTGGAATTTTTGGTATTTTTGGCTATGAATGATCAATTTGAGTGATTTGGAAATGTTTGGGATTGGTTTTGAGGAATTTTGGGTGATTTGGAAATTTTGGAGGATTTCAAGGGTTTTGGGTAGGCTAGGCGGGTGTAGGGTCCCGGGGGTCAAAAATTGAAAATTTGGAAAATTGAAAATTTGGAAAATTGAAAATTTGGAAAATTGAAAATTTGGAAAATTGAAAATTTGGAAAAATTGAAAATTTGGAAAATTGAAAATTTGGAAAATTGAAAATTTGGAAAATTGAAGATTAGGTGAATATAAGTGAAATGAAATCATTTTGGTTGAGCCATGAAGCCATATTAAGCCTATATGAGCCATGAGAGGACTCATTTGAGGCATTCACTATGTTGTTCTTAACCCTCTTAGCCAAGGGCTTAGGGGTTAAGGATCATCCATGTGAATCAATTTCATGAGTCAGGAGATCAAGTTGGGTATAGGTGTGTGAAAGTGTAGTGTATAAATGTAGTGTATGTGTAAGTCAGCACTCACCAGACCAGGCCACTCAGGGTAGTCCTAAGGCCAAAGAGTCCTATATGAACCCATCCTTTAAACTTCCACATTTGATTTCAACCCTCTAGGTGATTAGGGGTCTACAATAAAATTTGTGGAGTTTGCAGGGAGTTAAGAAGTGGTTTGAAATTCTAGGTGGTGGGTTACACTTCTAGTCCTCTAAGATATTCAAAGTAAAAGCCTAAGGCTAGATCCTAAGTACTAAAAAGAAGAAGAGATGACCTCATCAAAAATGAGGTCAACAAAGACCATGTTATGTGAATTTCAATTGGATCAGAATGTGGCTAATTGGTCATGATTTGACCAAAATTGTCCTAGGGCAAATTGGTTTTGGCCATCCGAAGCTGCCATAAAATTTTGGGGTCAAAAGGATGTGCTATAATTTAGGGTTAATTTTTAGAGTTTGGTGGGGTTAGGGAGGCCTTCAGTGAGGCTAAGAATCAATTTAAGTAGAGCCCTCTCCGAGGTGAACTTGATTGTCAAAGTGGCCCTTAAGGTTCATAGGAAGGCTGCTACGATCTTGGCTTGATTTGAGTGACCTTGGGCATGTCTTGCCCATGAGGGACAACTTGGGTTTCTCACATGGTCAAAATCCTAAACCAACTCAACCAAAGGTTGAGGGCTTGGGCTTGCCCTAATGAGGCCTAAGAAAGCATAACCATGATCTAGGGTAATGTGCAACTAGGCGGGAAAAGTGAGGTCAACACTCCTCAAAAGCAAACTCA
Source organism: Papilionanthe hookeriana x Papilionanthe teres (assembly GCA_022702705.1). NCBI lineage: Eukaryota > Viridiplantae > Streptophyta > Magnoliopsida > Asparagales > Orchidaceae > Papilionanthe > Papilionanthe hookeriana x Papilionanthe teres. The sequence continues at coordinate 45,692,530 of CM040425.1, forward strand.
AACATCAACGATAATCCCAAGGCAATAGACCACCCAAAGGCAACATCTATGGCTTTCCATCTTCATCTTAATAAACTTCAAAATTTAAGTTGATACTTGCACCATTTTCTCTTTCCTTGAGTGCTAAGAAACCATCTTGCTAAATGGCATATTAATTTGGGAGCTAAAAATAAAATGATATAATAACCCCAAAATGTTGTACAACAGCAAAAATTATTAGAAAAACAATATCACTGTTTGAAAATATTTTCTAGATATCACCCAAACTAAAACATCAATCAGTTTCATTCCTTTGAATGCATCTGATAATAAACTAAACATACTCTCCACCTCCTGAGTACGGGGAGAGGAGGTCTCACTGAAACAATAAGACAGGGAGCTGTGACAATGTAGAGCTTTAAGAGGTAGAGAAGGGAGAAGACATATAAGTATTGCAGCTTTGGTAAGGGGAAATGGAAAATAGAACTTGGAGTTAGCAGGTAAGCTTGTGAGCAAGTTTATAGGAATGGTGGTGCTGTTGTGCGACATTGTGGTGCTCAGCTAAGCTGCCGATTTCGACCAGTGAGGTGTTGAGAAGCATGTGAGATGGGCATTTGGAAGCTGTATGAAACAGGATGAATATGCACAGGGAGCTAGGGTTGGGGTTCCTCGCGTTTGAGAGCAGCTAGGTGGATTGCTTTACGGGAGAAGAAAGGATGGAGGGAGTAGTGTTACGGCGGGATAAGAGAGCTGTGAAAATGGGGAGATCCTAGCAGGAGTTGCGGTCTGTTCAAGGAAGACTTTCATGCGGGAGAGCAGACAGAAGAAAAGAAGATGGCTGTGTGTAGGAAAAATGGGGCGAAGATGTGTAGTATTAGGTTTAGATTGAAATGTATATACACATTTGCTGAGTTCAAATCGTAGAAAACTATTCCGAATATATTTTTTATGCTCGGGATGCAATGGATGTGGCGATGTTTTGGACGTCTTAGGAGCATGTTTGAGGCATTTCAAGTTTAATCGTGTGATGTCGCATTCATCATTCATCATTTTGATTGTATCATTTTGTGGAATAGATATGAGGTCGGCATGTTTAAATTAAAGGGCTGTTTGGCTGTATGAAAGATTTAGAGTTACTAGAATTTAGTAGATTCAAATTTAATAAATTTAGGTTTAGTAAATCCATCTATTTGTTGGATTTATTAAATCCGGACTTAATATGAATTGAAGGCAATTTTGAGAACTTAAATTTAAAATATTATAATTTCATAGAACTTACATTTTTTTAATGTTTGATTGATTTAATAAATCCAATCAATAAATCATGTTAATAGGAAGCTACCAAACATCCCCAGAAATAAACCAACATAAATCACAACTAAGGAAAAAAAAACTTGTTCACATCCAATATTTTCAATGAGTATAATTTTTTTTTTTTGATTCATAGCCTCACAACAACATGCAAGATATAACTACATACAATAACTTATCTCAGCTACTGCAATTATTTAACCTCACTGAAAGTATAATATATTAAGACTTCCTCGAACATTGAACCCAAAACTGAGAATGAAGAATCACATTTGTTTTTCAGTCCCTCGATGTGGATAACATATTATACAACTAATGCAAATGAGAAATGAGAAAGGGGTTATCTCTACTCTGAAAAATTTTAGGAGAACGATTGAACAGAATAACTGACAATATGATTTCAGAGTAGACAAAGTTTGCAGATATGAGTTAGGAGCCACAAGCACGAGCGAGAGATGTAAGGGATGATCAATGAGACAAGTCCTTGGTTTTGGCTCGCATGAAAAATTTAATGAGAAGACAAGAAATCTCTAATCCGAGCATAAGCACATAGGTTTTCACTCGTTTTCTCCTAGTTGTAAGCTTGAAATGAAAACCACGAGAAATTGCTCTGGGATGCTTTTAGGTATGGCTCATATATCAGATAAGGAACAGATGCTGGAGTGGAATGGAGCGAGCCAATGGAGCGGAGCTCGAGAGCGGAGTGGAGCGGAAAGCCACTGCTCTGCTCCTGAGGACGTAGGCATCTTTGCCGAACCTCGTTAAATATTTGTGTTCATTTTCTGGATTCTTATTTTCTTCGCCCTAATTTCTCAATAAATGTTAAGTATAAATAGAAGCCTTTGATTTTTTTCATTTTATATATTTATTATGGTTTTAGTGGTTTTTATCTTGACCATCGATTTAAGATACTGTTTTTGAGATTAAGGGTCTGTTTGGGGCAGCTGCGGCTTATCCAGCTTATCCAGATAAGCAGCTTATTTTGATAAGCTGATGATTAGCAGCTGATACAAATAAGATGTCTGTTTGTTTGGTTTGAGTGTTTGGAAAACAACTAATTTGCAGCTGTTTGTGGATAAATGACTATTACGCCCTTGAAATGAATAAGTTGTTAAGTTGTTTGGTTTCTGCGGTTTGAAAACAGCTTATTTGTAGCTGTTTGTAGAAAAATAACAATTTATGCTTCTCTAAGATTAATAAAATCTTATTTTAAATTTAAAAAGGATTATTTTAAAATATAAAATCTTATTTTAACAAAAGATATATTTTTTCAAACATACAAGAAATTTATTTATTTCTTTTCTTTGTGCTCGTTGTCCGGTTCTGACACCAGAGAACTATGAGCAAACTTGTCTGGCATCTATAACCGACGTACTGTTTAACATAAATTTTAAAAACTTTATTCTTAAATTATGTTTAACATAACTTCTAATTAATAATTTACATTTTATACTAATTTTAAAATTAATTTAAATTGAAGTTTAGGTGCAATATATGTAAATACATAATAATTGAGGTATGTATGCAAATCTTATCCAATATTTATTAAAGGCATTTGTGTATTACTACAAAAACCAATAATAAATAGTTGATAAATGCTACTGAAACCAATAAACCCATAATGCTATTGACACCAATAAATATCAAATTGTAGGCATTTGCATTAGACATTAGATAAGGCAGAACAAAATAATAACATAGCAGTTCAGAACATTGATGCTCTCTTCACTAAAAAAAAGTTTAAGATACCTAATTAAAACCAAAATACATATTGCAACTACAACTAGTAATATGATTATAACGTTCAATTTAAAATGCAAAGTAACATCTCATGAGAACCGTTGTTCGGTTGTTGCACGATCGATCGCCCAACAACATTATGCGGTTCAGAAACATTCGAACAAGAAGTGATATTCTCCGATTGTGATAACTTGGAACCCCGTGCAACATTGTCCGATTGGGACAAATTTGAATCTGAAGAGGTGTCTGCCCACCTAAAAAACTTGCGGTCCTCCAGTACCTGCTTCCACCTAGGAAAACAATAGAACAGTCATCCATAGCTACGTTGCTTACGTGACGCAAGTAACAAGGACGTCAGCCCGCAACGGCACATCACTTGCCAGAATTTCCCTGAATACCTGGAACTCATCATCCTGCAGTTATTAAAAAGAGATTGCTTCAGTCAAAAAAATAGAGAAAATAAAGACAATGTGCATACCAAATTGTGGACTCAGCGGTTGTCGACAACAAAGTTCTGTGACCATCCAAGCTGCTCCATAGTTGTCAGGTTAGAAAATCTAAGAAATGAAGCAAACCATTGAGGCCCATGGAGGTACATTGAAGTATAATTTCGAAATTATAAGCCACATTGAAATAGTTAGTAATAATGCTAAAAGTATAATAATAAACAACTAACATTGCATATCGAATTCCAATCAGCTACAATCATAGAAATAAATAACACATAAGCACTACATATTTTGTATAGAGGGAAGACAATACAATTAGAGTCCTCATTTGCCCAGAAATGATTATGCAACAACTCAGATTTGTGCTTATTTTATCCACAAATAAATTTTGTTCTAATTGTGAAAGCAATACACTCAAAGTTATCTACAGGAGAACTTTTTCTACAGGAGAATTTTGAACATAATACAGGAGAAATAATTGTGTTTTCATAAGCAAATTATCACAAATAAGTGTATTTATAATGCTGCTTTGTTGAACCTTACCATGTGAATAACACAAAAGATAGAAGCATCGAAATTGAATAGTGCTGCCTTTTTGAACATTGCCATGAATAGCAAAATCTTCCACTAACCATAAAGTATATTGAACTGTTGCAATTAGTCTAACAATATAAACTAATGACCTTCAAACATTTCCAGTAATAAAAAGGACTAAAATCATTACAATATATGTGTGGGAATGGACTGGAAAGTTGGATTCTCAGGTTTAACTATCTGGTGTGCCAAGCTCACTAGTGCATTCAAGCCAACTGAGAAATATCTACTGATGGTTTCCGAGGAATGTTGAAATTGCTCCATAGCTCCTCTAATGGATTTGTTATGGGATAAAATATATACGGTAATCGCTAACACCTCCCTTGTCGTCGTTCTTGTAGAGTCGTGCAACCCATGAAGGTTCCGAAGTTCATCAAGCAGATCGAGAAATATCTCTTTCATCATACGGAACATGTTGGCAAACCGTGTAGGGTGGCCCCGTAATAACTCACCGACCCTTCTATCTCCAATATAACTCGACGTTATACAAGGGGTTTGATCATCGTATGTATGATAGTAATGGTAGAGCAAGGTAAGGACGAGAGCGACTTTGAGGTTGTGGCTAACTTGTTCTTTATCCATTCTACAAAATCTAAAAGATGATTATTTTTTAAAGATGAATAAAAATAACTTGAGTCAATTGTAGCGATACATAGATTGTAGAATGGAGGATGTCAACATCAAAACATAATAGAATAAAAGACATCCGAATGTGCTTCCATGAAAAACAGTAAAGGGTTCTTTATAATAAATAATACAAAGATCCATAGTAAATAAAAACTAAACGCCATAAGTAGTCAATCTTTCATGAAAGAGCGCAAGTAATTAAGTAGGAATTCTGGGTCCAAACTCTCAAAAAACTGTCTCCGACTTGAGTTTCTGAGCAATTTCACATACTTCAAATACGTAGCTTTGTCTTCCATAATACCAGGATGTGTATCACAACCCTGAATACATTCCTTAATTGAGTTGTCTTTTACTAGTTCAGACCTAGCTTTGCATGATTCAATGATTTTCTCTATGGTAACTTTGAGGAATGCGACTCCTTTTTTCTTTTTTTCCACTCTAGGATGCTTTGTCCCGCTAGTGGATTGAACATTTGTGTTTGTTTGGCTGGGACCTTCTCCTGACTCACCTATATGCTTGGTTTTAATGTTCGGTGGTAAGTTGTAAAAGGCTTGGTCATTTGGGGTAAAAGCCTAGGCTCTCGTTGCGACAACCCTAATGAACATGGCATCCAACTTCTCCTCCAGAACTGGATCAATGCCGGTCAATTTGAATTTTTTTTGTTACTGGCACTACCTGTAATATAATAAAAATTTCTTAGTAAATTCATTTGAATGTGATGATTTATGCAATAAGTAATCTGAGGTATGTATTTACTTGTAATCTCTCAGCCCACCAAGTCTCTGGTGCATCAATTGTCCATTTCAGTGGATACATAATCCCGTTGAACCCCTTTTAAGTTCTTGCCAAAATTTTCACTCATTTTTTAATTGATCCCACATGTTCTTTAGTTTCATGCGATCATAATCCTTTCCAGTCACTTCGTTGAAATCAAAAATACGATTATACCAACCTTCTTTACTAAAATTCGTGGTGGGCCTATTACCCAGGTCGACCTCCCTCAGACAAAGATCATAAAAAGTAATAGTGGTCTCTTTATCCCACAAGACTGATACTCCGTTCTCTCTAGGTTTACTCATGTTGAATGTGAGAGAAACGAGCTAGCATGTAATTAGCTTTATTCAAGAGATAAAATATCAGCCCAAACACTACTATTAATCTGATACAACGAGCAATAACCGATTAAACACCAAAGGGACATGCCAATCACACAATGTACAAATAACAGATTGTGTTTAGCTAACCGATTAAACACCAAATTCCCTCTTCATTCATATCCAAACATTTAAAAAAAACTTCAAACTTAAAATCATATTAGATTGCATTATTCAAACTTAAACCACGGAACATTAAAAAAATGCATGATTGATGCCACTCAATGCTTATGTATTTACATATCTAAAACCGTAGGTTAATTTACATGTATGTCATCTTATCTATACATAAAAAGGTGTATTCTACATTTTAAAAGTTAAAATGGTCGTTTTTCTTATGTATCAATGCTTATGTATTCACATTTCTAACACCCAAATTTTATGAAATTACAATTTAGCACTTGATAGAAAGAACTTTATACAGGTCTAAAAATTGAATTTTGACAAATATATCATTTTACTTATGCATAAAAATGTATACTTGTCTTTTTCATTTAAAGTTTAAAAAGTGATATTTTTTTTACATGATATGAAAGATTTAATAGATGTAAATGTAAAAAGTAAACAATATAGATGATAGATATATAAATAAGTAAGAACATGGTGGTTTGTAAGTAAATTCCCGTAAAAATACTAAATTATTAGGAACCATTTTGACACTTCTATCATTAAATTTTTGTTCAAAAACATCATAATTATTGATAAAATGAACCATGAACACAATTCAGCCCCTCTAAAATAATGAAAAAAATAAAAAAAACTTTTAATTTGATGGTAGAAATCATCCAAAATTCATCCTTCAACTTTTTAAAAGCAGAATTAGCAGAGAAATAAAACATATTTATGCATCTTCTTTGATCGAGTAGAAGATAGAGATTATTTCTTACAGAGCAATCAAAGGCTGCTCCACTCGACTAGCTTTCTAAAAGCTTCTTTGGATACGGCTGGCTTCAAAGCTTTCGGTGCTGAAACTGTAAAAAAAATAGTCATAAATCGAATCAAGATGTGATTTTGAAGATTAAAAAGTCAAAAAGATGGAATTAAAAAAAATAGTCTTACACTTATGCTTAGGGTCTCAACAAATGGGGGAGGGGAGGGACGAGAACAGAGGAGAGAGGAGAGGAGGGAGGAAGAAACATCTTACCTGAGGAGAGCAGTTTCTCCCTGATGTAGGGGAGCGACGATGGACAGAATGGGGCACGGTCGAACACTAGGGCGAAGAAAGGGATAGATCGAGAGGAGTTTCTTGCCGAAAGGTATAGTAGATCTCGTGAGGGGAGGGGTTGTAATATCAAGCGGTTTGAGCGCGAAACGCACGAGATAGGGTGCGATTAGTTCAAATATTAGAACAATGTTTTTAAAAACACACTTCAAACACACGAACCAAACACTATGGCGGCGTTTTCAAAAAAGCCGCCGCAGTTATAAGTTGTCCCAAACTGGCCCTAAATTACTTAAAATGATATAATTTATTTTTATTTAGTCTACATTTTTTATAACGTAATAAATTTCAAATTAATTTTAAATATACATTAATATTGTATATATAATTATTTAAAATTGTCTAATTAATCAAATAAAAAAAACAGAACAAAATCAAACACATTGTTGAGGATTGGTGGAGACCGGTCCACTTATCAGGCTTCCATATGTGTCTCTCTCTTTCTCTGTCATTTGCCGTGAAAGGGAGATCCCTCCATTTTTATCGCGGAACCGCGTCCCGTGTTCCCGCATTCCCACGTCTTCTTCTTTCCTGTTAGGGACCCTGCCTCCCCTGTTTACGAATTAAAAAGTCCAGTGGCCTTGCAGGGTCGAAGTAGTAGTTATGGAAGAAAGATTCGCAAAAATTCTCTTTCCCCTGTTGCTTCTGGTGTTTAATCCGAATAAGAAAAGATTAAGGTTGAAATTGAAACTAAATATTTCTTCCTCCTTGAAAGGGATTTAGTGGTTTCTTTGCTTACGGATGAAGAAGAAAATAACTGCAAGTTTGTTGTTTCATTTTACCTCTCCTTTGGTGTTGTTATTCACGGGTAGTGAGAGAGAGAAATTGAGGGTTGAAAGAGAGTAGAGAGAGAATCTTTCTTGAAAATCGTCGAGGCAATCGACGCGTGTAATCCTCAAAGCAATAAAATCCTCTGCAGCTCTTTGGACGTAGGCAATTTGTTGAACCATGTAAATTTGTGTGTCTGTTCTTTTTCTAGTCAAATTTTTCTTGTTCCAATTATTTCACTTTATTGTCGTCTTTTTTCATAACAATTGGTATCAGAGCCGTGGTTCAAGGATGAAGGAAGAGCGAAGATCAGAGACGAAGTGATGACATTGAGAATTGAGAAGTTTAATGAAACAAATTTGGGTTACTGGAGGATGCAAATAGAAGACTACCTCTATGGGAAGAACTTCACCTGTCGTTACTGGGAAAGAAGCCAAAAAAGATGGACGATGTGGAATGAAATATGTTGGATCGATAGGTTGTGGGGGTTGTTCGATTAACCATGTCAAGGTTCATTACCCATAATGCCATTAAGAAGAGGACTATTGCAGATCTCATGATAGTTTTATCAAGCATGTATGAAAAGCCATCAACGAATAACAAGGTGCATCTGATGAAGAATTTATTCAATTTGAAGATGGTGGAAGGTGTGTTTGTCGCTCAACACCTGAACGAATTCAATAATATTGCAAATCAATTGTCATCTGTTGAAATTGATTTTGATGATGAGATAAGTGCACTAATTTTGTTGGTTTCATTGTCAAATAGCTGGGAAGCTATGAGGATGGCAGTTAGTAGTTTTGTAGGTAAATCTAAATTAAAATATGATGATATTCGTGATTTGATTTTGGCTGAGGAGGTACGCAGGAAAGATTCTGCCGAGACCTCGGGTTCGAGTTTGACACTAATTTTTGATTCCAGAGGGAGATCACAGAAAATAAACTCAAACAAAGAAAGATCAAAATCAAAGTCTGGTCAGCAGAAAACTTGCTAGAATTGTGGCAAGGTCGGCTACATAAAAAGGAACTGCAAGAATCCTAAGAAGAAGAAGAATGATAGTGCAAATGTGGTAACTGAAGAAACACAGAATGCACTATTACTGGCAGTTCATAGTTCTGTTGATGACTGGATACTAGATTCAGGGGCTTCCTTCCATACACTTTCCCACCGTGAGTTAATATGGAATTATGTTGCAGTTGACTTTGAGAAGTTATATCTAGCTGATGGAAAAGCTCTGAACGTGGTGGGGATCGGAGACGTTGATATTGCGCTCCCTAAAAAAACAGATGGACTTTGCAAAAGGTCATACACATTCCTGAGTTGAAGAGAAACCTCATTTATATTGGGCAACTCAATGAGAGTGGTCATTCAGTAGTGTTCTCAGATAGCACCTGGAAGGTTACCAAAGGAGCATTGGTGTTGGCTTGAGGTAAGAGAACAAACACACTATATATGACTACATGCGACCACAGTAGAAAAGTAAGATTTGATGATCTACTAGAGGTCACAGTGCAGGGCAGTGATAAGAAGAGTCAGTCCGGGGCACCCATTCCTATTGTTCCGCATACATATGGTGGAGAACCACAGAGGTATGAGGAAACCTTGCAAGATGAAAATTTGAGCAAATGGAAACTGCCCATGAAGGAGGAGATGGATTCTCTGTCGGGGAATCCACCAGGGAAGATGACATTGTTGAACAAGTAGATGTACAGGGTGAAGAATGAGTGTGATGGCAGTAAGAGGTACAAGACTGGACTTATTGAAAAAGGCATTCAGCAGTGGCAGGATATTACCCATGTCGTGGGAGTTGTAAGCAGTTACAGTAGAAAAATAGGAAAGAGATTGGAGGTACATGGTTATGTTGATGCTAACATGTCAACTATGTTACTCTTGAGAAGCTGAAGTTGTGCTCGACTTCAGATGAACTTCTGGCATGAAGACCAGAGCTTTGAGTTGCTGAGGTGGAGGAAATTAGAGGATATCACGTTTGAGGTAAAGAACAACTTTGGCAGTGGATGATACGACCAGTGTCTCAATCTCTAAGTGAGAGATTTTTTTAGGATTGGTGGAGACCGGTCCACTTATCAGGCTTTCATACGTGTCTCCCGCCTTCTCTGTCATTTTCCGCGAAAAGGTAGATCCTGCCATTTTTACTGCGGAATCGCGCCCTACATTCACGCATCTTCTTGTTTCTTGTTCAGGACCCTGCCTCCCTTGTTCGCAAATTAAAAAGGCCAGCGGCCTTGCTTGGTCGAACCAGGAGTTACGGAAGAAAGATTCGCAAAAGCTCTCTTATCCCCTGTTGCTTCAGGTGATTAATCCGAATAAGAAAGGATTAAGGCTGAAATAGAAACTGAAGATTTCTTCTTCCTTGGAGGGGCTTCAGTGGTTTTTTTTGCTTATGGTTGAAGAAGAAAATAATTGTAGTTTTGTTGTTCCATTTTTCCTTCTCATTCGGTGTTGTTGTTCACGGGTAGTGAGAGTTAGAAATTGAGGGGTGAAAGAGAGTAGAGAGAGAATCTTCCATGTAAATTATCGAGATGATCGACGAGTGTAATCCTCAAAGCAATAAAATCCTTTACAGCTTCATGGACGTAAGCAATTTGCTGAACCACGTAAATATGTTTGTTTGTTCTTTTTCTAGTGTAATTTCTATCGCTCTAATTGTTTCATTTTTTATCACTGAAAAATTTATTAAGAAATTCATACCTATTTTTGATGAAATTGCACTTTAAAGAAGGGTATTTTCTTTATTTTATTGCAGGAATGAAGAATTCAAGTGATAAAAGCAAAAATCATAAAAAGGAGCGAATTTGGAGCAAAATAATGCAATTTGTGCTAAGTCGCCGACGGCGAGATCGAGCCCGCCGACGGCGAGGTTACGAGAAGAAAATTCTGAAGAATTTATAAGCTGTCTCGGCGACGGCGAGCCCGAGCCCGCCGACGGCGAGCTAGAGCGGTTTGAAGATCTTCAGAAGCCTCGCCGACGGCCGAGGTAGTTCGTCGCCGACAGGCGAGATAGTTCAAATGGTGCAGATACATTGAACCTGGACACTTTTTGAAGGGATGCTTACACACCTCTTGGTCCTTTGCTCACCTCTATATATAGAAGCCGAAATTAAGTCTTTAGTGTGTTCTAAGTGTGTTATTGAGTCCAGTTTTGTGTGCAGTTTTGTGTCTTAGTGTGTATCTTAGAGAGTCCTTGAGTGATTTAAGTAAGTATTTAGTGAGTTAGTGAGTTTTTAGTGAGTTTTGTCTGTCTTGGAAGGAAGAGTCGAAAGGACTGCAAGAGTACTGCTTGGGGATAAATTGAGATAAGTATTTGTATTTATTGTTTTTAACTTTAAATGAAATCCATGCTTAGTTTAGTTTCCATGCATTTTGAGTAGTTTATTTAGTCTTTCTCCCTGTTTATGAAATTAAGTAACTTGATGAAATTAAAATAGAGATACTTTTATATATTAATAAATTGTGATAATTTTTACTTAAAACTTAATTTACTTTCAAACTGGCCATTTGATTTGTTAAAATATGTTGATTATCAACTATAGTAAAAATTACATCTGATATTCGGGAATTCAAAAGCCTTGGAAGGAAGGTGCAAATAAATAGGAAATAATATCCTTGGGCGTAGAATTGAGCATTTTAGTGTAACGAGACTAAAATATTCAATTTGGTCATATTGTTTGAGAGGCGAAGTGTAGATGTTAGCCCTCGAGCGAGGGAACGTGGGAGCTTTGAAGTGGTAGTCGGTATCCTCCCGCCTAGCCGCATGATTCGGTAATCAAACATAGGATTAGTCGATATTTTTTACACTGGACCAAAGGGTAAAGAATAGGAAAGCTCCTATTTGTCACATACCTTAAAATTATCTATTTAAATTCTTCAATCACTTAAATATCTAAACAAGGGGAAAGATACTTTTTTTTGAATAGTTAAGACTTATTTAGCAATTAGTTTTATTTCCTGCACTTTCAATTCGTATTAATTTTCTACTTAGTTAAGTATTCTAATTAAAATACTTAGTTTACTTTATTGCGCTTAAATTCAGAATTCCAAATTTTCGTATATTATTATATTATTATTATTATTATTATTATTTTAAAATTAGCTGTTATTAATTTTCTCTTTCCCTGTAGGATCGATAACCAGGACTCCACTAGAGCCCTGTATTACTTGATACGATACGTATACTTTCGTAGCATCCACAACAAAAACAATTACAATTTTATACATATATTATAGCGGGGTCAAGTTTTTGGCGTCGTTGCAATTAAATTAAAAATATCATAATATAAAATTGTGGGTCAAGTTTTTGGCGCCGTTCTTAGAGAAAGTAAGAAAAATTTACTAGAGTAACGGACTATTTTAAAATAATCATAAATTAATATCTATTCTAAAAATTGTATGCGTAAATTTGGACACGAAAATTTAATACCTTAGATTCTGAATTAGAGCGTACAATTAAAAGAATTAGAAAACAAAAGAAACAAATAATAAATTTAACACAAATGGCGAATATTCCCGAAATTCAAAATATGAACCAACAAAGACCATTAAGAGATTATGCCAACACTACATCGGATGAAATTCATTTAACTATTCAAAACCACGATGTAGTTGGTAATTCATTTGAACTTAAACACTGCAATTATCCAAATGGTACAAAACAATCTATTTAGTGGTTCACCTACTTGAAGATCCTAACTTACATCTTGCTAGTTTTCTAGAACTTTGTGCTACTTTTAAATATCGAGGAGTATACGACGATGCTTATAAGACTTAGACTTTTTCTTTTTCATTAAGGGATAAGGCTAAAATGTGGTTGAATTGGTTAGCTCCTGGATCTATTAAAACTTGGGAGAATTATCACAAAAATTTCTATCCAAATATTTTCCACCATCTAAAAGCTTGCTAAGTTTAGAAATGATATAACTTCTTTTTGTCGGATAGATGGAGAATCAATATATGAATCTTGGGAGAGATTTAAGGAACTTCTTAGGAAATGCCCACATCATGCGCTACCGGATTGATTGATTATTCAAACCTTTTATAATGGATTAGTGGGATCTTTAAGATTAATCATCGATGCTTTGCTGTTTGGAGGTTCATTAATGTCTAAACCATTTGATGAAGCTTATGCACTAATCGAAGAAATGGCAACAAATTATTTCCAATGGTCCGTCGATAGAGTAAATCCGAAAAAAATAGCCGACATTCATGAAAACGATGCAATATCTATGTTAGCTTCTCAAATTGCTGCTATATCTAAGAAATTAGATCATTTTGGAATGAACTACTCTCCTACCTTAGAAGAAAACTCATCTGGACAAATCATAGAATCTCATTCTAATTATGAAACTTTAAATGCTATTAATAATAGAAATAATAACCCTTATTCAAACTATTATAATCCTGGTTGGAAAACTCATCCAAATTTTAATTGGAATAACACATCTAATCAACAATGGATGAATCAACCTAATCAAGCAAATCCAAACTATAAACCTAATTACCCACTGGATTTAATAATAATAACCCTCAAATCAAAGATAAGAAATTATCTATGGATGAATTAATTTTGAATATGGGTCATCAACTACAAAATCAAGGAAATTAACTACAAATTCAAGGAAATCAATTACAAATTCAAGGAACATTTATTAAAAATATCGAAACTCAACTTGGACATATTGCCACTGTGCTAAATAATAGAATACCTGGAACTTTTCCTAGTAATATGGAAATAAATCCTAAAGATCAAGGAAAAGAACAAATTAAAGCAATACAACTAAGGAGTGGAAAAGAATTAGAACCTCAAATTCAAAAAGAACTTAAAAGCCAAAATGAGGAAGTGGAAATTGAAAAGGAAACAATTCAACAAGATTCAAACTTGGAACATCCTTTAATACCTATGAAAATTTCTATTGAAACACCTCCACCACCATTTCCTCAACGACTAACTCAACATAAAAAAGATAAATAATTTGCTAAATTCCTTGAAATATTAAAGAAATTAACAATCAATATACCTTTTGTCGAAGCTTTAGATCAGATGCCAAATTATGTAAAATTTATGAAAGATATTCTAAATAAGAAAAGAAAATTCACCGATAATGAAACGAGTCGCACTTAGTGAAGAGTGTAGTGCTTATTATTCGAAGAAGCTTCTCGAAAAATTGAAAGATCCCGGTAGTTTCACTATACCCTGCGCTATAGGAGAAAAATTTTATGGAAAAGCTTTGTGTGACTTAGGAGCAAGCATCGATCTAATGCCTCTATCGATTTTTAAGAGATTAGGATTAGGAAAAATTACACCTACTTCAATAACCCTTCGATTAGCTGATCGTTCGATTACCTATCCTAAGGGAGTTATTGAAGATGTGTTAGTAAAGGTGGATAAATTTATCTTTCCAGGTAGATTTTATTGTTTTAGATATGGAGGAAGATAAAGAAATTCCTATCATTTTAAGAAGACCATTTTTAGCTATCTGGAAAAGCTATGATTGATGTTCGGAAAGGAGAATTAAGCTATGAGAGTAAATGACCAAAAAGTTACTTTTAATATTGCGAAAATCAATGAAATATCCTGCACTTAGAAAAAGATGATGAATGTTTTCGAATGGAAATACTTGAACATTTACAACAAGAACATTTTAAGGAATATTACGAAGATAAATTAGAAAAAGAAAATACTAAATTAATTGAAGATAATAATGAAGCATTAGATTATATTCAGGAAAAATTTGAATTTTTGGATAATACTGAAAACACTAACAAGAATATAGTTCCATCAATTATTAAACCTCCTGAACTTGAGCTAAAAATATTACCTAATCATTTGAAATATGCTTATTTAGGTAATTCTTCAACTTTACCAGTTATTATTTCATCTGCATTAAAAGAATATCAAGAACAAAAACTTTTAGAAACTTTAAAAAAATATAAAAAAACTTTTGGTTGGACTTTAGCAGATATTAAAGGAATTAGTCCTTCAATCCGTATGCATAGAATTATTTTAGATGATGAACATAAACCTAGGCGGATCCCAAAGGAGATTAAACCCGATAATGAAAGAAGTAGTTAAGAAAGAAATTTTAAAATGGTTAGATAATGGTATTATATATCCTATTTCGACGAGTGCTTGGGTAAGCCCAATTCACTCGTGTTCCTAAGAAGGGAGGAGTGACCATCACTACGCCAATGAAAATAACGATCTTATTCCTATAAGACAAGTTACTTGGTTGGCATATATGTATTGATTATAGGAAATTAAATACCGCCACCGGGAAAGATCACTTCCCTTTACCATTTCTAGACCGGATGTTAGATAGATTAGCTGGACATAAGTATTTTTGTTTTCTAGATGGATACACCGGTTATCATCGAATACAAATTGCTCTCGAGGATCAAGAGAAAACTACATTTACTAGTCCTTATGGAACTTTTGCTTTTCGAAGAATGCCTTTTGGATTATGTAATGCACCAACAACATTCCAGAGATGTATGATGTCTATATTTAGTAAGTTAATTGACAATGGAATAGAAGTATTTATGGATGATTTCTCTGTATTTGGAACATCATTTGACACATGCTTAACTCATATTGAAAAAGTATTAGAAGTATGTGAGAAAACAAATTTAGTTCTAAATTGGGAGAAATGTCAATTTATGGTTGTGGGCGGCATTGTATTAGGGCATAAAATTTCGGAAAAAGGCATGGAAGTGGATCCTGCAAAAATTCAAGTTATAGCTAAATTACCACCTCCAACTACGGTAAAAGGGGTAAGAAGTTTTCTTGGACATGCTGGATTCTAAAGACGCTATATAAAAGATTTTTCAAAATTTACTAAACCGCTATGCCAACTTCTCGAAAAGGACAAGAAATTTGAATTTACAATCGAATGCCTGAATGCTTTTGAACTCTTAAAAGAAAAATTAATTACAGCACCTATAATATTTTCACCTAATTGGGAGAAACCATTTTAGCTTATGTGTGATGCTAGTGATTATCTTTGTAGGAGCAGTTCTTGGGCAAAGATATGAAAAGATTTTTAAAGTTATATACTTATGCTTAGTAAAACTCTAAATAATGCTTGAAATAAATTATACGATTCTGAAAGAGAATTATTAGCGGTAGTATATGGTTTTAAAAAATTTAGACCTTATCTGATTGGAACAAAATGTATCATGCATACAGATCATTCTGCTATCAAATATTTAATGCAAAAGAAAGATTTCAAACCAAGATTAATTAGATGGATGCTATTAATGCAAGAATTCGATTTTGAGATCGTTAATAAGAAAGGAGCCGATAATCAAATTGCGGATCATTTATCGAGATTAGAAAATCATGAATTATCCGATATTGAAAATGAAATTATAGACGATTTCACTGATGAACAACTATATAATATCGATGAGTGGAAAATACCATGGTATCTTGATATAGTAAACTATATAGTTAGTAATATTTTACCACCTATGCTAACTTTGCAACAACGAGAAAAAATTTATCCATGATACGAAAACCTATTTTTGGGATGAACCATATTTATATAAGCAATGTAAGGATTTAATTATTAGAAGATGTGTACCTTATGAAGAAACTGAACCAATTATTCAAAAATGTCATAATTCGATTTTGGAGGACATTTTGGGACTGATAAAGCCGCTTATAAGATTCTACAATCTGGATTTTACTGGCCTACTCTATTTAGAGATGTATACAGATATATTAAAACTTGCGATAAATGTTAAAAAGTAGGAAATATATCTAGAAGAAACGAAATGCCTCTAAATTTTATATTAGAAGTTGAAATTTTTGATGTTTGGGGATTAGATTTTATAGGACCTTTTATTCCTTCGTTTGGAAACTCATATATATTAGTAGTCATTGATTATGTTTCCAAATGGATCGAGGCACAAGCTTTACCTAGATGTGATGCTAAGAGTGTTTCAAAATTTCTGATGAAAAATATTTTTACTAGATTTGGAATGCCGAGAGTGATTATCACTAACGGAGGAACTCATTTTAGAAATAAATACATTCACAAACTAGTAGAAAAATACAATATTACTCATAAGATATCCACTTGCTTATCATCCACGAGACTAGCGGATTAAGCTGAAGTATCCAATAGTGATATTAAACGTATTTTAGAAAAATCTGTAAACCCAAATAGGTTAGATTGGTCTATTAGATTTGACAACGCATTATGGGCTTATAGAATTTGCTTATAAAACTTCAATTGGAATGACTCCTTACGAAGCTTATATATGGAAAAACATGCCACTTACCAGTTGAATTAGAACATAAAGCATATTGGGCGATTAAAGAATTTAATTATAATATGAAGGAAACTGGTGAGAAAAGATTGCTGCAATTAAATGAATTGAAAGAATTAAGAAATGAATCATATGATGATGATCAGATTTATAAAGAAAAGATGAAATTATGGCATGATCGGAAGATTAATCAGAGAAATTTTGAACCAGGACAAGAAGTTTTGTTATATAATACTAGATTGAAATTATTTCCTGGAAAATTGAAGTCTCGATGGTTAGGACCTTTCACCATAACTCTAATATTTTCAAACGGAACTATAGAAATCGAAGATCCAAAAACTGGACATAAATTTAAAGTTAATGGACATAGATTAAAACCATATTTTGAAGGTATAAGACCTAACTATAAAGAGGTTTTAATGCTTAATCGACCTGATTAATAATTGAAATTAGGTCGGGCTGACGACGTTAAACCAAGCGCTTTATGGGAGGCAACCCATATTAGTTATCTATTTTTTTATTGTATCTTAATAGTTAATTTATATTATTGAAACTTTACTACTCAATTATTATTAAGAATCATCACATATTTGAACCATTATGATGAGAAAAGAAATTATTCGATTTAGAGCGAAATTGGACATTATTTTGGAATCTCACCGACGGCGAGGTCGATACTCGCCGACAGTGAGGTTCGCGCCTAATTTAATTCAGCTTATTTATCGAGCTCGGCGACGGCGAGAAACGAGCCCGCCGACGGCGAGAACACGAAGGCGGTTTTATAGCGAGTCGCCGACGGCGAGAAACTTCTCGCCGACAGCGAGGAAGTTATAAAAATGAGTTATATATACTTTAAATGCCAATTTGGACGGTTTCAACACCAAATCCTTAGTGAAAAACCATTCTTAAACCATTCTAAGTACGCTCGCTTCACTAGAATTCATTCCATTCACCATAATGGCCTCCAAGTTCTTAGATTCTTCTAAATGCGGAGTGTTTAACCGGAGGAAATTTGAGAGTGCGGAAGCGCGGCGGATCTTCAACAAGGTTTTGGTAAAGAAAAGAGTTATCAAGGAACGGGGATTTGTCGATCGAGGATTAGAGAATTCCACTACAACGATAGAAGAAATGATCACACAGCGGCACTGGGAGGTATTCTGTTACACTACGTCTGCTGTTGTTATTCCGGTTTTAAAAGAGTTCTACTCTAACTTACATGCGATCAACAATGGGAATATCTACGTCCGAGGAAGATGGGTGACGTTTACTCCATCAAGAGTAAATGAGTTATTCTCTATAGAAAACACCCCGGTATGTCACTTTTCAAATTTTGTGCCTTCTCGGTATAATATGAATGAGATATTTCAATATCTGACTGATGAAACGGAAGATTGGGAAATGCGTGAAGACGGGTATTTTAGTTTCTCTGCATCACTTTTGAATCCTGTCTCGAAGCATTGACACTTTTTCATCTCATCTAAATTGTTACCTACTATGAGGGTAAACAATGTCTCGAAAGAATGCGCTATATTGAATTATTGTATTCAAATTGGATTACCTATTGATGCGGGATCAATAATTGTTAAGTCTGCATTGGGTTTAATTGTGCATGGGTCAGTTCACGGACTAGGACACCCATCTACTATTTTTGCATTATGCGATCGATACCGGGTTTCTTATGAAGCTTGGGAAAAGGTTCGTTACCTTGGAAGCCGCTTGATCCTACGGATATGTTCCCTACTTTGGACAATAATGAAGACATTACATTTATCTGCGATAGAGCTTCACGGAATAATCCTATAGCAAGGCCTATTTCGGATAAAACGGAGTTACTTATGAAGAAAATTAATGGAATGGAGAAAGAACTACGAATGTGAGAGATTTAATCGACAATGTATCCGATTTATTTGATCACATTGATTCGGAGGATGAAGGAACACTTCGATCATTACTGGACACTTGGAAGCTAGCTTTCTTCATTTGCGAGACGAAGGGTTGGATCACTGAAGAATCCGCTCGGAATTTCCCTTCAGGCCTTTCTATAACTTATTTGTGCATCATCGTCATATCGGAAATATCAGAGAAGATGAAGATTCTGACATTGAAGAGTAGTAGTAAAGATTTCCATAGCATGTTTATGTTTATGTTATTTGATTTGATTTAGATTTTTATTATGTGTGGAGTGATGATTTGAATATCTCAAACCTAATTGAGATATGCGTCATAGTTTTGTATCAGCATTTAGTGTGTCGTGGTTTGGTTTGCGATGCTTGATTAGTAGTAAGGATTGAAGTTTGAAGTTTGATTATAGAGTTTAAATTATGTTAGTTTGTACATCCCATGGATTTCAATATTAAAGTTAATTTGTTGTGTTGTGTGAATTTGTTTGTGTATAAGTAGCTAATCTTCATATTAAATTAATAAATGATGTGATCGGAAATATAATATAAGACAAATCAAGGACGAAAATGAGTGACGAATTTTAGAAATTTAAAATTTTGGGAATCTCGCCGACAGCGAGAAAAATCCCGCCGACAGCGAGATCGATCTCGCTTACAGCGAAGATTTTCTCGCCGACAGCGGATTTTTCCCGAGAGTTTTTGGTTCTGAAAAAAATTAGCTCGCCGACGGTGAGAAAAATCTCGCTGACTGCAAGGTCAGAAAAAAAATATATATTTGACCAGTCAAAAACACTATTCATCATCCCCAACCTCCAATTTTCACAAAAACTGACCTAGGGCTTGAAAGATCTTAGATTTGAAGCGATTTCATCACTCAAAAACACCGGATTTCATCTTCTCTTGGTAAGAGCTTCAATCCTATGAAAAAATTTTTGATTTTCACCATATATTTTCACCACATTGCAAATTTTGGGAAAAATTAAAATATGGAAGAAATATTCGGTGGAAATCCATGGAATTTGATTTAAATTGCTTATAAATGTTGTAGGAAGCCTTCTTAGGATTATTTTTAAGTTTAGTGAAAATTTTCACGATTTTCACAGATCTATCGTATGGCTCCACGACAGAAACGTCGAGTAGAATTCGACGAAAACCGATTCATCAATGCACGAGCACAGGCAAAATATTTTGAAAATATACAAGGAAGAAAGTGCATTGAATATCGGGTATTCAAAAATCTGGGAGGAGAAGTAGAGCAGATTATAAAGGAACGAGGTTGGGAAAATTTCGGTTATGTTCAGTATAGAGCAGCTGTAGAAGTGGTGAAAGAATTTTATACCAATTTGACTGTCGCTGAAGATGCACCAGTAAAGGTACGGAGGTTTTTTGTAGATTTCAATGCTGTAAGAATTAACGTGTTCTATGAAGTTCATGACTCGCACTTTAGCGAGTATGAAACTTTTGGAACGATGGAAGGACCACTGGAGGAAGTCATTAACTTTCTCACTGATGGGACCGGAGTTTGGAAAATTAAGCAGCAGGAAAGAGTGAATTTTCCTCTTTCTAAATTAAATGCAGTCTCCGAAGTACGGCATTACTTTATTTGTTCTACTGCGTTACCCACATATCACCATAAGTGAGGTAACACGAGATAGAACAGTCCGAATTCCGCATTCGGAATAACGAAGCATCAACATCGGGAGAGTTATTTATCGGAACATCCCGGCCACTCCTCGAAATGAGAGTGGAGCTGGATTGGGCCACCCTGGATTGATTTTTGCACTCTGCCAACTCTATGGAGTTGAGGCTATAGATGATGAAGAATGGGTGGAACCTATGAAACCACTCACAGCTGCTAACATTAAGAAGTATGAGTCCCATGAAGGTTGGAGAGCAGGAGTAAGAAGTTATTTTACTCAGTCAAGTAGAGATATACCCTCTACTAGCTATGGACCTCCTGAGCCTACCACCCCTACCTTACAAGATCTGATGAATGAATTGACTCTGCATAGGAGGAGTTTTGAGCAGTTTGGAGAGACCATGGGGAGAAGCTTTGATCATTTTGATCAAAGGATTGATAATCTGGAGTGGAGACATGATTATGATAGTGAATACCTCCAGCGACATTCGAAATACAATATTGCATATTATGAAGCTGAACGTCGTTATAGGAGTGGAGATTTAGATGTTGTCTTTCCAGAATGCCCCAGGTATACTCAGTATCACCCTGCTCAGTCTTGTCAGCAGCCTACAGATCAAGGAAGGGATGATATAGTTTGGGACTTTGATGCTGAAGATTAGGACTTTATGTATTTTATTTGTTTGATGTAAGTTATTTTGTGGAAACTTTATATGTTTGTAATATTCAGTACTTTATTTTGAGACATTGGATGTTGGTTAGATTAATTTGCTTGGATTGTTATAGTAGTTAGTTTTTGTTTTTGTGTTAGTTAATTGCATTTGTTTTTATGTTAAATAGGATGTTAGTTTTTCTTTAATATGTTTTTATTTTATTTTGTATTGTTTTAAGTTTTTAAAATTGTTAATCCGTTAGTTCAATTGTTTTTAATATGTTAGTAATTCATATGTGTAGTGTAGAGTTATTTTAATTGTTGTGTTTAATACTTATCTTAGATTTTATCCCTGCATTTTCTTTAAATTGTTATATATATATGGAGAATACTAACAGTACAGGTTCAATGAAAAATGAAAAAGCCTGCAAAAATTTCAAAGAAAAAGAAATACCTAAACTTCAAAGGTATGATTTATTTACTTTCCTTCTTTTTCATTATTTAGAGTAGATATAAAAATTTAAGTTTGGGGGGAGAGTAAAATACAAATTTAGTTATTAATTTGTTCTCAATTTCTATTTTTCAAATTATTATAAAATGATTTTTATAGCAAATTTTTCAATTTGATTTAATATGAATTATTTTATTTAATTATTATAAAAGGTTAAATGAAATATTTCTAATGCTTTAATTAATTAAATAGAATAAAATATTTGGTTAAAGGGAATAAGAATATAGTAAACTATTTTTAGTATGGAAAACTATATTCTAAAATTAAAATTCTTAAGTATTCAAGTGAAAAAGAAAAGATTGAAAATTAATAAAGTAAAAACTATGAAGTATATATAAGCTAAGAAATATTTCTAAGTTTCAAATTTAGGAAGATGATAATGAAGTTCAATAAAAAAAAAAAGAGAGAAAAATGAGGAGAAGCTTGAGGAGATGCCTTATCAACAATTGGCTTCATTTGATTTACCACAAGGGAAAAACTTAGATATTTCCAAACTTATGTTTATGGATTAGAATTTTACCTAATAGTATTTTCTTGAATTTCTTATCATATGAATATCTTAAGTAGTTATTCTTTTAAATATAGATCATTCCGAAATGAATAGTAAGCTAGAAATCTTAGACTCGATAACTAAATAAATTATTTCTATAAGATTAATTAAATTACATGAATTATTTTTATTTAACTTTATTATGATATTAATTAATCTAATTCATAGTTATTTAAATTGAAAAATCTTATTATAAAACTCATTATTTTTATGTAGTACTAAAATTACTTGAGGACAAGTAATAAGTAAGTTTGAGGGATTTTGATCATCGAAAAATTTATTAAGAAATTCATACCTATTTTTGATGAAATTGCACTTTAAAGAAGGGTATTTTCTTTATTTTATTGCAGGAATGAAGAATTTAAGTGATAAAAGAAAAAATCATAAAAAGGAGCGAATTTGGAGCAAAATAATGCAATTTGTGCTTAGTCGCCGACGGCGAGATCGAGCCCTCCGACGGCGAGGTTACGAGAAGAAAATTCGAAGAATTTATAACCATCTCGTCGACAACGAGCTCGAGCCCGCCGACGAGCGAGCTAGTAGCCGTTTGAAGATCTTCAGAAGCCTCGCCGACAGGCGAGGTAGTTCAGTCGCCGACGGCGAGATAGTTCAAATGGTGCGGATACATTGAACTCGGACACTTTTGAAGGGATGCTTACACACCTCTTGGTCCTTTGCTCACCTCTATATATAGAAGCCGAAATTAAGTCTTTAGTGTGTTCTAAGTGTGTTATTGAGTCCAGTTTTGTGTGCAGTTTTGTGTCTTAGTGTGTATCTTAGAGAGTCCTTGAGTGATTTAAGTAAGTATTTAGTGAGTTAGTGAGTTTTTAGTGAGTTTTGTTGTACTTTGGAAGGAAGAGTCAAAGGAACTGCAAGGAGTCTGCTTGAGGATAAATTGAGATAAGTATTTGTATTTATTGTTTTTAACTTTAAATGAAATCCATGCTTAGTTTAGTTTCCATGCATTCTGAGTAGTTTATTTAGTCTTTCTCCCTGTTTATGAAATTAAGTAACTTGATGAAATTAAAATAGAGATAGTTTTATATATTAATAAATTGTGATAATTTTTACTTAAAACTTAATTTACTTTCAAACTGGCCATTTGATTTGTTAAAATATGTTGATTATCAACTATAGTAAAAATTACATCTGATATTAGGGAATTCAAAAGCCTTGGAAGGAATGTGCAAATAAATAGGGAAATAATATCATCGGGCGTAGAATTGAGCATTTTAGTGTGACGGACTAAAATATTCAATTTGGTCCTATTGTTTGAGAGTCGAAGTGTAGATGTTAGCCCTCGGGGAGGGGAACGTGGGAGTTCCGAAGTGGCGGTCGGTATCCTCCCAGCTCAGCCGCAGATTCGGTAATCAAACATAGGATTAGTCAATATTTTTTACACCGGACCAAAGGGTAAAGAATAGGAATGCTCCTATTTGTCACAATACCTTAAAATTATCTATTTAAATTCATCAATCACTTAAATTTCTAAACAAGGGGAAAGATACTTTTTCTGAATAGTTAAGACTTATTTAGCAATTAGTTTTATTTCATGCACTTTCAATTCGTATTAATTTTCTACATAGTTAAGTATTCTAATTAAAATACTTAGTTTACTTTATTGCGCTTAAATTTAGAATTCCAAATTTTCGTATATTATTATATTATTATTATTATTATTATTATTATTATTTTAAAATTAGCTGTTATTAATTTTCTCTTTCCACTGTGGGATCGATAACGAGGACTCCACTAGAGCCCTGTATTACTTCGATACGATACGTATACTTGCGTAGCATCCACAACATAAACAATTACAATTCTATACATATATTATAGCGGGGTCAAGTTTTTGGCGTCGTTGCAATTAAATTAAAAATATCATAATATAAAATTGTGGGTCAATTTTATTATCATCGTTTTTCACAACACACATGTATGTTTGTGTTCAGCTCATTTATTAATCAAGCTAAAATAAAATATTAGTGTTTAACTCATTTGTAGTAAATTATACAACATAAATAAAGAGCAAACTTCAAGGTGGCCACCAAACCTCATCCAAACCTCCTTAAAGACCTTGAGACCAGCTCGAACCACTTTGGGCGAAACTTGTGAGGACCAAGGGAGGTAGCAAGTTTATCCCATTTAACCCAAACTCCGAATATCCATTAAATCTTCGCCCAAACCGGCAAATACTCCAATTGATTCCACCACTCAACCTCTGCGGCATCACTTGACTTTTGCTGACTTTGACCCAGTGGCTTCGGCAGGCCATCCTCTCGTCGGAAAACACCGAGTGAGAAGCAGGGGTGAATTCAAAAATTCAAAATCAATTTGTTGAGCTATCATTCCGATTGGACTGTGGCTCTTCTTCTTCTCCCACCAGGCGATTGATCCCGGCCCCTTAATTTGCCCCAGGGAAGCCCTCCAACCACACTGTTCAACACCACACCTTTAAACCATGAAAAGTGTTGAAGCCAACCTTAAGGAAGCTTCTGCCAAAATCACTCATAACTCCTCATGGGAGAAGCTCATCACAGCACGTTCTCTACTTTTTTGAATCCCACCGATTTGAGCCCAATTTCTCGGCTAAAAATCGAATGAAACGGGACACTCCCAAATTCTTCACCAAATCCAAATTAACTCTTCTCACACCTTCAGAGGTAGAAGGAGTTCTGATAAAAGCCCTCTATCCGGAGCCCCGGCCAGGTTGTTGACATCGGGCACAGTGGAAATCTCAGTCTAGGCATTTCACCGCATCTCCCGGGCTTCATCCCTAGCAAGCTGCTTGGATTCCAACGAACGTACTGACATCTACGATTGGGGCTTCACCTCTGAAGCCAAGGTATGGACTCTTCCTTCCTCCAGAGCTTCTCGAATTCTATATTTAGTTTGGCTTAATTTCATGGCATGTTAACCGTATGGATGTGTTCCTCTTCTTAAGACGAATCCATAGAGTATAAGAACTCAAAAATCCATTGAGAATCGAGGGAGATATTAGGGTTAGAGGTCGACGATCACGGGTGCACACCGGTCGGAGACAATGATCGGTCGTCGTCGGATCGTGTGTATCGAACGAACGGTACACGCCTATGGCGTCGGACGAGGAGATGGAACGTGAACCGCGGACCGCGTGGCAGGCCCCGAGTTAGATGGCGACGCCGAACCGAACGACGCGTGTAGTTCGATCCACCGTAGGTTGACGCGACACTTAGACGTGGACAAGTAAAGGAAAATAGGATTTTCGATTTAATTAAATATGCTTGAGAACTTAAAAAATTCATATCTTTGCATAGAAAAATCACAAAGATAAAAAAGAAAAATACCCTCTTGCTTAGTGAACGAGGAGGAGAATAATGTGAAAAGGAATTGATTAATTTCATGAGTATTTTATTTTTAATTAATTATTGTTACTCATTTTGATAATGCAATTCTCCATTTGTATAGACATTTCACCATGGCATGAGACCATAGTGTTTTTGAAGCCTCGACTTAGGGAACATTCCCTGAATTTTTCAAGGTCAGAGGTCATCCCTATGACAAGTTATGTATTTTCCAAGTTCGTGACACTATTTTGATATTTTAATTCCAAAAATTAGCATGTTGCTTAGAAAATTCTAGGAAAATTTGGTGAAGTATTCCTTAGGACCCGAGAGGACCATTTAGGATAATTATGGTTTGAGTTAATTCATTAAGATAATTATAATTAACTAATCACTCCTAAATTGAACTTTAATTAATTAGATTTAATCACACATTAAAATAACTTGAAAATAATTCTCATTTGATCTTTAAGTTAGGGAACCTCACAAAGTTTAGAAGTCGATTGAAATGTTTAACCATTATTAAATAGATTAATTAAGCCGCAAAATCAAAATTAAAATTTAAAAATTCATAACTTTCAAAAATAAATTTCAAAAATTCACGAAATTGGTTGGGACTTCTTTGATATCAAAGGAGTCTAAATAAAATTGGAATTTTCTAAAGAATTTTCATTTTTAAGCATATTTTAATATTTTTTATAATTAAAAAATAATAAAAATCACAAATATAATAAAATCCTAAAAATGTCGTATTTGATGCTATTAATCGCTAAACGATGAATATTTTTCCTAAGTCTACAGGTTAAGATATTTAATTTCGAAAGCCTTAAAACAATTTTTAATTAAAAAAATGTATTTTCTAGCCTTCTCACTAAATTAATTACAATATTGAAAAATCGTAAATATAAAATTTGTTTCTTTGTCTTTCTTGGTCGGAGAGATTTTTGAAAAATATAAAATCCATTTTTCAACTTTTATTTTATTTTATAATTAATTAACACTCAAAATTAAAATAATTATAATAAATAAAATATAACTCGAAAACAACACCAAAATTGGTCCAGTGGTCCTCTAGTCATTAGGAACATCCCTTTAATGTTTTTAAGGATAGAAACTTTACCTTGGTCATGTTGGTAGATTTTTCTTTGAAAACCCACATTTTTCCATTTAAAATAAATATATGGAATAAGTTAAATTGAAAAATCGCGTTTTCTCTACAAATATGCTTGGTAGGCATGTGTGAAGTGGCATAAAAATTTTAAGTTCATTTAAGATTAATTTAATGAGTTATTAAATAAATAGGCTTAATGGGGCTTAAAGGTAATTAAAGATTTTAACCCTAATTAAAACTTTAGGTTTAATCAAAACAATTAAAATATCTGATTTTAATTTTCTCTTAGATGATTGAAACTTTGGGGAAATCAAAGGGGTAGGAACCCGTGTAATCACTTTAATAAACCAAAAATGAAACTTTAATTAATTAAATAATTTAAATTTTGTAAGATTAATTAAAATTGGATTATTAAAATAGGGATATAATTTGAGGACAGCGATTCTTTAATTTAAAAATGTAAAAAACACTTAATAAATTTAACTCTGCAAACTTAGATGATAAGTGGAATTAATAATTAAATGATTAAAAGTAAATAATTCTTAATTTAATTAAAACCTACATCATTAAATAATTTAATAATTGATTAAAGCCTAAAATGTTAAATAATAAAAAATATTTGAAACTAAATTTAAAATCATTTGAAAACAAGCTTAAATCAATTCATAATTTTAAATAATTTTAAGGCAAACTTACCTTAAAACATAATGTAAAAATTAAATTAATTAATATAATTAATCCAATTAAATCATCGAAATTTAATAAATAATTTGAACACCTCTTTTGACTTTAGTTAATCTAAAAAATTGAATTAACATAAAATGTTGATATCATTTATAAAAGGTTTAACTTAAATGAATCGAAACACCATTCCAAACTTAAAATCATTGATTAAAATTTCATAATTAAATCGCATTAAAGTAAATCCGTGACTTTAACTTGAATCATTAAAATCTTTAACAAATTAACTTGCCCTTGAAAGCATTCAGTATAACTATTAAAAGAAGCGTTAAGTGAAATGTCACTTCACTCGTAGGATAATCGAGCATCACAGTTCCTTTGAATAAGGGAACAAAACTTAAACCCTTGGATGATTAATTCACCTGCGTAATTAAATTCACTTGGACTGTTATCAAAGAGGTATTGAAAAGATGTTTAGGATTTGTTCTAAGCACTTCCCTCGATACGATGGGTAGATTTAAAGAACAATTGAACATTGTTCTTTGGTGAAGAAAATCATCCTTAACTTGAAAATCAAGAGCACAGACGCCACTGGCGTTAACTAGCTAGGATTTTGGTAGACAGTGATCAATACCAACAGTCTTTACTTTAGGTACTTGTTGAAATATTCAAATGCTTTAATATGTGCTTCAATGTGTAGCTTGGAATGATGGGAAGACCTCTGAGTGGCTTTTATGTTATTATGAATTTCTTGTATTGCACTTTCTTTACAACTGGCTTTACTTCTCTTGCATGATTAACAAAGAATGTTGCATGAAAAGCTTAAAACCTTTAGGGTAGTCACGGCGAAACGAAACTAAATTAAAAGTCAACTATGATTAAAATTCACCACCGCAACATTTCAAAATATAAAACAACTCAAACTTTAATCCTGAAACGAACAACAAAACTACAACTTTAACTAAATTAAAACGTCTTGTTGGATGATCGGGAATACCTCGAGATGATGTAACCTACGTGTTGCTAACGGGATTTCCCGCGGTACGAAGTAAGTGTAGAACTCATTTAGTTGAGTTTATGAAATTCATCTTGGACTAAGTAAACCCCGATAAAAATAACGATGTCGGAAGGATGAAACAGTGGGATCTTAACCGGTATTGTTATAATCGAAACAAGAATTTCACAACAAAACATTAAAGATATTTGGATTTTATGATTTCTCTCTGGCAAATACTTCTCTCATCCTTTAATTTATGACTTCTAAAACTAAACCTCTGTATTAAGGAGCTTGGAGCATAGTGGGCGGCACGGCCATCGTCATCCCATTGAAACTCGGGTTTACATCGAAAGCCAAAACCTTACTTAGAATTAAATAACGAGCCGCTAAGATTTTGATTAGTTTCTGGTCTGACATAAATCCTCGGCTTTTCATTAGGCATTTACATGATCATGTTATGTAAATTAAGCACTGCTTAGGTCTTAAAACTACGAGGTAGTTGTTCGGTACGACATAAACACTCACATCTTGAGCTACTTGTGTGATTATATCATACAAGCATAAGTCACAATTATTTAAAATTGGTAGAGATTGAAACATTAAATAAATCTGAGAATTGGCTTAAACAATTGGATAGTTTGGGAAGTTGCCAAGATTCTTCTTGGATCTTGACTTCTCTACTTCTCTTCCTTTGGACTCCACAAATAAATTGTTCCAAATTTGATCCATTCCTATTGAAATTTCCAAATTTAATCCTTTGAAAACCTTAAGCTTTGAAATTCTTGATAGCGAAACCATGATCATTATCGAGAGTTTTCTTATGTGTCTTCGGACATTTAAGATGTAATTAAGCATAGGGGCTTGCCCTTATAGGGAACTTTAAGAACCCGAGGTAATATAAACCTTTTGTTGAAAATTCTTTTGCATTAAACGAGAATTTATCGACTTATAAAATTGGTTCGCGGACGAACGGATGTCACAAATCTTAGTTTATTTAATTGATCCCCATCGTCGAAGCCGGTGTGTCTATTCTTCGGGATAGATACCGGTTCGTGATGTGGTGCTCGCTTATATCCAGCTATTTAGGATGTGGATCGGTTTGATTTTATATCTTAAAATTTTCAAACCCAAAATTATTTTCGAAATCAAATACTACTTTTCGAATTATATATTTAGATTAATTTAAAATTTATAGACAATTTACATGAGGCGACCCTTTTTAAATTAATCGCATAACTTTAAAAAATATGCGCCATACTTCGGAGACTCCGGCGGGGACTAGTTCCTCTCCGATTTTGATCGATTCATAAATTGGTAGTAAATCCATGCCCCAGTGGATCAGACTACCATTCTTCGATAGTTGACATATCTTGTTCATTTCTTTCTTGAACAAGTATGATCAACTCTTCTTAAGATTTTGAGCCAGCATTTGTTACTCTAAATAGAGAGGTTTCGAAATCCTCCTTTTGATACCTCTCCGAAGAAGCAGTGGGCCCAAATGGGTGTTAGCTTGGGGAGCGGTCCTTTGAGTTGAGAATTCTGCGAGCTTTTCCCTTCCTTTCTAAAAACTCAGATTGGGTCCTTTATTCTCTACGATCTCCTCTCGTTTTTTAACGAATAAGCCCAGCCTCCTAACGAACAAATTCTTTTCTAAGTAGTAAATGCATAAGCAAAACTTAAATAAATTGTGTTCGGACTCTCTTGATTTCTTTCGTTTCGTCACGAAGAAGCTTCATTCGAGATCGATAATCGAAACTTACTTCTTCGAAGATGTACGCCGAAGTGGAGATTTTCTCCTTTACAATGGACTTGACTTAGTGTCTACAAGGATGTTGCTGACAATGGGATCATCCATTTTGGACAAAGGTTAATAACACGGATGGTAAGTTTGTAGGTATTCTCTTTTCGTACTAATGAACAAAGGGTGCGGGGCGAGGAGCTTATGATTGAGTTTAACTTTGAAGTCGACTCGAAGTTCCCTCCCCGAGCGAGAGGGGCCCAAGTTGAAAGGAACACTGGCATTCCACGGGAGGTTGAGCTGCTGCACCCGCGGAAGCTACATCATCTCTACCCCCATAGGTACGCTCATTCTTTTTACCCCGATTTCCAGCGAGGCGAAAGGAAAGAAGTACAAGTCGGTTATGAGCACATCGCGTGGAGGGTTCGAACTTCGACGCTGCGATACGAGTATTTTCGAGATAGGGTTCGGTTTGAAGTATAGGCCCTTAACCCGGACACGGATGCGGAATAAAAACGAGGAAGTTTGCTAAGATCGGAAAGGTCGGAAAGTGAAGACTCTGTCTTGAAGAAATCACGATGAAAAAGAGGAGGAGCTGTAATACTCCTGCCGTATTGGAAGGAAATAGATTCCACCCTCTTCTGTTGCATACGATGATGTAGATGCCGGAAAAATCGTCAGCTGCGTTACTCGGCACATGTTACGGTGACGGCAAGAAGAAGAAGAGCAAGGCTACACCGCTTACTAGATTGCGAGCGGTAGTCGAGAAATTAGCCGGAAAAGAAGGATGTGCGTATCGAAGATTCGAGAAGAATGGGACGAGCGCCACTTAAGTCACACGCGCTTGGTCTCGAGTAGAGCCTGCTGCGTCCCGGAGCAGACGAGAAGAAAAAGTGTGAGGCGCAACGAGGAGGCTCACTCGTTGTTGTATCGGGTCTCCGTATTGGGGAGGACACCACCTACTTACGCACGGCAAACGGAAGCCGGCCCGGTCTGGGCCTTGCTACAAGAAGAATGGTGTGGCGACCTATTATTGCCAAACTGATACCAACGGAATGTTCTAGAAAGAGAAGTCTCGCTAAAGATCCCGGATACGGGAGAAAGTACGCGATGAAAGCTCTGAAAGAGAGGTTCAGGTCGTCTCACGACAATCATGAGATCATTCGAAAAGGCCACTTAAGGATGCATCGGGCAACTAATAATGGACATCATCCGACGACTAGCAAGAAAGAGGAGAAGAATTAAGGGACGAAGTGGATTAAGTCGGGAATTCACTTATGTGGATAGAAGAGTATCTTAGAGGTCGACATGGTTGAGACACTAGCATTATTAAACCAACGATTGTTGACCTCAATTTGATGAGGTCTTCCCTTCTTCTTTTTAGTGCTTAGGATCTAGCCTTAGGCTTTTTCCTTTGACTATCTTAGAGGACTAGAATTGGGACCCACCTTGTAGAAGTCAAACCACTTCTTAACTCCTGCCAAAACTCCACAAACTTGGTAACAGACCCATAATCACTGGGGTTGAAATCGGAAATGTGGAAGTTTAAGAGGATAGAGTTCTAGGACTCTTTGGCCTTAGGGCCCTTGCACAGTTGGCACAGTGCAGTGAAGGGGCTGACTTACACACTACATTTCCACACACTTCCTAAAAAATACACACGTCCCCAGCTTGACCTCATTTCATGTAGGTGATTCACATGGATGGTCCTTGACCACTAAGCCCTTGGTAAGAGGTTCGAACAACATAGTGAATGCCTCAAGTGAGTCCCCTCATAACTCATGTGGGCTTGATGAGCTTCATGGCTCAACCAAAATGACTTCTTTCCACTTAAATTCGCTCAATCTTGATTTCGAATTTTCGATTTTGACCCGGGACCCCTCACCACCTACCCAAACTGCCAAGAAACGCCCAAATTACCCAAATTTCTCGAAAATTTCCAAATTACCCAAATTCTCCAAAATCATTCCCAAACATTTCCATATCACTTAAACTGATCATCCATACCCAAAAATACCAAAAATTCCAAAAATACCTCCCAATACCCTCCAATACCCCGAAATACCCCTCTTGGCTTAAAGAAAAATCCAAAAATTCCAGAAAATTCCCAGAAAATTCCAGAAAATCCCAAATATTCCCAATTTCATTTTGTCCAACTACACCATGGGCCAATTTTATCAATTTACCTCACTTTGTCAAAACCCCCAATTTGACCCATTTAGCCATTAAGTGCATCCGATATCGGAAACCAAACCTACCAGTTGACTAATTTTGGTCCAATTCAATTCTAAACTTCAATTCAACATCCCCAATACCAATCTAGACCAAATCCAAGTCCAATTTGATTGACATTTGGATCAATTTCACTTTTGGCCTTAAAGCCCGATTTGGACCCATGACCCAGGCCTAACTCGGAAACTCATCCAATTCAATTCCAATTAACCCCAAATCTTTTCTAAATCTTCCTTAGCATCCCCACAAACAAAACCTAACATGATTTGCCCAAAATTTGAACCCAAACCCACTTAAACTCCTTTCAAGCTAAAAGGCCCATTTTTGACCTAAACCCAAGAGCCCTAGCTTGGAAATGAACCCCAGGCAAATCAAAACCCATTCAAGCCAAAACCTCTTTGAAACACTCCCATAAATATTTCTCAACATTGATTTTATATCAATTTCAACTCTAGCCCAACATTGGCCCAACTTGGCCCACTTGGACCTATATTGGCCCATTCAAAAGAATCAAATCCGGCCAGTCGAAGCCCAAACTACCCCGAAGATTTGCTTGAGTCACCCATGACACATCCATGAGCTAAACCCAACAATTATTTGGCCCAAACCTCTTTACAAAATTTCATCCCAAAATCCATTTTAAAATTCAAAAGCCCACTCTCTTTAATCCATCTTAGCTTGGCTCTAAAACCCTTTCAAAACCCAAAATCCACCCTAAAGCCCACATGACATCTCCATTTACCATTCACTTAATTAATGGCATCACTAAGTCCTAAATTCATCATCAAATAATTCCAAATCAAAGCCTCATGCCAAATCACCCTAAATACCAAATTTTCCTTAAATCCATTTCCATGAAATTGACTTCCACTTTGAAGCCAAAGGTGAGCCATGAAGCCATGCATGAGCCACATGGAAGCCATGAGAGCCTCTTTACATGTCACCATGCCATTTTGGGCAAAAGGAGGAGGCTCTTTCCTTAATTCTAAAGGTGATTAACCACTTCCATGACTCAGCATTTAAACCATGCTTAAGCTTCAATTGTGCTTGGATTCTGTGACTTGACCCCACTAATCGAGGGCGATCCAAATCACTTTCTCCTCGGCCACAAGCCGGGCCTTGGGTGGTGCACCTAGCCCGAAATGGGTGGGTTGACCCATTTAGGTCAAATCAGCCATGCCCCATTCCACTTTGGATCGAAAGCCTTTACACGTGTCCATGGCCGATTGATTGCACAAACCTCAGGCGTACGACCCGCACGACCTTGAGGGTGACCCATGCAGGCAGAGCCGGCCACCGAGCCCCGCCCGGAAGCACCATGGCGAGAGCTCGCATGTGAGCCAACATTGAAATTCTCACTTCTTGGTACGCCCCATCCCCGGTGGCTACATGGCTGATCTTCTCCTCGCCGAGCGAGCCCGATCCCCAGTACAACTCCCTGGGAGGCCCCGGCCCGACTCTGACCCCAAGCTCCACCCCTCTCGACGATGAGAGGGCTAAGCCTGAAACCTTACCCAGCTTCTGCCAAAATTGTTCCGGACCCTCCCACCCTTAGAGCACTTGATCCCGAGTGAAATCCCCTGTGATTTCTCCTCTGTAAAGCTCGATTTTAGGAGGTTAATTCCACCCCAAGAACCGGGACACTTCTCCCGGTGAGCGATCCCGGAGTGGATTGGCTCTCACCTTCACCGGACGAGGAAGGTGTCACTGCATCAACCCCATCTCGGGAGCCACCAGGTTATCAGAGCCTCAAGCTTTGTGATCGGGCTTAGTCGAAATCATGTCAGGACAATTCACGAGACTTCGGGAGACTTCATGCGGAGCTTCTTTGAGATCCGATCGAAGGTCTGTGAAGCTCTCGGATTGAGCTGCAACTTACCACGAGCCGAGGTATGAGCTAATTCTTCATCCAGGAAGCACGGAGATTCTCAGAGTTTAAATGCCTTAGTTTCAATGCATGTTAAGCGTATGAATGTGTTCGTCTCTTGAGAGCGAATCCATGCAAGTATAAGAACGTAAAAATCCATTGAGAATCGAGTGAGATCTTAGGGATTTAGTGTGGACGCGGCTCTCGGGTGAGAACACTTGGGGACGATGAACGGATGTCGACCAAATTGACACACGCGCGGACGGAAGGCTCGGATGGCGTCGGACCGAGACGGTACGAGAACCGCGGGGCCCGGGCCTGGCGACTCGAGTCGGCGTCGAACGGGAGCGCGCCGCGTGGCCTCGGGCTGGGGATGCGGCTGGCGGCGGCTCGGATAAGTAGAGAACCGGGATTTTCGATTTATTTAATTAACAAGCTTAGTCGTATCTACGTGTAGAAAAATCGGAAAAATAAAATAAAAATACTTTTTTCTTGCTCGGTGAACGGAGAATAATGTCAGGAAAAGAAATCATTTAATTTTATCGAAGTGTACATTTTTTATAATTTATTTCTTTCTGGGTATTTTTAATTCTCCATGCATGCATACAATTCACCATGGCATGAGACCTTAGGGCTTTTGAAGCCTGCGAATTTGGGAACGTTGCTGAATTTTCGAAAGTCGAGCCATCCTATGAAGAGTTAACGATTTTTCAAGTTCGGGTTCTTGTTTTGAGTATTTTAATTCCAGTAAATAGCATGTTGTGAAATAAATTCTAGGAAAATTTGGTGATGTTCCTTATGACCGAAGAACCACAGGAAAAATAGGTTTTGACTTAGTACAATTAAAACGACCACTAATTGGCTTAAACACTCAAAATAGGTCTTTAATTAATTAGAGTTAACCGAGGCATCAAATTGACTTGAAATCAATTCTCCATGACCTTTAGGATCAGAGGAATCCATAAAAATTTGAGGTCGATTGGGCTTGGTTAGCCCCACTAATTAGATTTGATTAAATGACTTAATGAATTTAAAATTTAAAAATTCGCCAAACTTTTAAAATGCCTTTCAAGAATTCACCAAATTGGTTTTGGAGCCTCTCTGATATCAGGGGAACCTAAGAAAATTAAAATTTTAATTTTCTAAAAAAGTTGATTTTTAATAATATTTTAATATTTTTAATAATTAAAAAATAATAAAAATCACAAAAATAATAAAATTCACCAAAATGTCACATTTTGAATTTTAATCACACAGAACAAATCCCACATTTTTCTTAGGTCTATTTAGTGAGATATTAAATTTTAAAGCTTTAAGGTAATTTTGAAATAAAAAAATGTATTTTTTTTAGCATTTTCACTAAAATAATTATAGTAAATCATAGAAAAATCAGAAAAATTGCAAAATTTGCTTCTCTGGTTTCCTTGATATCAGAGATTTTTGAAAAACATAAAATCCATTTTTTAACATTTATTTTATTTTTAAATTAATTAACACTCAAAAACTTAAAATAATTATAATAAAAATAATATAATTCAAAAAATCACCAAAGTGGTCAAGTACTTCTCTGGTCATTAGGAATGTCCCCTAATTTTCTTAAGGACAGAAACCTTTAGTCATGTTATCAAATTTTCCTTGAAAATCTCTATTTTTCCACAAAAAATAATTATATAAATAAATTAAATACGAGAAAAATCACATTTTCTCCTCTCATGTCTTTATTGACATATGAGTGAAGTCACATAAAAATTTCAAGTTCATTTGAGTTCAATTTAGTAAGTTATGAAATTATTAAGCTTAAGAGGTAAAATGGTAATTAAACTTTTAACCCTTAATTAAAACTTTAGGGTTTAATAAAAAATTAACAAGTAAAATATTTGATCCTAATCTGATTTGGATAGTTGAAATTCAAATAATTAAAGGGTAGAAACCCATTAAACAATTTTAAAATGATTAAACTTTAATTAAATAATGGATTAAATTTGGAAGAATAATAAAATTGGAATTATTAAAATAAAGGGATATTTATTAGGAAGAGATTATTCTTTAATTTTAAAAATTCATAAACTAATTATCTCATTAATGCTTTCGATTCTTAATTGAAATGATAACTCAAATTTAAAATATTAAAAAACTTAATCATTAAACTAAAATTAAATTATTAAACTCTTTTAAAAAAAATTCAATTAAAAATTAAATTAAATTAAATTAAAAATTAAATTAAATTAAATTAAATCAAATTAAATTAAATTAAATTAAATTAAATTAAAAATTAAATTAAATTAAATTAAAAATTAAATCAAATTAAATTAAATTAAATTAAATTAAATAAATTAAATTAAATTAAATAATTAAATTAAATTAAATTAAATTAAATCGAAATTAAATTAAAATTAAATCAAATCCAATTAATATAACATCGAATCAAATTAAATTGAATATATTAAATTAAATTAAAACTCGATTAAATTAAGTTGAATTAAATAACAACACCTAAAACAGAAAGAAATTAAATATAAAGCAACTTGAACACTATTCCAAATTTAAACCATTTAACTTAAACGAATCATTTGAATCTTTTAATTTACCACTTGAAAGCTTTGATTATTATAACTCTTTAAATGGAACATTCAATAAAATGTTACTTCACTCGTAGGATATTCAAATGTCTGGATCCTTTGAGCAAGATAACAACAAAATTTGAACTCCTAGGACGATTAATTCATTTGTATAATTAAACTCATTTGGACTTAAAACGATCTAGAAATATTGAAAAGATGTTTAAGATTTGTACGCGCTTCCTCGATACGAATAGGATGTTTATAAAACAAATTGAATTTAATTATTCTTTGATGAAGAAAATCGTCCTTAAAACAAGAATATACAAAGACACAGGCAGCAGCGGAAATATTGTTATAGGATTAGGAATTTGGTAGAAAACCATAACACTTTCCATTAGCTTTACACAAGAACTTGCTTAAATATTCTAATTGTGTTTTAAGTGCGGCTTGGGATGACGGGAGGCCTCCGGGTACGCTTTTATTTTATTGCAATTTACTTTCTTGCAATTTACTTTCTTACCAATTTACTTTATTACGAATACACTTTACTTTTCTTGCATGATAAGACAAGCTTGTTGCATGAAAACCAGCACCTTTAGGATGTAATTTTAAGCGGGAAACCAAAACTAATTTAAAAGTCATTGCAAGATAAAATTCACATACAAGCATTTCAAAATATAAAACAACTCAAAATTTAATCCTGAATATAACACAAACTACATTCTGACTAAATTAAAACGTCTGTTGGATGATCGGGAATACCTCGGATGATGTAACTTTACGTGTTGCTAACGAGATTTCCGGTCTAAATGAAAGTGTGGAACTCATTCGGTTGAGTTTAGCAAATTCATGGACTAAGTGAATCCGATAAAATAATGATGCCGGAAGGATGGAACCGTGGGATCTTAGGTGTCGTTATAATGTGACTTTAAGATTTGTTTTTATCGAAAACACAAAAACACTTGGAAATTAAGACTTCTCTAAACCAAATCACTTTTCTCATCCACGACTTATAACTTCTAAAACTAAACCTACGCAACAACAAGGAGCTCGGGGCATGGTGGGCGACACGGCCATCATCGTCCATTGAAACTTGAACTACTTGAGCGGGAACCTTCTTAGAATTAAACAACAAAGCCACAGGACTTCGAGGTAGTTTGCACAATTGCAACATAAATCCTCAACTCTTCGTTAGGCATTTGCATTGCAAATTAAGTCCTAACCGGTTTTAGGATTCCGAGGTAATCGTACGATACGACATAAACCCTCGCATTTTACGAAATTTATTTGTTTGATTTTATCATACAAATATAAGTCCTAATTAACTAAAATTGGCAAGATCAAAACATTAGATAAATATTAGGACTTTCCTAAATTCAAGCCAAACAATAGGATAGTCGGGAAATTATCGAAGTTCACTTCGAATGCGATTTCTCTGCCTTTCTTCCTTTGAATTCTCGAAAGCAAAATGTTCTAAACTTGATCCATTCCTTTATTGAAATTCGAAATTCAATCTTTGAAAACCTTAAACTTTGAAATTCTTGAGAGCGAAATTATTGATTATTATCGAGAGTTTTCTTAGGTGATTCCCGTCACTTAAGATGTAATTAACTATAGGGGCTTGCCCTTATAGGGAATTTTAAAGAACCGAATTAATATAAACTACTGTTTAATACTTTCATATTAAGCGAGGGGAATTTGTCGGCTTATAAAATTGGTTCGCGGACCAAACGAATGTCACAAAACTTCTAGTTTATTTGATCGAGCCCCACCATCGAGTAGTGTAATACATCCTTAGGAATAGATACACGCAGTTTTATCAGTGCGGTCTTCGTTGCCATATTTGGGATGTGAGATCGGTTTAATCTCGTATTTAGAATTATTTTTCAAAATCAAATACTACTTTTCAAATTATTTATCTAGACTAAATTTCCTAAATTTAAAATTAGCGACAATTTACGATAGGCGACCCCTTTTTAAAATTTCACACGAAGCCTAAAAATAGTGCGGCAATGATGAGTTCAGCAAGCTTTGGAAAGAGATGAGCCGAAGTTAATGAGAGCACGGCTTCGAAGAGATACGATTTCACGGATGGCGAAAAGCATGGAAGAGATGGTTGCCGCCTTAGCCACTCTCACGATCGAAGCCCGGCCTCGAGGAAAGAAATACCCCGGAGGTCATCCGTAATACAGAGATGAAGGAAAAGAGATTACATTTTGTTAACGGAGATGATCAGGCGAAGAAAAGGTGCATAGAACATGATTCTGAAAGGATTATTAAGAGCATGGTAGGAATAGCGAGGTGCGAGAAGCTATCTCGGTCAAGAATGGAACATCTATTCGAACGGGTAGACCTTACTGAGAAGAGGGGTTGATGCGGTCCGATACCGAGAGGTTGTACCACCTGCGGTTTAGGGCTTTCGATGGAACGGGAAACCCACGGCAACATTTCGCACATTTCCGTGCCGGTTGCTGCAATGCGGCGGGAGCGACGCTTTGATTTTCGGACAGTTCGTCGGCGGTTTGTCGGGGATCGCCTTCGGCGGGTATGCGGGGTACACAATGGATCAATCAGACTTTTACGAAAATTGGAAAATATCTTGGTTAAACGGTTGTCGGAGCTCGGCCACCACATCACTATACGTGATTTAGTGGTGGAGGCGGCGAAACGAACGAAACTTTGGTGGATTACATACTTCGATGGAGGAACTTGAGCATTAAATGTGAACCGCGGCTTCGGGAACGGCATGAGATTCGGTATCTTGCTTAAGAGTATCCATCGCTAGATAGCACTTCTCCTTAAAGGGATTCACGATTAATACTTTTAAGAAGTTGCTTAGCAAGGCGGGAGCTGGCGAGTGAAACAATGTTAAGTTTCATCGATAAGGTAGATATGAGAAACTGTAAAAGCTTTCGAGAAGAAATCACGGGACCGACGCGACGATGAATAATTAAACGGCTAGTGCAAATATGGCCGGGCTTGGCCAACGTAGAGTTATCGGCCACGCAACGGACTTATCAACACCCTCGGCGAGATTATCGGCCTCGGCGGGAATTTTCGGCCTCGGCCAGGAGTTGTCGGTCGTGGCGGTACGATCGGCTAGCCGCCTCGTCGCTCGAATCCCACCCGAAGGAACTTTTGAGCAAAGAATACCCCTTCAAGGCGAGGCGACGGGTAAGATGTTTTGCGGTTTGATGAAGACGCCGGAGCTCGGTGCCCGAAGCCCGGGAAAGCGAGGAAGTCGACGAAGGATCATCTGAGCTATTGTCACACGGCGGATGCTCGGACATAAGATCGAAAGCCCTTCCACTTTCGAGCGGCTAGAAGATAATCTTCGGAGGAGCATAACGATCCCAAAGGAATACATGGAAAGGAACCCCAAAAGGAGGTTCGCGTCAATGTTATCTCGACGAGAGCCATTTGTTCGATCGACCGAGTACCGACCCGACGATGGATGGAATACGGGTTGGACGGGAGTCGTCGAAAAAAATTTGGATCACATCCGGACCGCTTCGGTGCGTTTCAACTCAAACTTTGAAACCGCAGCGGCACTATCGCTAGCGATTGAAGAACCGCCCCGGGAGAAGGAGAAGATTTGTGGAAGAAGAAAGTGAGGTTCGAAAGGTAGACTAGGGGTTGCTTTTCTTTAAATTGGTTGTTTCGATTCGGGGGAGAAATTCCTCGAACCTCGGCTTCTGTATGATTATTTGCTCGCCGGCGGGATCTTATAATGATAAGAGTTATGGTGTTGGCTAAGTTTTATTTGTTTCTAACAATTACGTAACTAACGACGACCAACTGTCCCGAGATCATCTCGATTTGGACACGAATAATGATTCTCGAAATTCATACAAAACCTAGATAACTACAATGAAGAGGAGGACATTCACAAGGATGGCTACGAAAGTTCGGTAAGTGATGAGTCTATTTATGAATTCGAGGAGCTCTAGATCACGATAGAGTTAGAACTATCGGACGCGGGGCAACCTCGGAAAGAGCCGGTCGTTCGATTCGAGAGGAGACCTTTGAGTAGATTCGGAAGGAAATTACCAAAGTCAATGCGAGAAGCGGAAAGGTCCTACCTCCGAGATTGGGTCCGAAGGATGAGGAAAGCGGTGTGGTTGCTCGGGAAGGAAACTGACCACAGCGAAGAATTGCCGTTTGGGAAGAAATTAAACGGCTGGTAACAAAGTGGACTATAATGTGCTAGCCCATCTTAGGAAGCTGCGGCCAAGCAGGCATCTCCACGACCCTCGATCATTAAAGGAGATGAGAGAATCTATTGTCATGGCCTTGCTTGATCTAGAAATTTGCTTTGCTCGAATGTTTGGTAATTCCTTCGAAGAGGTTTGCTCATTGAAAGGACGGTGTGGTGTTACCTTCATGGATGATGATTTACGACTTAGGAGAGCAGTCTGTAGGCCATTGTACATTTCGGTCAGTATTGGAAAGTTCCCACTCTGTAGGGGGTGCTAGTTGATCGGGAGCGTCGATTAATATAATGAACCTTAGAACGCTAGCTTTGTTGAGATTAATGGCCATGATCTCGAGGCGAGACAAGATGATGCTAAGAGGCTTCAACCGAAGAAGAATTGGAACGATAACACGGTAGTGAAGATCGGTGGATGCTTCGGGAACTGACCGCGAAGTTCCGCGTAATTGATTCGGGGAGACATCGTTGACGCTTTCTATTTGGGCCGGCCGTGGATCAATGAGAACGGATGAATGCCGTCGTCTTTACACCGAGTGTATAAAGTACTATGAAGGAGGACAAGAACGATTATCAAAGGTGATTTGCAACCATTCTCCGTGCATGAAATCGGGTCCACGAAGATGCGACTTACTACGCACCCCCGAAAGCGCTCTTCTCCCGAAATGTCATACAAAATCGAAAAAGAAGCACGGGGAACGAGCAAAGAACACGAAATTCTTGTTCAACGGTTACTCGCGAGTGAGATGGTGAAGGTTTCTCCAGAACTCGCACCAGTCGAGGCCGGGATCGAGGAAGAAACGGTGGAACGGTTGAGCAGAAGAAACCGGTCATCGATGTTGTTTGGGAGAATAGCTTTGAGGAAGAAGAAGGAAATCAAGAAGAAGCGATGAGTAAACCAATGAAAACCCCGATTCGAAGATCTCTCTCGAAGACGAAAAGAATGAAGAATACGAAAGCGGTAATAACGAGATTAACCCTTATGTGCATGTTATGACACGGCCCGATCCATTCTAATAAGATCGAGGGCATGGTGGTGAGGTACATGGTGGTGGCACTAAAACGATCAAATTCTACGTGGTAGTTCTTCCTCCAATTTTGAAAAAGATGTACGACTTGATGATGTTACTTCTTAAGTTAATAGAATTGTCATTTGAGTGGTATTCTTCTTTTGTGTTCGGAATTTAATTCGGCGTGGTATTCCATCTAAACAATGGTCGAAAAGTCCAATCACAATGCTTTGAAAAGTTATGGAACAACGCCGGTCGATATCGATTCGAAACGCCAGTGCAGAAGTTCGGCACGGTAGCATCGAATTTGAAGATTCGAATTTTGCTTGGTTGTCGGTAGTGAGCACAATGAAAATTGCTTGGAAGCTTTAGATAATCTTAAAGATCTACCAGTCGGGACGCTCGCCATAATTTGAAGAAGAAGAAATTAAATCTACAATAGACGAGGTTAATGGAAGTTAAGCTTAGGTGCGCGAAGAGCACAGGCAGTAATTTTGTTATCTCCTTACTCGGCAAGAAGACTCCGAGGAAATAGTGTTATTAATAGAATTCGGATTGTTTGCTTGGAGTTATGATGAAATGTCGGGATTAGCTCTAGAGGTTGCGGTTCATAGACTAGGAGTGGATCCGAGTGTCGTTTACAGTCGGAATGACTCCCGAGAAGAATGCGCTAGAGATTGAACAACAAGTAATAGTTGAAATTAAGAAGCTAATAGACGCTAAATTTGTCGAAGTGAAGAACAATGTCAGGCTTGGTTAGCCAATGTGGTACCGGTCGGAAAGAAGGAATGGGCAGATGAATACGTGTAGATTTCGGAGATTTGAATAAAGCATGCGGCGGGACGAATTTCCACTACCGATTCCAGAATTGATGATCGACATCGCTTCGACACACGAGTTCTTCTCTTTCATGTGGATGGATCGTCGGGATACAATCAAATAAAGATGGCACCGGTAGATGAGAAGCTCACGGCCTTCGAACGCAGTCGGAGTTCTTCTTTACACGGTAATGCCTTTCGGATTGAAGAATGCGAGTGACTTACCGAAGAGCAATGACGAGGATTTTTTATGATCTCATTCACAACCCGAGTCTAGTCTTTATGTGGATGATGTGGTCATCGAAAAGCAAGGCGAAGGAAGATCCTTTGTATGATTTGAGAATTGTTTACGAGCGATTAAGACAATTTAATCTTAAGATGAATCTCTTAAAATGCGCCTTCGGTGTCACCTGCGAAATTCTTAGGATTTGTTGTCAAAGACATCGCGGAATTGAAATCAATCCGGAAAAGATTAAAGCTATCTTAGAAAAGTCACCTCCTAAAACTTTGAAACAACTACGATCCTTTCGAAGGGAAGTTGGCATATCTTTGACGCTTTATGCGGAATTTATCGGTAGATGTCGGCCCTTCTCGGCATTAATTAAAAAGGACGCCAAATTCGTTTGGGAAGAGAAATGCTAATGGGCCTTGAGGACATTAAGAAATATCTAATGACACCTCTTTTGTCTTAGCGGCCCCGATCTCGGGACGACCATTGATACTTTATATCGTGGCTTTAGACGACTCCCTTGGAGCCACATTGTAGGGTGATGACGAGGGTGAAGAAACGCACTCTGCGCAAGTCGTCGTCGATTCGGTGGAAGTAAAGTACCCTCCAATTGAGAAGCATTGTTTGGCCACGATCTTCGCCACTTTCAAAAGCTCGGGCATTACATGCTTTCTCATAAAGGTCAACCTTGTTGTGTCCGGTTGCAATATTTAATGACCCGCCCAACGCATTCGGCGGACTTGCTAGGTGGTCGATGATGCTATTTCAATTCGATATAACTTTCGTTCCTCTTCGTGCCATAAAAGGATAAGTCATGAGACTTCCTCGCGACACATCCTTTGCGGCGGGAATCGCCTCTCAATGACGACTTGCCGGACGAGCGAGATAATGAGCTTCTGAAGACCCCCCGATGATCGGCGGTTGGAAATTGTACTTCGATGGAGCATCATCGGCATAGAAAGGCAGAGAATCGCAAACGATAGTGCCGGTAAAAGGCGAGGGAATCGGACTAATCTTTATAACACGGAGCGGGGGATGTTAAGATACTCCTACCACCTAACGGAAGCGTATTAC
Source organism: Papilionanthe hookeriana x Papilionanthe teres (assembly GCA_022702705.1). Taxonomy (NCBI): domain Eukaryota; kingdom Viridiplantae; phylum Streptophyta; class Magnoliopsida; order Asparagales; family Orchidaceae; genus Papilionanthe; species Papilionanthe hookeriana x Papilionanthe teres. Next base: position 45,736,766 of record CM040425.1, read on the forward strand.
AAATAAAGAAGCGAATATGAAGCCCTCATAACGGGATTGGAATTAACCATTCGGATGGGTATAACGGATATTAACATCTACGGAGATTCACGGTTGATCATTCGGCGGATTGTCGGACGGTACGGGGTACGAAACCAAGGCTCAAGCATTGCTTTTTGGTATACCATGAAACTGTTAGACAAATTCCGAATGTAACAATACGAGATTACCGAAAGAAAATGCTCTTGCGGACCCTTTAGTGCCTTACAAAGAGTTTGCACCTTACGGATGAATCGATCGAAGTGTCGGTTCGGGGACGGCAGGGTTCTCTCGCGGCTCGGCATGGATGCAATGCACGGATCATAAGAGGAAGAAGAATCGGTTACGGCGATATGAAAATGCGAAGATTGGCGGCCTTTAATGTTATTTGCAAACGGGGAAACACACGATGATAAGTCATTAGCCCATCGGATTAAGAAAGGAGCTACGTTTGTCTTTTGCATTAATAAACACTACATTATATAGAAGGTCTTTCGATCGGATGTGGCTAAAGGTACACGAGGGTGCGAGGGCTCGTGAAATTATTAAAGAGGTGCATTCGGACTTTGTGGCGCTCTTCGGTCGGGTCGAAGATGAAAATGAAAGATTAAAAGACTAGGGTACTGCGGCCCTCGGTGAAGGTATTTGCATGAAGGTCGCCAAGAGTTGTCACCGAGTGCCGAGTGCATGGAGTGGTTCTACATCAACCTCAGATGTGCTACATCTAACAATCGCGTCGTGGCCATTTGAATGTTGGGGCGCGGGGAATATTGTGGGTCAGTCGGCCGCCTTCTTCGAAGGACATCGTTTTATCCTTGCGGCCACGACTACTTTTCCAAGTGGGCGGGGGAAAGCGATTACCGCTCGGAGAAGTGAAGGCACATCACGTGCTACGGTTACTTGAAATCGGTCGTCTACCGCTTCGGGGTACCGCAGAATCCAGGCAGGATAATGGGTTCGCATTGAAAGTACGAAGATCGACGATTTTGTCGAAGGCACGGGATCGTGACGTCATTCAATCTCTTCCCCGAGCAAACGGCTTGGCCGAGACTTTTAACAAAACTCTCATCCAAATTCTAAAAGGAAACCTTGGACGACGACGAGAAGAAATTGTACTTAGAAGTTGTTGGAAGTCTTATGGGCTGAACGACTTTCGGATTCTACTCGGTCTGCGCCCTACGCTCACAGTGTACGGGTCCGAGCGAGTTCTACCCTTGGAAGTTCAGCTCCCATCACGAGTGTAGTTGCGGAGAAGATCACTACGAGAAGAAAATGCCAGAAGTGCAGTTTGGAAGAATTGGAAAACTTGGAAGGGAAAACGACTTAGGCGCGACGAATTTGGAGTTGTATCGAAGCGAGATGATCCGGGCACACGATAAATGGTCCGTTCAAGGACATTTAAAGTCGGTGATTCGGTACTAGTTCTCGGAAGACCTATTCTTGCACAACGCAAGATAGGAGGTAAATTTGAGCAGAGCTTGGGAGGGGTGGATTTCGTGGTTGAGACGATTACACTCGGGAGGTTCTTACCGGCTGTGAATTTCTGTGGAGAATGATTTATGCTTCCAATCAAGTGGACGATATTTGAAGGAAGTATTATGCAACCTAATGTTTCGAAGAATGAAATTTCATTCTAGAAGCACGGGTAGAGTTGTTGACCTCATTTTTGATGAAGTCTTCTCTTCTTCTTTTTAGTACTTAGGATACAGCCTTAGGCTTTTCCTTTGACTATCTTAGAGGACTAGAATTGGGACCCACCACTTAAAAATTCAAACCACTTCTTAACTCCTGCAAACTCTACAAACTTGACTATAGACCCCTAATCACCTAGAGGGTTGAAATCGAATGTGGAAGTTTAAAGGATGGGTTCACATAGGACTCTTTAGCTGAGACTACCACAGGTGGCAGTACGGTGAAGGGGCTGACTTACACACACACTACGTTTATACCTTCTGGCTTTGACACATATCACCAAAAACCACGCACGTCCCCAACCGCGCACGACTCGTAGGTGATTCGCATGGATGGTCTGCTTAACCACAAGCCGCTTGTTAAGGGTTAGGAACAACATAGTGGATGCCTCAAATGAGTCCCTTCATGGCTCATGTGGGCTTGATATCGCTTCATGGCTCAGCAAATGATTTTATTCCACTTACATTCTGATCTTGATTTCCCAATTTTCGATTTTGACCCAGGGCCCTCATGCACTTCCTTTTCACAAAAACCATAAAATCCTCCAAAACACAAAATTACCCAAATTCCTCAAAATTTATTCCCAAACATTCCCACATTACCAAAAATTGATCATTCATAGCCAAAAATACCAAAAATTCCAAAAATACCTCGATACCCTCAGTACCCAGAAAGTACCCCTCTTGACCCAAATCCAAAAATTCAAAAAATTCCTAGAAAATTCCTGAAAATCCCAAATATTCCCAATTTCATTTTGTTCAACTACACCATGGGCCAATTTTGTCAATTTACCCTACTTTTATCAAAACCCCCAATTTAATGATTTCCAACCTAAGTGAACCCGATATCGAACTGTAGCTACCCAATGGACCCAAATTCTGGTGCAATTCAATTCTAAACTTCAATTCAACATTCCAAACACCAATCTAGACCAAATCCAAGTCCAATTTGATTGACATTTTGGATCCAATTTGACTTTTGGCCTTAAAGCCCAATTTGGACCCATGACCCAGACCTAACTTAGACTCTCACCCAGGAGATTCAACTCCAATTAACCCCAAATCTTTTCTAAACCATCCTTAACATCCCTACAAACAAAACACTAACATGATTTGCCCAACATTTAGACCCAAACCCCACTTAAATTCAACCCAAAACAAAAAGCCCAATTTTAACTAAACCAGAACCTAACCCAAGAATAAGCCCAGACACCAAAATCAAAACCCAACCAAAGCGAAAACCTCTTTGAAACACTCCCATAAACATTTTCCAACATTCATTTTACATCAATTTCAACCTAGCCCAACATCGGCCAAGTTAGCCCAATTTGACCTATATTGGCCCATTCATGGCTTGAGAATTGACCGATTCAAACCCGAATCACTCCCCGATTTGGCAAATCCTCATGACACATCCATGAGCTAAACCCAACAATTATTTGGCCCAAACTTCTACAAAATTCCCATCCATAAATCTATTTTAAACCCGAAAGCCCACTTACATGAAACCTTCACCAAAGCCCCAGATTTCATCACCAGCCCATATGACAAATTCTTCTCATCATGCCCTTAATTAAAATCATCCACCAGGGACAGTCAGTCATCCAAATGATTCCAAATTGAGTCACATACAAATTCTCATCAAATTACCAAAATTTCTGAATCATTTTCATGAAATTGACCGAAGCTTTTCCCCCGAACGGAAATGAAGCCATGAAGCGCGTCGTGAGCCCCATAGGAGCCATGAGAGCCATGGAATCTACTTTCCACCTCACCTGCAAGATGGCAAGAGGGGGGAGCTCTCTCCATGTTCCCTTAAGAGGATTAGCCACTCCCATGATTCCTTTAAACCTTGCTTAAGCTTAATTGTACTTAGATGGTGACCCTTCCCCAGCGATTAAGCTTACCTAAACCACCACTTTTCTCGGCTTTAAGATCAGGTCGTGGAGGGTGAACCCAGCGAAACACATGGGTTGACCAAATTGAGCCAAGATTAGCCATGCCCCCACTCCATTTTGATCCAACCACTTTACACTTGGCAGCTTGCCAATTGAATACAATGACAGCCACGACCTCCACGAACTTGGGGGTGACCTGACTGGCCGGCCAGTTTGTTTCTCAAATGGGTTTATGTGATGGCAAAATTTTTTCCCAAGTCCCTTGCCTCACACTGTTGACCTCATTTTTAGTTATGTCTTTTCTTTCCTCTTAGTGCTTAGGATCTAGCCATAGGACTTCTCCTTATCTATCCTAGAAGACTAGAGATGGAACCCACCATTTAGAAATTCAAACTAAATCTTGACTCTCTTTGTAATCCTACATGGACCAATGTGTAGGAAGACAAGAATGAACTCCTATAGGATGCTCAAGCCTTAAGACAGCCCTGGGTGGCCTGGTCTTGGTGTGATCTAGCTTGCACACACTGCACTCCTACACACATCCTAAACCCTAAACCATCTTTACCCAATCTTGACTCCTGGTTCATTAGAACACTCATATGGATGGATCTAAACCCCTAGCCCCTTTGCTAAATTGCCCCTACAACCACAAAACCTCTAAAATATCCCAAAAATTACCCAAAAATCCCAAAAATCCTAAAGATCATTTTAAAACAATTCCCACCTCTTAAATCCACCAAAATAACATGATACCCTCCAAATAACCTCCCTATACCCTAAATATCCTTTTTAGCCCAAAATACCAAAAATTCCAAAAAATTCCAAAAATCCTAAATATTCCTAATTTCATTTTGTTTAACTACACTATAACCCAATTTTGTCAATTTAACTCAATTTTATCAAAACCCCCTATTTGACCCATGTTTAACCCATATGGACCAATGTCAAACTAATTCAACCCAATTGACCCCAATTTTACCCAATTTCAATTCTAAACCTTAATTAAACATCCTCAATACCATTCTAAACCAAATCCAAGCCCAAATTTGCCCACATTTGAGTTCAATTCCATTTGGAATCCAAAATCCCCATTTTTGCTTAAATGATCCAAAATCTCCTAATTAACATAATGTCAACCAATTTTCCTGAAATTGCAATCCTAAACCCTCCATGAAACTCCTAGGAAACCCATACAACATTCAATTGTCCCAATTTGAGCCCAAGCTTAGCTTAAATCCACTTGAAATCCAAGAATACCCATTTTTACCCAAATTGAACACATGCCCTAAATCTACCAAATTGATTGGCCTAACCTTAAAATTTCTTCCCAATTGATGTTGGGAACTCTTCACCACATTCCCCTAGACCATTTAAAACATTCAATTGGGTCTAAACCCCACCTTAGCCCAACTTGGACCCAAGTTGACCCAACATTACCCAAGTTGATTAAAATCTCAAAATCAACCAAATTGACCCCTCAATTGAACTCAAAACCATTCCATGTCTTCATGAAAAATCTTCATTACAATGATTTGCACAATGTTGCTCAAGACATTTGGACCAAAATCAAACCCAAACCCAAGTTGACCCAACCTTAACCCAAATGAACCAAATTGAACCTATGACCAAACCTAACTAAATTAAACCAAATGTGGCTGAACCAACCTTTCCACAGCCACCAAGTGAACCCTAGGAACCACCCTATATCCACCTAACCCAAGCTAGGTGAGCCATGGACTAAGGGTCCCCCATTTTAAGTGATTTCTTCCCTTAAGTGGTTAAATCCTCTTTTGCCTTATCCCGAAACCTCCCCACAACTGTTAATTACCATTAAACCTCTCCCTGACTCACCTGACCTCAGAGGCCAGCTCCCTTGTCCTTGCCGGCCGGCTTAGTCACCGGAGGGAGTCAAAACCGAGAGCCACCACTAAGTGAAACTCACCGAAACTCCACCTACTGGCCACCTCAGCCAAAATTGCCATTGGATCTCTTCTTCCCTCCACCTAAGCAACTGAATCCGCCCTCCAATTGATCCCCAGCTCAGCCCTATGGCCCTGGCCTTATAAGCACCTCCCTTCGACCAAAGAAAGGTGCTTCAAAGAAAGCCTTCCAAATTGCTCCCAGAGCTCCTCCCAGCCAAGGGAAGCTCAGCCCCATTACATTTCTGCCCTAATTCCCACTGATTGAGCCTAATTTCTGAGCTCAATTTCAGGCAAGAAAACATGACACTCATTAAATCTGCACCAAAACCAAATTAAACCTTCCCACACCTTCACTAGAGGTCGAGAAGAAGTTCCCCACTGAAAGTCCCCTCACCAGGCCAACCATTTGCTCTATCGGCTAGAGTACTAAATCGGGTTTAGTCACTTTCATAGCCAGGCATTTTACCTGCGCTCGAGGCTCAATCTGTAGGCTCCTGGAACTCCAACGAACATGCCGAGCACATCCAATCGAGGCTTAACCTCTTGGACCAAGGTATGGAGACTTCTACTAAACCTGAGCTTCCAGCGATTCTCCTTTTTGTTTGATTCAATTTCAATGCATATTAGCCGTATGGATTTGTAGCCCTTGTATAGACAAACACATAGGATCAAATCTTGTGTGATTTGGTTGAGAAATGAGGGAGATATTAGGTCTAGAAAACGTGCGGTTGCGGGTTCACACCAGGCGGAGATGATGCCCAGAGCCGTCGAAACGCGCGTGTAACGGATGGACGGCCAGGATCACGCCGGATGGACAGATGGAACAGAACCGCAGAGATGCGTGGCGCTGAGGTGGATGGCGGTGCCCAACCAGAAGAAGCCGCATGAGCTTTCAACCCGCCGTAAATTGAGGTGGCGCTGACTGGGCTAAGTAAGAAAATCCAATTTTTCTGAATTATTTAAATACCTGAAACTTCAAAAATTCATATCTTTGCATAGAAAAATCCTAAAAATAATTTAAAAATGCCCTCTTACTCAGTGAACAGAGGAGAACAACGTCGGTAAAGAATCAAGTTATTTTGGCGAGTCTTTAATTATTAAATAATTAAATACTGATCTGAGTATTTCAATTCTCCACTCACACACACAATTCACCATGGTATGAGACCATAGGGCTTTTGTAGCCTCTGATCTTGGGAACATTCCTTGAATTTTTCAAGGTCAGAGGATATGTCCATGGCAAGTTATCTTTTTTTTTTCAAGTTTTTATGCTTGTTTTTGTATTATAATTCCAATAATTGGCACATTGCTTGGAAAATTCAAGGAAAATTAGGGTAGTTTCCCTCTGACCAGAGGAACTTAGAATAATTATGGCATGAACTAAAACATTAAAAATGAATTTAATTGCTCACATGACCTCAAACCAACTTTGAATTAATTACAACAAATTAAAAATGGAAATAACTCAAAATCAAACCTCCACTGTTCCATAGGATAATAGGAAACCCCATAAAAATTTTGAAGTTGATTGGGAATGGTTTAACATATTAAATGAATTTTCTAAGTAACCTAACCATTTTAAGAATTAATAAATTCATAAAACTCAAAATCTAATTAAAAAATTCACCAAATTGATTTTAAGGAATCTCTGATATCAGAGGAGTCTAAGAAAATTAAAATTGGAGTTTTTCTAAAATTTTCATTTTTTACCTATTTTTGGGTATTTTAATAATTAAAAAATTATAAAAATCATAAAAATTTGAAAATTCATAAAAATGTCATATTTGGTTCCCTAATCACTTGGGAACCAACCAAAATTTTTTCCCATGTCTCTAAGTAAAGATATTGAATTTTAAAGCTTAGGGTAAATTTTAATATTAAAAAATGAATTTTTCAACTTCTTCACTAAAATAATTTTAAAAATTCAAAGAAAAATTAGAAAAATATAAACTTTGTTTCTCTAAGTTCCTTAGGATTAGAGAGATTTAAGAAAACTGTAAAACTTAATTTTCCATTTTAATTCTTTTTTATAATTAATTAATACTTCAAAATTCAAAGTAATTATAATAAATAAAATAAAATTCAAAAAATCACCAAAACTGGTCCAAATGGTCCTTTGGTCAGTAGAAACTTCCTTAAATTTTCCTAAGGATAGAAACTTCTTCTTGGTTATGCTGTGAAATTTTCATTGAAAATCCTTATTTTCCCTAAAATAATTATATAAATTAAATTAAAAATGAAAGAAATCACATTTTCTCCTCTAATGTATTAATTGACATGTGAGTGAGGTGACACTAAAATTTCAAGTTCATTTGAGCTTAATTTAATAAATTATGAAATGAATAAGCTTAAGAGGGCATTAAGGTCATTAAAAGGCTTTAACCTTAATTAATATTTAGGCTTAACCAAAAGGAAGGGTAAAATATTTGATTTTAATTTTCCTCTTGCATGATTGAAACTAAGGGAGCTAAGGGATAGAAACTCATTAATCACCTTTAACTATTAAAGAAGAAATATTAATTAATTAAATCGCCTAAACTTTGGAAGATTAATTAAGGTATGAATTATTAAGTTTAAAGGATTTTAATATAGGGAGCTCTAATTCTTTAAATTGAATCCCTAATCAATGTTTTGATCAAATATCATTAAGTTCCTTATCAATTAAATTATAAAAATGATAATTGAAACTAATAAAAAGAAAAGGGGAGATAATCTTAAAAATTTATAATCAAACTAAAACTTAAAACATTAAAACCAATTTGAAGTAAGAAAACCAAATTAAAACAAACTTAAGATATCAAAACAAATCTGAAATTGTTTAAAACTTAAATTAAAACAAATTTGAAGCATTAAGCTTAACTCGGAATAATTCATAATTAAAATATTCTAAAATGTTAAGACCATTTAAAATATTAAAACTTAACCGAATTAAACAACTTGAATATTTTCCCAACTTAAAGTAACTTAAAACATCTGAACAAAGATCAACCAAAACTTCATAACTAAATTAAATCACTTTAAACCATTAACTCAAACTTTAAATTAAGAATGGACAAATTCTTCAATGAACTGACTTGCCCCTAAAGACTTTCATTATTATAACATTTAAATGAAGCATCAAATGAAATGTCACCTTACTCATATGATAATCAAACATCCAAATTTACTGATCAAGAGTCAAAATTTAACTGAACCTGAGTGATTAATTCATCACCATAATGAAACTAAATGAACTCGAAATAATCCCTAAAATATTTAGAAAGATGTTCATAAGTTCCGAGCACTCCCCTAACTTGATGGGATGTTTTAAAAGAACAGTGAGACTTCATTGTTCTTTGATGAAGAAAATCATCCTTAAGTAAACTGGGAATCTAAGCATCATAAGACTCGGTAGATAACCAAGATTCTAGCATAGACGTCATAGGATTTGGTAGTTGACTAGGATTTCAACCTAGGCAACATAGGACTTGGTAGATAACTCGAGTCTCCTCGTAGCTTTACCCAGGTATTTGCTGCAAATATATAAATTTCATAACATGTATTTTAAGTGTAGATAAAAAACAACGGGAATACCCACCAGGTACGCATTTAAGTTTATTGCAATTTACATTCCGTAATTTATTAAACGTCTTACTTTCCCGCATTTATAAATACATGAAAATGATTGAACCCAGCATGCTTAAATAACTCAAAATTTAATAACCAACAAAACAAAACTACAATTATAACTAGTTTAAAACGTCTCATTGGATGATCGGGAATCTCTTGGATAATGTAACCCACGTGTTGCTAACGAGATTTCCCACGGTCTAAATGAAAGTGTGGAACTCATTCAGTTGAGTTTAGCAAATTCATTTGGACTAAGTGAATTCGATGAAAATAGTGGTGCCGAGATGACAGAACTGTGAGATTTTAATCGATTCTGCTTAATCAACTTTAAGATTTGTTTTAATCAAAATATTAAGCCATCTAAATTTTTAACTTTTCTAAACCAAAACACTTCTCTCATCTCATGATTGCCAGCTTCTAAAACTAAAACTTCTGCAACGACAAGGAGCTTGGAGCATCGTCAACAGCAAAACAAGTCATCACCAGCTTAACCCTTCCTTAGTTTAAATAACCAAGACATAGGATTTCGAAGTAGTTTGCCTAGTGCAACATAAATCCTCAACTTGTCTTTAGGCATTTGCATAACCATGTTATGCAAATTAAGCCCTAGCTTGTCTTAGGACTCCGAGGTAGCCGTTTGGTACGACATAAACCCTCACATTTTCTAGGTTGTTTGTATGATCCTATCATACAAATATAAGTCCTAATTAATTAAAATTGGCAGGACTGAAACATTAAATAAACTTTCAAATAGAAGCCAAACAATAGGGTAGTCGGGAAGTCACCGGAGTTTACTTCGGGTCTGAGACATCCCCTACTTCTCTTCCTTTGGATTCCTAAAATAACTGCTCCAAATTTGATCTATTCCCTATTGAAATTTCTAAAATTCAATCCATTGAAAACCTTAAACTTTGAAATTCTTGAAAGCAAAATCACTGATCATTATTGGGAGTTTTCTTAAGTGATTCCCTTCACTTAGGATGTAATTAACTATAGGGGCTTGCCCTTATAGGGAACTTTAAGAACCCATGTAATATAAATCCTGCTTAATTCCTTTATATTAAGTAGGGGAAATTTTTCGGCTTATAAAATTGGTTCGTAGACTAAATGGATGTCACAAATCTATTAGTTTACTTTAATCAAACCCCATTATCAAGCAGTGTGTCTATTCCTTGGGATAGATGCACGGTCTAGGAGGTGGTGCTCGTTTATATAAACTTTTTGAGGTGTGAGATCAGTTTGACTTCATACTTCAAAATCTTTTAAATTTAAAACTTTTTTCAAAAATCAAAATGCTACTTCCAAATTATACCTATATATTTAAATTAAATTTAAAACTTAAAATTCGCCGACAATTTCTGTAGGTGACCCCTTTTTAAAATAAAACACATAACACAAAATTTGCCGACAACTTTTCTGGGGAATCCGCTGGGGATTAGTTCTTCTCTCCATTTTGATCAGATGGTTTTGCTTTCATAAATCGGTAGTGAGTCCATGCCCCTAGTGGACCAAAACTACCATTCTTTCTGTTGGCATACCATGTTCATTTCTACCTTGAACGGGTATAGTCGACTCTTCTTGGATTTTGGAGCCACTGTTTAGACACCCCTAAACAGAGAGGTTCCAAAATCCTTCTGCCTCTCCGAGGTGGGGTGGACCCCGAGTAGGTGTTATCCTAGGAGCGGTTCGTCGAGATGAGAGTCTTGTGAGGTTTTCTTTCCCTTTTCGGTTCTGGATTGGGTCCTGTACCTTCCTTTTCCCTTCCTCCCTTAATTATTTCACTCCTAACGAACCTTTTTAATTATAAACGAATGAACCTTCTAAACTACAAACTAACAAATAAAACAAAATTTGAAATATTTTGTAAAAAAAACTAAGAAAATGGATAAGAATGTGTTTGGACTCTATTTTTGGAATAATTATTTTTCGTCCTAAGAGTTTTATGACGGAAGGAAGCATAGTTTGGAACTGACGTTCAGAATCTACCCTGAAGAAGATGTCTGCGCCGAAGCTAATTTTCTCCTTCACCAATGGATTGGACTTGGCAGTCAGCAAGGATGAACTGCCCGAAAATGCGGTCATTAGCTTTAGACAAGGATTCGATAACACAGACATCAAGTTCGCGGACGTGACCCTCTTTGCACTAATGGCCAAGTTACCGGAAACTGTGGAGCTTGTGATTGAATTCAACCTGAAATCAACACAAGAGTTTCCTCCCCTATAGAGGGTTCCAACTGAGGTATCCACCGCTGCCCGCAGAAGACTAGCTTCCACTCACAGTACTGTCGTCTCTACCCCCACTGGTCTGATCATCACTGCACCTGCCCCAGTTCCTGCCAAAATAAAGGGAAAGGAAGTCCAAGTTAGTGATGAGCCTGTTGCCGTAGAGGGTTTGACTTTTGCTGCAACACCGTCAGTTTTCAAGATAGGGTCCAGTTCGAGATTTGTACCCTTAACCAGAACTCAAAGGAGGAATAGGAACAGGAAGATTACCAAGGTCAGAAAGACCAGAGCTGCTGAAGATGCATTTCTTGAAGAAATTCCTGAGGAAGAAGAAGAACTGTTGGAGATCTAACCGTTGCTAGAGGGGAGTAGGTTCCACCCTCTCTCTACTGCCTCTGATGAAGGAGAAGCCCGAAAGATTTCCGCTGCATTACCCCGACCTGCATACTACAATGATTGTAGGAGGAGGAAGATGAAGACTACGTCGTTTGCCTGATTGTAAGTAGTGGTTGAGAAGTTAGCAAGGAAGGAGGGATGCCCTGTATTGGAAATTTTTAGAAGGATAGGGCGAGTACCAGTTAGATCCTGCCTCAGAACGAATGTAACCCCTGTCACTGCTCTATAGAGACCAAGAAAGAGGATACAAAATGTTGAAAGGAGGTAACATGTCGTTTTATCAGGTCATCTTATTAGAGAACACACCACCTACCAACGTGCAGCCGACAGATCAACCATTCCTAGGCTCCTAAATTCAAGAAGGATGGTGTGGCAACCTAATGTTGTCGAACTGATACTGACAGAGCGCTCTGAGAAGAGAAGTCTTGCCTGAGTGCCCGGATCTAAGGAAAGTTCTGCGGCCCTGAAAGAAACTCCGGAAGATGAGATTCGACAGTCATCACCAGATAACTGTCAAACCATTTGGAAGAGACCACTCGAAGCTGTTATAGGAAAGTCGAGGACCGACATCCAAGGGTTGGTGAAAGAAAGGAAAGAAGAACTGAAAAATGAAGAGGATTCGTCAGAGTTGATGAACTCAGAATTTGTCGAAATCAACATGGTCAAAACCCGAGCATTGTCAGCTGACCCACAATTTTATATTATGATATTTTTAATTTAATTGCAACGACGCCAAAAACTTGACCCCGCTATATTATATGTATAGAATTGTAATTGTTTATGTTGTGGATGCTACGCAAGTATACGTATCGTATAAAGTAATACAGGGCTCTAGTGGAGTCCTGGTTATCGATCCCACAGGGAAAGAGAAAATTAAATAAGAACTAATTTTAAAATAATAATAATAATAATAGTATATGAAAATTTGGAATTCTAAATTTAAGCGCAATAAAGTAAACTAAGTATTTTAATTAGGTAACTTAACTAAGTAGAAAATTAATACGTATTGAAAGTGCAGGAAATTAAACTAATTGCTAAATAAGTCTTAACTATTCGTAAAAAGTATCTTTCCCCTTGTTTAGAAATTTAAGTGATTGATGAATTTAAATAGATAATTTTAAGGTATTGTGACAAATAGGAGCATTCCTATTCTTTACCCTTTGGTCCAGTGTAAAGAATATTGACTAATCCTATATTTGATTACCGAATCATGCAGCTAGGCCGGGAGGATACCGACCGTCACTTCGTAGCTCCCACGTTCCCCTCTCCCGAGGGCTAACATCTACACTTCAACTCTCAAACAATAGGACCAAATTGAATATTTTAGTCCGTCACACTAAAATGCTCAACTCTACGCCCAGATGATATTATTTCCCTATTTATTTGCACCTTCCTTCCAAGGCTTTTGAATTCCCCGAATATCAGATGTAATTTTTACTATAGTTGATAATCAACATATTTTAACAAATCAAATGACCAGTTTGAAAGTAAAGTAAGTTTTAAGTAAAAATTATCACAATTTATTAATATATATATAAAAGTACTTCTATTTTTAGTTCATCAAGTCACTTAATTTCATAAACAGGGAGAAAGACTAATAAACTACTCAGAATGCATGGGAACTAAACTAAGCATGGATTTCATTTAAAGTTAAAAACAATAAATACAAATACTTATCTTGATTTATCCCTAGCGTACTCTCGTAGTTCCTTCGACTCTTCCTTCCAAGATACAGCACGACTCACTAATTACTCACTAAACTCACTAAAGACACAATTTGACACACAAAACCGCACTTAAAGACACTTAGAACACACTTAGAACACAAAATAACACCAATTAACACACTTAGAGGCTGAATTTCGGCCTCTATATATAGAGGTGATCAAAGGTCCAAGAGGTGTGTAAGCATCTCTTCAAAAGGTGTCCAGGTTCAATGTATTCGCGCCATTTGAACTATCTCGCCGTCGGCGACGAACTACCTCGCCGTCGGCGAGGCTTCTGAAGGTCTTCGAACCGCGCTATCTCGCTGTCGGCGGGCTCGGGCTCACCGTCGCCGAGACAGCTTATAAATCCTTCGAATTTTCTTCCTCGTACCCTCGCCGTCGGCGGGCTCGATCTCGCCGTCGGCGACTCAAGACTAAATTGCATTATTTTCTTCCTTTTTGCTCCAAATCCGCTCCTTTTTATGATTTTTGCTTTTATCACCTAAATTCTCCATTCCTGCAACAAAATAAAGAAAATACCTTTCTTTAAAGTGCAATTTCATCAAAAATAGGTATGAATTTCTTAATAAATTTTTCAGTGATCAAAATCCCCCAAACTTACTTATTACTTGTCCTCAAGTAATTTTAGTACTACATAAAAATAATGAGTTCTATAATCGATTTTTCAATTTAAATAAATTATGAATTAGATTAATTAATATCATAATAAAGTTAAATAAAAATAATTCATGTAATTTAATTAATCTTATAGAAATAAATTATTTAGTTATCGAGTCTAAGATTTCTAGCTTACTATTCTTTTCGAGAATGACTATATTTAAAAGAATAACTACTTAAAATATTCATATGATAAGAAATTCAAGAAAACACTATTAGGTAAAATTCTAATCCATAAACATAAGTTTGGAAATATCTAAGTTTTTCCTTTTAGGTTAATTCAAATGAAGCCAATTTTTGATAAGGTATCTCCTCAAGCTTCTCCTCATTTTTCTTTTTCTTTTTCTTTTTCTTTTTCTTTTTCTTTTTTTCTAATGAGGATTACTGTATCTGGAGAGCCTGTTAATAATTTTGAACTTCATTTTCATCTTCCTAAATTTGAAACTTAGAAATATTTCTTAGCTTATAAATACTTCATAGTTTTTACTTCATTGATTTTCAATCTTTTTCTTTTTCACTTGAATACTTAAGAATTTTAATTTTAGAATATAGTTTTCCTTACTAAAAATAGTTTACTATATTCTTATTCCCTTTAACCAAATATTTTATTCTATTTAATTAATTAAAGCACTAGAAATATTTCATTTAACCTTTTATAATAATTAAATAAAATAATTTATATTAATTAAATTGAAAAATTTGCTATAAAAATCATTTTATAATAATTTGAAAATAGAAATTGAAAACAAGTTAATAACTAAATTTGTATTTTACTCCCCCCCAAACTTAAATTTTTATATCTACTCTAAATAATGAAAAAGAGAAAGTAAATAAATCATACCTTTGAAGTTTAGGTATTTCTTTTTTCTTTGAAATTTTTGCGAGCTTTTTTATTTTTCATTGAACCCGTACTCGTTAGTATTCTCCATATATATATAACAATTTAAAGAAAATGCAGGGATAAAATCTGAGATAAGTATTAAATACAACAATTAAAATTAACTCTACACTACACATATGAATTACTAACATATTAAAAACATTACATTAACAATTTTACAACTTAAAATAATACAAAATAAAATAAAAACATACTAAAGAAAACTAACATCCTATTTAACATAAAAACAAATGCAATTAACTAACACAAAAAACAATAACTAAACTATTATCACAATTCAAGCAAATTAATCTAACTAAATCCAATGTCTCACAACGTAAAGTACTGAATATTACAAACATATAAAAGTTTCCAAAATAACTTAACATCAAACAAACAAACAAAACAAAGTCTCTAATCTTATTCATCAAAGTCCCAGGCTATATCATCTCCTCCCTGATCTGTAGGCTGAGAAGACTGAGCAGGCTGGTACTGTCAATATCGGGGGCACTCAGGAAAGACAACATCTAAATCACCACTCCTATAACGACGTTCAGCTTCATAGTATGCAATCTCGTATTCCAAATGTCGCTGGAGATATTCGCTATCATAATCATGTCTCCTCTCCAGATTATCAATCCTTTGATCAAAATGATCAAATCTTCTCCCCACTCCAAACTGCTCAAAACTCCTCCTATGCAGTGTCAATTCATTCATCCGATCTTGTAGGGTAGGGGTGGTAGGCTCAGGAGGTCCATAGCTAGTAGAGGGTATATCTCTACTTGACTGAGTAAAATAACTTCTTACTCCTGATCTCCACCCTTCATGAGATTCATACTTTTTAATATTGGCAGCTGTGAGTGGTTTCATTGGTTCCACCCATTCTTCATCATCTCTAGCGTCAACTCCAGAGAGTTGGCAGAGTGCAAAAATTAATCCAGGGTGTCCCAATCCAGCTCCACTCTCATTTCGAGGCGTGGCCAGGATGTTTTGATAAATAATTCTCCCAATGTTGATGCTTCTGTTTTCCGAATACGAAATTCGAGACTGCTCTATCTCGTGTTACCTCACCGTGGTGATATGTGGGTAACGAGTAGAACAAATAAAGTAATGCCAGGTTTTGGAGATCGCATTTAATTTAGAAAGAGGAAAATTCACTCTTTCCTCGCTCGCTTAATTTTCCAAACTCCGGTTCCATCGATGAGAAAGCTAATGACTTCCTCCAGTGGTCCTTCCATCGTTCCAAAAGTTTCATACTCGCTAAAGTGCGAGTCATGAACTTCATAGAACGAGTTAATTCTTGCAGCATTGAAATCTACAAAAAATCCTCGTACCTTTACTGGTGCATCTTCAGCGGCAGTCAAATTGGCATAAAATTCTTTAACCACTTCTACAGCTGCTCTATATTGAACGTAACATAAATTCTCCCAACCTCGTTCCTTAATAATCCGCTCTACTTCTCCTCCCGGATTTTTGAAAACCGGATCCGCAATGCACTTTCTTCCTTGTATGTTTTCAAAATATTTAGCCTCATGCTCGTGCATCGATGAATCGGTCTTCGTCGAATTCTACTCGACGTTTTTGTCGTGGAGCCATCCGATCGATCTGTGAAAATCGTGAAAATTTTCACTAAACTTAAAAATAATACTAAGAAGGCTTCCTACAACTTTTATAAGCAATTTAAATCAAATTCCATGGATTTCCACCGAATATTTCTTCCACATTTTGATTTTTCCCAAAATTTGCAATGTGGTGAAAATATATGGTGAAAATAAAAAATTTTTGCATAGGAGTGAAGCTCTTACCAAGGGAAGATGAAATCCGGTGTCAAAAAGTGTTGAATTCGCTTCAAATCCAAGATCTCTCAAGCCCTAGGTCGGTTTTTGCGAAAATGAGAGGTTGGGGATGATGAATAGTGTTTTTGATCGGTCAAAATATATGTTTTTCGCGACTTCGCTGTCAGCGAGCTAATATTTTTCAGAACGAAAAACTCTCGGGAAAAATCCGGTGTCGGCGAGAAATTCTTCGCTGTCAGCGAGATCGATCTCGCTGTCGGCGGGATTTTTCTTGCCGTCGGCGAGATTCCAAAAATTTAAATTTCCAAAATTCGTCACTCATTTTCGTCTTTGATTTGCCTTATATTATATTTCCGATCACATCATTTATTAATTTAATATGAAGATTAGCTACTTATACACAAACAAATTCACACAACACAACAAATTAACTTTAATATTGAAATCCATGAGATGTACAAACTAACATAATTTTAAACTCTATAATCAAACTTCAATTCTCCAATCCTTACTACTAATCAACATCGCAAACCAATCCACGACACACTAAATGCTGATACAAAACTATGACACATATCTCAATTAAGTTTGAGATATTCAAATCATCACTCCACACATAATAAAATCTAAATCAAATCAAATAACATAAACATACTATGGAAATCTTTACTACTACTCTTCAATGTCAGAATCTTCTTCTTCTCTGATATTTCCGATATGACGATGATGCACAAATAAGTTATAGAAAGGCTCGAAGGGAAATTCCAAGCGGATTCTTCAGTGATCCAACCCTTCCGTCTCGGCAAATGAAGAAAGCTAGCTTCGAGTGTCCATAATGATCAAAGTGTTCCTTCATCCTCCAGTCAATGTGATCAAATAAATCAGATATATTGTCGATTGAATCTTTCACTTTCTGCAGTTCTTTCTCCATTCCTTTAATTTTCTTCATAAGTAACTTCGTTTTATCTGAAATAGGCCTTGCTATAGGATTATTCTGTGAAGCTCTATCAGAGATAAATGTAATGTCTCCATTATTGTCCAAAGTAGGGAACATATCTGTAGGATCGAGCGGCTTCCAAGGTAACAGAACCTTTTCCCAAGCTTCATAAGAAACCCGGTATTGATCGCATAATGCAAAAATAGTAGATGGGTGTCCTAGTCCGTGAACTGACCCATGCACAATTAAACCCAATGCAGACTTAACAATTATTGATCCAACATCAATAGGCGATCCATTTTGAGTACAATAATTCAATATAGCGCATTCCTTCAAAACCTTGTTTACCCTCATAGTAGGTAACAATTTAGATGAGATGAAAAAGTGTCAGTGCTTTGAGACAGGATTCAAAAGTGATGCGGAGAAACTAACATACCCATCTTCACGCATTTCCCAATCTTCCGGTTCATCGATCGATATCAAAATATCTCATTCATATTATATCGAGAAGGCACAAAATTTGAATAGTGACATACCGGGGTGTTTTCTATAGAGAATAATTCATTTACTCTTGATAGAGTAAACGTCACCCATCTTCCTCGGACGTAGACATTCCCATTGTTGATCGCATGTAAGTTAGAGTAGAACTCTTTCACAACCGGAATAACAACAACGTACGTAGTGTAACAAAATACCTCCCAAGCAGCCGCTGCGCGATCGTTTCTTCTATCTTCGTAGTGGAATTCTCTAATCCTCGATTGACAAATCCCCGTTCCTTGATAACTCTTTTCTTTACCAAAATCTTGTTGAAGATCCGCTGCGCTTCCGCACTCACAAATTTCCTCCGGTTAAACACTCCAGAATTAGAGGAATCTAAGAATTTGGAGGCCATTATGGTGAATGGAATGAATTCTAGTGAAGAAGGCAGATCTAGAATGATTTAAGAATGTGTTTTCACAAAGGAATTGGTGTTAAAACCGTCCAAATCGGCATTCAAATTATAAATAACTCATCTTTATAACTTCCTCGCTGTCGGCGAGAAGTTTCTCTCCGTCGGCGACTCAGTTATAAAAACTGCCTCCCATGTTCTCGCTGTCGGCGGGACGTTTCTCGCTGTCAGCGAGCTCTATAAATAAACTGAATCTAATTTAGGAGCGAACCTCGCTATCGGCGAGTATCGACCTCGCCGTCGGCGAGATTCCAAAATAATGTCCAATTTCGCTCTAAATCGAATAATTTCTTTTCTCATCATAATGGTTCGAATATGTGATGATTCTTAATAATAATTGAGTAGTAAAGTTTCAATTATATAGACTAACTATTAAGATACAATAAAAATAGATAACTAATATGGGTTGCCTCCCGTAAAGCGCTTGGTTTAATGTCGTCAGCCCGACCTAATTTCAATTATTAATCAGGTCGACTAAGCATTAAAACCTCTTTATAGTTAGGTCTTATACCTTCGAAATATGGTTTTAATCTATGTCCATTAACTTTAAATTTATGTCCAAGCTTTTGGATCTTCGATTTCTATAGTTCCGTATGAAAATATTTGAGTTATGGTGAAAGGTCCTAACCATCGAGACTTTAATTTTCCAGGAAATAATTTCAATCTAGTATTATATAGCAAAACTTCCCGTCCCGGTTTAAAATTTCTCCGATTAATCTTCCGATCATGCCATAATTTCATCTTTTCTTTATAAATCCGATCATTATCATATGATTCATTTCTTAATTCTTCCAATTCATTTAATTGTTAGCAATCTTTTCTCACTGACTTTCCTTCATATTATAATTAAATTCTTTAATTGCCCAATATGCTTTATGTTCTAATTCAACTCGGTAAGTGGCATGTTTTTCCATATATAAGCTCGTAAGGAGTCATTCCAATCGGAGTTTTATAAGCGATCCTATAAGCCCATAATGCAGTTGTCTAATCTAATAGACCAATCTAACTCTATTTGGGTTTACTGATTTTTTCGAAATACGTTTAATCTCACGATTAGATACTTCAGCTAATCCGCTAGTCTCGTGGATGATAAGCGAGTGGATATCTTATGAGTAATATTGTATTTTTCTACTAGTTTGTGAAAGTATTTATTTCTAAAATGAGTTCCTCCGTCGGTGATAATCACTCTCGGCATTCCAAATCTAGTAAAAATATTTTTCATCGAAATTTTGAAACACTCTTAGCATCACACCTAGGTAAAGCTTGTGCCTCAATCCATTTGGAAACATAATCAACAGACTTACTAATATATATGAGTTTCCAAATGAAGGAATAAAAGGTCCCATAAAATCTAATCCCCAAACATAAAAAATTTCAACTTCTAATATAAAATTCGTAGGCATTTCGTTTTTTCTAGATATATTTCCTACTCTTTTGACATTTATCGCAAGTTTTAATATATCTGTATACATCTCTAAATAGAGTAGGCCAGTAAAATCCAGATTGTAGAATCTTATAAGCAGTTTTATCAGTCCCAAAATGTCCTCCAAAATCAGAATCATGACATTTTTGAATAATTGGTTCAGCTTTCTTCATAAGGTACACATCTTCTAATAATTAAATTCTTACATTGCTTATATAAATATGGTTCATCCCAAAAATATGATTTAGTATCATGAATGAATTTTTTCTGTTGTTGCAAAGTTAGCATAGGTGGTAAAATATTACTAACTATATAGTTTACTATATCAGCATACCATGGTATTTTCCACTCATTGATATTATATAGTTGTTCATCAGGAAAACTGTCTATAATTTCATTTTCAATATCGGATAATTTATTGTTTTCTAATCTTGATAAATGATCCACAATTTGATTATCAGTTCCTTTCTTATTAACGATCTCAAAATCGAATTCTTGCATTAATAGCATCCATCTAATTAATCTTGGTTTGGAATCTTTCTTTTGCATTAAATATTTGATAGCAGAATGATCAGTATGCACGATACATTTTGTTCCAATCGGATAAGGTCCGAATTTATTAAAACCATATACTACCGGTAATAATTCTCTTTCTGTAAATGTATAATTTATTTCAGCATCATTTAGAGTTTTACTAGCATAGTATATAACTTTAAAAATCTTTTCATATCTTTGCCCAAGAACTGCTCCTACAGTATAATCACTAGCATCACACATAAGCTCAAATGGTTTCTCCCAGTTAGGTGAAACTATTATAGGTGCTGTAATTAATTTTTCTTTTAAGAGTTCAAAAGCATTCAGGCATTCGATTGTAAATTCAAATTTCTTGTCCTTTTCGAGAAGTTGGCATAGAGGTTTATTAATTTTTGAAAAATCTTTTATATAGCGTCCGTAGAATCCAAGCATGTCCAAGAAAACTTCTTACCCCTTTTACCGTAGTTGGAGGTGGTAATTTAGCTATAACTTGAATTTTTGCAAGGTCCACTTCCATGCCTTTTTCCGAAATTTTATGCCCTAATACAATGCCGCCCGCAACCATAAATTGACATTTCTCCCAATTTAGAACTAAATTTGTTTTCTCACATACTTCTAATACTTTTTCAAGATGAGTTAAGCATGTGTCAAATGATGTTCCAAATATAGAGAAATCATCCATAAATACTTCTATTCCATTGTCAATTAACTTACTAAATATAGACATCATACATCTCTGGAATGTTGCTTGGTGCATTACATAATCCAAAAGGCATTCTTCGAAAAGCGAAAGTTCCATAAGGACTAGTAAATGTAGTTTTCTCTTGATCCTCAGGAGCAATTTGTATTTGATGATAACCGGTGTATCCATCTAGAAAACAAAAATGCTTATGTCCGGCTAATCTATCTAACATCTGGTCTAGAAATGGTAAAGGGAAGTGATCTTTCCTGGTGGCGGTATTTAATTTCCTATAATCAATACATATACGCCAACCAGTTAACTTGTCTTATAGGAATAAGATCGTTATTTTCATTGGCAAGTGACGGTCACTCCTCCCTTCTTAGGAACACAAGTGAATTGGGCTTACCCAAGCACTCGTCGAAATAGGATATATAATACCATTATCTAACCATTTTAAAATTTCTTTCTTAACTACTTCTTTCATTATCGGGTTTAATCTCCTTTGGGGATCTCGCTTTAGGTTTATGTTCATCATCTAAAATAATTCTATGCATACGGATTGAAGGACTAATTCCTTTAATATCCGCTAAAGTCCAACCAAAAGTTTTTTTTATATTTTTTTAAAGTTTCTAAA
This sequence comes from Papilionanthe hookeriana x Papilionanthe teres, assembly GCA_022702705.1. Lineage (NCBI taxonomy): Eukaryota > Viridiplantae > Streptophyta > Magnoliopsida > Asparagales > Orchidaceae > Papilionanthe > Papilionanthe hookeriana x Papilionanthe teres. The sequence goes on from CM040425.1 coordinate 45,758,742, forward strand.
AGTTTTTGTTCTTGAGATTCGTTTAATGCGGATGAAATAATAACTCGGTAAAGTTGAAGAATTACCTAAATAAGCATATTTCAAATGATCGGGTAATATTTTTAGCTCAAGTTACGGAGGTTTAATAATTGATGGAACTATATTCTTGTCGGTGTTTTCGGTATTATCCAAAAATTCAAATCTTTCCTGAATATAATCTAATTCTTCATTATTATCTTCAATTAATTCAGTGTTTTCTTTTTCTAATTTATCTTCGTAATATTCCTTAAAATGTTCTTGTTGTAAATGTTTAAGTATTTCCATCCGAAAACATTCATCATCTTTTTCTAGCGCAGGATATTTTATTGATTTTGCAATATTAAATGTAACTTTTTGGTCATTTACTCTCATAGTTAATTCTCCTTTCTGAACATCAATCATAGCTTTTCCAGTAGCTAAAAATGGTCTTCCTAAAATGATAGGAATTTATTTATCTTCCTTCATATCTAAAACAATAAAATCTACCTGGGAAGATAAATTTATCCACTTTTACTAACACATCTTCAATAACTCCCTTAGGATAGGTAACCGAACGATCAGCTAATTGAAGGGTTACTGAAGTAGGTGTAATTTTTCCTAATCCTAATCTCTTAAAAATCGATAGAGGCATTAGATTGATGCTTGCTCCTAAGTCACACAAAGCTTTTCCATAAAATTTTTCTCGTATAGCACGAGGTATAGTGAAACTACCGGGATCTTTCAATTTTTCGGAAGCTTTTTCGAATAATAGCACTACACTCTTCACTAAGTGCGACTCGTTTCATTATCGGTGAATTTTCTTTTCTTATTTAGAATATCTTTCATAAATTTTACATAATTTGGCATCTGATCTAAAGCTTCAACAAAAGGTATATTGATTGTTAATTTCTTTAATATTTCAAGGAATTTAGCAAATTGTTTATCTTTTTTATGTTAAGCTAGTCGTTGAGGAAATGGTGGTGGAGGTTTTTCAACAGGAATTTTCATAGGTATTAAAGGATGTTCTAAGTTTGAATCTTGTTGAAGTGTTTCCTTTTCAATTTCCACTTCCTCTTCTTGGCTTTCAAGTTCTTTTTGAGGTTCTAATTCTTTTCCACTCCTTAGTTGTATTGCTTTAATTTGTTCTTTTCCTTGATCTTTAGGATTTATTTCCACATTACTAGGAAAAGTTCCAGGTATTCTATTATTTAGCGCTGTAGCAATATGTCCAAGTTGAGTTTCGATATTTTTAATAGATGTTCCTTGAATTTGTAATTGATTTCCTTGAATTTGTAGTTGATTTCCTTGATTTTGTAGTTGATGACCCATATTCAAAATTAATTCATCCATAGATAATTTCTTATCTTTGAATTGAGGTTTATTGTTATTAAATCCAGGTGGGTAATTAGGTTTATAGTTTGGATTTGCTTGATTAGGTTGATTCATCCATTGTTGATTAGATGTGTTATTCCAATTAAAATTTGGATGAGTTTTCCAACCGGGATTATAATAGTTTGAATAAGGGTTATTAGTTCTATTATTAATAGCATTTAAAGTTTCATAATTAGATTGAGATTCTATGATTTGTTCAGATGAGTTTTCTTCTAAAGTAGGAGAGTAGTTCATTCCAAAATGATCTAATTTCTTAGATATAGGAGCAATTTGAGAAGCTAACATAGATATTGCATCGTTTTCATGAATGTCGGCTATCTTTTTCGGATTTACTCTATCAATGAGCCATTGGAAATTATTTGTTGCCATTTCTTCGATTAGTGCATAAGCTTCATCAAATGGTTTAGACATTAATGAACCTCCAATGACGAGCATCGATGATTGATCTTAAAGATCCTACTAATCCATTATAAAAGGTTTGAATAATCGGCCAATCTGGTAGCGCATTATGTGGGCATTTCCTAAGAAGTTCCTTAAATCTCTCCCAAGCTTCATATATTGATTCTCCATCTAACCGACAAAAAGAAGTTATATCATTTCTATACTTAGCGAGTTTTAGATGGTGGAAAATATTTGGATAGAAATTTTTGTGATAATTCTCCCCAAGTTTTAATAGATCCAGGTGCTAACGAATTCAACCACATTTTAGCTTTATCCCTTAATGAAAAAGGAAAAAGTCTAAGTCTTATAGCATCGTCAGATACTCCTTAATATTTAAAAGTAGCACAAAGTTCTAGAAAACTAGCAAGATGTAAGTTAGGATCTTCAGTAGGTGAACCACTAAATTGATTGTTTTATACCATTTGGATAATTGCAGGTTTAAGTTCAAATGAATTAGCAGCTACATCAGGGTTTTGAATAGTTAAATGAATTTCATCTCATGTAGGGTTGGCATAATCTCTTAATGGTCTTTGTTGGTTCATATTTTGAATTTCGGGAATATTCGCCATTTGTGTTAAATTTATAATTTGTTTCTTTTGTTTTCTAATTCTTTTAATTGTACGCTCTAATTCAGAATCGTAAGGTATTAAATTTTCGTTTCCAAATTTGCGCATACAATTTTAGAATAAATATTAATTTATTTATTATGATTATTTTAAAATAGTCCGTTACTCTAGTAAATTTTTCTTACTTTCCCCGGCAACGGCGCCAAAAACTTGACCCACAATTTTATATTATGATATTTTTAATTTAATTGCAACGACGCCAAAAATTGACCCGCTATATTATATGTATAGAATTGTAATTGTTTATGTTGTGGATGCTACCAAGTATACGTATCGTATCGAAGTAATACGGGGCTCTAGTGGAGTCCTCGGTTATCGATCCCACAGGGAAAGAGAAAATTAAATAACAACTAATTTTAAAATAATAATAATAATAATAATAGTATACGAAAATTTGGAATTCTAAATTTAAGCGCAATAAAGTAAACTAAGTATTTTAATTAGGTAACTTAACTAAGTAGAAAATTAATACGTATTGAAAGTGCAGGAAATTAAACTAATTGCTAAATAAGTCTTAACTATTCAGAAAAAAATATCTTTCCCCTTGTTTAGAAATTTAAGTGATTGATGAATTTAAATAGATAATTTTAAGGTATTGTGACAAATAGGAGCATTCCTATTCTTTACCCTTTGGTCCGAGTGTAAAGAATATTGACTAATCCTATGTTTGATTATCGAATCCGCGGCTGAGGTCGGGAGGATACCGACCGCCACTTCGAAGCTCCCACGTTCCCCTCTCCCGAGGGCTAACATCTACACTTCAGCTCTCAAACAATAGGACCGAATTGAATATTTTAGTCCGCACACTAAAATGCTCAATTCTACGCCCAAGTGATATTATTTCCTATTTATTTGCACCTTCCTTCCAAGGCTTTTGAATTCCCGAATATCCGATGTAATTTTTACTATAGTTGATAATCAACATATTTTAACAAATCAAATGGCCAGTTTGAAAGTAAATTAAGTTTTAAGTAAAAATTATCACAATTTATTAATATATATATATATAAGTACTTCTATTTTTAGTTCATCAAGTCACTTAATTTCATAAACAGGGAGAAAGACTAATAAACTACTCAGAATTCATGGGAACTAAACTAAGCATGGATTTCATTTAAAGTTAAAACAATAAATACAAATACTTATCTTGATTTATCCCTGCGGACTCCTCGTAGTTCCTTTGACTCTTCCTTCCAGTACAGCAAGACTCACTAATTACTCACTAAACTCACTAAAGACACAATTTGACACACAAAACTGCACTTAAAGACACTTAGAACACACTTAGAACACAAAATAACACCAATTAACACACTTAGAGGCTGAATTTCGGCCTCTATATATAGAGGTGAGCAAAGGTCCAAGAGGTGTGTAAGCATCTCTTCAAAAGGTGTCCAGGTTCAATGTATCTGCGCCATTTGAACTATCTCGCCGTCGGCGGTGAGGCTTCTAGAAGGTCTTCGAACCGCGCTATCTCGCCGTCGGCGGGCTCGGGCTCGGCCGTCGGCGAGACGGTCTATAAATCCTTCGAATTTTCTTCCTCGTACCCTCGCCGTCGGCGAGGCTCGATCTCGCCGTCGGCGACTCAGACTAAATTGCATTATTTTCTTCCTTTTTGCTCCAAATCCGCTCCTTTTTATGATTTTTGATTTTATCACCTAAATTCTCCATTCCTGCAACAAAATAAAGAAAATACCTTTCTTTAAAGTGCAATTTCATCAAAAATAGGTATGAATTTCTTAATAAATTTTTCAGTGATCATCAGCTCTACTAGGAGCTTCAGCAGCTACAGAGGGAGACGACCCAGAGGTACTGAGGCTATGCCTTTGAGAGAAGGAAGACATGATTCATTGAATGGAGAAGAAGATGGAGGAGTTGGCGGCTGCCCTCGCTACACTTCAGAGTCAACCGAAACCCCAGAAAGAAACGCCCCTGGAAGTCATTCACATTGCAGATGGAGGAAAGGAAGTTACATCGGTCAATGGAGATGAGCAGCCAAAGAAAGATTATTCGCAAAGTATGATACCCGAGAAGGACATTAAGAACATGGTGGAACAGCAGGTGCGAGAAGCCCTAGCCCAGTCCAAGAGTGGAGCATTTGTTCAGACGGGTAGACCTTACCTTGAAAAATTTGATGCAGTTCAATACCCAAGGGACTTCGTACCACCTCTGTTTAAGACTTTCGACTGTACGGGAAACCCCCAGCAGCATGTCACACATTTTCGTGCTAATTGTTGCAACGTAGGTGGGAGTGATGCTTTGCTATTTCGCTAGTTTGTCAGCAGCTTGTCAGGGATCACCTTTGATTGGTATGCAGAGTTGCCAAATGGTTCGGTCAAGACTTTCTCAGAATTGGAAAATCTTTTCGTTAATCAGGTTTCTGAGGCTCAGCACTACATCACTTTCGGTGATCTAGTGGTGGAGCAACAAAGCCCGAACGAAACCTTGGTCGACTACATCCTTCTATGGAGGAATTTAAGCATGAAGTGTGAACCACAACTTCAAGAACAACAAACAATCGGTATCTTGCTGAAGAGTATCCATGACCCGATAGCACTTCTCCTCAAAGGATTCACAATTAAGACTTTCGAGAAGTTGCTTAGCAAGGCCGGGAGCTTGCAAGAGAAGGCAAAGCAACTGAGTTTCGTCGATAAAGCTGAGAAGCAGAAGCCAATGAAAGCATTTGAGAAGAAATCAGGAATCGTCGCGGCAGTGGATAAGGGTAAACAACCAGTGCAGATACAGCCAGAAAGGCCATAACAAAATTATCAACCACCACAACGAAACTATCAACAACCTCAGCAGAATTATCAACAGCCTCAACCGAGTTATCAGTCGCCGCAGCAGCATGATCAACTGCCTCCTCGCCCAACACGTGGCCTGAAGGAGCTTTTGAATAAGGAATACCACTTCAAGACTGAAGTAGTGGCCAAAATGTTCTGCAGTTTGAGTAAGACGCCCGATTTTCAGCTACCAGAGCCCAGGAGGCCAGAGGAAGTTGACAAGAAAGATCATCCAAATTACTGCCCTTACCACAAGATGCTCAGACACAAAATAGAAGTCTACTTCACCTTCAAGAACTGGCTTGAGTATAATCTCAGTCGAGGGAACATAACGATCCCGAATGAGTACAAGAAGGAGCCCCAAAAAGGAGATTTCGTTAATGTCATTTCAACGGATCCAATTGTTCTAATAGACCTGTATACGACCGACGATGGATGGAGTACTGTTTGTACGAAATCTTCAAAGAGAATACTAAATCACATCCAAACCTCTTAGTGTGTGCTTCAATTCAAAGTTCAAAACCCACTAAGCCGACACTATCAATTGCAATCGAAGAACCGCCCCAGAAGGAAGAGGAGATTGTAGAATAAGAGAAGACCGAGGCTCTAAAGGGTAGAGTAGGGGCTGCTTTTTCTAGGATGGTTGTTTCTGATTTGAGGGAGAAATCCCTTAGACCTCTGACTCTGTATGATTATTACTTGCCCCGGTAGGATATTATAATGATAAGAGTTATGGCGTTGGCTACGTTTTGACTATTTCTAACGATTACGTAAATAACAACAACCAACCTAACCCGGAACTCGATTTCGATACGAAAAAATAATTCTCAAATCATACAAAACCTCGACGACAACAATGAAGGAGAGGATGTCCACAAGAGCGGCTATGAAAGCCCAGGAAGCGACTAGTTCATTTGTGAAGTCCAAGACACTCTGATTGTGATAAAATTGGAGTGGTCACATTCTGAGGCAGCTACAGAAGAGCCAGTCATTTCAATCAAAGAAGAGACACTGACAGATCCAGCACCAGATTCAGAAGAGATAACATAAGTAAATTTAAGAAGTGGAAATGTCCTACCCTCAAGAATGGGACCAAAAGATAAAGGAAAGAAGGTGGTTGTTCAAGAAGAACCAACCTCGGCGAAAAAATTACCCATTCGGGAAGAGACTGAAGAGCCCAGTAATAAAGTGGATTATAACGTACTAGCCCATCTTCGAAAGCTACCAGGCAAACTAAGCATCTACGATGCTCTGATCCTATCAAAGGAGATGAGGGAAACTCTGATCAAGGCCTTACTTGATCCAGAAATTTGCTTAGCTCAAATTGCCGGTAATTCCTTATATGAGGTTTGCTCGTTAAAAGGACAGTACGGTGTTACTTTCACGGACAATGACCTACTGCTCGGGACAGCTGATCACAACCGACCCTTGTACATCGCATTCACAAACGGAAAGTTCACGCTCTCCAGGGTGTTATTTGATCCAGAAGCATCGATCAATATAATGAATCTTCGGACGTTAGCATACTTGAAAATTGATTCATGCGAGCTTCAAGCAGATAGAATGTTACTAAGAGGTTTCAATCAGAAAAGAGAAAAAGCTCTTCGATCAATAACACTATCGATGAGAATCGGTGATTTGGCAAGGACAACCGCAAAATTCCATATAATTGATTCTGAGACATCATTCAACACTCTACTGAGTCAACCTTGGATCCATGAAAACTGAATGGTACCGTCGTCTCTACACCAGTGCATAAAATATTATGAGGGAGGGGAAGAACAGTGCATCAAAGGTGACTTGCAACGTTCTCCGTGCTTGAAATTGGAATCCATGAAGCTGCTACTTACTACGCACCTCTGAAGAAAACTATCTTCTCCAGAAATGCCACACCGAATGAAGCAAAAGAAACTCAAGGCAATGAAAAGTCTCAAGTTCTAGTTCAACAGTTACTCACCACTCCCTTACAGCGAGATGGTTAAGGTTTCTCCAGGACTCGCACCCGAGGTCGAGGCCGGGGACGAGGTCGAGGAAGAAATAGTGGAACAGTTGAACAGAAGAATCTAGTAATCAATGTTGATTGGTAGAGCAACTCCGAAGAAGAAGAAATCAAGAAAGAAGCAGTAAAGATAAATCAAAAGAAACCCCAGTTCAAGATCTCTCTCGAAGACGAAAAGAACGAATAATACAAATCAATGTACGAGAAGATTAACCATCATGTATAGACTATGACCCTAACCCCGATCTATCCTAGCAAGGTCGAGGGTATGGTGGTCAAGGAAGTGCATGATGGAGGAGATAAGCCAATCAAGTTCTACCATGATGCTTCTTCTTCCAAAACTGAAAATGATGTAAATTTTGAAGATGTTGCTTCATCCAAATTAATGGAATTGCCTTTTGAGTGGTATTCTCCCAGTATTCAAAATTTAATGCAACGTAGTGTCTTACCTAAGCAGCGGTCAAAAGATCAATCATAACGCTTTGAAAAATTATGGAATAATGCCAGTCGGCCTCCCAATTCAAAGTATGGTCTTCGATTCGGTACATTAGCGCCAGCTGATGATACAGGATTTTTCTTGGTTGTCACTTGTGAGCCTAATGAAGACTGACTGGAAGCTTCAGATGATCTCGAGGACTTGCCAATCAGAGGCGCTTCTCCAAAATTTAAAGAAGAGATTAAATCTACAATAGACGAGTTAATGGAAGTTAACTTAGGTACTAGCGAAGAGCCTAGACCGACCTTTGTTAGCTCCTTACTCAATAAAGAAGACTCCAAAAATATGATCAAGCTATTGATGAAATTCAAGGACTGTTTTGCTTGGAGTTATGATGAAATGTCGGGTTTGGCTCTAGAAGTCGCAGTTCACAGGCTAGGAGTGGATCACATCGCCGTTCCAGTCAGAAAAGCCCCGAGAAGAATGCGTCTAGAAATTGAACAACAAGTAATAGCTTAAGTTAAGAAGCTAATCAACACTAAATTTGTCCGTGAAGAACAATACCTGATTTGGTTGGCCAACGTGGTACTGGTTAGAAAGAAGAACAGTCATATCAGAATCTGCGTGGATTTCAGAGATTTGAACAAAGCATGCCCAAAAGATGAATTCCTGCTACCAATTCCAGAGTTAATGATCGACATTGCTTTAACACACAAATTCTTCTCTTTCATGGATGGATGTTAGAATATAATCAGATAAAGATGGCACCAGAAGATGAAAAGCTCACAGCCTTCAGAATGCCAATTGGAGTATACTGCTACACAGTGATGCCTTTCGGATTGAAGAACGCAGGAGCGACGTACCAAAGAGCAATGACAAGGATTTTTGATGATCTAATTCACAATCAAGTCGAGTTCCATGTGGATGATGTGGTCATCAAAAACAAATTGAAAGAAGATCACCTTTATGATTTAAGAATTGTTTTCGAGTGATTAAGACAATTTAACCTTAAGATGAATCCCCTAAAATGCGCCTTCGGCGTCACCTCCGGGAAATTCTTAGGATTTGTTGTTCGGCATCGCGGAATTGAAATCGATCCAAAGAAGATTAAAGCTATCTTAGAAATGCTGCCTCTCAAAACTTTGAAATAACTACGATCCTTTCAAGGGAAGTTGGCATATCTTCGATGTTTTATTTCTAATTTGTAAGGTAGGTGTCAGTCCTTCCCGACATTACTTAAAAAGGACGCCAAATTCGTTTGGGAAGATAAATGCCAGCGAGCCTTCGAAGATATTAAACAATACTTAAACCTCCTATCTTAGCAACCTCAGTCTCGGGTCGACCGTTGATACTTTATACCGCAGCTTTGGACAACTCTCTCGGAGCCCTGCTAGCCTAGGTCAATGATGAGGGGAAAGAAAACGCTCTCTACTACTTAAGTCGTCGTCTAATTTCGATAGAGGTAAAGTATCCTTCTATTGAGAAGCATTGTTTGGTCTTGATCTTTGTCGCTCAAAAGCTCAGGCATTACATGCTTTTTCATAAGGTCAACCTTATTTCGAAGTTTAATCCATTGCGATATTTAATGACTCGCCCGATGCTTTCCGACAGACTAGTCAGGTAGTCAATGATATTATTGAAATTTGATATAACCGTCGTTCCTCTTCGTGCCATAAAGGGACAAGTCCTAGCAGACTTCCTGGCAGCACACCCTTTACCGACAGAATCGCCTCTCAACGACGACTTGCCAGATGAACAGATAATGAGCTTAGAAGACCCCGATGATCAACGTTGGGAACTGTACTTCGACGGAGCATCCTCAACACAGAAGAATAAATAATTGCAAACGATAGTGCCCGGTAAGGCAGGAATCGGACTAATATTTATAACACCGGAGCGAGGGATGTTAAGTTACTCTTACCAATTAACAGAACCGTGTACAAATAATGAAGTAGAGTATGAAGCCCTTATAACTGGACTGGAGTTAACCATTCAGATGGGAATAACCGACATTAACATCTACGATGATTCGCAGTTGATCATACAGCAGGTCGCTGGATAATACAAGATTCTGAAACCAAGACTCGAGCAGTACTTTCAGTATGCAATGAAGTTGCTGAAGCAGATTCCGAATGTAACGATATACAAGATTCCTAGAAGAGAAAATGCTCTCGCAAACGCGTTAGCCCATCTTGCAAAAAAATTTTCCTGCTTACAAGATGAATCAGTTGAATGTCAGTTCAAGGGCGACAGGTCCTATCACAGCTCGACATGGATACAATACACAAATCAGAAAAAGAAGAAGAAATAGTTGTCTACTACCCAAGAGAAAATGGCTTGGCCGAGTCTTTTAATAAAACTCTTGTCCAAATCCTAAAGAAGATTTTGGACGACAATAAGATAATTTTGCACGAAAAGTTATTAGAACCCTTATGGGCCTACAGGAAAACTTTCAGAACTTCTACTCAGTCTACACCTTACGCTCTAGTGTACGGGTCTGAGGCCGTCTTGCTCTTGGAGGTTCAGCTTCCGTCTCTCAGAATTGCAGTCGTAGATAGGATCACTGCAGAAGAAAAAGCCAAACTACGGTTAGAAGAATTGGAAAGCTTGGAAGGAAAACAACTTTCAGTGCAGCAGAATTTGGAATTGTATCAAGCCAAGATGATCCAGACCCACGATAAACTGGTCCGCCCAAGGACGTTCAAAGTCGGTGACTTGGTCCTATTTCTCAAGAGACCTATTCTTGCACACCGCAAAATAGGAGGCAAATTTGAACCAACTTGGGAGGGGCCGTTTGTGGTCGAGACAGTCTACTCAGGAGGTTCCTACCAACTTGTGAATTGCCGTGGAGAACGATCTATGCTTCCAATCAATGGATGATATTTGAAGAAGTATTACATAACCTGATGTTTCAAAGGAAGAAATTTAAAAATGTAGTCTCATTCCTAGAAGCACGGGCACAGTAATCACTTGTAACTGGGTCCGAACTCAAAATTGATAAAAAAATGATGAATAAAAGAATATATGTATTAAAAGAAAAATATGTGAAAGAAATCATCTGAATAATAAATTTTGAACTTTCCTTTCAAATCGAAACTCATTCCTAATTTTCCTTATCTTTTCTCATTTTATTAAAACTCAAATGAAGTAAGTAAACAAACATTTTTTTCATTAATAAATAATTTTTCTTATTATTCTCGTTCTTGATACAGCCCCTTGATTCCTTCCTTGTTTTCGCAGGAAGATATTGAACGGGCGGTTGATTCTGAACTTCAAGAATGGCGTGAGTCTAGCACTCGATGAAGAAAAAATGAAGGATAGGGCCGTGATTGAGATCAGCTCCGATTTCACATCAGCCGACTTATAGTACGAGAAGGCCGATTGGACCCCGATTGACCGGGATGAGTTCCACAACCAGACAGTGGTGAAATTGGGTGGCCCGAGTCAGCAAGCTACCGACAAGAAAAGGAAAATGAATGCCGCTCATGTAACTGGAGCAGACAAGAAAGTCAAGTCCATGGTTACTACAGTAAAGGTCAGGCTTGTCAGCGCCACGCCCACAGAGGTCCAGGAAGTAAGGAGAGCTACACTCACTCCTACCCAGTGAAGAAACAAGAATCGCTGCATTCACAGGATGCTAAGCAAGCTAGCGGCAGACTAGCATAAAAAAACAGTTTCCACCGTCAGTGCAAGTACGTCAAAGAATCCAGTTCGGCAGGAACCAGAAAGAGGAGATCAACTCCTAGGACAGTAGAGAAAATGAAAGAAATTTCAAAAAGATTAGAAACATAATCAGCGCCATGGTGTCAGGTGGACACACCAGCTCTGAGAAATATTGTTGCGAAAGCAACCCCAGAGGCTGTATTGACAGAGACTAACCCCGAAGAGGTGAGACACATAGGAGAGCGTGTTGGAGTTGAGCCATACATCCCACAGTACGTTACCAGTCCTCGACGATTTCAGATAATTCCAGAGCATGAATTGGAGAGGCTGCAGAAAGTTGAGAAGAAGACCTTTAAATATTTTGAAAGAATTCGAGGCAAGAAGATCAATATCCTGGAGAGCCTCGAGCTACACACGGATGTGTTTTCAGACTACGAGCAGCAGCAGATTGTGGATTGCGTCTTCGACCTTCAGAAATTGGGCCGAGCGGGTCGCTTAAAAGGAAAGACCTTCTCAGAACCCCGGAAATGGATGCAAGGAAAATGAATAGTTACAATTCAATGTGAATGTTTCTACAACTTTGCCGAAGATAAAAAAGGAAATCCACTGGGGATACTCCGTGGTAGAGATGTGGATCCAATGCCAAGAATCATTAAGAGGATTGTTAAAAGGATGGTGACATGGCGGGTATTACCTGCAGACTGCATACCCAATAGCTGCATCATCAACATATATGAGGAATGCGATTGACGGACATTTTTGGAAGAAACTGACAAGGATCCTACGCAGTCTGTTTTGGAATTATATGGATTGTATGAGATACCTGAAATTTTTAAGGAAAATATCATCATGTTTTGGATCAAGCTATATGATGTATTTTCAGCAAATTGAATGGAAATGACCGTGTCGTATTTTGCCTTCAATCTTGTGCAAATTGACTGGGAAACGCCATTAAGTTGAATGAACCTCGAACGAAGAATGATTGGAAAATAAACAAATAAATAAGATAAAATGGAAATGAACAAACAACAAGATGAAAAAAAAGAGAAAGAAAAGAAAATGACAAGAGAAGAAAATGAATAAGAACTCTTTTAAGAATCTAAATGTCAAAACGAATGCCAAATTAACCTGAACTCTAATTAAACACAAAAATAAAATCGAACCACTAAAGCAAACGAAATGAATCTAAACTTTGAATTGAATCCTGATCTGAATCCTTCAATTCAAATCTTTCAATTCTTCTTCAAATTGAAATCTGTTTGAAACTCTTCCGAAGTTTAAATCCTTCCCTCGACATATCACTAGGTCGAGTCTTTTCAGCTTGGTACACTTACCAGATCCTTTCAACTCTTTTCTTCGTGTGCTAGAGAATCGGTTGGTTCTATTGACACGGAACCATGAATTTTATTCAATTTGGTTCTAATGGCATGGAGCTGGGTCTTTCCTCACACGAATCTCCTTTTCGAGAAGCCATTAGAGCAGGATTTGAAACTCCTTCATATCCCCTCAAATCATTGAGGCTGGAGCCTAATTTCCAGTTCTTTTTTAAATCTCGAGGCTGGAGCCTAATTTCCAGTTATCTTTCAATCTTCGAGGCTGGAGCCTAATTTCCAGTTCTCTTTCAAACTCTCTGAGGCTGGAGCCTAATTTCCAGCTCTCTTCCAAATCTCCGAGGCTAGAGCCTAATTTCTAGTTCTCTTTCAATCTTCGAGGTTGGAGCCTATTTTTCAGTTCTCTTTGAAATCTTCGAGGCTAAAGCCTAATTTCCAGTTCTCTTTCAATCTTCAAGGCTGGATCCTAATTTCCATTTCTCTTTCAAATCTTCGAGGATGGAGCCTAATTTCCAGTTCTCTTTGAATCTTTGAGGCTGGAGTCTAATTTTCAGTTCTCTTTCAAATTTTTGAGGTTGGAGTCTAATTTTCAGTTCTCTTTCAAATCTTCGAGGCTGGAGCCTAATTTCCAGTTCTCTTTCAATCTTTGAGGCTGGAGCCTAATTTCCAGTTCTCTTTCAAACGCTCTGAGGCTGGAGCCTAATTTCCAGCTCTCTTTCTAATTTTTGAGGCTGGAGCCTAATTTCTAGTTCTCTTTCAATCTTCGAGGCTGGAGCCTAATTTCCAGTTCTCCTCTCTTATTCGAGGCTAGAGCCTAAATTCTAGATCTCTTTCCAATTCCGAGGCTGGAGCCTAATTTACAACTCTCTTCTTCGAGGCTAGAGCCTAAATTCTAGTTTTCTTTCCAATTCTCTTTCCATCGCTCATTTCAAATACCGAGATTGGAACCTAGGTTCCAATTCTCATTCCAAAATCTAATCCCTTAGAAATCTTATAATTTGCAATTCACCTCATTTTTCCCTAGAGAGTGTTCTGGAATCTTCAGTCTCGAAGATTTACCTGATACTCCCCAGTGGAAATTTTCTACGCTTCATTCTAAGTGTATCACTTAGACATCTGTGTTGGTTTTGTTGATCTCTTCGGTCAACGCCAATACGCGCGGTATGCTTGGTTAGCACACTACACCTATTTGGGGTCCTTTTGTTGACCTCATTTTAGGTGAGGTCTTTTCTTTCCTCTTAGTGCTTAGGATCTAGCCATAGGACTTCTTCTTTACTATCCTAGAAGACTAGAGATAGAACCCACCATTTAGAAATTCAAACCAAATCTTAACTCTCTTTGCAATCCTACATGGATGGTCATCAACCTCCAAACCACTTGGAAGGTTAGGACCAACGTGCAGGAAGACAAGGATGAACTCCTATAGGATGCTCAAGCCTTAAGACAGCCCTGGGTGGCCTGGTCTTGGTGGGGTCTAGCTTACACACACTGCACTCCTACACACATCCTAAATCCAAAACTATCTTTACCCAATCTTGACTCTTGGTTCATTAGAGCACTCATATGGATGGATCTAAACCCCTAGCCCCTTTGCTAAGAGGGTAATGAACAATACATGAGATGTTCAAAACAAGCACTTCCTTGGTCCATGGCTCAATCTAAACCATTTCACTCCAATCAACCTTAACCTAATTCCATTTTTCCAAAATTTCTGATTTTGACATTGGGTCCTTAAACCTACCTAAAAATTACCTAAATTGCCCCTGCAACCACAAAACCTCCAAAATATCCCAAAAATTATCCAAAATTCCCAAAAATCCGAAAGATCATTTTAAAATAATTCCCACCTCTTAAATCCACCAAAATACCCCGATACCCTCCAAATAACCTCCCTATACCCTAAATATCCTTTTTAGCCCAAAATTCTAAAAATTCCAAAAAAATTCCCAAAAAATTCTAAAAAATCATAAATATTCCCAATTTCATTTTATTTAACTACACCATAACCCAATTTTACCAATTTGACCCAATTTTATCAAAACCCCTAATTTGACCCATTTTTAACCCATATGGACCCAATGTCAAACCAATTCAACCCAATTAACCCCAATTTTACCCAATTTCAATTATAAAACTTAATTGAACATCCCCAATACCAATCTACACCAAATCCAAGCCCAAATTGGCCCGCATTTGTGTTCAATTCCATTTGGAATCCAAAATCCCCATTTTTGCTTAAATGATCCAAAATCTCATAATTAACCTAATGTCAACCAATTTTCCCCAAATTACAATCCTAAACCCTCCATGACACTCTTATGAAACCCATAAAACATTCAATTGTCCCAATTTGAGCCCAAGCTTAGCTTAAATCCACTTGAAATCCAAGAATACCCATTTTTACCCAAATTGAACACATGCCCTAAATCTACCAATTTAATTGGCCTAACCTTAAAATTTCTTCCAAATTGATGTTGGGAACTCTTCACCACATTCCACAGGACCATTTGAAACATTCAATTGGGTCTAAACCCCACCTAAGCCCAACTTGGACCCAAGTTGACCCAACCTTACCCAAGTTGATTAAAATCTCAAAATCCACCAAATTGACCACTCAATTGAACTCAAAACCATACCATGTCTTCATGAAAGATCTTCATTGCAATCATTTGCACAATGTTTCTCAAGACATTTGGACCCAAATCAATCCCAAACCCAAGTTGACCAAACCTTAACCCAAATGAACCAAATTAAACCTATGACCAAACCTAACCAAATTAAACCAAATGTGGTTAAACCAACCTTTCGACAACCACCAAGTGAACCCTAGGAACCACCCTAGATCCAGCTAACCCAAGATCGGTGAGCCATGGACCAAGGGTCCCCCATTTTAAGGGATTTCTTCCCTTTAGTGGTTAAATCCTCTTTTGCCTTACCCCAAAACCTCCCCACAACTGTTAATCACCATTAAACCTCTCCCTGACTCAGCTGACCTTAGAGTACCAGCTCCCTTGTCCTTGCTGGCCAGCCCAATTGCAGGAGGGAGTCAAAACCGAGAGCCACCACCAAGTGAAACTCACCCAAACTCCACCTACTGGCCACCAGCTAAAATTGCCACTGAAGCTCTTCTTCCCTCCACCTAAGCTACTGAATCCACCCACCAATTGATCCCCAGTTCAGCCCTATGGCCCTGGCCATATAAGCACCTCCTTTCGGCCAAAGAAAGGTGTTGAAATTTTCTTCAAAGAAAGCCTTCCAAATTGCTCTCAGAGCTCCTCCCAGCCAAGAGAAGCTCAGCCCCATTGCATTTCTGCCCTAATTCCCACTGATTGAGCCCAATTTCTGAGCTCAATTTCAGGCCAGAAAATAGGACACTCACTGAATCTCCACCAAAACCAAATTAAACCTTCCCACACCTTCACCAGAGGTAGAGAAGAAGTTCCCCACTGAAAGCCCCCTCACCAGGCCAACCATTTGCTCTATCGGCCAGAGTACCAAATCGGGTTTGGTCACTTTCATAGCCAGGTATTTCACCAGTGCTCGAGGCCCAATCCATAGTCCCCTGTGACTCCAACGAACGTGTCAAGCACATCCAATCAAGGCTTCACCTCTTGGACCAAGGTATGAAGACTTCTACTCAACCCGAGCTTAAAGCGATTCTCAATTTTGTTTGATTCAATTTCAATGCATATTAGTCGTATAGATTTGTAGTCCTTTTTCTAGACGAACACATAGGATCAAACCTCGTGTGATTTTGTTAAGAAATGAGGGAGATATTAGGTCTAGAAAACGTGCGGTTGCGGGTTCACACCAGCCGGAGATGATGACCCAGAGCCGTCGGATCGGGTGTGTAATGGATGGACGGCCAGGATCACGCCTGATGAACAGATAAAACAGAACCGCAGAGACGCGTGGTGTTGAAGTGGATGGGGGCACCCAACCAGAAGAAGCCGCGTGTGCTTTCGACCCGCCGTAGGTTGAGGTGGCGCTGACTGGGTTAAGTAAGATAATCTGATTTTTCTGAATTTTTTAAATACCTGAAACTTCAAAAATTCATATCTTTGCATAGAAAAGTCCTAAAAATAGTTTAAAAATACCCCCTTGCTCAGAGAACAGAGGAGAACAATGTGAAAAAAAAAATCAAGTATTTTTGTGAGTCTTTAATTTTTAAATAATTAAATACTAATATGAGTATTTTAATTCTCCATTCAGACACACAATTCACCATGGCATGAGACCATGGGGCTTTTGTAGCCTCTGATCTTGGGAACATTTCCTAAGTTTTTCAAGGTCAAAGGCTATGTCCATGGCAAGTTATCTTTTTTTCAAGTTTCTATGCATGTTTTGGTATTTTAATTCCAATAATTGGTATATTGTTTGGAAAATTCAAAGAAAATTAGGGTACTTTCCCTCTGACCAGAGAAACTTAGGATAATTATGGCATGAACTAAAACCTAAAACGTTAAAAATGAATTTGATTGCTCACATGACCTCAAACCAACTTTGAATTAATGACAACAAATTAAAAATGGAAATAACTTAAAATCAATCCTCCACTGTTCCATAGGATAATAGGAAACCCCATAAAAATTTTGAAGTTGATTGGAAATGGTTTAACCTATTAAATGAATTTTCTAAGTAACTTAACCATTTTGAGAATTAATAAATACATATAACTCAAAATATAATTAAAAAATTCATCAAATTAATTTTGAGGACTCTCTGATATTAGAGGAGTCTAACAAAATTAAAATTAGAATTTTTCTAAAATTTTAATTTTTAACCTATTTTTGGGTATTTTAATAATTTAAAAAATTATAAAAATAATAAAAATATTAAAATTCATAAAAATGTCATATTTGGTCCCCTAATCACTTGGGAACCAACCAAAATTTTTTCCCAAGTCTCTAAGTAAAGATATTGAATTTTAAAGGCTTAGGGTAATTTTTAATATTAAGAAATGGATTTTCCAACTTCTTCACTAAAATAATTCTAAAATATCAAAGAAAAATTAAAAAAATATAAACTTTGTTTCTCTCAGTTCCTTGGGATCAGAGAGATTTATGGAAAATGTAAAACTTAATTTTTCATTTTAATTCTATTTTATAATTAATTAATACTCTGAAATTCAAAATAATTATAATAAATAAAATAAAATTCAAAAAATCACCAAAAATAGTCCAGATGGTCCTCTGGTTAGTAGAAATTTCTTATAATTTTCTTAAGGACAGAAACTTCTTCTTGGTCATGTTGTGGAATTTTCATTGAAAATCCCTATTTCCCCTTAAAATAATTATATAAATTAAATTAAAAATGAAACAAATCACATTTTTCTCCTCTAATGTCTTAATTAACATGTGAGTGAGGTGACATAAAAATTTCAAATTCATTTGAGCTTAATTTAATAAACTATGAGATGAATAAGCTTAAGAGGGCATTAAGGTCATTTAAAGGCTTTAACCTTAATTAATATTTAGGCTTAACCGAAGGGAAGGGTAAAATATTTGATTTTAACTTTCCTCTTAGATGATTGAAACTAAGGGAGCTAAGGGGTAGAAACCCATTAATCACCTTTAACCATTAAAAAAAAAAATTAATTAATTAAATCACCTAAACTTTGAAAGATTAATTAAGGTATAAATTATTAAGGTTAAGGGATTTTAATATAGGGAGCTCTAATTCTTTAAATTGAATCCCTAATCAATGATTTGATCAAATATCATTAAGTTCCTTATCAATTAAACTATAAAAATGATAATTGAAACAAATAAAAATAAAAGGGGAGATAATCTTGAAAACTCATAATCAAACTAAAACTTAAAACATTAAAACCAATTTGAAGTAAGAGAATCAAATTAAAACAAACTTAAGATATCAAAACAAATCTGAAATTGTTTAAAACTTACATTAAAACAAATTTGAAGCATTAAGGTTAACTCAGAATAATTCATAATTAAAATATTTTAAAATGTTAAGACCATTTAAAATATTAAAACTTAACCGAATTAAACAACTTGAATATTTTCCTAACTTAAAGAAACTTAAAACATCTGAACAAAGATCACCAAAACTTCATAACTAAATTAAATCACTTTAAACCATTAACTCAAACTTTAAATTAAGAAAGGATAAATTCTTCAATGAACTTACTTGCCCCTAAAGGCTTTCATTATTATAACTTTTAAATGAAGCATCAAATAAAATGTCACCTTACTCATAGGATAATCAAACATCCAAATTCACTGAGCAAGAGTCAAAATTTAACTGAACCCGGGTGATTAATTCATCACCACAATGAAACTAACTGAAATCAAAATAATCCCTAAATTGTTGAGGAAAATGTTCAGAATTAAGTTCCGAGCACTCCCCTAACTTGATGGGATGTTTTAAAAGAACACTGAGACTTCATTGTTCCTTGATGAAAAAAATCATCCTTAACTAAACTAGGAATCTAGAGGTCATAACACTCGGTAGACAACCAATATTCTAGTATAGACGTCATAGGATTTGGTAGTTGACTAGGACTTCAACCTAGACATCATAGGACTTGGTAGACAACCAGAGCCTCCTCGTAGCTTTACCTAGGTATTTGCTGCAAATATATAAATGTCATAACATGTATTTTAAGTGCATATAAAAAATGACAAGAATGCCCACCAGGTACGCATTTAATTTTATTGCAATATACATTCCGCAATTTATTAAATGTCTTGCTTTACCGCATTTATAAATACATGAAAATGATTGAACCCAACATGCTTAAATAACTCAAAATTTAATCAACAACAAACAAAACTACAATTATAACTAAATTAAAACGTCTCATTGGATGATCGAGAATCTCTTGGATTATGTAACCCACGTGTTGCTAACGAGATTTCCCACAGTCTAAATGAAAACGTGGAACTCATTCAGTTGAGTTTAGCAAATTCATTTGGATTAAGTGAATCTGATGAAAATAGTAGTGTTGGGATGACGGAACCGTGGGATCTTATTCGGTTCTGCTTAATCAACTTTAAGATTTGTTTTAATTAAAATATTAAGCCATCTAAATTTTCAACCTTTCTAAACCAAAACACTTCTCTTATGTCCTGATTGCCACCTTCTAAAACTAAACCTTCTGCAATGACGAGGAGCTTGGAGCAAGCATAGTGGGCAGCACGGCCATCGTCAACAACAAAACAAGTCTTCACCAGCTTAACCCTTCCTTAATTTAAATAACCAAGCCATAGGATTTCAAGGTAGTTTGCCTAGTGCAACATAAATCCTCAACTTGTCCTTAGACATTTGCAAAACTATTTTATGCAAATTAAGCCCTAGCTCGTCATAGGACTCCGAGGTAGCCGTTTGGTCCAACATAAACCCTCACATTTTCTAGGCTGTTTGTATGATCATATCATACAAATATAAGCCCTAATTAATTAAAATTGACAGGATTGAAACATTAAGTAAATTTTTAAATTGAAGCCAAACAATAGGATAGTCAGGAAGTCACCGAAGTTCATTTAGGGTCTGTGACATCCCCTACTTAATTCCTTTAGATTCCCAAAATAACTGTTCCAAATTTGATCTATTCCCTATTGAAATTTCCAAAATTCAATCCTTTGAAAACCTTAAACTTTGAAATTCTTGAAAGCAAAACCATTGATCATTATCGAGAGTTTTCTTAAGTGATTCCCATCACTTATGATGTAATTAATTATAGGGGCATGCTCTTATATGGAACTTTAAGAACCCAGATAATATAAACCCTGCTTAATTCCTTTACATTAAGTAGGGGAAATTTGTTGGCTTATAAATTTGGTTCACAGACCAAACGGATGTCACAAATCTATTAGTATATTTTAATCGACCCCATTATCAAGCAGTGTGTCCATTCCTCGGGATAGATGCACAGTCTGGGAGGTGGTGCTCATTTATATAAACTTTTCGAGGTGTGAGATCAGTTTGACTTCATACTTCAAAATCTTTCAAATTTAAAACTATTTTCAAAAATAAAAAAGCTACTTTCCAAATTATACCAATATATTTAAATTAAATTTAAAACTAAAAATTCGCCGACAACTTCTATAAGCAACCCCTTTTTAAAATAAAACACATAAAACACAAAATTTGCCGATACACACCAGATTTCGCACACAAAGTAGTAATAAGAGCAGGGTAGCCCAAACCTCTTGTAATTCCTCCTTTCGAGGAAATAAGAGTGTTTGTATAAATAAGGGAGCCAATGTCAATAAGTTTCTTCATCTGAAAACACTAGTTGAAAGTCGCTCTCTTACTGGTTACCTTACTGAAATGTTTAAAAGGCAGTAATCTATCAGATATGAAATAGTGCCATGTAAAAACATGAACATTAAGTTTTGAGAAAGAAAAGTTTACCCATCACCCATTTTTAATCTTTCAAACTCATTTCCATCAGCTAGAAATCCCATAATCTCATTCAAATCATCATCAGTAGGATGGAACTCAAAAAAGAAGCATGTTGGAACACAGTGCAGCTTATATATGTGGTTAATCTGAACAGAACTGATATCCAAATATTTCCCTTGTACGTAAACCAGATCATCGGATTCGTCTGGCATACTAGCATAGAATTCTCGAACAACTAAAATTGCAGTTACGATATTGAAATAACAGATGTTTTCCCATTGTCGCTCTGTAATCAAGTATTCAATTATACCGTTAGGACACAAAATACTGCGTTATGCATGTTGACCTCATTTTTGATGAGGTCTTCTTTTCTCTCTTTAGTACTTAGGATCTAGCCTTAGGCTTTTCCTTTGACTATCCTAGAGGATTAGAATTGGGACCCACCACTTAGAAATTCAAACCACTTCTTAACTCCCTGCAAACTCCATAAACTTGATTGTAGACCCTAATCACCTAGAGGGTTGAAATCAAATGTGGAAGTTTAAAGGATGAGTTCCTATAGGACTCTTTGGCCTTAGGACCGCCCTGCGCCGGCCCGGTCCGGTGAGGGCCGACTTACACACACACTACACTCATACACTATATTTTCACACACCTCCTAAAACCACACCCATACCCAACTTGACCTCCCGACTCATGAAGGTGATTCACATGGATGGTCCTCAACCCCTAAGCCCTCGGCAAGAGGGTTAGGAACAACATAGTGAATGCCTCAAATGAGTCCTCTCATGGCTCATATAGGCTTAACATGGCTTCATGGCTCAACCAAAATGATTTCATTCCACTTACATTTACCCAATCTTCAATTTTCTAAATTTTCAATTTTTGATCCCCGGGACCCCAGACCCATCAAACCTACCAAATGCCCTTGAAACTACCCAAAATTTGCAAAATCACCTAAATTACCCAAAATTCCCCAAAACCAATCCCAAACATTCCCAAATTATTCAAATTGATCATTCATAGCCAAAAATACCAAAAATTCCAAAAATACCTCCCAATACCCTCCAAATACCCAAAATGCCCCTCTTAGCCAAAAAATCCAAAAATTCAGAAAATTCCCAGAAAATTTCAGAAAATCTCAAATATTCCCAATTTCATTTTGTTCAACTACACCATGGGCCAATTTTATCAATTTACTACACTTTTGTCAAAATCCCCAATTTGACCCATTTTAACCCAAAATAAACCCAATGTCAAACCAAACCTACCCAATTGATCCAAATTCTGGTCCAATTCAATTCTAAACTTCAATTCAACATCCCCAACACCAATCTAGACCAGATCTAAGTCCAATTTGATTGGCATTTGAATCCAATTTCACTTTTGACCTTAAAGCCAAATTTGGACCCATGACCCAAACTTAGCCCAAACTAACCCGATTCAACTCCAATTAACCCCAAACCTTTTCTAAACCTTCCTTAACATCCCCACAAACAAAAAACTAACATGATTTACCCAAAATTTGGACCGAAACCCCACTCAAATTCAACCCAAAGCGAAAAGGCCCAATTTTGACCTAAACCCAAACCTAACCCAAATAAGCCCAAACCCCAAAATGAAAACCCAACCAAAGCCAAAACCTCTTTGAAACACTCCCATAAACATTTCCCAACATTAATTTTACATCAATTTCAACCTTAGCCCAACATTGGCCCAAGTTAGCCCAATTTGACCTACATTGGCCCATTTACCAAAGAGGTCCAAATCCAACCCCATTCAAACCTAATTCATTCCAAACTCATTTCAAATCATTCATGACATACCCCTAAAGCAAACCCAACAATTATTTGGCCCAAGCCTTCACCAAACATTCATCCTAAAATCCATTTTAAAATCCAAAATCCCACTTCCCTAAACCATTTTAAAAGCCCATCTTCACTAAATTTCAAAGGCCCAAACTTCATGCTGAAGCCCATATGACATTCTTTTCATCACCCCATTAATTGATATCATCCATTAAGTCCTAAATCAATTATCAAATGATTCTAAATCAAGCCTCATGACAAATCACCCCTAAATGCCAAAAATCCCAAAATCCCTTTCTCATGTAAGTAAGCCAAGCCATTCCCAAGCCATAAGCAAGCCTTGAAGCCATGCACAAGCCACATGAAGCCATGGGATTCACTTTACACATCATCATACCATTAATTGCAAAAGGAGGAACCTCTTTTTAAACCCCCTTAAAAAGGTTTTAACCCTTTTAATGCTTCACCTTAATCGATGATTAATCCAAATATTCATGGATGGTGACTTCACTACCCTTTCCTAGCTGACTCATCTGACCTCCCTCAGCCCAAATCAGTCCCTTGGTGGGTGCACCAAGCCCAATTACATGAGTTGACCAAAATCAACCCAAAATGAGCCTCTCCCCCATACCATTTTAATCCAAGCCCTTTACACATGTCCATGGCCAATTAACTGCACAAACCTCCAGCCCTGACCCACCTAGACCTGAGGGTGACCCATGCCTGCCGGCTAGCCGCCTGGATCGCCGAAAAACACCAAACCCGAGAGCTCACATGTGAGCCAACATTGAAATTCTCCCTCGTCGAGCCGCCCCAAGTCCAGTGCGCTGCCATGGTCGTTCTTCCCTTGACCTAAGCAGGTGATCCCAAGCCCTAACTCCCCCTGGGAGGCCCTCCAGCCTCTCCTATTTAAACCCCACCCCTCTCGGCCATGGAGGAGGTGCTGAACCAACCTTAAGGAAACTCTGCCAAAATCATTCCAGACCACTCTCCACATATAGAGCATTTGATTCCCACTGGATTCCAGCCCAATTCCTCCAGATCGAGCTCAATTTTGAGTTCAAATTTCAAGCATAAAAACCAGGACACTTCTTCACAGTGAGTCAATCCCCAAATTGATTGGTCCTACACCTTCACCGGACCAAGAGAAGAAGTTTACCAGCGAAAGCCCCCTCACTAGAGCCGGCCATTGCTTCCGACCTCCAAGCTTTGTGATCGGGTTTGGTCGAAATCATACCTGGACAATTCACCGAGCAAAGGGACTTCATCTGGAGCTTGCTTGGACCCAATCGAAGGTGACACAACTCTCAGATCGAAGCTTCACTTCTCTGAGCAAAGGTATGGACTCACTCTTCTTCCCGAGCTTACAGATATTCTCTATTTAATTTGAATCAATTTCAATACGTGTTTACCGTATGGATGTGTTCGTCTCCTCAAGACGAATCCATAGAGCATAAGAACATGAAAATCCGTTGAGAATCGAGTGAGAAATTAGGGTTATAAGGTTGACGGTCACGGGTGCACACCAGTCGTAGACGATGACTGGGAGCCATCGGATCGAGCGTGTATCGAGCGGACGGTCTGGATCGAGCCGGACAGCGCGATGGTACGTGAACCGCGGGGCCCTGGAGCACTGAGTCGGATGGCGGCGCCGAATCAGAAGACGACACGCGGCGTTTCGGAGATACCTAGGTTGAGCTGGCGCCGCGTGGATAAGTAGGAAATTAGGGTATTTTTGATTTATTTAATTCCCTAAACTTCAAAAATGCGAAACTTTGTCTAGGAAAATCAGAAAAATAAAATAAAAATACCCCCTTGCTCAGTGAACAGAGGAGAATAATGTGGAAAAGAAATCATTTAATTTCATCAAGTATTTTATTTTTAATTATTTATTTACTCTCTGCACTATTTCAATTCTCCATGCATGTATACAATTCACCATGGCATGAGACCATAGGGCTTTGAATCCTCCGAATTTGGGAACATTCCCCGAATTTTCCAAAGTCGAGGCCACCCCTATGAAGAGTTATTGATTTTTCAATTCTAGGTCACTATTCGAGTATTTTAATTCTAATAATTAGCATGTTGTGAAATAAATTCTAGGAAAATTTGGTGATGTTTCTTGTGACCAGAGAACCCTAGGGAAAATGGTTTTTGAGTTAACTCACTTGTAACAACCCTAATTGGCTTAAACACCCAAAATGGAATCTTAATTAATTAGAGCTAATCATGCATCAAATTGACTTGAAATCAATTCTCCACTGACCTTTAGGATCAGGGGAACCCACCATAAAAGTTTGAGGTCAATTTGACTTGGTTAGCCCTATCAAATGGGTTGATTAAGCCATTTAGCCAAACATAAACTTCAAAAATTCATAACTTTTAAAATACTTTTCAAAAATTCATCAAATTGGTTTTGGAGCCTCTCTGATATCAGAGGAATTTAAGAAAAATAAAATTGCAATTTTCCAAAAAAGTTGATTTTTTTACATTATTTTAATATTTTTAATAATTAAAAAATAATAAAAATCACAAAAATAATAAAATTCACCAAAATGTCACATTTTGAATTTTAATCATTTAGGAACAAACCCCATATTTTTCTTAAGTCTCTATGATGAGATATTAAATTTTAAAGCCCTAAGGTAATTTTAAAATTAAAAAATGTATTTTCTAGCATTTCCATTAAAATATTTCTAATAAATCAAAGAAAAAAAATCAGAAAATTATAAAAATTGGTTCTCTGGTTTCCTTGATATCAGAGAGATTTTTGAGAAATATAAAATTCATTTTTCAACCTTTATTTTATTTTTAAATTAATTAATACTCCAAAACTCAAAATAATTATAATAAAAATAATATAATTCAAAAAATCACCAAAATTGGTCCAAGTGGTCCTCTGGTCATTAGGAATGTCCCATAATTTTCTTAAGGACAGAAACTTTCCCTTGGTCATGTTATTAAATTTTCCTTGAAAATTCTTATTTACCACCAAAAATAACTATATAAATAAATTAAATAAAAAAAAATCACATTTTCTCCTCTAATGTCTTGATAGACATATGAGTGAAGTAACATAAAAATTTCAAATTCATTTAAGCTCAATTTAGTGAGTTATGGAATTAGTAAGCATAAAGGGCAAAATGGTAATTAAAATTTTAACCTATAATTAAAAACTTTAGGTTTAATTAAAAGGATGGGTAAAATATTTGATATTAAGTTGATTTTGGATGTTTGAAACTTAGGTATTTAAAGGGTAGAAACCTACCAAGTAATTTGAAAGTAATCAAAATAAACCTTAATTAAATAATTAATTAAATTTGGAAGAATAATAAAAAAATTAGAATTATTAAAATAGGGATATTATTATGAAGAAATTTATTATTTAATCTAAGAATCCCTAAATTAATCACCTCAATAATATTCAATTCCTAATTAAAATGATAATCCAAATTCAAAACTTAAAATGCTTAATCATTAAATTAAATTAAAACATTTAAATTAAATCCTTTTAAAATTTCAATTAAATTAATACTTTAACAATTAAAATTAAATCATCCCTAAAGCATAAAAAATAAAATATTAAATTAAAATTAAAATAATAATAATAATAATAATAATATAAAATTAAATTAAAATTTAAATTTAAATTAAAATTAAAAATAAAACCAAATTAAAATTTAAATTAAATTAAAATTAAAATGAAATTGAATTAAATTAAATTAAATTAAATTAAATTAAATTAAAAGTTAAATTAAATTAAATTAAATCACATTAAATTAAATTAAAACATATTAAATTGAATTAAATTAAATAAAAAAAATAATAATAAAATCAAGTTAAAATAAAATTAAAACTAAATTAAATTAAATAAAATTAAATTAAAATTAAAACTAAACCAAACCAAATTAAATTAAAATTAAAATTAAATTAAATTGAATTAAATATAACATCACTTAAGACATAAAGAATTCAAAAGTAAATCTAAAACAACTTGAACACTATTCCAAATTTAAACCCATTAATTAAAATTAAGTCGAATCACAAATCACTTGAATATCGATTTGCCCTCAAAAGCTCTTATTGTCATAACTCCTAAATGGAGTGTTATGTGAAGCGTTACTTCACTCATAGGATATTCAAATGTCATAGTTCATCGAGCAAGATAACGAAACTTGAAACTCCTGGATGATTAATTCATTTTGTATAATTAAATTCTCTTGGACTTAAAACAATCCTAGAGGTATTGAAAAGATGTTTAAGATTCGTCTTAAGCACTTCCTCAAAATGATAGGATGTTTATAAGAACAATTGAACTTAATTGTTCTTTGATGAAGAAAATCGTCCTCAAACTAAAACACAAGAAACTAGACGTCATAGGAAATGACTAGCTATAGGATTAGGAACTTGGTAGAAAACCATAACCCTTCCCTTAAGCTTTTCCTAGGAACTTGCTTTAAATGATTAAAATATCCTAAATTGTGTTTAAGTGTAGCTTGGGATGACGGGAAGACCCTCGAGGTACGCTTTTATTTTATTTGCAATTTACCTCCTTGCAATTTACTTAATTGCATCGCACTTACTTTTCTTGCATGATAAACAACTGTTGCATGAAAACCCACACCTTTAGGATAGCCCCTAAAACCAAAACCAAAACTAAATTAAAAGTCATTGCAAGATAAAATTCACCGCCACAACATTTCAAAATATAAAACAACTCAAAATTTAATCACAAACAAAACAACAAAACTACAACTATAACTAAATTAAAACGTCTTGTTGGATGATCGGGAATACCTCGGATGATGTAACCTACGTGTTGCTAACGAGATTTCCCACGGTCTAAATGAAAGTGTGGAACTCATTTAGTTGAGTTTAGCAAATTCATCTGGACTAAGTGAATCCGATAAAAATAACGATGCCGGAAGGATGGAACCGTGGGATCTTAACCGGTGTTGTTGTAATTAACTTTAAGATTTGTTTTAATTAAAACACAAAAAACACTTGGACTTTAAGATTTTCTAAAACCAAACTTCTCTCTTCTCTTTTGATTACAATCTTCTAAAACTAAACCTCTGCAACAACAAGAAGCTCGGAGCATACTGGGCAGCACGGCCATCGTCATCAGCAAAACCTGAGTCTACTTCAGCAAAACCAATCTTAGAATTAAATAACCAAGCCATAGGACTTCGAGGTAGTTTGCCTAGTGCAACATAAATCCTCAACTCTTCGTTAGGCATTTGCATGATCATATCATGTAAATTAAGCCCTAACCGGTCTTAGGACTCCGAGGTAGTCGTTCGACACGACATAAACCCTCACATCTTCGAGGCTGTTTGTATGATTGTGTCATACGAATAGAAGTCCTAATTAATTAAAATTGGCAAGATCAAAACGTTAAATAAACATTAGGGCTTTCTTAAATTCGAGCCAAGCAATAGGATAGTCGGGAAATTACCGAAGTTCGCTTCGAATCTGTGATTTCTCCTACCTTTCTTCCTTTGAATTCCCAAAATAAAATGTTCCAAATTTGATCCATTCCCTATTGAAATTCCAAAATTCAATCCCTTGAAAACTTAAACTTTGAGATTCTTGAGAGCAGAATTACTGATTATTATCGAGAGTTTTCTTAAGTGATTCCCGTCACTTAAGATGTAATTAACTATAGGGGCTTGCCCTTATAGGGAATTTTAAGAACCTGAGTAATATAAACCTCGTTTAATTCATTTATATTAAGCGAGGGAACTTGTCGGCTTATAAAATTGGTTCGCGGACCAAACGGATGTCACAAATCTCCTAGTTTATTTAATCGAGCCCCATCACCAAACGGTGTGTCTATTCTTCGGGATAGATACACGGTTTGTGGTGCGATGTCGGTTTATATAAACTATTTGGGATGTGAGATCGGTTTGATTTCATATCTTAAAACTTTTAAACTTAAAATTATTTTCAAAATCAAATACTATTTTCTAAATCATATATATATATTTAAATTAAAATTAAAATATAAAATTCGCCGACAATTTCTATAGGCGACCCCTTTTCAAAATAAAACACATAACACAAGAATAAGCCATACAATGCAATCAATTTCTTCGATTGCAGATCAGCGTACCTATCCCGTGCCCTTGCACTGGCCTACTTATCGGAATTAAAAATCGCTTTCTCCTTGAGACTTTTCATTCTAGGAGCCATGATTAATCTGAATAAAATTTTAAGATAAATTCTGAAAATCACAAACTTAACTTCAAGAGGATTCTAAAAACTCAATCTAAAAATAAATAATCATTCAACCATGAATTTCACACTAATTTCATCGAGTTATAAAATTTTTGGCCTAATCCACAATGTAGATGAATCCTTTATAAAATCAAATTTTTTCAAAGCCAAGGTGAAGATCTTACCTAAAGATGAAGAAATCCAAAGTTTGGAGGCCTAACTCCAAGCCAATCAAGCACAAAATGAAACCCCTAGGGAGCAAAATGCAAAGAAAATGAAAAAAGGAGATGAACCATAGGTGAAAATGGCAAAAATTGTGGGTCCAGCCTCTCAAAATAACTCACGGGTTAGTTTAACGTGATAGCACCGGGCAGTGGCATTATAGCACCTACGCATAGCCTGATGAATAGCGCTATAGAGCGAAAGAGTGGCTCTATAGCACCATTCTTACCCATCCGTATTTTTTAAAAATTTTACATTTGAAAAGGAAATGAAAAATCTAGGATGTAGACAGGCTATTCTTCAAGTTTTTGTTGACCTCATTTCTGGTGAGGTCTTTTCTTTCCTCTTAGTGCTTAGGATCTAGCCATAGAACTTCTCCTCGACTATCCTAGAAGACTAGAGATGGAACCCACCATTTTGAAATTCAAACCAAATCTTGCTTCTCTTTTGAATCTTACATAGATGGTCATCAACCTCCAAATCACTGGGAAGGTTGGGACCAATGTGTAGGAAGACAAAGATGAATCCTATAAGATGTTCAAGCCCTAGGATAACCCTGGGTGGCCTCGTCCTGGTGAGGTCTGACTTACACACACTACACTCTTACACTCATCCTAAACCCTGAACCATCCTTACCCAATCTTGACTCCTGGTTCAATGGAGCACTCATGTGGTTAAGTCCAAACCCCTAGCCCTTGGTTGAAACACGAGCTTCGTCAGCTTCACAAGGTGCTCCTGCAGCCGTAGAAAGAGAGGAGCCGGAAGTGATGAGGATGCAGCTTCAAGAGAAAGATGATACGATCTCCCAAATGGCAAAGAGGATAGAAGAGATGGGCTGCAGCCCTAGCCACTCTCCGAGTCGGGTTCAACCCCAAAGAGAAACACCCCTGAAGTAATTCACATTGTAGACGGAGGAAAGGAGATTACATCCGTCAACGGGGATGATCAATTAAAAAAGGATGCAACACAAAGCATGATTCCGGAAAAGGATATCAAGAGCATGGTGGAACAAGCAGAGTGCGAGAAGCCTTGGCACAATCAAAGAGCGGGACATCCATTCGGACGGGTAGACCTTACCCCGAAGAATTCGACGTCGTCCAATATCCGAAAGGCTTCGTACCACATCCGTTCAAGACCTTTGATGTAACCGGAAACCCTCGGCAAGCATGTTGCACATTTTCGTGCCGGTTGTTGCAATGCCGGCGGAAGTGATGCTTTACTCTTCCGACAATTTGTCGACGGCTCGTCGGGGATCGCCTTGATTGGTATGCGGAATTACCGAACGGTTCGGTGAAGACATTTTCGAATTAGAGAACCTCTTCATCAAGCGATATGTCGGAGCTCGACACCACATCACTATAGGTGATTTAGTGGTAGAGAAGCAGAAGCCGAACGAAACTTTGGTGGACTACATACTTCGATGGAGGAATCTAAGTATGAAGTGCGAGCCACAGCTACAAGAACAGCATGCAGTCGGCATTTTACTAAAGAGCATTCACGGCCCGATAGCACTTATCCTCAAGGGATTTACTATTAAGACTTTCGAGAAGTTGTTAAGCAAGGCCGGAAGCTTGCAAGAGGAGGCGAAGCAATTAAGTTTCACTGACAAAACAGACAAATAGAAGCCCGTGAAAACTTTTGAAAAGATGTCTGGGATCGTCGCAGCAGTCGATAAAGGCAAGCAACCAATACAAATACCGCCGGAACGGCCGCAGCAAATTCAACAGAATCACCAGCAACCCGACCCAGCTATCAGTCATCTCAACAGTATGAACAACCGCCTCGTCCACAACGTACGTTAAGGGAGCTTCGAGCGGTGGAGTATCCGTTCAAGAATGAGGCGGTGCCAAAAATGTTCCACGGCTCGATGAAGACTCCGGATTTCCAACTGCGCGAACCTAAGAGACCAGAAGAAGTCGACAAGAAAGGTGATCCCAACTTTTGCCCTTACCACCGGATGCTTGGACACAAGATAGAAGATTGCATTACCTTCAAAAGTTGGCTCAACGACAATCTTCGAAAAGGGAATATAACGATCCCGAAGGAATACATGAAGGAACCCCAGAAAGGAGGTTCCGTCAATGTTATCTCGACGGATCTCATTGTTCCGATAGATCCCTATGCGACTGCTGATGGATGGGCTACCGCCTGGACAAAGTCTTCGAAGAAGATCTTGGATCGCATCCAAACCACTTTGGTGCGAGCCTCAATTCAGAGTTCAAAACCTATCAAGTTGGCACTATCACTTCCGATAGAAGAACCACCTCAACGAGATACGATTGAAGAAAAGAAGAAAATTGATGAAGAAGAAAAGACCGAGGCTTTTAAGGCTAGACTAGGGGCTGCTTATCCTAGGATGGTTGTTTCCGATTCGGGGGTGAAATCCCTCGAACCTCTGACTCTGTATGATTATTTACTCACTCCGGTGGGATCCTATAATGATAAGGGTTATGGCATTGGCTACGTTTTGATCGTTTCTAACGATTACGTAACTAGCGACAACCAACCTAATCCGGACATCGATTCCGATACAAGTAACAATTCTCAAATCATACACAATCTCGACGATCACAATGACAAAGAAGACATCCACCAAGGAGGCTACGAGAGTTCAACAAGCAGCGAATCTATTTGCGAGTTTCGAGGAGCTCCAGTCACAATAGAGTTAGAGCCTTCAGATTCTGAAGCTAATCCAGAAGAACCTGTCATTCCGATTCAGGAGGAGACACCAGCAAACTCAATACCAGATTCAGAAGAAATTACAGAAGTCAACTTAAGAAGTGGAAGAGTTCTACCTCCGAGAATGGGTCCAAAGGACAAAGGAAAGCATGTGGTTGTTCGAGAAGAACCAACCCCGGCAGAAGAAATACCCATTCGGGAAGAAACCGAGACACATGAAAATAAAGTGGACTACAACGTGCTAGCCCATCTTAGGAAACTACCGGCCAAACTAAGCATCTACGACGCTCTCATCTTATCAAAGGAGATAAGAGAAGCTCTATCAAGGCCTCGCTTGATCCGGAAATTTGCTTAGCTCAAATGACCGGAGATTCCTTAGATGAGGTTTGCTCGTTAAAGGAACAACGAGGTGTTACCTTCACGGACAATGACCTACTACTTGGGACGACGGACCACAACCGACCGTTATACATTTCGGTTACAATTGGGAAGTTTACACTCTCCGCAGTATTGGTGGATCCAGGAGCATCAATCAATATAATGAATCTTCGAACGCTAGCATACTTGGAAATTGATGCTCGCGAGCTCAAAGCGGACAAAATGTTATTAAGAGGATTCAACCGTAAAGGAGAAAGAGCCCTCGGATCAATAACACCGCTAATGAAGACCAGTGACTTGGCAAAGACAACCGCGAAATTTCACATAATTGATTCGGAAACGTCATTCAACGCTCTATCGGGCCGACCATGGATACATGAAAACGAGGATGGTACCATCATCTCTACATCGGTGCATCAAATACTACGATGGAGGGGAACAAAGGCATCAAAGGTGACTTACAACCATTCTCCGTACATGAAATTGGAATCCATGAAGATGCAGCTTATTATGCACCTCCGAAGAAAACAATCTTCTCCAGAGATACCATAACAAATGAAGCAAAGGAAGTTCGGGACGACGAAGAACCCGAAGTTCTAGTCCAACAGTCACTCACCACTCCCTTACGGCGAGATGGTGAAGGTTTCTCCACAACTCGCATCCGAGGTCGAAGCCGGGGACGAGGTCGTGGCGAGACGTTAGTACGAGTTGGACGGAGGAAACCGACCATCAATGTTGATCGGGAACACGAGTTCGAAGAAGAAAAAGAAATCAAGCAAGAAGCAGTGACAATAAGTAGGAAGAAGCCGCAATTCAGGATCTCTCTCGAAGATGAAAAGAACGAAGAATATAAATTGATGTACGAGAAGATTAACCACTATGTACATACTATGACCCTGACCCCGATCCATTCTAATAAGATCGAGGGTATGGTGGTCAAAGAGGTACGTAGCGGTAGTGCAAAGCCCATCAAATTCTACAGTGGTGCTCCTTCCTCCAAAACTGAAAATAATGTACAATTCGAAGATGCTACTTCATCAGAATTAATGGAATTGCCTTTTGAGTGGTATTCCCCCTGTGTCGAAAACTTAATTCAGCGTGGTTTCTTACCTCGACAATGGATAAAAGGTCAATCACAACATTTTGAAAATTTATGGAATAACTCCGGTCGTCCACCCAATTCAAGGCATGGTCTCGGATTCGGCACAGTAGGATCAGTTGACGATACTGAATTTTGCTTGGTTGTCACTTGCGAGTCTAATGAAAGCTGCATGGAAACTACAGAAGAGTTTGAAGATTTACAAATTGGAAACGCTCCACCAGAGTTCGAAGAAGAGATCAAATCTACAATAGATGAGTTAACGGAAGTTAACTTAGGTACTAGCAAAGAGCCTAGACCTACCTTTGTTAGCTCCTTACTCAATAAAGAAGACTCCAAAGAAATAATCAAGTTATTAATGGAATTTAAAGATTGTTTTGCTTGGATCTACGATGAGATGCCAGGATTAGCTCCAGAGGTCGCAGTCCATAAGCTAGGAGTGGATCCTACTTCTATTCCAGTCAGACAAGGTCCCAGAAGAATGCGTCTAGAAATCGAACAACAAGTCATAGCTGAAGTTAAAAAGCTAATAGACGCCAAATTTGTCCGTGAAGAACAATACCCGACTTGGTTGGCCAATGAGGTACCAGTCAGGAAGAAGAATGGTCAGATCAGAATTTGTGTGGATTTCAGAGATTTAAACAAGGCATGTCCAAAAGATGAATTCCCTCTACCGATCCCGGAATTAATGATCGACATTGCTTCAACACATGAAATATTCTCATTTATGGATGGATCTTCAGGATACAACCAGATAAAAATGGCTCCAGAAGATGAAAAACTTACAGTGTTCAGAACGCCGATCGGAGTATATTGCTACACAGTGATGCCATTCGGACTGAAGAACGCAGAAGTAACCTACCAGAGAGCGATGAAAAGAATTTTTAATGATCTCATCCACAACCAAGTCGAATGCTACGTGGACGATGTGGTCATCAAAATCAAAGTGAAGGAAAACCACCTGTATGATTTGAGAATTGTTTTCGAACGATTAAGACAATTTAACCTTAAGATGAATCCCTTAAAATGCGCCTTCGGCGTCACCTCCGGAAATTCTTAGGATTCGTTGTCCGACATCGTGGAATTGAAATCGACCCGGAAAAGATTAAAGCTCTCTTAGAAATGCCACCTCCCAAAACCTTAAAACAACTACGATCTTTTCAAGGGAAGCTGGCATATCTTCGACGCTTTATCTCGAACTTGTCAGGTAGGTGTCAGCCTTTCTCGACATTAGTTAAAAAGGACGCCAAATTTATTTGGGAAGAGAAATGCTAGAATGCCTTTGAGGACATTAAACAATATTTAATGACATCTCCTGTCTTAGCAGCCCCAGTCTCAGGTAGGCCGTTGATACTTTATACCGCGACTTTAGACGACTCACTCGGAGCCCTGTTAGCCTGAGTCGATGATGAGGGTAAAGAAAATGCTCTTTACTACCTAAGCCGTCGATTACTTCCGACGGAAGTAAAGTATCCCGCAATTGAAAAGCATTGTTTGGCCACGATCTTCGCCGCTCAAAAGCTCGGGCACTACATGCTTTCTCATAAGGTCAACTCGATCTCGAAATTCAATCCATTGCGATACTTGATGACCCGTCCAACGCTTTACGGCGGACTTGCCGGGTGGTCGATGATATTGTCGCAATTCGATATAACTTTCGTGCCTCTTCGTGCCGTAAAGGGACAAGTCCTAGCGGACTTCCTCGCGAGCACACCCTTTGCGGCAGAATCTCCTCTCGATGACGACTTGCCAGATGAACAAATAATGAGCTTGGAAGACCCTGATGATCGACGTTGGGAATTATATTTCGACGGAGCATCTTCAGCACACAAAGATGAAGAATTGCAAGTGATAGTGCCCGGTAAGGCAGGAATCAGACTAATCTTTATAACACTTGAGCGGGGGATGTTAAGATACTCCTACCACTTAACAGAGCCATGTACAAACAACGAAGCAGAATACGAAGCTCTCGTAACAGGACTGGAATTAACTATTCAAATGGGGATAACGAACATCAACATCTACGGGGATTCGCGAGTTAATCATTCAACGGATCGCCGGACGAGTACGAATTTTAAAGCCAAGACTCGAGCAATACTTTCAGTATGCCATACAGTTGTTGGAACATATTCCGAATGTGACGATCTACAAAATTCCCAGAAAAGAAAACGCTTTAGCCGATACGTTAGCCCGCCTCGCAAAAGAATTTGCCTGCTTGCAAGATGAATCAGTGGAAGTGTCAGTTCACGGACGTCAGGTCCTATCATAGCTCGACATAGACACAATACACAAATCGGAAAAAGAAAAAGAATCGATTGCAGCGAGTGACGGAAAACACGAGAAGATTGGCGACGGCCATTAGTAGACTACACCGTAAACGGGAAAACTACCGGACGATAGGTCGTTAGCCCATCGGATCAAGAAAAGAACTCGTCCTACGCATTAATAAACAACACGTTATACAGAAGGTCTTTCGATCAAATGTGGCTAAGGTGCCTAAGCGGGCCCGAAGCCCGTGAAATTGTTAAAGAGGTGCATTCAGGACTCTGTGGCGCTCACCAGTCTGGTCCGAAGATGAAAATGAAAATTAAAAGTCTAGGGTATTACTGTCCCTCGATGATGACCGACTGCATGAAAATCGCCAAGAGCTGTCACCAATGCCTAGTGCACGGAGTGGTGCTACACCAACCTCCAAATGTGCTACACCCGACAATTGTGTCATGGCCATTTGAATGTTGGGGCACAGATATAGTGGGTCCAATAGAACCACCATCTTCAAAAGGACATTGTTTCATTCTTGCGGCTACAGATTACTTTTCCAAGTGGGCAGAGGCAGTTCCACTCAGAGAAGTGAAAGCACACCACGTGCTACAGTTTTCAAGAACCAAGTTGTCTACCGTTTCGGAGTGCCGCGCGAGATCATCTCGGATAATGGATCGGCATTCGAAGCACGCAAATCAACAATTTTGTCGGGAGACACGGAATCGGCGGCGGTATTCAACAATTTACTATCCAAGAGAAACGGCTCTGCTGAGGCTTTTAATAAGACTCTCGTTCAAATTTTAAAGAAAACTTTGGACGATAATAAGAGAAATTGGCACGAGAAGTTATTAGAAGCCTTATGGGCCTACTGGACAACCTTCGAACTCCTACTCAAGCTACACCTTGCACTGCGGTGTATGGGTCCGAGGCGAGTGTTACCCTTAGAGGTCCAGACTTCCTTCACTCGGAATTGCAGTTGCGAAAAAAATCACGACGAGAAGAGAATGCCAAATTACGACTAGAGGAGTTGGAAAGCCTGGAAGGGAAAAGACTTGCGGCGCGAGCGAGAATTTAGAACTATACCAAGCTAAGATGATTCAAGCCCATGACAGATTGGTCCGCCAAGAACCTTCAAAGTTGGTGACTTAGTTCTCGTTCTCAAGAGACCTATTCTTGCACACCGCAAGATAGGAGGAAAATTTGAACCCACTTGGGAAGGACGGTTTGTGGTTGAGGCAATCTACTCAGGAGGCTCTTACCAGCTAGTGAATTGCCAAGGAGAACGACATATGCTTCCGATCAACGGACGGTACTTGAAGAAGTATTACGCTACCTGATGTTTCAAAGGAATGAATTCTTTATCCCTAGAAGCACGGGCGAAGTAATTGCTTATGACAGGGTCCGAACCCAAAAATAATAAAAAATGTATTAAAATAAATAAAATCATGATAATAAAGTCTTCCTTGTTCTCTCTTCCAAATCAAAATCTTTTTTTCCGATCTTTTCCCACTTCATTCCTGTTGAACTTAAAAATATAAAAGGAATAATAAAAAGAAAAGAAGAGAAAGAAAGAAAATTTTGTCTCTAATAAACTTTTTCTTAATGTTCTTGTTCTTAGTACAGCCCCTGATCCTTTTCCTTGTCTTTTCGCAGGGAAATGTCGAACGGGCGGTTGGTCCTGAACTTTAGAAATGGCGTAAGCCTTGCACTCGACGAAAAGAGGGTGAAAGATGGAGCGATAATAGAGATCGACTAAGACTTCGCACCGAGCGGGCCTCGCAATACGAGGAAAGTGACTCGGGTCCCGGTTGACCGAGAGGAACCGGCCAATCGGACGATAATGAAAGTAGGTGGCCTAAGCCACCAACCCCGCAACGAAGAAAAGGAAAACAAACACCGAGGAGGACAAAAGAATCAAGTCCGTGGTCGCTACGGCGGAGGGCAGGCTTGTCGGCGCCACGCCCACGAAATTCGGGAAGTACGAAGAGCTACTCTCACGAGCAACTCAGCGAAGAAATAAAAATCGCCGTATCCGCAAGATGTTAACTAAACTAGCAGCGGACCAGCGCGACGAGACAGTCGCTACTACCAGTGCATATACTTCAAGGATACCGGTTCGCCAGGAACCTGAAGAAAGGAGGCCAGCTCCGAGGAAAACAGAAGAGACCAGGTAAATCTTAAGAAAATCAGAAGATGGAAGGCTACCACGCCACCAGATAAAGCCACCAGTAATGCATAACCTTGTTGCAGAAGCAACCCCGGAGGATGTCCCGACGGAGACCATCCCTGAGGAGCCGAGGTATACAGGAGAACGCGAAGGGATTGAGCCATATATCCCACAGTACGTCACCAGGCCTCGCCATTTACAGATTATTCCAGAATACGAGCTAGAAAGAATGCAGAATGCCGAGAAGCAAACTTTTGAATACTTCGAGAGAATTAGAGGCAGGAGGATCAATATACTAGAAGGCCTCGAGCTACATACAAATGTGTTCTCAGAATACGAACAACAACAAATTGTGGACTCGCATCCGGGATTTGAAAAGAATGGGTCGAGCAGGCCGCCTAAGAGAAAACACTTACTCGGAACCCCGGAGATGGATGCCAGGGAAAGGGAGAATTACAATACAATGTTGATGTTGCTACAACTTTGCAGAAGACAGGAAGGGAAACCCACCGGGAATACTCCGTCATGGCAAGGTAGATCCAATGCCATTGGTCATCAAAAGGATGGTAAAGAGAATGATAACATGGAGGGTACGCCGGCGGATTGCATACCCAACGGTTGCACCATTAACATTTACAAGCGGGGTGATCGCATACCCCCGCACATAGATCACCACGACTTTGTCGGACCTTCACGCACGGTTCTTTTACGAACGAGTGTAATATCATGTTCGGATCCGACCTCCGGATAGCGAGCCCGAGTGAGTTCCGAGGGCCGATAAAGATACCATTACCGGTAGGTTCCGTCATGATACTAAAGGGCAACGGAGCGGATGTCGCTAAACATTGCATACCGGGAGTACCAATGAAGCGAATCTCGGTTACCTTCGAAGGATGGATGACGGAAAGCACCTTACCACTTCCAGCCAGACCCGGAG
The DNA here is from genome assembly GCA_022702705.1 of Papilionanthe hookeriana x Papilionanthe teres. NCBI lineage: Eukaryota > Viridiplantae > Streptophyta > Magnoliopsida > Asparagales > Orchidaceae > Papilionanthe > Papilionanthe hookeriana x Papilionanthe teres. Next base: position 45,797,551 of record CM040425.1, read on the forward strand.
CTAGAGAGCCTCCGGCCTTACGAGCTGTGAGTTACATGGAAAATATCACACCTCCAACGCACATCCATACGACATCCTTGCCAAGGATGGCTTGGAAGGTGATGTTATTGACCATGTACCTCACTATTCAGACATGGATTTCTGACAGATGTCTTTTTGGATGGATCGACAAAGATCATACATAGTCCATTTTGAGTCTACATGGATTGTATGAGATGTATTCCAGATCGAGTTGTATGATGTATCTTCAACATGATTGGAATGAAAGTGACCATGTCACATTTTTGGCCTTCACCTCTTTTGTGCAAGTTGATTGGGAAACGCCATTAAAGTTAAATGAACTTCGAACAAAGAACAAAAATGAAACAAAAAAAGAATAAAAGAAAACTTTCCTTAAAAATCTGAAAACAATGATGAACGCCAAATTCACATGAACATTAAATGAACGATAAAGCAAATTTGAAACGTTAAAAGAAAAACAAAATGAACACAAATTTTAAATCAAATCTCAATCAAATTTAAATTCAACCTTCCATATTTTAAATCAAATCTCAATCAAATTCAAATTCAACCTTCCAGATCTCAAATCAAATCTCAATCAAATTCAAATTCAACCTTCCAGATTTCAAATCAAATCTCAATCAAATTCAAATTCAACCTTCCAAATCTGAAATCCAATCCGTTCTACTCTCTCTTGTACGGGATGGAAGCGGTCGATTCCATTGACACGGAGCCATGAGGTTTTCGATTCGGATCTGATGGCGAGGAATTGTATCCAATCCAAACCAACAACTTTCGATCAACTCTTTTGAATGGGATATGTAACATCTACATATTCCCTCCTAATCTGTTTCTTTCCACAAAAATCTTTTACAACTCTCATGAAATTCTCGAAACACCAAAATTCCACACTTTTCAAATCAACATTACAAATCCTTGCAAAATCAATTACCATTCAAAATCAAACTTTTGGGATTGAGGATTTTACATCCGAGACTGCATTGCTTTAGGATTCTTTCCCTATCGCAATAAAATACATCGAAATCAAATTCTTGGGGTTGAGGATTTTACATCCGAGACTGCATTGCTTTAGGATTCTTTCCCTATCGCAATGAAATACATCAAAATCAAATTTTTGGGGTTGAGGATTTTACATCCGAGACTGCATTGCTTTAGGTTCTTTCCCTATCGCAATGAAATACATCAAAATCAAATTTTTGGGGTTGAGGATTTTACATCCGAGACTGCATTGCTTCAGGATTCTTTCCCTATCGCAATGACATACATCAAAATCAAATTTTTGGGGTTGAGGATTTTACATCCGAGACTGCATTTCTTTAGGTTCTTTGCCTATCGCAATGAAATACATCAAAATCAAATTTTTGGGGTTGAGGATTTTACATCCGATACCGCATTGCTCGAGATTCTTTCCCTATCGCAATGAAATACATCAAAATCAAATTTTTGGGGTTGAGGATTTTACATCCGAGACTGCATTGCTTTAGGATTCTTTCCCTATCGCAATGAAATACATCAAAATCAAATTTTTGGGGGTGAGGATTTTACATCCGAGATCGCATTGCTTTAGGTTCTTTCCCTATCGCAATGAAATACATCAAAATCAAACTTTTGGGGTTGAGGATTTTACATCCGAGATCGCATTGCTTTAGGATTCTTTCCCTATCGCAATGAAATACATCAAAATCAAACTTTTGGGGTTGAGGATTTTACATCCGAGATCGCATTGCTTTAGGATTCTTCCCTATCGCAATGAAATACATCAAAATCAAACTTTTGGGTTGAGGATTTTACATCCAATACCGCATTGCTTTAGGATTCTTTCCCTATCGCAATGAAATACATCAAAATCAAACTCTTGAGGTTAAGGATTTTACATCCAATACCGCATTGCTCTGAGATCTCTCCTCATTGTAATGAGTCAATCCAATCAATTCAATTTTCTTTTGAGGTTGAAGATGTTACATCTAAAACCACAAAATTCCAATTTTCATTTCAAGTTCAAATCCCTTCAAATTAATTTTGACAAACTTCAATCTAAATTGAAACTCAAACTAAAATCTGAGCTCACACATCAAAACTTAAACAAAATGAAATCTAAATCGAAATTCCCCCAGATCATGTGATTTGGGATTCACCTCCTTTTCCTTTCCCCAGCGAGAGTTCAGGAATCTCCAGTCTCAGAGATATATTTGACACTCCCCAGCGGAAACTCTTCTACTCTGTCCCAAGTTTGTCACTTGGATTTTTGTGTTGGTTTTGTTGATCGCTTCGGTCAACACCAATACGCGCGGTGTGCTTGGATAGCACACCACACCTATTGGGGGTCCATTTGTTGACCTCATTTTTTTTGAGGTCTTCTTTTCTCTCTTTAGTACTTAGGATCTAGCCTTAGGCTTTTCCTTTGACTATCCTAGAGGATTAGAATTGGGACCCACCACTTAGAAATTCAAACCACTTCTTAACTCCCTACAAACCTAGAGGGTTGAAATCAAATGTGGAAGTTTAAAGGATGAGTTCCTATAGGACTCTTTGGCCTTAGGACTGCCCTGGGTGGCCTGGTCTGGTGAGGGCTGACTTACACACACACTACACTCATACACTATATTTTCACACACCTCCTAAAACCACACCCATACCCAACTTGACCTCCTGACTCATGAAGGTGATTCACATGGATGGTCCTCAACCCCTCAGCCCTTGGCTAAGAGGGTTAGGAACAACATAGTGAATGCCTCAAATGAGTCCTCTCATGGCTCATATAGGCTTAACATGGCTTCATGGATCAACCAAAATGATTTCATTCCACTTACATTTACCCAATCTTCAATTTTCAAAATTTTCAATTTTTGACCCCCGGGACCCCAGACCCACCAAACCTACCAAATGCCCTTGAAACTACCCAAAATTTGCAAAATCACCTAAATTACCCAAAATTCCCCACAACCAATCCAAAACATTCCCACATTATTCAAATTGATCATTCATAGCCAAAAATACCAAAAATTCCAAAAATACCTCCAAATACCCTCCAAATACCCAAAATGCCCCTCTTAGCCAAAAAATCCAAAAATTCAGAAAATTCCCAGAAAATTCCCGAAAATCCCAAATATTCCTAATTTCATTTTGTTCAACTACACCATGGGACAATTTTATTAATTTACTCCACTTTTGTCAAAATCCCCAATTTGACCCATTTTAACCCAAAATAAACCCAATGTCAAACCAAACCTACCCAATTGTTCCAAATTCTGGTCCAATTCAATTCTAAACTTCAATTCAACATCCCCAACACCAAAATAGACCAGATCCAAGTCCAATTTGATTGGCATTTGAATCCAATTTCACTTTTGACCTTAAAGCCAAATTTGGACCCATGACCCAAACTTAGCCCAAACTAACCCAATTCAACTCCAATTAACCCCAAACCTTTTCTAAACATTCCTTAACATCCCCACAAACAAAACACTAACATGATTTACCCAAAATTTGGACCGAAACCCCACTCAAATTCAACCTAAAGCTAAAAGGCCCAATTTTGACCTAAACCCAAACCTAACCCAAATAAGCCCAAACCCCAAAATCAAAACCCAACCAAAGCCAAAACCTCTTTGAAACACTCCCATAAACATTTCCCAACATTAATTTTACATCAATTTCAACCTTAGCCCAACATTGGCCCAAGTTAGCCCAATTTGACCTACATTGGCCCATTTACCAAAGAGGTCCAAATCCAATCCCATTCAAACCCAAATCATTCCAAACTCATTTCAAATCATTCATGACATACCCCTAAACCAAACCCAACAATTATTTGGCCCAAGCCTTTACCAAACTTTCATCCTAAAATCCATTTTAAAATCCAAAAGCCCACTTCCCTAAACCATTTTAAAAGCCCATCTTCACTAAATTTCAAAGGCCCAAACTTTATGCTAAAGCCCATATGACATTCTTTTCATCACCCCATTAATTGATATCATCCCTTAAGTCCTAAATCAATCATCAAATGATTCCAAATCAAGCCTCATGACAAATCACCCCTAAATGCCAAAAATCCCAAAATCCCTTTCTCATGCAAGTAAGCCAAGCCATTCCCAAGCCATGAGCAAGCCTTAAAGCCATGCACAAGCCACATGAAGCCATGGGATTCACTTTACACATCATCATACCATTAATTGCAAAAGGAGGAGCCTCTTTTTAAACCCCCTTAAAAAGGTTTTAACCCTTTTAATGCTTCACCTTAATCCATGATTAATCCAAATATTCATGGATGGTGACTTCACTACCCTTTCCTAGCTGACTCATCTGACCTCCCTCAGCCCAAATCAGTCCCTTGGAGGGTGCACCAAGCCCAATTATATGAGTTGACCAAAATCAACCCAAAATGAGCCTCTCCCCCATACCATTTTAATCCAAGCCCTTTACACATGTCCATGGCCAATTGACTGCACAAACCTCCAGCCCTGACCCACCTGGACCTGAGGGTGACCCATGCCTGCCGGCCAGCCGCCTGGATCACCGGAAAACACCACACCCGAGAGCTCACATGTGAGCCAACATTGAAATTCTCCCTTGCTGAGCTGCCCCAAGTCCAGTGGGTTGCCATGGCTGTTCTTCCCTTGACCTAAGCAGCTGATCCCAAGCCCTAACTCCCCCTGGGAGGCCCTCCAGCCTCTCCTATTTAAACCCCACCCCTCTCGGCCATGGAGGAGGTGCTGAACCAACCTTAATGAAACTCTGCCAAAATCATTCCAGACCACTCTCCACACATAGAGCATTTGATTCCCACTGGATTCCAGCCCCAATTCCCTCCAGCTGAGCTCAATTTTGAGTTCAAGTTTCAGCATAAAAACCATGACACTTCTTCACAGTGAGTCAATCCCCAAATTGATTGGTCCTGCACCTTCACCAGACCAAGAGAAGAAGTTTACCAGCAAAAGCCCCCTCACTAGGCCAGCCATTGCTTCCAGCCTCCAAGCTTTGTGATCGGGCTTGGTCGAAATCATACCTAGACAATTCACCAGGACAAGGGACTTCATCTGGAGCTTGCTTGGACCCAATCGAAAGTGACACAACTCTCAGATCGAAGCTTCACTTCTCTGAGCAAAGGTATGGACTCACTCTTCTTCCCGAGCTTACAGAGATTCTCTATTTAATTTGAGTCAATTTTAATACATGTTTACCATATGGATGTGTTCGTCTCCTCAAGACGAATCCATAGAGCATAAGAACATGAAAATCCGTTGAGAATCGAGTGAGAAATTAGGGTTAGAAGGTTGATGGTCACGGGTGCACACCAGTCTAGACGATGACTGGGAGCCGTCGGATCGAGCGTGTATCGAGCGGACGGTCTGGATCGAGCCAGACAGCGAGATGGTACGTGAACCGCGGGGCCCTGGAGCGCTGTGTAGGATGGCTGCACCGAATCAGAAGACGACACGCGGCGTTTCGGAGATACCTAGGTTGAGCTGGCGCCGCGTGGATAAGTAGGAAATTAGGGTATTTTTTATTTATTTAATTCCCTAAACTTCAAAAATGCATAACTTTGTGTAGGAAAATCAGAAAAATAAAATAAAAATACCCTCTTGCTCAGTGAATAGAGGAGAATAATGTGGAAAAGAAATCCTTTAATTTCATCAAGTATTTTATTTTTAATTATTTATTTACTCTCTGCACTATTTCAATTCTCCATGCATGTATACAATTCACCATGGCATGAGACCATAGGGCTTTTGAAGCCTCTGAATTTGGAAACATTCCCTGAATTTTCCAAAGTCAGAGGCCACTCCTATGAAGAGTTATTGATTTTTCAATTCTAGGTCACTATTCTGAGTATTTTAATTCTAATAATTAGCATGTTGTGAAATAAATTCTAGGAAAATTTGGTGATGTTTCTTGTGACTAGAGAACCTTAGGGAAAATGGTTTTTGAGTTAACTCACTTGTAACAACCCTAATTGGCTTAAACACCCAAAATGGAACCTTAATTAGTTAGAGCTAATCATGCATCAAATTGACTTGAAATCAATTCTCAACTGGCCTTTAGGATCAGGGGAACCCACCATAAAAGTTTGAGGTCAATTGGACTTGGTTAGCCCTATCAAATGGGATGATTAAGCCATTTAGCCAAACTTAAACTTCAAAAATTCATAACTTTCAAAATACTTTTCAAAAATTCATCAAATTGGTTTTGGAGCCTCTCTGATATCAGGGGAATTTAAGAAAAATAAAATTGCAATTTTCCAAAATAGTTGATTTTTTTACATTATTTTAATATTTTTAATAATTAAAAAATAATAAAAATCACAAAAATAATAAAATTCACCAAAATGTCACATTTTGAATTTTAATCATTTAGGAACAAACCCCATATTTTTCTTAAGTCTCTATGATGACATATTAAATTTTAAAGCCCTAAGGTAATTTTAAAATTAAAAAATGTATTTTCTAGCATTTCCATTAAAATAATTCTAATAAATCAAAGAAAAAAATCAGAAAATTATAAAAATTGGTTCTCTGGTTTTCTTGATAACAGATAGATTTTTGAAAAATATAAAATTAATTTTTCAACCTTTATTTTATTTTTAAATTAATTAATACTCCAAAACTCAAAATAATTATAATAAAAATAATATAATTCAAAAAATCACCAAAATTGGTCCAAGTGGTCCTCTGGTCATTAGGAATGTTTCATAATTTTCTTAAGGACAGAAACTTTCCCTTGGTCATGTTATTAAATTTTCCTTGAAAATTCTTATTTTCCACCAAAAATAATTATATAAATAAATTAAATACAGAAAAATCACATTTTCTTCTCTAATATATTGATAGACATATGAGTGAAGTCACATAAAAATTTCAAATTCATTTAAGCTCAATTTAGTGAGTTATGGAATTAGTAAGCATAAAGGGCAAAATGGTAATTAAAATTTTAACCTATAATTAAAAATTTTAGGTTTAATTAAAAGGATGGGTAAAATATTTGATATTAAGTTGATTTTGGATGTTTGAAACTTAGGTATTTAAAGGGTAGAAACCTACCAAGTAATTTGAAAGTAATCAAAATAAACCTTAATTAAATAATTAATTAAATTTGGAAGAATAATAAAAAAATTAGAATTATTAAAATAGGGATATCATTAGGAAGAAATTTATTCTTTAATCTAAGAATCCCTAAATTAATCACCTCAATAATATTCAAGTCCTAATTAAAATGATAATCCAAATTCAAAACTTAAAATGCTTAATCATTAAATTAAATTAAAACATTTAAATTAAATCCTTTTAAAATTTCAATTAAATTAATACTTTAACAATTAAAATTAAATCATCCCTAAAGCATAAAAAATAAAATATTAAATTAAAATTAAAATAATAATAATAATAATAATATAAAATTAAATTAAAATTTAAATTTAAATTAAAATTAAAAATAAAACCAAATTAAAATTTAAATTAAATTAAAATTAAAATGAAATTGAATTAAATTAAATTAAATTAAATTAAATTAAATTAAAAGTTAAATTAAATTAAATTAAATCACATTAAATTAAATTAAAACATATTAAATTGAATTAAATTAAATAAAAATAAAAATAATAAAATCAAGTTAAAATAAAATTAAAACTAAATTAAATTAAATAAAATTAAATTAAAATTAAAACTAAACCAAACCAAATTAAATTAAAATTAAAATTAAATTAAATTGAATTAAATATAACATCACTTAAGACATAAAGAATTCAAAAGTAAATCTAAAACAACTTGAACACTATTCCAAATTTTAACCCATTAATTAAAATTAAGTCGAATCACAAATCACTTGAATATCGATTTGCCCTCAAAAGCTCTTATTGTCATAACTCCTAAATGGAGTGTTAAGTGAAGCGTTACTTCACTCATAGGATATTCAAATGTCCTAGTTCACTGAGCAAGATAACGAAACTTGAAACTCCTGGATGATTAATTCATTTTGTATAATTAAATTCTCTTGGACTTAAAACAATCCTAGAGGTATTGAAAAGATGTTTAAGATTCGTCTTAAGCACTTCCTCAATATGATAGGATGTTTATAAGAACAATTGAACTTAGTTGTTCTTTGATGAAGAAAATCGTCCTCAAACTAAAACACAAGAACTTAGACGTCATAGGAAATAACTAGCTATAGGATTAGGAACTTGGTAGAAAACCATAACCCTTCCCTTAAGCTTTTCCTAGGAACTTGCTTTAAATGATTAAAATATCCTAAATTGTGTTTAAGTGTAGCTTGGGATGACGGGAAGACCCTCCAGGTACGCTTTTATTTTATTTGCAGTTTACCTCCTTGCAATTTACTTAATTGCATCGCACTTACTTTTCTTGCATGATAAACAACTGTTGCATGAAAACCCACACCTTTAGGATAGCCCCTAAAACCAAAACCAAAACTAAATTAAAAGTCATTGCAAGATAAAATTCACCGCCACAACATTTCAAAATATAAAACAACTCAAAATTTAATCACAAACAAAACAACAAAACTACAACTATAACTAAATTAAAACGTCTTGTTGGATGATCGGGAATACCTCGGATGATGTAACCTACGTGTTGCTAACGGGATTTCTCATGGTCTAAATGAAAGTGTGGAACTCATTTAGTTGATTTTAGCAAATTCATCTGGACTAAGTGAATCCGATAAAAATAACGATGCCGGAAGGATGGAACCGTGGGATCTTAACCGGTGTTGTTGTAATCAACTTTAATATTTATTTTAATTAAAACACAAAAAACACTTGGACTTTAAGATTTTCTAAAACCAAACTTCTCTCTTCTCTTTTGATTACAATCTTCTAAAACTAAACCTCTGCAACAACAAGAAGCTCGGAGCATACTGGGCAGCACGGCCATCGTCATCAGCAAAACCTGAGCCTACTTCAGCAAAACCATTCCTAGAATTAAATAACCAAGCCATAGGACTTCGAGGTAGTTTGCCTAGTGCAACATAAATCCTCAACTCTTTGTTAGGCATTTGCATGATCATATCATGTAAATTAAGCCCTAACCGGTCTTAGGACTCCGAGGTAGTCGTTCGACACGACATAAACCCTCACATCTTCGAGGCTGTTTGTATGATTGTGTCATACGAATATAAGTCATAATTAATTAAAATTGGCAAGACCAAAACATTAAATAAACATAAGGGCTTTCCTAAATTCGAGCCAAGCAATAGGATAGTCGGGAAATTACCGAAGTTCGCTTCGAATCTGTGATTTCTCCTACCTTTCTTCCTTTGAATTCCCAAAATAAAATGTTCCAAATTTGATCCATTCCCTTTTGAAATTCCAAAATTCAATCCCTTGAAAACTTAAACTTTGAGATTCTTGAGAGCAGAATTACTGATTATTATCGAGAGTTTTCTTAAGTGATTCCCGTCACTTAAGATGTAATTAACTATAGGGGCTTACCCTTATAGGGAATTTTAAGAACCCAGGTAATATAAACCCTGCTTAATTCATTTATATTAAGCAGGGGAACTTATCGGCTTATAAAATTGGTTCGCAGACCAAACGGATGTCACAAATCTCTTAGTTTATTTAATCGAGCCCCATCACCAAACAGTGTGTCTATTCTTCAGGATAGATACACGGTTTGTGGTGCGGTGCTCGTTTATATAAAATATTTGGGATGTGAGATCGGTTTGATTTCATATCTTAAAACTTTTAAACTTAAAATTATTTTCAAAATCAAATACTACTTTCTAAATCATATAAATATATTTAAATTAAAATTAAAATATAAAATTTGCCGACAATTTCTGTAGGCGACCCCTTTTCAAAATAGAACACATAACACAAGAATAAGTCGTACAATGCAATCAATTTCTTCGATTGCAGATCAGCGTACCTATCCCGTGCCCTTGCACTGGCCTACTTATCGGAATTAAAAGTCGCTTTCTCCTTGAGACTTTTCATTCTAGGAGCCATGATTAATCTGAATAAAATTTTAAGATGAATTCTGAAAATCACAAACTTAACTTCAAGAGGATTCTAAAAACTCAATCTAAAAATAAATAATCATTCAACCATGAATTTCACACTAATTTCATCGAGTTATAAAATTTTTGGCCTAATCCACAATGTAGATGAAATCCTTTATAAAATCAAAATTTTTCAAAGCCAAGGTGAAGATCTTACATAAAGATGAAGAAATCCAAAGTTTGGAGGCCTAACTCCAAGCCAATCAAGCACAAAATCAAACCGTAGGGGAGAAAAATGCAAAGAAAATGAAAAAAGGAGATGAACCATAGGTGAAAATGGCAAAAATTGTGGGTCCAGCCTCTCAAAATAACTCACGGGTTAGTTTAACGTGATAGCACCGGGCAGTGGCATTATAGCACCCTGCATAGCCTGATGAATAGCGCTATAGCGTCTAAGAGTGGCGCTATAGCGCCATTCATACCCATCCAGATTTTTTAAAAATTTTACATTTGAAAAGGAAATGAAAAATCTAGGATGTAGACAGGCTATTCTTCAAGTTTTTGTTGACCTCATTTTTGATGAGGTCTTTTTCTTTCCTCTTAGTGCTTAGGATCTAGCCATAGAACTTCTCCTTGACTATCCTAGAAGACTAGAGATGGAACCCACCAATTAGAAATTCAAACCAAATCTTGCTTCTCTTTTGAATCTTACATAGATGGTCATCAACCTCCAAATCACTGGGAAGGTTGGGACCAATGTGTAGGAAGACAAAGATGAATCCTATAGGATGTTCAAGCCCTAGGATAACCCTGGGTGGCCTCGTCCTGGTGAGGTCTGACTTACACACACTACACTCTTACACTCATCCTAAACCCTGAACCATCCTTACCCAATCTTGACTCCTGGTTCAATGGAGCACTCATGTGGTTAAGTCCAAACCCCTAGCCCTTGGCTAAGAGGGTTAAGAACAGCCTATGAGATGTTTAAAATGGACATTTCTTAGTCCGTGGCTCACTTTAAGCTTTTCCACCCTCTCAACCTTAACCAGACTCCACTTTTTCCAAAATTCTTGGTTTTGACATTGGGTCCTTAAACCTACCCAAAACTACCTAACTTGCTCCTACAACCATAAAACTCTCCAAAATTTCCCAAAAATTATCCAAAATTCCCAAAAATCCGAAAAATTATTTTGAAACAATTTCCTCCTCTTAAATCCACTAAAACACCCCAATACCCTCTAAATAACATCCAAATACCCTAAATAGCCATTTTGGCCCAAAAATCCAAAAATTCCAAAAATTCCCAGAAAATTCCAAAAAATCCCAAATATTCCCATTTTAATTTTGTTCAACTACACCATAAGCCAATTTTGCTAAAATAGCCCAATTTTATCAAAATCCCCAATTTGACCCATTTTTAACCTAAATGGACCCAATGTCAAACCAAACCAACCCATTTGACCTAAATCTTGCCCAATTCAATTCTAAACTTTAAGTTAACATCCGCAATACCAATCTAAACCAAATCCAAATCCAATTTGGTTCACATTTGAGTTCAACCTAAATCCCCAATTTTGCCCAATTAATCCAAAATTCCCCAATTAACCTAATGTCAACCATTTACCCCCAAATTTCAAACCTAAACCTTCCATGACACTCCCATGAAACCCATGCAACCTTCAATTGTCCCAATTTGGGCTCAAACCTATCCTAAATCCATTTGAAATCCAAAATATCCCATTATAACCCAAATTGGACACTTACCCTAAATCTACCAAATTGATTGACCTAATCCTAAAATTTCCTCAAAATTGATGTTGGGAACTCTTCAATACAATCCCCTAGACCATTTGAAACACTCAATTGGGTCTAAAACCCACATTAAACCAACGTGGGACCAACTTGATCCAGCCTTGCCCAAATTAACCAAAATCCCAAAACCCATCAAATTGACCTTTCAATTGAACTCAAAACCATTCCATGTCTTCATGAAAGTTTTTCATGGAAATCATTCCTACATTGTTGCTCAAGACACCTGGACCCAAATCAAACCCAAAATCAAGTTAGCCCAACCTCAACCCAAGTGAGCCAATTTGAACCCATGGCCTAACCTAACCAAAGTGAAGCAAATGTGCAAAACCAACTCTTTCACAGCCACCATTTGAACCCTAGAAACCACCCTAGATCCACCTAGCCCAAGCTAAGTGAGCCATGGTCCAAGGGTCCCCCATTTTAAGGGATCTCTTCCCTTAAATGGTTAAATCCACCTTTTGCCGCACCTCAAATCCCCCCTTTCCTGGTTTATCACCATTAAACCCTGCCACCTGACTTACCTGACTTGGGGCCAGCTCCCCTATCCATGTCGGCCGACCTAGTTGCCGGAGGGGACCAAAATCGAGAACCACCACCTACCTAAACTTACCCAAATCTCCCCAACTATCCACCTCAGCCAAAATTGAACTTGGAGCTCCACTGCCCTCCACCTAAGCACTTGAATTCACCCCCCATTTGAACCCTGGCTCAGCCTCATGGCCATGGTCATATAACTCACTTTTCTCGGCCATGAGAGAGGTGTTGAAACTTTTTTAAACAGAACCCCTCCCAATTGCTCCCAGAGCTCCTCCCAGCCAAGAGAAGCTCAGCTCCACTGTTTTCTAACCTTCATCCCCACTGGTTGAGCTCAAATTTTGAGCTCAATCTCAGGCCAGAAATAGGAAATTCCCTAAAACTCCACCAAACCTCAATTAACTTCTTCCACACCTTCACCAGAGGTAGAGAGTAAGTTCCCCAGTGATAGTCCCCTCACCGGGCCAACCATTTGTTCTATCGGTCAGAGCTTGAAATCAGACTTGGAAGAAATCATACCTAGGCAATTCACCAGGACCAGAGGCTTCATCCGTAGGCTCCTCCAGCTTCAACGAACATGCCGAGCACATTCAATCGAGGCTTAAACTCTTGAACCAAGGTATGGAAACTCCTCTTGCTCATGATGTTCCAGTGATTCCTTGTTTGTTTTAATTCAATTTCAATGCGCATTAGTCGTATAGATGTGTAGTTCTTGCTTAGACGAGCATGTAGGAAGAAACCACACTCAATTTGGATGACTATCGAGTAAGATATTAGGTCTAGAAGTTGGACGGTTCTCGGCTCACACCAGTTGGGGACAATGAACGGATGTCGTCGGATCTCGCATGTAACGGATGGATGGACAGAATCAAGTAGGATCGAGCAACAGAAAATGAACTGCGGGTCGCGTGGCTGCCGAGTTAGATGGCGGCGTCGAACAGGAGTACGCCGCGTGGAACTTCAACCCGTCGTAGGATGTCATGGCGCCGCGTCGGATAAGTAGATAAATATGATAATTTTGAATTAATTAAATACGATAACCTTTAAAAATCCATATCTTTGTGTAGAAAAATCAATAAAATAAACTAAAAATACTGTCTTGCTCAGTGAACAGAGGGGAACAATGTGGAAAAATAATCAAGCTATTTTATTGAGTATTCAATTTTTAATCATTTTTATACTGATCTGAGTATTTTAATTCTCCACTCACACACACAATTCACCATGGCATGAGACCTAGGACTTTTGTAGCATCTGATCTTGGGAACATTCCCTGAATTTTCCAAGGCCAGAGGCTATGTCTTTATGAAGTTATCAATTTTCCAAGTTTTTATGCTTGTTTTGGTATTTTAATTCTAGTAATTAGCATACTGTTTGGAAAATTCTAGAAAAATTAGGATAGGTTCCCTATGACCAGAGGAGCTTGATATAATTACCTTATGACTTAAAACACTGTAAATAACCCTAATGGCTCACTTGATCCAAAACCAACTTTGAATTAATTAGAGCAAAATAAAAACTAAAATTACTTGAAATCAATTCTCCACTGATCTTTAAGGTCAAAGAGACCCCTCTAAAAAGTTTGAAATTAATTAAAAATGGTTTTACCCATTAAATGGATTTTCTAAGTAACATGGCCACTTTTAAACTTTAAAAATTCATAAAACTTAAAATACATTTAAAAAATTCACCAAATTGGTTTTAGAGTCTCTCTGGTATCAGAGGAGTCTAAGGAAATTAAAATTGGAATTTTTCTAAAATCTTCATTTTTAACCTAACTTTTGATATTTTAATAATTAAAAAATTATAAAAATTACAAAATAATAAAATTTACAGAAATGTCATATTTGGTCTCCTAATCACTTAGGAATCAACCAAATATTTTTCTTAAATCTCAAAGTGAAGATATTGAATTTTAAAGGCTTAAGACATTTTTAATATTAAAAAAATAGTTTTTTCAACCTTTTCACTAAATTAATTCTAAAAATTCAAAAAATCAAAAAAATATAAAGTTTGTTTCTCTGAGTTTCTTGAGGTCAGAGGGATTTAAGAAAATTATAAAAATTAATTTTAAACTTTAATTTTATTTTATAATTAATTAATACATCAAAATTTAAAATAATTATAATAAATGAAATAAAAAAAATCACCAAAATTGGTCCAAGTGATCCTCTCGGTCAATAAGAACCTCTCATAATTTTCCTAACAACAGAAACTTCCTTTTGATCACATTATGAAATTTTCATTGAAAACTCCCTATTTTCATTAAAATAATTATATAAATTAAATTAAAAATAGAAAAAATCACGTTTTCTCCTCTAATGTCTTAATTGACTTGTGGATAAGGTGACATAAGAATTTCATGTTCATTTGAACTTGATTTGATGAATTATGAGATGAATATGCTTAAGAGGGTATTAAGGTAATTAAAAGGTTTTAATTTTAATTAAAATTTTAGGCTTAACCAGGTGAGGGGTAAAATATTTGATCTTAAATTCTTATTGGATGTTTGAAACATAGGGCATTTAAATGGTAGAAACTCATTAAAATCACCTTGAGCATTAAAAAAAGAATTTTAATTAATTAAATCACCTAAACTTTGGCAGATTAATTAAGACTTGAATTATTAAAGATTGGGGATGTGATATAAGAAGATTTTAATTCTTTAAATTGAATCACTAATCAATGATTTAATCAAATGTCATTAAGTTCTTATTAATTATTTAAACTATAAAATGATAATTGAAACTAATGAAAGGTAAATAATCTAAAAAAGTAAATTAAAACATAAAACATTTAAAAAAATTCAAATTAAGAAAAATTAAATTAAAACAAACTTTGAATATTAAGACTAATCTGAAACTGTTAAAACTTAAATTAAAACAAATTTAAAACATCGAAGATTAACCTGGAACAACTCATAATTAAAATATCATAAATTGAAAATTAAATCAGTTTTAAAACATTTAAAATTAATCTAAAAAGTTAAGACCATTTGAAATAAGTAAAATTTAACTAAACAAACAACTTGAAGATTTTTTTTTAAAAAAATAATTTAAAACATTTAAAAAAGATCAAAACCTTATAACTAAATTGAATCACTTTAAACCATTAATTCAAACTTCAATTAAGAATGGTTAAATTCTTTAATGAACTAGTTTGCCCCTAAAGGCTTTCATTATCATAATTCTCAAATAAAACATCAAACGAAACTGTCACCTTACTCATAGGATAATCAAACATCATAATTCACTGAGCAAGAGTAACCTGGGTGATTGATTCATCACCGCAGTGAAACTAACTGAACTTAAAGTAATCCCTAAAATGTTTAAGAAGATGTTCAAAATTCAGTTCCGAGCACTTCTCTAACTTGATGGGATGTTTTAAAAGAACAGTGAGACTTCATTGTTCTTTGGTGAAGAAAATCATCCTTAATAAAACACAAGAACCTAGACGTCATAGGAAATGACTAGCAATAGGATTAGGATTTTGTTAGACAACTAGAACCTTCCCTTAGCTTTACCTAGGTATTTGCTCTGACATGTGTTTTAAGTGCAGGTGAAAATGACAGGAATGCCCACCAGGTATGCTTTTAAGTTTATTGCGATTTACATTTAGCAATTTATTAAATGTCTTACTTTCTTGTACTTATAAATGCATGAACATGATCGAACCCAACATGTTTAAACAACTCAAAATTTAATCAGCAACAAAAATAAAACTGCAATTACAACTAAAATTAAAATGTCTCATTGAATGATCGGGAATCCCTCGGATGATGTAACCCACGTGTTACTAACGAGATTTCCCACGGTCTAAATGAAAGTGTTGAAGTCATTCAGTTTAGTTTAGCAAGTTCATTTGGACTAAGTGAATCCGATGAAAATAGCGATGTCGGGATGACGGAATTGTGGGATCTTAATCGGTTCTGCTTAATAAACTTTAAGATTTATTTTAATTAAAATACTAAGCCATCTCAATTTTCAAAATTTCTAAACTAGAACACTTCTCTCATCTCCTGATTGTCACCTTCTAAAACTAAACCTCTGCAACAACAAGAAGCTTGGAGCACAGTGGGTAGCACGACCATCTTCATCAGTAAAACTTGTGTCTACTTCAGCAAAACCTTTATTAGAATTAAACAACCAATCCATAGTATTTCGAGGTAGTTTTCCTAGTGCAACATAAATCCTTACCTTTTGGTTAGGCATTAGCATAATCGTGTTATGTAAATTAGGTCATAACTGGTTTTAGGACTCTGAGGTAGTCGTTTGGTACGACATAAACCTTCACCTCTTTGAGGCTATTTATATGATTATATCATGCAAATATAAGTCCTAGTTAATTAAAATTGACAGGATTGAAGCATTAAATATACTTTCAAATTGAAGCCAAACCATAGGATAGTCGGACATCCCCTACTTCTCTTCCTTTGGACTCTCAAAATAAACTGTTCCAAATTTGAGCTAATCCCTTTTGAAATTTCCAAAATCCAATTTGATTGAAAACCTTAAATTTTGAAATTCTTGAAAGCAAAACCACAGATCTTTATCGAGAGTTTTCTTGAGTGTTTTCGGACATTTAGGATGTAATTAACAATAGGGGCTTGCCCTTATAGGGAACTTTAAGAACCCAGGTAATATAAACCCTGCTTAATTCCTTTATATTAAGCAGGGGAACTTGTCGGCTTATAAAATTAGTTTGCAGACCAAACGGATGTCACAAATCTTTTAGTTTATTTAATCGAGCCCCATCATCAAGCAGTGTGTCTATTCTTCGGGATAAATACACGGTTTTTGATGCGGTGCTCATTTATATAAACTATTTGGGATGAGAGAAAGGTTTGATTTCATATCTTAAAGTTTTCAAACTTAAAATTATTTTCAAAAATCAAATGCTACTTTTCAAACTATATATATATAAATAAACTTACAACCTAAAAATACGCCACAATTTTAACGACTAATTTTTCACAACAAAGAAGAACTTGTTTTCTTATATTAATTATAAGTTTAATACATACGACACAATCACATAGACATCATCAGATATTCATACAACAAAGATAATTAAAATAACATTAATTCTTAATACAAATATGATAGGCGCACCACATGGTATCACATAATACTAAAATAGAAATGCCTATATAAAAACATACTTTAGGACCACTCATGATCAGTGGTGACATTCTCAATTCCACTCACCAAACAAATTTGATCATAGGCATGGTAGAAAAGAGCATAAGGAAATTCCATAGCAAATTTATCCTCGATCCATTTATTGGTGCTATACATAGTCACTTGACTATCTTGGAAACAAGCTAAACTATTGAATTGCAGTTTCAACTGCCAATCCATATGCTCTTACCGGTCGATCAAATTTTCAAAATTTTTATGCAAAAGAGAAATCTCACCTTCAATCTTCTTGTCTATAAGTCCCTCTAGACTTAATGCAAGATATCCATTAAAGTATGTTTAAGCATCCTTATGCACCAACTTCTCATCTTCTAATCTCCCATTGCCATTATTCTCCATGATCTTTCACTAGTAATAAAATTTCCACTCTCAAATTTCTTTAAAATACTTAGGAATGTCGTAGGGATACTTTAGATCCCATCTTAGGCGGTTTTATACAGAGGAATAAGACATAAAACTGAATTTTTGGCAATTTAACGAGTTATTCGAACTATGGCACTATATCACCATATCTGGCGCTATAACGCTAAACCAATATTTTCAATTCTCAAATTTCTTTCTTCCACCCTTCAAATCCTTTAATAGAATACTGTTTTGTGCCAACAAAACTATATAAGACTCACAATCACTATATAGAACTCATCACAACAATAATTCAAATCCAAATCCCACAAAGTGCTTAGTTCAACGTTATCAGCCTGACATAACTAATGTTTTAATTAGGTTTGACCCAACATTAGGATCTCTTCAAATGCAAGACCCTCTCCACTTATGTAAGCTTTTAATGTATGTCCATTTACCTTAATCACTCTCCTAGTTTTTGGATCTTCAATATCAACAGCTCCATATGGATATGCTCTTACCACAATAAATGGTCCTCACCTCCTGGAAACAATTTCAATCATGAGTTATAAAGCAATACTTCTTGTTAAGGCTCAAAATGCTTTTTCAGAATTTTCTGAACATGCCTAAAATTCATTTTCTTTTTATAAATTATGGCATTCTCATAAGCTTCATTTTTCAATTCATCAAGCTCATTTAATTGTAGTAATCTCTTCTCTCTAGGGTCTTTCAAATTATAATTAAACTCATTAATTGTCCAATAAGCTTTACGTTCCAACTCAACTAGCAAGTGAAATGCTTTTCCATATATGAGCCTATATGGTGTTATTCTTATAGGTGTTTTATAAGCAGTCTTATATGCCCATAAAATATTATCAAGTTTTACAGAGCAATCAGTTTCTTTAGGATTTACCTTTTTTTTCTAATATTCTTTTAATTTCTTGATTGGATACTTCTGCTAAATCACTGTTCTGAGGGTGATAGGTTATGGAAATATGATTTTAATCCAAAATTTTTGGGTTAATGTTTCAATCATTATATTCCTGAAATGACTTCCTCCATCTTTAAAGATAACTCGTAGAATTCCAAATCTTTTAAAAATATTCTTTCTTAAAAATTATAAATCATAAATTAACTTGTTAATTTGATAGCTATCTAGCCCGTAAGGTTAAATATTACTAACTAAGTAGTTCACTATATCAGCATACCACGTAATTTACCATTCATTAATCTCATTTAATTGTTCATCAAAAAAGTTCTCATTAATTTCATTATTTAATTTTTTTATTTTCTTGTTCAATCCTTGACAGATGATCAGCTATTTGATAATCAGTACCCCTAATATCCACAACTTGAAAATCAAATTCTTACAATAGAAGGACCCATCTAATTAATCGTGGTTTTGCATCCTTCTTCATCAGTAAATATTTTATAGGAGAATGATCAGTATGCTCAACAAAGTTGGTTTCAATAAGATAAGATCTGAATTTATCAAAAGTAAACACTATAGCTAATAATTCCTTTTTAGTTGTAGTACAATAAAGTTGAGCCTCACTAAGAGTTTTACTAGCATAGTATATAACTTTGAACGTTTTGTCATATCTCTATCCTAAAACAGCCCCTACAGCATAATCACTGGCATCTCACATTAATTCAAAAAGTTTCGTCCAATTAGGTGAAATAATAATAGATGCACTGATTAATTTCTCTTTCAATAAGTTGAAGGCATATGGGCATTCATCATTAGAATCAAAGTTGGCATCTTTTTTTAAAAGTTGATATAAAGGCATGGAAAGTTTTAAAAATCTTTAATATAACGTCTGTAGAAACCAACATGTCCTATAAACTTCTTAATCCCTTCACACTCGTAGAAGGTGGAAATTCGACAATAACTTAAATTTTCACTGGACCAACTTTCATGCCTTTTTCAGAAATTTAATATCCTAACATTATTCCTGCTGCAACCATAAATTGACATTTTTCCCAATTTAGAGCAAAGTTTGTTTCTTCACAACATTTTAGGACTCTTACTAAATGATCTAAATATAAATTCAAAGAAGTCCCAAATACTGAGAAATCATCCATAAAAATTTCAATTCCTTTTTCAATTAAATCACATGAAATTGATATCGTACATCTTTGAAAAGTTGCAGCTGCATTACTTTATCTAAATGACATTCTTTTAAAAGAAAAGTTTCATAAGTACTAGTAAAAGTTTTTTTATCTTGATCATCAAAGCAATAGGTAATTTGCAGTATCCAGAATATCCATACGAAGAAAAAATAATGGTGTCATGCTAGCTATCCAACATTTAATCCAGAAATAGCAAAGTAAAATGGTCTTTTCTAGTAGGGACATTTAATTTTCTATAATTAATACAGATTCTCCATACATTAACTTGCATTGTGAAATTTATTCATTTCTTTCATTTTTAACCACAATCACTCCTCCTTTCTTTAGAACACAATGAATAGGACTAACCCAAGAACTATCTGAAATTGGATAAATAATCCTAACATCCAACCACTTTAAAATCTTTTTTTTAACTACTTCTTTCATTATGAGATTCAATCTTCTTTGAGGATCGACCCTAGGCTTATGGTTATCTTCCATCGGAATTTGGTGCATACAAATAAAAGAACGAACTTCTTTAATATCAACTAATTTCCATCCAAAAGCTTTTTTATAATTCTTTAATATTTGCAATAACATTTCTTCTTATTTTGCAGTTAAATCTGAGGATATAATAACTGGTACTGTAGATAAGTTTCTTAGATATGCATACTTAAGATAAGTAGGTTAAACTTTTTTCTCAAGTTTAGGACTTTTTTCAATAGATGGAATCAGAGGTATACTATTTTCAGTAGTAGCTAAAATTTCATAATTTTCCTGAACATAATTTGAATCCTCGGTAATTATCTCATTTGATTCATCTTCAAAATCTCTTTCTGTTTCAGCTTTTTGTTCTTTCTCTTCTGAAATGACTTCATATTTTTGACCCAATATAACTTCACATATATTTTGAAACTGATTAATAATCATATCATCAATTATATCCATTTTATAACATTTTCTATCATGATACTTCATTGGTTTGAGCACATTAAATGTAACTTCCTTATCATTCACTCTCATGATTAATTCACCTTTTTGAACATCTATCCTTGCTCGCCCGGTAACAAAGAAAGGTCTCCCAAAATAATAGGAATTTCTTTATCTTCTTCCATATCTAATACAATAAAATCAACAGGGAAGATAAATTTATCCACTTTAACCAGCTCATATTCTATAACCCCTTTAGGATAAGTGATAGATCGATCTGCTAACTGTAGGGTTACAGTAGTGGGGGGAATATCTCCTAAACCTAACCTTTTGAGTATTGATAGTGGCATAAGGTTAATGCTAGTTCCCAAATCACATAAAGGTTTTCCACAAAATTTTTCTCCAACTGCACAAGGTATGGTAAAGCTACCAGGATCTTTGAGTTTTCAAGGAAGCTTTTTCTAAATTATTGTACTACATTCTTCACTAAGTGCAACAATCTCATAATCTACAAACATCCTCTTTTTATTTAAAACTTCTTTCATAAATTTGGCATAACTTGTCATCTTTTTCAATGTCTCAGCAAAAGGGATATTAATTGTAAGCTTCTTGAATATTTCAAAAAAATTTTAAAATTGTTGATCCAATTTTTGCTGTTTAAGTCTTTGAGGAAAAGGTGGTGGGGGTCTTTCTAAATTAATCTTAGTTGGAGAGTTAGTTGTTTCTGCATCCTTAGGAATAATTTCTTCTAGTCTCTCAATTTTTTAAACTTCTCTCTCAACCTCAATCTCTTTTTGAACCCCAACATTTTATTCCTTTCCACTCCTTAGTTGGACAGCTTTAACTTGCTCTGGCTCATTACTTTTGTCTTTAGGATTGATCTCTACATTACTAGAAAGTGTTATTTGAGGCATATTGCTATGTGCTTTAGAAATTGGTCCCAGTTGATTCTCTATATTTCTAATAGCAGCACTTTTACTTTGTAAATGATTACCCATCTGCAACACCACTTCTTCTATAGACAACTTCTTTCGCTTAAATTGCTGATTAAATCTAGAAGAGTAAGTTTAAATTTAGCACTGCCCTGATTGTTCCAATTTCCCAATGGGTTTACCTGAGCATTCCGCCATTGTTGACTTCCACCACTATGATTGTTATTTTAGTTAAATTTAGGATGGTTTTTCCAACTTGGATTGTAATTATTAGAATATGGGTTATTAGGTCCATAGATAGTGTTTATAGTTTCCAATGAAGTATGAGAATCAATAATTTGTCCTAAAAATTTTTCTTCAACATTTTGGGGTCTTGGAGAAAAATTCATTCTAATTTGGTCTATCTTTTTAGACAATGCAGCAACTTGACATGAAATCATTGAAATAACATTGTTATCATGAATACTGACTAATTTCTTAGGATATACCCTATTAGAAGGCCATCAAAAATTATTTGTAGTCATTTCTTCAATTAATGAATAATCTTCGTCATGGGTTTAGAAATTAATGAACCTCTAGCAGCAACATCTATAATAGATCTAAGGGATCCTAATAACCATTATAAAAAGTTTGAATGATTAACCAGTCTGGTTAAGCATGATGCGGATATTTTCTAAGGAGTTCCTGTAATATTTCCCAAGCTTCATATATAGACTCTCCTTCTTACTGAGTAAAAGAAGTAATATCACTTCTAAGCTTCACAGTTTTTAAAGGTGGAAAATACATAGCAAAAAATTTTTGAGCTAAATCTCTCCAAGTTCTAATAGATCCATGTGCGAATGACTTTAGAAACATCTTAGCTTTATCCCTTAATGAAAAAGGAAAAAGTCTAAATCCAACGACATCATTTGACAGACCATAATATTTAAAATGTAACAAACAATTCTAAAAAGCTTGTTAAATGTAAATTGGGACCCTCAGATGGTGTTCCTCCAAACTAATTATTTTGTACCATTTGAATAATTGAAGGTTTAAGTTCAAATGATTAGCCTCTACAGCAAGAGTTTGAATGCTTAAATGAATTTCATCTTCTGTAGGATTCGCATAATCTCTTAAAGGTTTTTATAAATTATGATGTTCATTTTCAGCAGTTTGAATTTCAATATTATTTTGTGATGTGTTAGCCATTTCTTTAGAATTATAAAGTCTTCCTCGTATTTAAAATTTTCTAACCGTTCGTTCTAATTTAGAATCATAAGGAACTAAATTTTTAGATCAAGAACTATGCATAAACAATATAAAAATTGCAGAAAATAAAATAGCACACCAAAAATGAAAAAGTATATTTTTTAATTCTAATTTTTAAGTTTTTTTCGATTTTATTTTCAAATTTTTTTCGATTTTTCAATTTTTAAATTTATAATTCAAATAAAATTGTAAGTCAAAAAGTTCAATCATACTTCCCAACAATGGCATCAAAAACTTGACATGACCCGCAATGACGTGTATTTTTAAACTCCAAAATTTTGCCAGAAAATATGTCTTAAATTATATCTAGCAGCTAATGTGAACAAATATAATAACTTATGATTTATATAATAAATTTTCACACTATGGGTGCCGCGCAAGTATACTTATCATTTCAAGTAATATAGGAATTTCCTTAAAAAACCCAAGATCGATCCCACAGGAAAAGCGGTAACTCTTAAAATCAACTTACAAAATTTATATTTAAATTGAAAATTAAATAGATAAGAGGTCAATAATGACGTGCTTAATAAAATAACTACTAAAGAGTTAAAAATAAAGCAATAACTAAATGTAACACCTTAATAAAATATAACAACAAGTTTGGATATTATGGAAAACCTTTCTCCTTGCAAAGACATTTTAACCTTTGTATGATTCAAGTAATTTAAGACAAAATTAATGTATTGTGACTAATAGAAGCATACATTATTCTTTAGCCCCTCCTGGAGCTAGCAAAGAATGTTGGCTAACTTAAGGCAAATTCATTAACATCTTGATTCCTCATCAAAATTATCTAGCCTCTCACCTCTAGATGCCCCTAAGTCTATGCCACTATGATGGCTGAATCCCAGCGCCAGCATACTATACCTTAAGCCAAATTGATAAGAATCTAGTCTGTCACCCTAAAACTAATAAATTATATGCCCATCAAAACTTATCTCCCTATTATTTGCACTCCCACTTAGGTGATCACCATGGCTCTGCCTAGAATGAAGTGTGGTATCCACTAGTTCGGTGAAAATTTTAGTCCTCCTAGGTCATTATGTTTTTTAATAGATTTTAACCTCACAAGTGACTAGTTTGTAAAGTAAATAAATATTCAGTGAAAATACCATCAAAATTTTAAGAGTAAAAAGAAGTCTTTAAATTATTCTCATCACACAAGATTAATTCACATATACAAGGAGAAAGAAAGGGAACTGCTCAGAATTCATAGAAATTAAACAAGAAGAAAACATTTGAATTGAAATCCAAGTCTTACAACAAAAAAATAATCACAAATACAAAGTACCTTATGTCTTCTCCCCAAGTAATCTTCTAGAGTTTTCTTAAAGGAATTGTCGGCATATTTTTAGGTTGAGTGTTGTATTTTTGAAAAGGGGTCGCCTACATAAATTGTCGGTGAATTTTAAATTTAATTTAAATATATATATATATAGTTTTAGAAAGAAACATTTGATTTTGAAAATAACTTTAAGTTTGAAAATTTTAAGATATGAAATCAAACCGATCTCACATCCCGAATAGTTTATATAAACGAGCACCGCATCACAAACCGCGTATCTATCCCGAAGAATAGACACACTGCTTGATGACGGGGCTCGATTAAATAAACTAGATGATTTGTGACATTCGTTTGGTCTGCGAACTAACCTTATAAGCCGACAAGTTCCCCAGCTTAATATAAAAGAATTAAGCAGGGTTTATATTACCTGAGTTCTTAAAGTTCCCTATAAGGGCAAGCCCCTATAGTTAATTACATCTTAAATGACGGGAATCATTTAAGAAAACTCTCGATAATGATCAGTGGTTTTGCTCTCAAGAATTTCAAAGTTTAAGGTTTCAAAGGATTGAATCTTGGAAATTTCAAAAGGGATTAGCTCAGATTTGGAACAGTTTATTTCAAGAATCCAAAGGAAGAGAAGTAGGAGAAGTTGAGGATCCAAGAAGAATCTTGGCAACCTCCTAAACTATCCTATTGTTTGGTTTAGATTTGGGAGTTTATTTAATGTTGCAATCCTGCCAATTTTATTTATTTAGGACTTATATTTAATCTGCATTGGCTGCTTGCCCTTATCTACTGCCGTGACGATTCCAGATTTCTTTTCGAATGCTTTCACAATTTTCTGCTTATCGGTCTTGTCTACGAAACTTAACTGCTTTGCCTCTTCTTGCAAGCTCCCGGCCTTGCTAAGCAACTTCTCGAAAGTCTTGATTGTAAATCCTTTAAGGGGAAGTGCTATCGGGCTATGGATACTCTTGAGCAAGATGCCGACTGCATGTTGTTCTTGAAGCTGTGGTTCGCACTTCATGCTTAAATTCCTCCATCGAAGTATGTAATCCACTAAAGTCTCGTTCGGCTTCTGTTGCTCCACCACTAGATCACCGATAGTGATGTGGTGCTGAGCCCCGGCAAACCGCTTAACGAAGAGATTCTCTAGTTCTGAAAAGGTCTTTACTGAGCCGTTCGGCAATTCTGCGTACCAGTCGAAGGCAATTCCTGACAAACTGCTGACGAACTGACGGAAGAGTAAAGCATCACTCCCACCGGCATTGCAGCAACTAGCACGAAAATGTGCAAATGCTGCTGGGGGTTTCTCGTTCCATCAAAAGTCTTAAACAGAGGTGGTACGAAGCCTTTCGGGGATTGGACCGCATCGAACTCTTCGAGGTAAGGTCTACCCATCTGAATAGATGCTCCACTCTTAGATTGTGTTAGGGCTTCTCGCACCTGTCGTTCTACCATGTTCTTAATGTCCTTTTCTGGAATCATGCTTTGTGCAGAATCCTTCTTTGGTGGCTCGTCTCCGTTGACGGATGTGATCTCTTTTCCTCCATCTGCAATATGGATGATCTCTGGGGGTGTTTCTTTTTGAGGTTGTACCTGACTCTGGAGAGTGGCTAAGGCAGAAGCCATCTCTTCCATCCTCTTTGCCATCTGGGAAATTAGGGTGAACAACAACGAGTGAAATGGCTTTTATCTTCTTCTTTGGTTTCTCTGTGGCAACAACAGGCTCTATTCGCAGTCCGAGGCAGGATTTAGCTGGCACCCGTCCTTTCCTTCTTAAGATTTCTGACACAGGGTATCTTTCTTTCTTTGCCAATCTTTCTATCACAGCTTGCAGTCGAACAAATGGCGTAGTCTTATCCCTCTTCCTCTTGTAATTGCTGTAGTACGCAGGTCGGGGTAATGCAGCGGCGATCCTATGGACATTCTTTTCATCTGATGTGGCAGAGAGAGGGTGAAACCTGCTTCCTTCCAATAGAGGTATATACTCAGGCAGTTCTTCTCTTTCCTCAGGGATTTCTTCTAGAAAAGCAACTTCAGCAGCACTGGCTTTCTCGATCTTGGCAATCTTTCTGCTTCTATTTCTCCTTTGAGTCCGAGTTAGGGGTGCAACTCTTGAACTGGACCCAATCTAAAAAATAGATGGTATTGTAGCAAAATTTGTACCCTCCAAGGTGACAGGCTCATCACAGACTTGGATTTCCTTCCCCTTCAGTTTGGCAGAAGTCGGGGTAGGTGCAGAGATGACTAGACCGGGGTGGGTAGAGACAACAGTCCTCCTACGAACAGTAGTACCTCTTTCAGCTGGAATCCTTTGCAGGGGAGGGAATTCTTGAGTCGATTTCATGTTGAACTCAATCACGGTTTTCTCAGTTTCTGACACTTTGTCATTAGTGTGAAGAGAGTGACGTCAGCAAACTTGATATCTGTATAGCTAAATCCTTGTCCGAAATGGATGATTCCATTGTCGGGCAGTTCATCCTTGTAAACGGCGAAGTCCATTCCATTGGTGAAGGAGAAGATTAACTTTGGGGCGATCATTTTACGCGGGCGATTCGAATGTCGGTCCCAAATTATGCTTTCTTTCGTCGTAAAGTTTAGGACGAAAAAGAAAGAGTCCGAACACATTTCTGTTTATCTTAGTGTATTTGTGATTTTTAAAAGAGATTGTTGATTAGAAGGTTGTTTATTAGCGGTTTCGTTTGTTAGAAACAGAACGATCAAAGGAAAAAGGTTATAGAAAAGGTAAAGGGCCCGATTTAGAATTGGAAAGGAAGAGAAAGTCTTAAGCAAGACTTCTCGACTCGAAGGATCACTCCTAAACTAACACCTATTGGGGGTCCACCCCACCTCAAAAAAGAGGTAAAAGGATCTCGGAACCACTCCATTTAGGGGTGTCTAAACATTGGCTCCTAAATCCGAGAGGAGTTGGCTATACTCGTTCAAGACAGAAATGAATGGGGTATTCCAACGGAAGAATGGTAGTTTGCTCCACTAGGGACATGGATACACTACCGATTTATGAAAGAAAAACCATCTAATCAAAAATGGAGAGAGGAACTAGTCCCCAGCGGAGTCGCTAAAAGTTGTCGGCATATTTTTAGGTTGAGTGTTGTATTTTTGAAAAGGGGTCGCCTACAGAAATTGTCGACGAATTTTAAATTTAATTTAAATATATATATATATATAGTTTTAGAAAGAAACATTTGATTTTGAAAATAACTTTAAGTTTGAAAATTTTAAGATATGAAATCAAACCGATCTCACATCCCGAATAGTTTATATAAACGAGCACCGCATCACAAACCGTGTATCTATCCCGAAGAATAGACACACTGCTTGATGATGGGGCTCGATCAAATAAACTAGAAGATTTGTGACATCTGTTTGGTCTGCGAACCAACTTTATAAGCCGACAAGTTCCCCTGCTTAATATAAAACAATTAAGCGGGGTTTATATTACCACGGGTTCTTAAAGTTCCCTATAAGGGCAAGCCCCTATAGTTAATTACATCTTAAATGACGAGAATCATTTAAGAAAACTCTCGATAATGATCAGTGGTTTTGCTCTCAAGAATTTCAAAGTTTAAGGTTTCAAAGGATTGAATCTTGGAAATTTCAAAAGGGATTAGCTCAGATTTGGAACAGTTTATTTCAAGAATCCAAAGGAAGAGAAGTAGGAGAAGTTGAGGATCCAAGAAGAATCTTGGCAACTTCCCAAACTATCCTATTGTTTGGTTTAGATTTGAGAGTTTATTTAATGTTGCAATCCTGCCAATTTTATTTATTTAGGACTTATATTTATATGACATGATCATATAAATAGCCTCGAAGATGTGAGGGTTTATGTCGTACCAAACGACTACCTCAGAGTCCTAAGACCGGTTAGGGTATTATTTACATGACATGATCATGCAAATGCCTAACGAAGAGTTAAGTATTTATGTTGCACTAGGCAAACTACCTCGAAGTCCTATGGCTTGGTTATTTAATTCTAAGAAAGTTTTATCGAAGTAGATCCGAGTTTTGCTTGATGACGATGGTCGTCTTGCTCGACGATGCTCCGAGCTCCTTGTTGTTGCAGAAGTTTAGTTTAAGAAGTCATAAATCAGGAGATGAGAGAAGTGTTTTGGTTTAGAGAAAATCTTAAAATCCAAGTGTTTTTTTTAATATTTTAATTAAAACAAATCTTAAAGTTGTTTAAATAGAACCGATTAAGATCCCACAATTCCGTCATCCCGGCACCGTTATTTTCATCGAATTCACTTAGTCCAGATGAATTTGCTAAACTCAACGGAATGAGTTCCACACTTTCATTTAGACCGTGGGAAATCCCGTCATATTAAGGAAGTGCTTAGGATGAGTCCTAAACAACTTTTCAATACTTCTGGGGTTATTTTGAGTCCAAGTAAATTTAATTGCACAGGTGAATTAATCATCCAGGAGTTTAGTTTAAGCTTTGTCTCTTGCTCAGTGAACTTGGGTATTTGATTACCTGATGAATGAAGTGACATCTCACTTAATACTACTATTTAAGAGTTATAATAATTAAAGCCTTTAAGAGACGAGTTGGTTTATTGAGAATTTTAATAATCCTTAATTAAAAGTTTGAGTTAACGATTTAAAGTGATTTAATTTAATTATGAGGTTTTAATTAATAATTTTAAGTTTGGAATAGTGTTCAAATTATTTTAGATTTAATTTAAATCTTTACACTTTCAATTATCTTAGTATTTCAGATTGATGTTTATATTTTAAATTTACTTAGATAGAAAGAGGTGTTGAAATTATTGATATGTTTTGATTTAACTCTTAATGATTTCATTTAGGTTTGTTGTTAAGTGATTTTAATTTAATTTAATTTAATTTAATTTGACTTTAATTTAATTTAATTTCATTTCATTTCATTTAATTTAACTTTAATTTAATTTTAATTTAATTTAATTTAATTTAATTTAATTTTAATTTAATTTAATTTTAGTTTCAATATTTTAAATTTAATTTAATTTAATTGTTAAGGTGTTAATTTAATTTAATTTAAACTTTGACTTGACTTAATTTAATTTAATTTAATTTAACTCCAAGATTTTAAATTTGATTTTAATTATTAGACCATTTAACATTTTAAGCTTTAATTCATTTAAGGGTTATCTTCTTTTAATTTTTAATTTATTTAATTTAGATTATTATTTTAATTTTTAATTGAGAACTAAATATTATTGAAATGGCATATTTAGAGATTTTTAAATTAAAGAATAAATATCCTCTTAATAACATCCCTATTTTAATAATCCAAATTTAAATATATTCTTTCCAAAATTTAAATTATTTAATTAATTACAGTTTCATTTTGATATTTTCAAAGTGTTTAATGGGTTTCTACCCCTTAAATTCCCTAAGTTTCAATCATCCAAGAGAAAATTAAAATTAAATATTTTACCCTCCATTTTGATTAAACCTAAAGTTTTAATTAAGCGTTAAAATTTTTAATTACCTTTATGCCCTTTTAGGCTTATTTATTTCAGAACTCACTAAATTAAGCTCAAATAAATTTGAAATTTTTATGTCACCTTACTCACATGTCAATTAAGACATTAGAGGAGAAAATGTGATTTTTCTGAATTTAATTTATTTATATAATTATTTTTAGTAGAAAATAGGGGTTTTCAAAGAAAATTCAACAACATGACCAAAGAAAAGTTTATGTCCTTAAGAAAATTATGGGATGTTTCTAATGACCAGAGAACCACTTAGAGCAATTTTTTATGATTTTTTTAATTATATTTTATTTATTATAATTATTTTGAGTTTTAGAGTATTAATTAATTTTAAAATAAAATAAAAATGAAAAAATAGATTTTGTATTTTTATTAAATTTCTCTGACCTCAAGGAGTCCAAGGAAATAAATTCTATAATTTTATAATTTTTCTTTGATTTATTAGAATTATTTTAGTGAAAAGGTTAAAAATTCATTTTTTAATATTAAAAAATACATTAAGCCTTTAAAATTGAATATCTTATCCTAGGGACTTAGGAAAAATACTTGGTTTGTTCCTAAGTGATTAGGATTCAAGATGTAACATTTTTATGATTTTTAATATTTTTGTGATTTTTATTATTTTTTAATTTTTAAAATATTAAAATATTGTGAAAAATCAAATTTTTTAGAAAATTCCAATTTTAATTTTCCTGAACTCCCTTAATATCAAAGAAGTTCCAAAACCATTTTTGTGAATTTTTGAAAAGTATTTTTGGAGTTATGAATT
The DNA here is from genome assembly GCA_022702705.1 of Papilionanthe hookeriana x Papilionanthe teres. Taxonomy (NCBI): domain Eukaryota; kingdom Viridiplantae; phylum Streptophyta; class Magnoliopsida; order Asparagales; family Orchidaceae; genus Papilionanthe; species Papilionanthe hookeriana x Papilionanthe teres. The sequence goes on from CM040425.1 coordinate 45,828,192, forward strand.
TTTAAAGTTTCATTCTGCTTATGAGGCTTAATCAATCCATTTGGGCGGGTTAATCAAGTCCAATTGATTTCAAAATTTTATGCAAGGTTCCTCTGACCCTAAAGAGCAATGGAGAATTATTTTCAAGTCAATTTGGTGTGTGGTTAACCCTAATTAATTCAAATATAATTTTGAGAGTTTAGGCCAATTAAGGTTATTATAAATGAATTAACTCAAAATACATTTTTCATAGGGTCCTCTGGTCCTAAGAAACATTACCAAATTTTTCTAGAATTTATTTTACAACATGCTAATTATTGGAATTAAAATACCTAAAATAGTGACATGAACTTGAAAAATCAATAACTTTTCACAGAGATGGCCTCTGACCTTTAAAAATTCAGAGAATGTTTCCAAGATCAGAGGCTTTAAAAGCCATATGGTCTCATTCCATGGTGAATTGTCTATGCAAATGGAGAATCAAAACATTGGAAATAGTAAATAAATTATAAAAAATAAAATACTCATCCAATTAACTTGATTTCTTTTCCACATTATTCTCCTCTATTCACTGAGCAAGAGGGTATTTTTATTTTATTTTTGTGGTTTTTCTATGCAAAGATATGAATTTTTGAAGTTCTGCTATTTAAATAATTCAAAAATATCCTAATTTTCTACTTATCCAACTCGGCGCCGCGTCAACCTACGGTGGATCGAAAGCCCACGTGTCGCTCTGTGATTCGGCGCCGCCATCAGACTCAGCGCTCCAGGGGCCCGCGGTTCACGTAACATTACGTTGTCTGCTTGATCTCGACCGTCCGCTCGATACACGTGCGATCCAACGGCTCCTGGTCATCGTCTACGACTGCTGTGCACCCGTGACCGTCCACACTCAAACCCTAATATCTCTCTCGATTCTCAATGGATTTTCGAGTTCTTATACTCTATCGATTTGTCTTGAAGAGACGAACACATCTATATGGTTTATAAGCTATGAAATTAACCCAAACAAAATGGAGAATTGCTGGAAGCTCGGGAGGAAGAATGAGCTCATACCTTTGCTCAGAGAAGTGAAGCTTCGATCTGAGGGTTGTGTCACCTTCGATTGAGTCCAAGCAAGCTCCAGATGAAGTCCCTTGCTCTGGGGAATTGTCTAAGCATAAAAGTGACCAAGGCCGATCACAAAGCTTGGAAGCTAGAAGCAATGGCTGGCTGGTGAGGGGGCTTTTCCTGGGGAACTTCTCCTCTTGGTCTGGTGAAGGTGTAAGGTCAATCAATTTGAAGATTGGCTCACTGTGATGAAGTGTCCTATTTTTTGGGTGGATTTTCAACTCAGAAATTGAGCTCTGTTAATGGGGTTTAGGGCAAAGGAACACTAGGGATCAACTGCTCTGGGTTTGGAGAAGGTCCTGGAGCAATTTTGGCAGAGTTTCCTTAAGGTCTGGTTCATCACCTTGTTTGGCCGAGAGGTGAGTGGGTTTAAATAGAGGTGGCTGGAGGGCTTCCCAGGGGTAATTGGAGGCTTAGATCAACTGCTCAGGGCAAGGGAAGAACAGCTACAATGGCCATTTAGGTTGGGACAAGTCAGCTAATTCAAATTGAGTTTTTGATTCAAATCAAGCCTCTCAGCCTGGTGGTTTCCGGCGGCTGTGGTGGCAGGCCGGCTAGGCATGGGTCACCCTCAGGGTCAGGGAGGTCTGTGCTTGAGTTTGGTGCCAACAATTGGCTTTGGACATGTGTAAAGGACTTGGATTGAAATGGCATGGGGAGAAGGTTACTTTGGGTTCAAATGGGTCAACCCATGGTTTTGGGCTTGGTGCACCACCCAAGGCTCGGATCCGAGGCCGAAAAGATTCATTTGGGTCAGCCAAGAGGAAATGGTGTAGTCTCCATCAAGGATTAGGTGGCTAACTTGGTTTAGTGTGTATCATGGATGAGGTTAAAAAGCTTAAGGAAGGCTTAAGAAAGGGGCCCCTCCATTTGCCATAAATGACATGGTGAGGTGTCAAAACTCTCATGGCTTCATATGGCTTGTAAATGGCTCACATTTGGCTTACATTTGGCTTGGAAAAGGTTGGCTTGTTTCATGAAAAAGGGTTTTGGCATTTTTGATGAATTTAAGGGAAATTGGCATGTGGCTTGATTTGGAATGACTTGATTATTGATTTAGGACTTAGGGATGATTTCAATTAAAGGTATGGTGAGAAGAATTTGTCATGTGGGCTTTAGAGCCAATTTTGGGCTTTTGGATTTGGTGAGAATGGGCTTTTAGAATGGTTTAAGAAAGTGGGCTTTTAGATTTTAAAATGGACTTTTGGATGAAGAATTTTGTGAAAGACCATGCCAAATAAATGTTGGGTTTAGTTTAGGGATGTTTCATGAATGGTTTGGAATCAATTTGGTGTGATTTGGAGTAGAATTGGGTTGAATTTTGGGCTTTTTTTGGTAAAGGGGCCAAGGTGGGCCAAATTGGGCTAACTTGGGCTAAGGTTGGGCTAAGGTTGAATTTGCTGTAAAATTAAGGTTGAAAAATGTTTATGGGAGTGTTACAAAAAGTTTTCAACTTTGGTTGGGCTCTGATTTTAGGATTTGGGCCCATTTGGGTTAGGTTTGGGCTTAGGTCAATTTAAGGGATTTTGGTTTTGGGTTTGGTGGGTGGAGTGTAGGTTCAAATTTTGGGCAAATCAAGTTCGTGTTTTGTTTGTGGGGGTGTAAGGAAGGTTTTAGAAAAGATTTGGGGCCAATTGGGCTTGATTTGGGTTGGTTTGGGCTAGGTTTAGGTCATGGGCCAAAATTGGGCCTTTAGGCTTCAAATTGAAATTGGGCTGAAATGTCAATCAAATTGGACTTGGATTTGGTCTAAATTGATATTGGGGATATTGAATTAAAGTTTAGAATTGAATTGGACCAAAATGGAGGTCAATTGGGGTGGTTCGGTTTGACATTGGGTTCACTTGGGTTAAAAAATGGGTCAAATTGGGGGTTTTGGTAGAAGTGGGGTAAATTACCAAAATTGGCCCATGGTGTAGTTAAACAAAATGAAATTGGGAATATTTGGGATTTTTTGGAATTTTATGGGAATTTTTAGAATTTTTGGATTTTTGGGGTAAAAGGATATTTTGGTAATTTTGGGGGGTTTAGGGATATTTTTGGAAATTTTGGTATTTTTTGCCAAAGATGGTCAATTTGAGTGGTGGAAAGTGTTTAGGATTGATTTTGAGGGATCTTGGGTATTTTAGGTAATTTTGCAAATTTTGGGTCATTTCAAGGGTATTTGGTAGGTTTAGCGGGTGTAGGGCCCCGAGGGTCAAAAAATTGAAATTTTGGAATGATGAAGATTGATCAAGTGAGAGTGAAATGGAATCACTTTGGTTGAGCCATGAAGCCATATCAAGCCCATATGAGCCATGAGAGGACTCATTTGAGGCATTCACTATGTTGTTCCTAACCCTCTTAGTCGAGGGCTTAGGGGTTAAGGACCATCCATATGAATTACCTACATGAGTCGTGGAAGTCAAGTTGGGTGAGAGTGTGGTTTTAGGACTTGGAATGTGTGTGAGAGTGTAGTGCATGTGCAAGTCAACCCTCACCAGACCAGGCCATCCAGGGTATTCCTAAGGCCAAAAAGTCCTATAGAGAACTCATCCTTTAAACCTTCACATTTGATTTCAACCCTCTAGGTGATTAGGGGTCTACAATCAAGCTTGTGGGGTTTGCAGGGAGATAAGAAGTATTTTGAATTTTTAAATGGTGGGTTCCATTTCTAGTCCTCTAAGATTAGTCAAAGGAAAAGCCTAAGGCTAGGTCCTAAGTACTAAAGAGAGAAGTAAAAGACCTTACCAAAATTGAGGTCAACAGGAATCTCCAAACTTTTACACACTAAAGCATACTTACACTGAAACATAATATAAGAAACCTCTATTTTACTATTACCTCCCAAATGAAGTTTTTAGGCTCAAAAGGTCTATGAATTCAGCCAAATGCTTCTCATTTAATAGAAAATAGAAAATAACCAAGGGTTTCTTCAAATAACCCTCCAAAATTCGGCCAAATTCAATGGATCCTCTAGAAAGGTAGTTTCTGGCGCTATAGCGCTAGTCTAGTGCATTATAGATCACATCTGGGTGGAGACCGACGCTATTAGCACCAGGGGTGGCAGTATAGTGCCACCAATATTTGCCAATTTTTGCTCCATTTTTTCTTAATTTTCTCTAAATGTCCATTCTCAGTACCTGAAACAAAAAACATGCAAAATACCTTCCTCTAAAGTACAATATCATCAAAAATGCAAATAAAAGGCTTATAAAATAAGCACTAAAAACAAGTTATTTTTAGGTGGATCACCCACCTTAGACTTCTTATTGGTAGCTCTTACCCACGGTTGGGATTTGAAAACACACAGCTCAGTTCTGTGCCCCCACCTTTACCAAACTCTTATATTCAGCTCCAGCCTTTTATATGTGACATCGTGTTTTATTTTATTCATCCATATTTTTTGTACGACCTGTTTCATTATCCTCTCATAGGAGTGTCTGCAAGTTATTTAAATTACCCACATGTTGTTATAATATGTTTTCTATACTGACACTTCTTGCAGCAGTAGTAGAAGCCCAGGTACGCAATTTTATGTTTTACTATCTTTTTTTTTACTGCACCTCTTTTACTAAATTCCTTTACATCATACTTTATTTATTTACTTGTCTTTACATATTTGCAAGACCTTTATGATAGAAAACAGTAGTCTGGTTACCTAGGATGGATCACTATAACACTTGAACAAACACATCCCCTTTAATTTTAGTAATAAGATTAATCGGTTTAACAATAATAAAAATTAAAACATAAGGCATAAAAATCTAAATTTGAAGCCACCGCAAGGAGTTTGGAGCAAACTTCATGGGCAGTACAACAAGGAGCTTGGATCAAGCTGTAGGAGACATTCTTTAGCTAAACCATTCCTTAAAATTAAAGAACAAGCTATAAAATTTTGAGGTAGTTCATCTACCACTATATAAATCTTCAATTTATTTTTAGGCTCCTACACAATTTTGTTGTGCAATATAAGACCAAACTCTTTTAATATTTTTTTACCTCACTTTTGTTGTGGTCTAGTCTTTCTTCCTTAGGAGCCTAGAATCTTGTTATAGGATTTTCCTGTTGACTATCCTAGAGGACTAGTGATAGAACCCTACCCCATTATGAATTCCAAACACTTCACTCTTTTTGGAGTTCCACATGTTTAGCTCTAATCTCTAGCACTTAGTAGGATGGAGCCAAAAATGAGGGAGCTTAAGAGGGGTTCCCATAAGATTGCCTGGCCTTAGAGTTAGCCCTAGGTGGTGTGGCTATGGTCAGTCATGCACACATACACACTTGAACCCGTTACCTTTTACTCACAACTCACAACCCTAAACCATCCATTCCTAACCCATTCTTCCCACTTTTTAAGAACTCATGTGGGTGGTCCCCCAAACTCTTAGCCATTGGTTAAGGAGGCTAGGACCAACGCATGAAGGACCCATGGGAATCCCCCTAGTCTTGTGGCACCTAAAAGGCTAGCATTGTGGTTGGCATCTTCAGTAAATCCCAATTTCACCAAAACCTCCATTTTGACATTTTACCCCCAAACTTTCCTAAAATTATCAAAATACTCCCCGAACCCTAATTTTCCAAAATTACCCAAATTGTCAATTTCTATCCAAAAATCATTTCAAAACATTTCAAACCACTCAGTTGCCTAAATTACCCCAATTTTTCCAAAATTTCCAAAATACCCCAAAATTTGCCAAAATTTACCAAAATGCCCCTGATGGCCCAAAAATTCTCAAATTCTCTAAAATCACTCCAAATGCTTCTAAGATCAATTTGAAACACCCAATATCTCCAATTTCACCCAAGTCCACTAAAATTGCTCAAATTTTCCAAATTGTCACTAAAAGCCTAAAATCCCTAAATCACCTCAAAATTCCACCAAATTGATTTCAAACTCTTCCAATTTCAAATCCAAATTAAATTTAAATTTCCCCAAAACATAATTTGAACCAATTTGAAACCTAATTGCATCCAATTCCAAACCCTAAGTCGAAGTCCAAATGAATTGCTCCAAATTGACCTAAAATTCAAAGTGCCCCAAGTGGAGCTCCATGATCAACCAAATTGCCAAATTTCAAATCCACATCAAAAGACATCATGTCTAAATCCAATTGCAATCAAATCCAAGCACATTTTATTAGCCCATGATTAATTTCAAAAATTAATCCTTTGTGTACCACTTAAAAGCCCATTTGCATAAACAATTTTAAAAGCTCATGCATCATTTTTAAAAGCCCAAAATTGAATCCACATAAAAAAAAAATCTTTTCCTATTCATCTCATGGCACTTAAAGAATTTAATTATGGAATCATACCAAACCATGCCTTGCATACATGATACTTTATACAAATTAAGCCTGTTGACATCCCTCATTTAAAATTTACAAAGTCCTTAATTCAATTTGCATGAAATTGTTCCATGGGCTCATACATAGCATGGCATGTCCTATGGATCCTTCCATGGCCATCTTGAAGTCAGGTTTGCCATATTCGGTAAGTGGAGGTGACCACTCTTTGTTCCCACTCCACTTGGTTTTACCTTATTCATGCAACATTTAAACCTTGATTTTTCTCTCAATCCAGCCATTTGACTCCGTTCAAACCTGCTTAGGGTCTTAAGATCAACCCTAACCACCTTGGGGTAAGCCTAGCCACTTGACCAAGTGGTTAAACCCAAGCTTAGCCAAATTACCCAAACATCAATTTCCACTTTGGATTTCTACCTTGGAGCCACGATTGAACCAAATTTACTTGACCTCAGAGCCTCCTTAGCTCACCTAAACTTAGAGGTGACCTGACCCTGGCCGAACAACCACCCCAGCTACCATAAAATATCCAGAACAAGAGGTCCCAAATGGCTTAAACCCAAAATTGAACCCAACTAAGCTTAAACATAATTGACCACTGGAGCTCTTCTTCCCTCCACCTAAGCAGCCTCCCTACCACCTGTGATTTTCCTGATGGCAGCCATGGCCTCCTCTATAAAGAGAGACCCCTCACGGCCAAACAATGAAGAGTGCTAAAACCTCAAGGAAACTCTGTTGAAATTCTCCCAGAACTTTCCATAGCCCAGGGAAGCTCATCCACACCATTTTCAAACCCCCATTTCCCCTGCCTAAGCTCAATTTCATATCAAAAAAATAAGATATTTCCACTGCCACCCCATAAAATCCACCAATCCTTAAATTTAAGTGCTCTTGAGCTTCAACAGAGCATGAGAGGAAGCTTCCCAGTAAAATCCCCATCAATTGAAGCCTCTGCACCATACTTCCACAAGGATGCACCACCATTTGGATGAACTTATACTCAGACCCTTTCCCAGAGGAAATTAGCACTTCAGGCACCTTCATTGGACTCCATTGAAGCTTCCATAAGCATCTAATTGAGGCCTCATCTCTCAAATTAAGGTATGGATCAAAACACCCAAATCTGAGCTCGGTTTGGGCCTTTGTCAAGTGAGCTTGTATTTCTTACTTGATCAACCGTATAGAAAGGTTCATCCAGAGTAGATGATGGTGTCGGAACAAACCCCATGTGAATTGGTTAAAAATCCTGGGATAAATTAGGGTTACAAAATGAGTGGTTTATGGGTTACACCAGTTGACAACGATGACCAGGAGCCGTTCGATCGCTTGTGTATTGGACAGAGGGCCCAAATCGCGTTGGACGAAGGGATGATTCGAGAACGGGGAGTCGTGTGGTAGCTGACTTGGATGGCGGTGTCGAACTGGAGCACACCACATGTAAAGTTTGATGAGAACGATGTTACGGTGGTTGGTGCGACTTTTTAAATGCTAAAATTTATGAACTCAGATTTATATATTAATTTAGATTACTAGTGAGTCACACATTCAAAATGCAAGTATAGGGCTCTAGTAGAGTCCTGGTTATTGATCCCACGGGGAGGTTTGTAAACTCTAAGATGGAGCACAGAAAACACTATTCGAATCAAAATACAATTGCAACAGTTACTAATGATATAAGGATGTTCAAACAGTAACAATCACTAGTTCTACTAAAGCACGTTCTACTCTTCTAACACAATTAACAAATACAAGACTAAACTATATAATAAAAGTTTAAATTGCAAGAAAGAATCCTCCTTCTTTCCAATGATCATGTGATGATTTAGTGACATAGATCAGTGATATAACTGTATTATGCCAAATAGGAGCATTCATATTCTTTACTCTCTTCCGAGTAATATAAAGAACATTGACTAATCCTATGTTTAGTCCCTAAATCCGTGGTTAGGCTGGGAGGATACTGGCTGTCATTACAGAGCTCCCACATCCCTTCTCCTGAATGCCAACTCGCTTTAGTTTCCAAACCCTATGACCAAATTCGGGATTTTAGTCTGTCACTCTAAAATCTCCAATTCTACATCCGTCAAAATTTATTTCTCAATTTATTTGCATTCAATCTCCATGAACTATGTCACTCATTCATGAATATTGAAAATGACCTTCACTTTTGTTGTAGAACCCATAGTCCTTTAAGAACTTGTGTTTCACAATAAGTTTTAACAATTCAATTGGTTAGATCAAAAAGTAAATGAGCTAAGAAATAAAAGATCATCACAAAATTTTCCATATTAAATAGAGACATCATTTCCATATCTCAACATCAACACATCACTTGAAAAGGAGGAAGATAGAGAAATCTACTCAAGACTCATGAGGAAAGTACGACAAAAGATGGATTTTATATATAAAAGCAACGTCATACAAAAAAAAGAAAAGCAAATAAAACTTATCTCAAATTCTTCCCCAAGCGAATCTCTTAAAATCCCTTTGACTCCTCTTCTTTCTCCATGACAACACACAATTCTCTCTTTATATGAGTAAGGAAGAAGAAATCCCTCACTTTTCCTCTCCTCCTACACTTCTTTGAAGAGAAAAATCACACTAAAACTCAACCCTAGACTCTCTAATGGACTCTTCACTCAATTATAATGAAAAAAACACTAAGAAACACTGAAGAGACTCTTTGTTCCAAAGTTGTTTAAATTTGGCTAAAACTAACTTTCCTAAGAGTTTCCTTGAGCACCCCTCCAAAATCCAGCCAAATAAATTGAATCTGGTTTGAATCGCGATAGGGTGTGGTCCAGCGCTCGATAGGATGCTGTCCGGCGCTATTTTCCACCTTCTGGTCAAAACTCTCAAGATTTGGGCGCGGTCCAGTGCTGAAGAGCGCACCATCTGGCGGTCTAGGTCAAAATGTTCACTTTTGCCTCATTTTGCTCCGAATTCACTCCTTTTTGCTTCCTTTTGCTCCAAAGGCCTAAAATCTTCGTACGTACATGAAATCATGAAGAATACCCTTCTTTAAGGTGTAATATCATCAAAAATATGTATGAAATAGGCATTAAAAAGCTATCAAATTTTCAATGGATCAAGATCCCCCAAACTTAACTATTACTTGTCCTTAAGTAATTTGGTTACTACTTAAAATAATGATCCATTGTAATGAACTTTATTTCTAGAATACCATGATTTTGATTTAAATAAGTAAAATAGTAAGATTTTCAGAAAGATTTTTGAGTAATTCAGGTAAATTTTGCAGTTGTAAGGCTATCTAGTCATCAAGTCTAAGAGTTCTAGTCTCCTATTCATTTCAAAAATGACTGTAGATTGTTCTATTAAGGCACTTAAAAGGATTACATGAAAAGAAGTTTATGAGAACACTATTAGTAAAGATGCTAATCCATACATATAAGTTCAGGATAATGAATAAGTTTTCCCTTTAGTTAAGTCCAAGTGAAGCTAATTTTTGATTAGACATCTCCTCAAGCTTCTCCTCACCTTTTTTTTCTTTTCTTTTTCTTTATTTCTCTCTTTTTTTCTTTTCAGGTATTGTTTTTCAATCCCTTCTTTTCTTTTCTCAAGTGAGGATTACTATATCTAGATAGCCTTTAATAATTTTGAACTTCACCCTTTATTTCCCAAAATTTGGAACTTACCACAACCTTTACCTTATAGATATTTCTTTAGCTTATAAATGATTCATCATAGAGTCCCAGTCCTTTACTTTCACATAAATTTTTAAGATTCTTAATATTTCAAAAATACAGTTTTCCTTACTTTGATTAGTTAACTATAGTCATATTCTGTTATATCAAATATCTTAGCCTGCAAAATTACTTTTCATCACAAAAAACTTTCATTTAAGTCTACCATAGTACTTAAATAGAATCAAAACACAGTTATCTGAAACTGAGCTCTATTACAAAAAATCATGTTATTATTTTTTAAAATACTTTTAAAATTAAGAACAAATGACAGTTATTTCTTTCCCTCCCCCAAACTTAAGTTTTTGAATATTAATACAATTAACATGGGTAGAAAGAAAAGCTATAAACATATATAACTCATACCTCATTGTTGGGTTTTCAAACCTTTGAGTTTAAGTAGGTCTTCCTCATCATTTTAAAAAAGTAGGTCTGAAATAATTAAGAGCTTTTCTACACACAAATATATTAGAAATTTGTAGGGTGAAGAATTTTGAAAGTTTAAAACATAAAGCACAACTAAACATCACATATTAACATCCAACTGTCACAATCACAGATTAAACTAATCAACCAACATATACAAATTCACATTTCACATCACATCACATCATCATAGTTCCACATATTACAAATTACAGTTCACAACAAACACAACCAAATACAAATTTTCATCACTAATACAAATTACACTCTTAAAAACATCACAACTACATCACAATACAACATGATATAATAAATGCAATGAAAATTAAAAAAACTAAACTACCAATCATAATTTGCAGGAGCTCTACCATCATCGGGTTCATCAGGCTGGTATGGAGTGTACTCAGGGTATGTAGGGAATACAACACTAGTATCTCCCCTCAAGAATCTCATCTGTGTGTCATGATAAGCTATATCATATTCTTTTCACTGCACTTGATAATCATTATTAATCTTATTCCTTGCTTCTAGCCCTCCTACTCTGGTATTCAACCTTTCTAATTGATCCATAACATCATGAAAAGTAGGGTCCCTAAATGTGGATGGTCTTTCTTGACTAGAAGAAGGTACATCATAACTTTTACTCCAGCTCCAACCTTCATTGGATGAATAAGTCTTCAGATTTAATTTGCTTATGGGCTTCAGAGGGTGGACTACCTTATCATTATCTTCAACTTCTACACCATACTGAATACACAGGGCATGAATTAAGCTGGGGTGTCCTAGTCCTCTTGTAGTCTCTCCTTTTGAAATATTAATAATACTCCTATAAATAATAGCCCTGATATTAATATCTTTCATATTCTGAATACAGAAATTCAGAACAGCTCTCTCTACTGTTACTTCACTGTGGTGACTGGTAGGCATAAGTCTTGCGGATATGAAATAGTGTCAGGCTTTTGAAACAAGATTCAATGAAGAAAGGGGGAAATTAACTTTATTCTTCTGTTTAATTTTCCATTCCTTTTTTCTGTCAGTCAGAAAGTTTAAAACCATATCAAGTCCCTCGTCATTAATAATAAAATGCTTATATTCTCAGTAGTGAGGGTCTCTCAACTGGTAAAATGAATTGATGCGTGTAGGGGTAAACTCAACCATTTGTCCTCTAACAAGGATATATTCACTCTAAGAATAGTATAAATTAGCATAAAATTCTCTCACAATCCCCAGCATCGCTTCAGCAGTAAAATAACAGAAAATCTCCCACTGACGATTCACAGTGAATTCTTCGATCACACCTCCAGGATTTTCAAAGGCTTTCTCTTGAATACACTTCTTATTACTAAGAAATGTACTAAAGCGAGAATGAGCCTTGAAATTTACAAATTTCCTCTCATTATATTCCAATTTCCTCTTCCCTTTTGTCAATTTTGGAGCCATTTCTCTAAAAATATCAAATTAATCAAAATCAATTTCAAAATTGCAATGTATTAAGCTCCAAAGTATATTTAAGTAACCATGGAAAATCTCCAAATTTTCTCTAAAAACCTCAAAATTCAAATCTTCCAAATGTAGGAGATTTCCACTGTCAAAATAAAAAAAAATTATTTTAAAGTGAAGATCTTATCGTGCGAAGACGAGATCTAAACTTTTCTAGCCACGAAATCGCTTCTAATCCTAATGCAAACAAGCCCTAGGTGCGAAAATCGGCCTTGCTGGAGGTTGAAGACGATGGAATGGGATTGTGGGTCCCAGGGTTAAATTATGAGATTTGGGGCAAATCTGGACCTTTTTAGTGTTGGGCACAGTCCAGCGCTGGTGACAGCGCCGTCCGGCGTTATTTTCTATTATAAGCAAAACTCTCTAGAAATTGGCGCGGTCCGGCGCCCAGGGCAGCGCCGTCCGGTGCCAGTTCAAAATTTGGGTTCCCAAATTTCTTTTGCATTTTCCATCATTTCAAGCCCTTGCCAATGTCTAATTAGTCCATTAAGCATTGAATAATATTCTAAAGCCATGACAAAAAAATTTTTAACACAAACAACACAAAACATCACTTTGATATAGAAAATCCAAATTACAAACATACATAAGTGACATTAGACTCTACACATTCATCAAGCCATAAAACACTAAATTTCAGCGTCGCTCACAACCACAACACTCAAACGTTGAAAACTGAACATGAAAACAAATTCAAACATAGCAATCAAGCAAATCAAACTAAATTCAAATACATCAACACATAATCAAGTCTCTATTTTTCATCAAAACTATCATAATCTCTAATATCTCCAATTGATTGAACATGAACGAACAGATTAGAGAAGGGATGATATGGGAATTCTTCAGTTGAATCTTCCTCAATCCAACCCTTTCTTTTCATCAGATTATCATACTTCCTTCAAGATGCCCAGAATGTTCAAAGTGTTCCTTCATTCTCCAATCCAGATGATCAAAGAAATCAGATAAATTGTTAATTGTACTCATCAGATGTTGCATCTCTTTCTCTAGTTAAGTAATCTTCTTCATAATTATCTGAGAACCTTCAGGAAAGTAAGGTGAAATATGCTTTGGACTCTGATATGGTAAATCTTCAATAAGACTCATGACATTCACATCTCCAACTGCCTGGTTACTGTATTAGTCCTTGGGGCCCAGAGGCTTCCAAGGAAGAAGTACTCTCTCCTAATTTTTATAAGCCACTTGTGATTGACTGCAGAGTATGAATATAGTGGAAGGATGTCCAAGCCCATATTTTGATCTGTGTACGATCAATCCAAAGACAGATTTAACAATAATAGAACCAATATCAATAGGCACCCTCATTTGAATACAGTAATTTAATATAGCACATTCCTTGTTCACTTTATTGATTTTCATAGTTGGGAGTAATTTGGTACATATAAAATAATGTAAGTGTTTCAACGTAGAATTTAGGGTCTGTTTGGCGCAGTTGCGACTATGCTTTACCTGTGAAGCTGCCATGGGAAGCAATTGCGAGGAAGCTGGTTGTTTGTTTGTTTGTAGCTGTCTGAGAACAGCTGTGGGGCAACTGTTTCAGGAGAAATGACCAAGCTGCCCCTGTTTGGTAAAACTGTTAAAAAAATAATAGCTCATGCAGCATTGATTAAGAGGAGTGCAAAGAAAAATTGTAAAATTATAACAAATTTTGATAAGTGCTCAAATGACAAATCACTTATACAGTCAAAATAGAAATACTTCAAAAATCTTCATAATGAAATACAAGTCTATGCTAGATTAACCAAAACATTTTTTATTTCTTCTCGAAGCTGTGTCATTTCTTCAGCACCTTCACCGTCCTTATTGCAAATGTTAGGTTTCTCGCTATCATCTGTTAACGTCGAAGAACCTATTTGGTTTTCTGATCATCGTGCAGCTGCTTCTTGTTCATTCATTTCTGCACTGCAGAAATCGATATCGAATCGTGATGGATGATGCCTAATATAATTATGCAGCGTCATCATTGCTATAACGATTTACACATGTTTAGAAAAAGGATAAGAGGGCATGTCTCGCAATATAACCCATTTTTTCTTCCAAACACCAAATATCCTCTCGATCACGCCTCTTAAGGAAGAATGCCGTTTGTTGAAGACCTCATTCTGGGTTCATGTCACATTACTTGCCCTTTGAAAATATGGTATATGATACCTTGTATCCGGGAATGGTTTCATATAACCTCGTTGCAACGGATAACCGGCGTCTACCAAGTAATATTTTCCTGTTTCAAATTTGAAAGTAATGTTTGATGTATCAAGACCACATAATTGAATTTTGATAAAATACGCATACTGTTTGGTGGATGCGGAAAATAGTACTGTTGACTTCTTGTTGCACTTTTAAATATCCTACTGTCATACGCACTGCCCTCCCAACCAGACATGAAAAATGTAAAACACATGTTAAAGTGGCATACCGCCATGACATTTTGTGTTGGTATTCCACTTCGGCAGATAAATGTGACTTTTTCATTGTTCGAAACGCGTGCAACAACATGTGTTCCATCAATTGCTCTGATACAATCCTAACCATGTATAGTCACATGTAGGTGTTTTAGTACTCGATTATCAAGTTTATTACTGCGTTTTGTTGACCTCATTTTTGATGAGGTCTTTTCTCTTCTCTCTCTTTAGTACTTAGGATCTAGCCTTAGGCTTTTCCTTTGACTAATCTTAGAGGACTAGAAATGGAACCCACCATTTAGAAATTCAAACTACTTCTTAACTCCCTGCAAACCCCACAAGCTTGATTGTAGACCCCTAATCACCTGGAGGGTTGAAATCAAATGTGGAGGTTTAAAGGATGAGTTCCACATAGGACTTTTTGGCCTTAGGAATACCCTAGTCGGCCTGGTCTGGTGAGGGTTGACTTGCACATACACTACACTCTCACACACATTCCAAGTCCTAAAACCACACTCTCACCCAACTTGACTTCCTAACTCGTGTAGGTAATTCATATGGATGGTCCTTAACCCCTAAGCCCCTGACTAAGAGGGTTAGAAACAACATAGTGAATGCCTCAAATGAGTCCTCTCATGGCTCATATGGGCTTAATATGGCTTCATGGCTCAACCAAAATGATTCCATTTCACTCACACTTGATCAATCTTTCTTTTTTTAAAATTTCAGTTTTTGACCCCCGGGGCCCCAGACCCACCAAACCTACCAAATCCCCTTGAAATGACCCAAAATTTGTAAAATTACCTAAATTACCCAAGATCCCTCAAAATTAATCCTAAACTCTTCCCACCACTCAAATTGACCATCTTTGGCCAAAAATACCAAAATTTCCAAAAGTACACCTAAACCCCCCAAAATTACCAAAATACCCTTTTACCCCAAAAAATCCAAAAATTCTAAAAATTCCAAGAAAATTCCAAAAAATCTCAATTATTCCCAATTTTATTTTGTTCAACTACACCAGGGGCCAATTTTGTCAATTTACCCCACTTTTACCAAGACCCCCAATTTGACCCATTTTTAACCCAAGTGAACCCAATGTCAAACCAAACCACCCCAATTGACCTCAATTTTGGTCCAATTCAATTCTAAACTTCAATTAAATATCCACAATATCAATTTAGACCAAATCTAAGTCCAATTTGATTGGCATTTGGGCCCAATTTCAATTTGAAGCTTAAAGGCCCAATTTTAGCCCATGACCTAAACCTAGCCCAAACCAACCCAACTCAACCCCAATTGGCCCCAAACCTTTTCTAAAACCTTCCTAACATCCCCACAAACAAAACGCTAACTTGATTTGCCCAAAATTTGAACCTAAACTCCACCCAAACCTAACACAAAACCAAAATCCCTTAAATTGACCTAAGTCCAAACCTAACCCAAATGGGCCTAAATCCCAAAATGAGAGCCCAACCAAAGTTGAAAACTCTTTGTAACACTCCCATAAACATTTCCCAACATTAATTTTACACCAAATTCAACCTTAGCCCAACCTTAGCCCAAGTTAACCCAATTTGGCCCACCTTGGCCCCTTTACCAAAAAAAAGCCCAAATTCAACCCAATTCTACTCCAAATCACACCAAATTAATTCCAAACCACTCATGACACATCCCTAATCCAATTGCAATATTTATTTGGCACAATCCTTTACAAAATTGTCATCCTAAATTTACTTTAAATCTAAAATCCCACTTCCTTAAACCACTTTAAAAGCCCATCAAAAATGATTTCAAAAAGCCCATCAAAAATGATTTCAAAAAGCCCAAAATCAATCCAAAGCCTACATGACACTTTCATCTCATCATCCATTTAATTAAATCACTCCCTATGTTTCAAATTCATCATTGAATTTTTCTAAACTAAGCCATGTGCCAAATTACCCCTAAATACCAAAAAACCTTAAAACCCTTTTTCATGAAACAAGCCAACCTTTTCCAAGCCAAATGTATGCCAAATGTGAGCCATTTACAAGCCATATGAAGCCATGAGAGTTTTGACACCTCATCATGTCATTTATGCCAAATGGAGGGGCCCCTTTCTTAAACCTTCCTTAAGCTTTTTTAACCTCATCCATGATACACACTAAACCAAGTTAGCCACCTAATCCTTGATGGAGACTACACCATTTCCTCTTGGCTGACCCAAATGAATCTTTTCGGCCTAGATCCAGGCCTTGGGTGGTGCACCAAGCCCAAAACCATTGGTTGACCCATTTGAACCCAAAATAACATTCTCCCTATGCCATTTCAATCCAACTCCTTTACACATGTCCAAAGCTAATTGTTGGCACCAAACTCAAGCACTGACCTCCCTGACCCTGAGGGTGACCCATGCCTGGCCGGCCAGCCACCACAGCCGCCGAAAACCACCAGGCCGAGAGGCCTAATTTGAATCAAAAATTCAATTTGAATTAGCCGACTTGTCCCAACCTAAATGGCCATTGCTAGTTGTTCTTCCCCGGCCCCGAGCAGGTGGATCCAAGCCATTAAACCCCCACGGGAGGCCCTCCGACCACCTCTATTTAAACCCACTCACCTCTCGGCCAAACAAGGTGATGAACCGGACCTTAAGGAAACTGCGCCAAAATTGCTCCGGGACCTTCTCCTAACCTGGAAGCGATCGATCTCCAGTGTTCCTTTGCCCTAAACCCCATTAATAGAGCTCAATTTCTGAGTTAAAAATCCACCAAAAAAACAGGACACTTCACCACAGTGAGCCAATCTTCAAATTTATTGACCCTACACCTTCACCGGACCAAGAGGAGAAGTTCCCCGGCAAAAGCCCCCTCACCGGGCCGGCCATTGCTTCCAGCCTCCAAGCTTTGTGATCGGCCTTGGTCACTTTCATACTTAGACAATTCCCGAGAGACAGAGACTTCATCTGGAGCTTGCTTGGACTCAATCGAAGGTGACACAACCCTCAGATCGAAGCTTCACTTCTCTGAACAAAGGTATGAACTCACTCTTCCTCCCGAGCTCCTGGAGATTCTCCATTTAATTTGGGTTAATTTCATAGCTTATAAACCGTATAGATGTGTTTGTCTCTTCAAGACGAATCCATAGAGTATAAGAACTCAAAAATCCATGGAGAATCAAGAGAGATATTAGGGTTTGAGTGTGGAAGGTCACGGGTGCACACCAGTCGTTGACGATGACCAGGAGCCCTTGGATCGCGCGTGTATCGAGCGGACGGTCGAGATCAAGCCGGACAGCGCAATGGTACGTGAACCGCGGGCCCCTGGAGCGCTGAGTCAGATGGCGGCGCCGAATCATAGAGCGACGCGTGGGCTTTCGATCCGGACGAGGATGACACGGCGCCGAGTCGGATAAGTAGAAAATTAGGGTATTTTTGAATTATTTAAATACCAGAACTTCAAAAATTCATATCTTTCCATAGAAAAATCACAAAAATAAAATAAAAATACCCACTTACTCAGTGAATAGAGGAGAATAATGTGGAAAAGAAATCAAGTTAATTGGATAAGTATTTTATTTTTAATAATTTATTTACTATTTCCAATGTTTTGATTCTCCATTTGCATAGACAATTTACCATAGCATGAGACCATAGGGCTTTTGAAGCCTCGATCTTGGGAACATTCCCTGAATTTTTCAAGGTCAGAGGCCATCTCTGTAAAGAGTTATTGATTTTTCAAGTTCATGTCACTGTTTTAGGTATTTTAATTCCAATAATTAGCATGTTGTAAAATAAATTCTAGGAAAATTTGGTGATGTTTCTTAGGACTAGGGGACCCTATGAAAAATATATTTTGAGCTAATTCATTCATAATAACCTTAATTGGCCTAAACTCCCAAAATTAAATTTAAATTAATTAGGGTTAACCATACACCAAATTGACTTGAAAACAATTCTCCATTGTTCTTTAGGGTCAGAGGAACCTTACATAAAATTTTGAAATCAATTGAAAATATTTAACCCCACTAAATAGATTAATTAAGTCACATAACTAAAATTATACACTTTAAAAATTCATAACTCCACCAAATTCATAACTCCAAAAATACACTTTAAAAATTCACCTAATTGATTTTAGGGCTTCTCTGATGTTATGGGAGTCTATGAAAATTAAAATTAAAATTTTCTAAAAATCTTCATTTTCCACCATATTTTAATATTTTAATAATTTAAAAAAAAAATCACAAAAATATTAAAAATCATAAAAATGTCATATTTTGACTCCTAATCACTCAGGAACAAACCAAATATTTTCCCAAGTCTCAAGGTAAAGATATTGAATTTTAAATGCTTAAAACATTTTTTTGAACTAAAAAATGAATTTTCCAACCTTTTCACTAAATTAATTCTAATAAATAAAAAAAAATCAAAAAATTATAAAATTTGTTTCTCTAAACTCCTTGAGGTCAAAGAAATTTAAGAAAAATATAAAATCTATTTTTCAATTTTTATTTTATTTTAAAATTAATTAATACTCTAAAACTCAAAATAATTATAATAAATAAAATATAATTCAAAAAAATCACAAAAATTGGTCCAAGTGGTCCTCTGGTCATTAGAAACATCCTATAATTTTCTTAAGGACAGAAACCTTTCCTTGGTCATGTTGTTGAATTTTCTTTGAAAACCCCTATTTTCTACTAAAAATAATTATATAAATAAATTAAATTCAAAAAAATCACATTTTCTCCTCTAATGTCTTAATTGACATATGAATGAAGTGATATAAAAATTTCAAATTCATTTGAGCTCAATTTAGTGAGTTATGAAATAAATAAGCTTAAAAGGGCATAAATGTAATTAAAAATTTTAACCCTTAATTAAAACTTTAGGTTTAATCAAAAGGGAGGGTAAAATATTTGATTTTTAACTTTCTTTTGGATGATTGAAACTTAGGGAAATTAAAAGGGTAGAAACCCATTAAACACTTTGAAAATATCAAAATGAAACTCTAATTAATTAAATAATTTAAATTTTGGAAAGAATATATTTAAAATTTGGATTATTAAAATAGGGATACTATTAAGAGGATATTTATTCTTTAATTTAAAAATCCCTAAATAAGTCACTTCAATAATATTTAGTTCATAATTAAAAATTAAAATAATAATTAAAATCTAATTTAAAATCTTGGAGTTAAATTAAATTAAATTAAATTAAGTCAAAGTTTAAATTAAATTAAATTAACACCTTAACAATTAAATTAAATTTAATTTAAAATATTGAAACTAAAATTAAATTAAAATTAAAATTAAATTAAAATTAAATTAAATTAAATTAAAGTAAAATTAAATTAAATTAAATGAAGTTAAATCAAATTAAATTAAAATTAAATTAAATTAAATTAAATTAAATTAAATTAAAATCACTTAAAAACAAACCTAAATGAAATCATTAAGAGTTAAATCAAAACATATCAATAATTTCAACACCTCTTTCTATCTAAGTAAATTTAAAACATAAATATCAATCTGAAATACTAAGATAATTGAAAGTGTAAAGATTTGAATTAAATCTAAAATAATTTGAACACTATTCCAAACTTAAAATTATTAATCAAAACCTCATAATTAAATTAAATCACTTTAAACCATTAACTCAAACTTTAAATTAACAATGATTAAAATTCTCAATAAACCAACTTGCCCTTAAAGGCTTTAATTATTATAACTCTTAAATAGAGTATTAAATGAGTTGTCACTTCATTCATCAGGTAATCAAATACCCAGGTTCACTGAGCAAGAGACAAAGTTTAACTAAACTTCTGGATGATTAATTCACATGTGCAACTAAATTTACTTGAACTCAAAACAATCCCAGAAGTATTGAAAAGATGTTTAGGACTTGTCCTAAGCATTTCCTCAATATGACGGGATGTTTTAGAAGAATAATTAAATTTAATTGTTCTTTTATGAAGAAAATCATCCTTAAACTAAACCAAGAACCTAGACGTCATAGGAGATGACTAGCAATAGGATTAGGAATTTGGTAGACAACCAAAACCCTTCCCTTAGCTTTACCTAGGTACTTGTTGAAATATTTAAATGCTCTAACATGTGTTTTAAGTGCAGCTTGGGATGACGGGAAGACCCTCCAGGTACGCTTTTATTTTATTGCAATTTACTTTATTGCAATTTACTTACATGCACTGTACTTTACTTTTCTTGCATGATAAATAAGACTGTTGCATGAAAACCAAAACCTTTAGGATAGTCCCTAAATTGAAACCAAAACTAAATTAAAAGTCATTGCAAGATAAAATTCACCGCCACAACATTCCAAAATATAAAACAACTCAAAATTTAATCACAAACTGAACAACAAAACTACAATTGGAACTAAATTAAAACGTCTCGTTGAATGATCGGGAATACCTCGGATGATGTAACCCACGTGTTGCTAACGGGATTTCCCACAGCCTAAATGAAAGTGTGGAACTCATTCGATTGAGTTTAGCAAATTCATCTGGACTAAGTGAATTCAATGAAAATAACGGTGCCAGGATGACGGAACCGTGGGATCTTAATCGGTTCTGTTTAAACAACTTTAAGATTTGTTTTAATTAAAATATTAAAAAAAAAAAACTTGGATTTTAAGATTTTCTCTAAACCAAAACATTTCTCTCATCTCCTGATTTATGACTTCTAAAACTAAACCTCTACAACAACAAGGTGCTCGGAGCATGGTGGGCAGCACGGCCATCGTCATCAGCAAAACTCGGATCTACTTCAGCAAAACTTTCTTAGAATTAAATAACCAAACCATAGGACTTCGAGGTAGTTTTCCTAGTGCAACATAAATCCTCAACTCTTTGTTAGGTATTTGCATGATCATGTCATGCAAATTAAGCCCTAACCGGTCTTAGGACTCCGAAGTAGTCGTTTGGTAAGACATAAACCCTCATATCTTCAAGGCTATTTGTATGATCATGTCGTACGAATATAAGTCCTAACTAATTAAAATTGGCACGATTATAACATCAAATAAACTCCCAAATTGAAGCCAAACAATAGGATAGTTTGGAAAGTTACCAAGATTCCTCTTGGATCCTCAGCTTCTCCTGCTTCTCTTCCTTTGGATTCTTGAAATAAACTGTTCCAAATTTGAGCTAGTCTTTTTTGAAACTCCAAAATTCAATCCTTTGAAAACCTTAAACTTTGAAATTCTTGAGAGAAAAACCACTGATCATTATCGAGAGTTTTCTTAAATGATTCCTGTCATTTAAGATGTAATTAATTATAGGGGCTTGCCCTTATAGGGAACTTTAAGAACCCAGGTAATATAAACCCTGCTTAATTCATTTATATTAAACAGGGAACTTGTCGGCTTATAAAATTGGTTCGCAGACCAAACGGATGTCACAAATTTTCTAGTTTATTTAACCGAGCCCCATCATCAAGCAGTGTGTCTATTCTTCGGGATAGATACACGGTTTGTGATGCGGTGCTCGTTTACATAAACTATTTGGGATGTGAGATCAGTTTGATTTCATATCTTAAAATTTTCGAACTTAAAATTATTTTCAAAATCAAATGCTACTTTCCAAATTATATATATATATATTTAAATTGAATTTAAAATTTAAAATTCGCGGACATATTTTGTAGGCGACCCCCTTTTCAAAACACTTAACCTAAAAATATGCCGACACGTTTCTCCCCCTACGACGATGTTCCTCTGAATCCATACTAGACCTTACTGTGTATTTAATAAAAAAAATTCAAATCACTAAGCAATTCATATGCATAATTTAAACACTTTTCAGAACAATATGAAAGAGACGAAACAAAATTGCGTTATGATCAGAATATATCGCTCAAATAAACAGACAACCAACCATAAGTTCAGTACAAAAAAGTAAATGTCCAAATGTGCAAATTAAAATACAACTTGGACCCAAGTCACATGTTCCTCCTGTAATAAAAATGTCGTAGGTACTTCACCCTACGTTTTTTAGATATTGCCATGAAGAAATCCCTGTGTACTGAATCCTGTAGCAGCTCAACTGTGAAGTAGTACAGATCATCATCATCTTCTATGTCTTCATCCTCCTCCAAAATTGAAACCTCCTCGTTCACTGAGGATTTCTGCACTTTATGCGTTGCATCATTTAAAGATCCAACCAAGTAAGAGAGTTAAGCCCTGTATGAGGCAGCTTCACTCTTCTTCCTACCTTCGAAGCGAGAGCGCTTTGATCAATTCGTTGACTGAAGCTTAGTATGTCCAGGGCTAGGCAGTGCAGGAGAATCCTCTGATAGACTGACGGCCACATTCTCCTTGGTCTCAGCAAATCCAACCTCACTGGGTGCACATGCATACTTACCAGTGGCGACGATACCCTCAAACATCCAATCTATCTTCTTCTCAAGTTCGGGTTCAACTCCATTCAGTTTAAATTTCCTAGCAGCATGAACAACCTGAGACAAAATTGGATCAGTTAAAATTAAGCAAAAATTGTATAAGTATTTGAAATTGTAAGAAATGAATGTATATACTAACCGCAAGTCGTTCTGCCCATCACTCCTCCGATGCATCTATGGTGCGCTTAACCGGATTCCAACCGAGGCCTGTACACCCACGTTTTAAATCTTTCCAAGTCTTCCAATCTTTTTTGAGATGATCTCATTTATTTTTCTTCTGCGTCCTATCATACGTCCTCCCAGTTGCTTCTTTAAAATGCTTAACAATGTTTTCCCAACCTTCTTTATTGAGAAATGTGGACGGTCTATTCCCAACTCTATCTCTGTTATGCAGAGATCATAAAAAAGATATTTTATCTCTTTTTTCCCACTTTGCAGGTGGACCAATTTCCTTCCCCTTACTAGCCATGTTATACTAAGCTAAAGAAAATATTGAAATGGAATACATTTAAATTTTAGAATCACCTGACATTTGTGAAATTCCATCCATCCAAATAAAAACAGAAAAGAAACAAAAAAATGCATAAATATAAGTTGAGACAAATAATTTTATGTGGTTCGATCATGATGACCTACATCCACGGGAAAAGGAGGAAGAAATTTTTATTAAAATAAGAAGGTACAATGCTTTATTTCATACATGACTCCCATCACTAAGCAATTTTATATACAATGCTTCAGGACCGGCTAGCAAACAAATTTGGTTAGAACCAACATGAGCTCACCAGAAATATAAATACATAAGAATTATGTGTTACATATGTAAATATCTCAAAAAGATAAAATAAAAGAGATGATGATATGAATTCACATGGGCTGCTTTGCCCTCACTACAACAACGATGCTCTCTGATACTGAAACAAAATTCGAATTTTGCGCAGAAGAAGAAACAAAAGTACTAGGGGAAGAACCGGCTTACATAATTTTCAAAACTCCACACTGACCCACAAATATTTTACACAAATGCTAAAACCTTCAAATTTGATTGAAGTGCTAACTAAACAAACCCTTAGTGTCATATACCAAAGACAAGCCAGAATGGAGAAACCGGTTTGCATAATTTCTAACATAGCAAGCCGGTTAAAATACTAAAAAGATATAACATAGCTTGAATTGAAGTGAAATGGCTTTGGGCTACTTTCAATCATACAAAATCGGTTTGCATAATTTCAACTTCGCAAAATGAAACTTACAAAACATTTCAATTTTTTTTCAAGTATGAAGGCCACTTTAATTTCCTTTCTCATCACAACACAACAAAGAAGAATAGCCAAATATAAAACCTTCAATTTTTTTTCAAGTATAAAGTTATCCTTTTTCATAACCACCAAAGAAGAATAGCCAAATGAGCATTTAAAACATACACTTTCCCAAATCAACAATACAAGTAGTAAGGAAAAGGGGTCCAAAAATTTCCCCCAAGCCACCAAAAAAAAACCTCAAATATAGCATTCCAATTTTTTTTTCAAGTATAAAGCCCACTTTGATTTCCTTTCTCATCACAACCCAAAGCAAAAGGGACATCCTTCACAATCACACTTATCGTTTAATCATATGAATGTAAATGCCACTTAAATCCTTAGTATGAATTGGACAGCTGCTTTGCTGAGATGCAGATCCGAACAGTGTGATTTACCAGATTTCTTGGACAAGTACTTGACTAACGTAATTTGATTTAATTCATCTACCATAAACTTTCCGTCTAACATAAACTTTCCATGTACGGTGAAAGATGAAAACGGTCTAACTCAGGACAAGCAATAC
Organism: Papilionanthe hookeriana x Papilionanthe teres; assembly: GCA_022702705.1. Classification (NCBI taxonomy): domain Eukaryota; kingdom Viridiplantae; phylum Streptophyta; class Magnoliopsida; order Asparagales; family Orchidaceae; genus Papilionanthe; species Papilionanthe hookeriana x Papilionanthe teres. Next base: position 45,852,846 of record CM040425.1, read on the forward strand.
ATGGTATTTTACCCCAACGTAGCCTTGGGATAAGCAAAATGTTGGAACATAGCTGGCATTACTAGCAATTATTAAGGAGCATCTCCAATTTTCTCGAGGGCTGGCACAAAATTCTAAATAGATGATTTTATGGGCATACACAAATTTAAAAGATTCATCATTTGCTATTAAAAAAGGAAAAAACTTTATATTAGCATTAAGCAAAAAACTTGTTGCAAATGTTTGTTTGCCATCTTAACCCGTTGATTCAAGTCAGACATACTATACACCAAAATTAAAATGAAGTTCCAGCCGCTGTTGTGACTTGTGAGAAATTCGAGAGATGCATTATATAAGATTATATAGAAAAATAAAATGCGTATGCACATGGCAAATGTTGTGAAATGTTACATATTCAAGAGAGGCATGAAAGTAAGAAAGAAAGGCACTTATGATATGAGTGAAAATAGAGGATAATTGCTTGGCTCTTATGATTAAGGAAAATGGGTATAAATATTTCCCCCAAGCCACCAAAACAAAAGCTCAAATGTAGCTTTACTTGAATCCGACTAAAACAAAACCAAGAGTTCAGGAACAAAGAGAGACCCAAAAGCTCCAAAAATAATGAAAAAAATGTAGCCAAAGTGAGCTACAAGAAAGCCCAAAACTGCAGTCATCCCATGCAGCTCAAAAAAAACATTCAACAGAAACCATTTGCCACACCTAAGCTCCAACAAAAAACAGATCTGTTTGTCATAAAATAGTCGTTCAACAGAATATGATGCTCAAAAATCATTTCACGAAAAAAACATATTTGTTTGTCATACCTAAGCTAAAACAAAAACCATTTTCTTCGCATGCCAGATCCGCAAAAATGATGTGAGAAGAGAGGGATTTGCCATACATAAGGATAGGGTTCGCGAGAGAGAAAGCTTCGAGCTGGGCTAGCGGGGCGAGAGGGATTAGCACAGAGCTCTTCGAGCGAGGCACGAGCGGGGCATAGGGTAAAAAATCACAGGCAAAGTCGCAACACGAGGGGAAGCTCACCGGCTGGCTTCCTATTAACTTCACGACAACTGTGCCGTGAAGTCGCGAAACAAACAGGGCGAATTATGGTGTCGCGGCTTTAGCTCACCGCGCAGCTCCAAAAGCTCCAACCAAACACACCCTTAGCAATGTTGTCAAAAACCTCACATATCTATTATCTCTTATCTCCCAAATATCATTTTCATCCGTCAAATATCTATTTATATCGCACATATAGTCTCTCGTCAGGATAAAATTTGAATAATGGCAGATTGGCACGTTCTCAATCATATATAAATCATTAATTTTCGTAGGAGTAAATGTGACAAACCTACCTTGCACATAGACTGATCTTTGGTTGATCTCATGAAGATTTGCATAAAATTCTTTCACAACAGGAATAACTACGAAAGCAGTACTGTAACATAAAACTTCTCGACGTCTTTGAACAATAAGCTCTTCAATCCGAGAAGTAGGAGAATTCAAATCTCGAATCACAAAGACTCGCTCCTTAATCAGCCTCTTCCTTGAGATATTCTTGTTGAATAGACGCTGCGCTTCAAAACTGACAAACTTTCTACAGTCGAAAACTTGAAATCTTGAAGTTTCAATCGAGTTGGAATCCATTTGGATGAGATTTAGAATCTTCCTTCTCGTTACTCTAGTAGTTTCAGAAGTTTAGAGGCAGTTTTTGTGCGTTTAAATGGAAGATTGTCGTCTGGAACCGCCAAAATTTGAATCTAAGGACGAAAAAACTGTTTTTGTAAAGCCGTGCGGTCCGGCTCACGATACCGCGCAATCCTACGCACGACAGGGCGTAGTCCAGTGCCAGATAAGGCGTGCTGTCCGGTGCTGAAGACAGCGCCGTCCGGCACCTAAGCACAATTTTTTCCAAACTTCAATTTCATCTGAATTCGTTCCAAACTTCGATTCAGTTCATTTCTTAACATTGTTTATGATATATAAAGACAAGTAAAACTTAATTATATGAAAATCTAATTAAAATAACAATTCAAACAACAAAACACTAAATAACTGTGGGTTGCTGATGCCCAAATATTTATGCTTACGATTTAAATATGAAATTTATGATTTATAATATGGCATTCTACGCAAGTATACGTATCGTTTATCAAGTAATATAGGACTTTCTCATTAAGCCCCGAGATATCGAACCCACAGGGAAATGTGTAAAAATTTAAAGAAATAAGAAAAATAATTTTTTTACTTTTTGAATTTGTTTTTTTTAAGCATGTTTTAAGGTTTTAATTTTGAAAAGTTGGTTTTGATATTTTTAATAAAAAGTTTAAGCAGGAAATGAAATTATCATTACTCTAAACACGATATAAAAGTTATAAGAATCAAATATCTTTTTCTTTCTTCAATGAATCAGTAATAATTGTTGAATTTTATGTTGTGGAAGTATTTAAATGTATTGTGCCAAATAGGAGCAATTATATTTTTTACCCTTACTTGGTTCTATAAAGAAAATTAGTTAATTTGAAATTTTGAAATTTTGTAGATGGGTTAGGCAGGGAAGATACCAGCTCTCACTCTATAGTTACCTCAATTCCCTCCACCTGAGGGCTAATATTTCATAACAAAATTCAAAATAACAAACTAAATTAGGGGGCTTTAGCATGTCACTCAAAATTCATCTAATTTTACTTCCTAATAAAGCATATCTCTCTATATACTTGCATTCAATCATATGGACTACAATTCTCACCCATATAGTTGCATGTGATTCTTTCCAATTGTTGTTTGAGACAATACTGCATTGGATCTATCATAATCTCACAACAAATTTTAACATCTTAATTGGCCAAATCAAGAGGTAAATTAAGTTCAAGGAATTGAATCATCACAATTTATTCTAGCATTAAACACTTATACTTTCCACAACATTACCTCTATAATTTAATTACTTCATCATCTAAGAAAGAAAAAGATAAACTAACCTACTCAGATTTCATGAAGTAAACACAAACAAAACTTGATATGAAAGCATAAACCATAATGAAAACACAACAATCTTACTTAAAAATAAAATGTAAAAACAAAGATAAATACTTATCTGAAAATCCTCTCCACCAGACTCTGGAAGTTCCTTTGGAATTTCACTTTCCACAATACAACTCTACAAAGGTTGGCGGCCAACTCTGGTGACTCTAATAAAGACTTTAAACTTCAATAAAAACTAGATATAAGGATAAAATAAAATTGGTGAGAAGAAGGCTTCACACCAACCCTTTTTCCTTTCTTACTCTCCACTCTCTACTATTGAAAAGAAGAACTCTTAAACTTAACACACTCTATTAAAACATAATAATAACCCTTTCAACACCCACTAATAACAACCCCCTTGCAAAATATGAGGCTTCATTTTTATAATTTTCCAAAAGGTGCCTTGGTGTCTCTTCAAATCATGTCAGATTCAATGTATCCACCAAAAGATGCTTCCCTTCATTCAAATTTACTGCTCAAAGGTTAAGGAAGTCACCACCAAAATTTGCTTCAAACAGCCCTTGAAAATGGTGCTAAAATTCATTTAAATTCGATTTTTAACTATGGTGCTTAAGCGCCGACACTTTGGCTCTTAGGCGCCAGAGGCCAAATTTCTCAAACTTCATAATTTTGCTCCAAATTTGGTCCTTTTTCGTTCCTTTCATTATAATTAATTATTTTCATCATACCTGCAAGAAAAACATAAAATACATTCCATTCAAGTGCAATATCATCAAAAATAGGTATAAAAATGTGCATAAAAACACTATATATTTAAGGTGTATCAGTTTCCTCCCACAAAGCGCTTGGTTTAACGTCGTCAGCTGACATAACCTCTGGTTATTCAGGTTGACCCAACATTAAAACCTATTAAAAATTAGGTCTATTGCCTTCAAGGTACAATTTTAATCTGTGTCCATTAACTTTGAATATTCTTCCAGTTTTAGGATCTTCAATATCAACAACTCTAAGTTGATGGATTTTTATGACAGTGAATGGTCTTATCCATCTAGACTTCAGTTTCCCAGGAAATAATTTCAGTCTTTTATTGTATAATAGAACTTTCTGTCTTGGGTCAAATTCCTTTTTAACAATTTTCCGATCATGCCATAATTTTATTCTCTCTCTGTATATTCTATCATTGTGATAAGATTCATTCCTGATTTATTTCAATTCATTCAATTGCAACAATCTTTTCTCACCAGCATCTTTCAGATTAAATTTAATTTCTTTATTGCTCAATATGCTTTACATTCTAATTCAACTGGCAAGTGACAGGTCTTCATAAAAATTAATCTATAAGGGGACATTCCTATAGGAGTTTTATAAACAGTTTTGTATGCCCACAAAGTAGTGTCTAATCTAGCAGACCAATCTAATTTATCAGAATTTATTGCTTTTTCTAAAATTTGTTTAATTTCACGATTAGATACCTCAGCTAAGCCATTGGTTTGGGGATGATAGGTTGTAGAGATTCTATGCATAATATTATATTTTTCTACCAAACTCTGAATCAGATTATTCTTAAAATGGGATCCTCCATCAGTGATGATTACTCTAGGCATTCCATATCTTGTGAAAATATTTTTCATTAAAAAATCTTGAAACACTTCTAGCATAACATTTTGGTAAAAGCTATTACCTCGATCCATTTAGATACATGATCCACAACAATTAATATATATGAATTTCCAAAAGATGGAATAAATGGTCTCATAAAATCTAATCCCAAAGCATCAAAAATCTCAACTTCCAATGTAAAATTTAGAGGCATTTCATTTCTTCTAGATATATTGCCTACCCTCTGAAATCGATCGCAGGAATTGATAAATCTATAAACATCTCTAAAAATAATAGGCCTTGAAAATCCAGATTGTAAAATCTTATGTGTTTTTCTATCAGGTCTGAAATATCCTCCAAATTCAGAATCATGATATCCTCAAATGATTTGTTTAGTTTCTTCATAAGGCACACATCCTCTAATAGTAAGATCTTTACATTGCTTATATAAATAAGGATAGTCCCATAAATAGGATTTAGCATCATATCTGAATTTTTTCTATTGTTGCATTATTAATTTCGGTGGTAAAATATTACTAACAATGTAGTTCACAATATCAGCATACCACGGTAAATTTCCTTCTCCAATATTATACAGTTGTTCATCAGGGAAAGTTTCAATTACTTCCTTTTGAAAATCAGAAAGTTTATATTGTTCAAGTCTAGATAAATGATCAGCTATTTGGTTATTAACCCCTTTTCTATGAACAATCACAAAATCAAATTCTTGCATCAAAAGTATCCATCAAATTAATCTTGGTTTAACATCCTTCTTTTGCATTAAATATTTAATAGCATAATGATCAATATGCATTATACATTTTGTTCTAATTAAGTATGATCTAAATTTTTCAAAGGCATAAATAATAGCTAATAACTCTCTTTCTGTAGTAGTGTAATTAGTTTGAGCATCAATAAGAGGTTTGCTAGCATAGTATATAACTTTAAACATCTTTTCATACATTTTCCCTAACACAACTCCAATAGCATAATCGCTCGCATCACACATTAATTCAAATGGTTTCTCCAAGTCAGGTGAAACTATTATAGGAGCAGCGATTACTTTCTCCTTTAACGAATCAAAAGCTTTTAAACATTCTTTGTTGAAAATAAACTTCTTATCTTTTTCTAAAAGCTGGCATAAAGGCTTAGCTATTTTTGATAAATCTTTAATATATCACCTGTAGAATCCAACATGTCCCAAAAAGCTTCTTACCCTTCTTACTGTGGTAGGAGGTGTTAATTTTTCTATAATTTGAATCTTTGCAGGATATACTTCCATACCATGTTCAGATAATTTATGCCCAAGCACAATTCCTCCTACAACCATAAATTGATATTTTTCCCAATTTAGGACTAAATTTTTTTCTTTCGCATACCTCTAAAACTTTTTCTAAGTTGCTTAGGCATGCATTAAATGAGTCTTCAAATACTGAGAAATCATTCATAAACACTTCTATTCCATCATCTATTAAATTGCTAAATATTAACATCATACAACTTTGAAATTTTGCAGGTGTGTTACATAATCTAAAGAGCATTCTTCTAAAAGCAAAAGTTCCATAAGGACTAGTAAATGTAGTTTTCTCTTGATCCTCAGGAGCAATAGATATTTGGTGATAACCAGTATATCCATTGAAAAAGCAATAATACTTATACCCAGTAAGTCTATCTAACATTTGGTCTAGGAAAGGAAAAGGAAAGTGATATTTTCTGGTGGTGGAATTTAATTTTCTATAGTCAATACAGATTCGTCAATCAGTGACTTGTCTTGTTGGTATGATTTTTTTCCTCTCATTTATATCAACATTCACTCCTGTTGACCTCATTTTTGATGAGGTCTTTTGCTTCTCTCTTTAGTACTTAGGATCTAGTCTTAGGCTTTTCCTTTGACTATCCTAGAGGATTAGAGATGGCACCCACCATTTAGAAATTTAAACACCTCTTAACTCCCTGCAAACCCCACATGCCTGATTGTAAACCCTTAATTCACTTGGAGGGTTAAGATCAAATGTGGAGGTTTAAAAGATGAGTTCCCTATAGGACTCTTTGGCCTTAGGAATACCCTGGGTGGCCTGGTCTGGTGAGGGTTGACCTGCACACATTACACTTTCACACACATTCCAAATCCTAAAACTATTCATGCCTAGCTTGACTTCCTGACTCATGTAGGTAATTCATATTGATGGATCTTAACCCCTAGGCCCTTGGCTAAGAGGGTTAGGAACAATATAGTGAATGCCTCAAATGAGTCCTCTCATGGCTCTTATGGGCTTGATATGGCTTCATGGCTCAACAAAAGTTATTCCATTCTACTCAAATTTGATCAATCTTCATTTTTCCAAAATTTCAATTTTTGACCCTCGGGGCCTTACACCCACTAAACCTACCAAATGCCCTTGAAACTACCCAAAATTTGCAAAATCACCTAAATTACCCAAAATTCCTCAAAATCAGTCCTAAGCATTTCCCCCCACTCAAATTGATCATCCATAGCTAAAAATACCAAAAATTCCAAAAATACCCCCCAATAACCTCCAAATACCCAAAATGTCATTCTTAGCCAAAAATTCCATAAATTCCGAAAATTCCCAAAAAATTCCAGAAAATTCAAAATATTCCCAATTTCATTTTGTTCAACTACACTACTGGCCAATTTTGCCAATTTACCCCACTTTTACCAAAACCCCCAATATGACCTATTTTGAAACCAAGTGAACCCAATGTCAAACCAAACCACCCCAATTGATCTAAATTCTGGTCCAATTCAATTCTAAACTTCAATTCAATATCCCCAATATCAATTTAGACCAATTCTAATTCTAATTTGATTGACATTTGAGCCCAATTTCAATTTGAGGCATAAGGCCCAATTTTGGTCCATGACCTAAACTTAGCCCAAACCTAGCCCAATTCAACTCCAATTGGCCCCAAATCTTTTCTAAAGCCATCCTAACATCCCCATAAACAAAAAACTAACTTGATTTGCCGAAAATTTGAATCTAAACTCCACCCAAACCTAACCCAAAACCAAAATCCCTTAAATTGACCTAAGCCCAAACCTAACCCAAATGGGCCCAAATCCCAAAATCAAAGCCCAACCAAAGTTGAAAACTCTTTGTAACACTCCCATAAACATTTCTCAACATTAATTTTACATCAAACCCAACTTTAGCCCAACCTTAACCCAAGTTAGCCAAATTTGGCCCACTTTGGCTCCTCTAAATAAAGACCCACATTAAACCCAATTCAATTCAAAATCACTTCACACTTTTTCCAAACCACTCATGACACATGCCTAAACCAATTGCAACATTTATTTGGCATGATCCCTCACAAAATTTCCATCCACCAATTTATTTTCAAGCCTAAAGGCCCACTTTCTTAAACCATTCCAAAAGCCCACTTCAACCACATCCAAAGGCCCAAAATTCATCTAAAGCCCACATGATATTTCTCTACATCATCCATTCAATTAAAATCATCCCTAAAGTCCTAAATCAATGATCAAATAATTCCAAATAAAGCTTCATCCAAATCTCCACCAAAATACCAAAATTCCTAAATTCTACTTCCATGAAATTGACCAAGCTTTGCCCCAAGCCACATGGAGCCATGAAGCCATGCATAAGCCACATGGAAGCCATGGAAGCCACTTTCCACCTTACCAAGCCATTAATGGAAAGAGGAGGGACCCTTTCCTAATCCTTCATTAAGCTTTTTAACCATGCTCATGTCACACTCTAAACCATGCTTAGCCACCTCACCATGGATGGAGACCACACCATTTTCTCTTGGCTGACTCAAGTGATCCTTTTCAGCCCAAAACCAGGCCTTGGGTGGTGAACCTAGCCCAAAACCATGGGTTGACTCATTTGAACCCAAAATAGTCTTCCCCCCATTCCATTTCAATTTAACTCCTTTACACATGTCAAACTCCAATTGACTTCACCAAATTCAACCCCTGACCCCACTGAGTCAGATGGTGACCTGACCCTGGCCGGCCAGCCACCAGGCCGCTGGAAAACACCATGGCCTAGATCTCCATGTGAGCTAAAATTTCAAATTTCACTTGTTGAGTTGTCCCATGCCCAATGACCACTGTGGATGTTCTTTCCTTGGCCAAGGCAGTTGATCCAAGCCATTAAACCCCCCTGGGAGGCCCTCCAGCCACCTCTATTTAAACCCACTCACCTCTCGGCCAAACAAGAGAGTTGAACCAAACCTTAAGGAAACTCTGCCAAAATTATTCCATACTCCTCCCCAGACATAGAGAACTTGATCCCCACTGAAATCCAGCCCTTAAAACCCCTCTGTGAACTCAATTTCTGAGTTGAAAATCCACCCAAAAAACAGGACACTTCACCACAGTGAGCTAATCTCCAAATTGATTGGTCCTACACCTTCACCAGACCAAGAGGAGAAGTTCCCCAGCAAAAGCCCCCTCACCAAGCCAGCCGTTTCTTCTAGCCTCCAAGCTTTGTGATCGGGCTTGGTCACTTTCATACCTAGACAATTCCCCAGAGCCAGAGACTTCATCTGGAGCTTACATGGACCCAATCGAAGGTGACGCAACTCTCAGATCGAAGCTTCACTTCTCTGAACAAAGGTATGAACTCACTCTTCCTCCCGAGCTTCCAGTGATTCTCCTTTTTGTTTAAGTTAATTTCATAGCTTATAAACCATATGGATGTGTTCGTCTCTTCAAGACGAATCCATAGAGCATAAGAACACGAAAATCCATTGAGAATCGAGTGAGATCTTAGGGTTTTAGTGTGGACGGTCACTGGTGCACACCAGTTGTAGATGATGACCGGGAGCCATTGGATCGTGCGTGTATCGAGCGGACGGTTCAAATTGCGCCGGACCAGGAAATGTTACGTGAACCGCTGGCCCCCGGAACGCTGAGTCGAATGGCGGCGTCGAATGGGAATGCGCCGCGTTGGCTTTCGGAGCTGTCGATGTTGCGCTGGCGCCGCGTGGATAAGTAGATAAATAGGGTATTTTTGAATTATTTAAATGCCCAGAACTTCAAAAATTCATATCTTTGCATAGAAAAATTACAAAAATAAAATAAAAATACCCTCTTTCTCAGTGAACAGAGGAGAATAATGTGGAAAAGATATCAAGTTAATTGGATGAGTATTTTATTTTCAATAATTTATTTACTGTTTTCAATGTTTTGATTCTCTATTTGTATAGACAATTCACCATGGCATGAGACCATAGGGCTTTTGAAGCCTCTGATCTTGGGAACATTCCCTGAATTTTTCAAGGTCAGAGACCATCTCTGTGAAAAGTTATTGATTTTTCAAGTTCATGTCACTATTTTAGGTATTTTAATTCTAATAACTCGCATGTTGTGAAATAAATTCTAGGAAAATTTGGTGATGTTCCTTAGGACCAGAGAACCCTATGAAAAATATTTTTTGAATTAATTCAGTCATAATAACCCTAATTGGCCTAAACCTGAATTTGAATTAGTTAGGGTTAACCACACATCAAATTGACTTAAAAACAATTCTCCACTGATCTTTAGGATCAGAGAGACCTCACATAAAAATTTGAAATCAATTGGACTTGACTAACCCCACCAAATGGGTTGATTGAGCCTCATATGTAAAATGGAAATTTAAAAATTCATAACTCCAAAAATACATTTCAAAATTTTACAAAAATGGTTTTGGAGCTTCTCTGATATCAGGGGAGTTCAGGAAAATTAAAATTGGAATTTTATAAAAAAAGTAGATTTTCCACAATATTTTAATATTTTAATAATTAAAAAATAATAAAAATTACAAAAATATTAAAAATCATGAAAATGTCAAATTTTGACTCCTAATCATTTAGGAACAAACCAAATATTTTTCCCAAGTCTCTAGGATGAGATATTGAATTTTAAAGGCTTAATGTAATTTTTAATATTAAAAAATAAATTTTCAACCTTTTTTCACTAAAATAATTCCAATAAATCAAAGAAAAATCAGAAAATTATAAAATTTATTTCTCTAGACTCTTTGGGTTAGAGAAATTTAAGAAAAATATAAAATCCATTTTTCAAGTTTTATTTTAATTTAAAATTAATTAATACTCTAAAACTAAAAATAATTATAATAAATAAAATATAATTCAAACAATCACAAAAATTGGTCCAAGTGGTTCTCTAGTCATTAGAAACATTCCATAATTTTCTTAAGGATAGAAACTTTACCTTGGTCATGTTGTTGAATTTTCTTTGAAAAACTTTATTTTCTACTAAAAATAATTATATAAATAAATTAAATTCAAAAAATCACATTTTCTCATCTAATGTCTTAATTGACATGTGAGTGAGGTGACATAAAAATTTCAAATTCATTTGAGCTCAATTTAGTGAGTTATGAAATAAATAAGCTTAAAAGGGCATAAAGGTAATTAAGAATTTTAACCCTTAATAAAAAAAACTTTAGGTCTAACCAAAATGGGGGGTAAAATATTTGATTTTAATTTTCTCTTGGATGATTGAAACTTAGGGAAATTAAGGGGTAGGAACCCATTAAACACTTTGAAAATATCAAAAATGAAACTTTAGTTAATTAAATAAGTTAAATTTTGGAAAAAATATATTTAAATTTGGATCATTAAAATAGGGATATTATTAAGAGGACATTTATTCTTTTAAGTCACTTTAACAATATTTAATTCTTAATTAAAAAATTAAAATAATAATCTAAATTAATAATTAAAACTAAAATTAAAATCAAATTAAATTAAAATCAAATTAAAATTAAAGTTAAACTAAAACTAACAATTAAAATTAAAATAAAAATAAAAATTTAAATCAAATTAAATCCAATTAAATTAAAATTAAAATTAATTAAAATTAAATTTAATTAAAATTAAATTTAATTAAAATTCAAATTAAATTAAATTAAAATTAAATTAAAATTAAAATTAAATTAAAATTAAATTAAATTAAACTCAAATTAAATCAAAAATTAAATTAAATTAAATTAAATTAAAATTAAATTAAATTAAAATTAAATTGAATTAAAAATTAAAATTAAAATTAAATTAAATTTAAAATCAAATTAAAAATAAATAAAATTAAATAAAATTAAAATAAATTAAAATCAAATTGAATTAAATTAAATTAAAATCATTTAATAACAAACCTAAATGAAATCATTAAGAATTAAATCTAAAATAATTTGAACAATATTCCAAACTTAAAATTATTAATTAAAACCTCATAATTAAATTAAAACACTTTAAACCATTAACTCAAACTTTCAAATAATTTGATTAATATTTTCAATAAACCAACTTGCCCTTAAAGGCTTTAATTGTTATAACTCTTAAGTAGAGTATTAAATGAGATGTCACTTCATTCATCAGGTAATCAAATACCTAAGTTCACTGAGCAAGAGACAAAGTTTAACTAAACTCCTGGATGATTAATTCACCTGGGCAACTAAATTTACTTGGACTTAAAACAATCCCAGAAGTATTGAAAAGATGTTTAGGACTCGTCCTAAACACTTCCTCAATATGACGGGGAAGAACAACTGAATTTAATTGTTCTTTGATGAAGAAAATCATCCTTAAACCAAACCAAGAACCTAGACGTCATAGGAAATGAATAGTTATAGGATTAGGATTCTGGTAGATAACCAAAACTCTTTCCCTTAGTTTTACCTAGGTATTTCTTGCAAAAATATATTTAAATGCCTTAACATGTGTTTTAAGTGCAGCTTGGGATGACGGGAAGACCCTCCAGGTACGCTTTTATTTAATTGCAATTTACTTTATTGCAATTCACTTACATGCATTGTACTTTACTTTTATTGCATGATAAATAAAACTGTTGCATGAAAACCAAAACCTTTAGGATAAAACCAAAACTAAATTAAAAGTCATTGCAAGATAAAATTCACCGCCACAACATTTCAAAATATAAAACAACTCAAAATTTAATCACAAACAGAACAACAAAACTACAATTGCAACTAAATTAAAACGTCTCGTCGAATGATCGGGAATACCTCGGATGATGTAACCCACGTGTTGCTAACGGGATTTCCCACGGTCTAAATGAAAGTGTGGAACTCATTCGGTTGAGTTTAGCAGATTCATCTGGACTAAGTGAATTCAATGAAAATAACGGTGTCGGGATGACGGAACCGTGGGATCTTAATCGGTTCTGTTTAAACAACTTTAAGATTTGTTTTAAGTAAAATATTAAAAAATATTTGGACTTTAAGATTTCTAAACCAAAACACTTTTCTCATCTCTTAATCTTCACCTTCTAAAACTAAACCTCTACAACAATAAGGAGCTTGGAGCACAGTGGGCAGCACGACCATCTTCGTCAGCAAAACAACTTTACATCAGCTAAACATTCCTTGAATTAAACAACAAAGCCATAGGATTTCGAGGTAGTTTGCCTAGGGAAACATAAATCCTCAACTTTTCGTTAGGCATTTGTATAATCATATTATGCAAATTAAGCCCTAACCGGTCTTAGGACTCCGAGGTAGTCGTTTGGTATGATATAAACCCTCATATCTTCGAGGCTATTTGTATGATCATGTCATGCAAATATAAGTCCTAATTAATTAAAATTGACAGGATTACAACATTAAATAATCTCTCAAATTGAAGCCAAACAATAGGATAGTTTGGGAAGTTGCCAAGATTCTTCTTGGATCTTCAGCTTCTCCTACTTCTATTCCTTTGAACTCCTGAAATTAACTGTTCCAAATTTGATTCATTCCCTATTGAAATTCCAAAATTCAATCCTTTGAAACCTTAAACTTTGAAATTCTTGAGAGAAAAACCACTAATCATTATCAAGAGTTTTCTTAAATGATTCCCGTCATTTAAGATTTAATTAACTATAAGGGCTTGTCCTTATAGGGAACTTTAAGAACCCAGGTAATATAAACCCTGTTTAATTTCTTTATATTAAACTGGGGAACTTGTCGGCTTATAAAATTAGTTTGCAGACCAAACAGATGTCACAAATCTTTTAGTTTATTTAATCGAGCCTCATCATCAAGCAGTGTGTCTATTCCTCGTGATAAATACACAGTTTGTGGTGTGGTGCTCGTTTATATAAACTATTTGGGATGTGAGGTCGGTTTGATTTCATATCTTAAAGTTTTCAAATTTAAAAATTATTTTTCAAAATAAAATACTACTTTTCCAAATTATATATATATTTAAATTAAACTTAAAATCTAAAATTCGCCGACAACTTCTGTAGGCTACCCCTTTTCTAAAAATACAACACTCAAACCTAAAAATATGCCGACAACTTCTGGCAACTCTGCTAGGGATTAATTCCTCTCTCCATTTTTGATTAGATGGTTTTGCTTTCATAAATCGGTGGTGAGTCCATATCCCTAGTGGACCAAAACTACCATTCTTCCGTTGGAATACCTCGTTCATTTCTATCTTGAACGAGTATAGCCAACTCCTCTCGGATTTAGGAGCCACTGTTTAGACACCCCTAAACAGAGAGGTTCCGAGATCCTTTTACCTCTTTTCTGAGGTGGGGTGGACCCCCAATAGGTGTTAGTTTAGGAGCGGTCCTTCGAGTCGAGAAGTCTTGCATAAGACTTTCTCTTCCTTTTCAATTCTAAATCGAGCCCTTTACCTTTTCTATAACCTTTTTTCCTTTAATTATTTTGTTTCTAACAAACGAACCTCCTAACAAACAATCTCTTTTAAAAAAATTACAAATACACTAAGATAAACGAAAATGTGTTCGGACTCTTTCTTTTTCGTCCTAAACTTTACGATGAAAAGAAGCATAATACAGGACTGACATTCGGAATCTGCCCTGTAGAAAATGACTGCCCCAAAGTTAATCTTTTCCTTCACCAATGGAATGGACTTCGCCGTTTGCAAGGATGAGCTGCCTGACAATGGGATCATCCGTTTCGGACAAGGATTTGGCAACACCAATGTCAAGTTCGCTGACGTCACACTGTTCACACTAATGGACAAAGTGTCAGAAACTGAAGAGCCCATGATTGAGTTCAACTTGAAATTGACTCAAGAATTCCCTCCCCTGCAAAGGGTTCCGACTAAAAGAGTACTACTCGTTCGTAGGAGGACCGTTGTCTCTACCCCCACCGGTCTAGTCATCTCCGCACCTACCCCGACTTCGCCAAACTGAAGGGGAAGGAGATCCAAGTCTGTGATGAGCTCGTCACCGTGGAGGGTACAGATTTTGCTACAATACCATCTGTTTTTGAGATTGGGTCCAGTTCAAGAGTTGCACCCCTAACTCGGACTCAAAGGAGAAATAGAAGCAGGAAGATCGCCAAGAAAACTAGAGCTGCTGAAGTTGCTTTTCTAGAAGAAATTCCCGAAGAATGTGAAGAACTGCCTGAGTATATACCTCTATTGGAAGGGAGCAGGTTTCACCCCCTCTCTGCCGCATCAGATGAAGAGGATGTCTATAGGATCTTCACTGCATTACCCCGACCTGCGTACTACAACAATTACAAAAGAAAAAGGGATAAGACTACGCCATTGGCTCGGCTGCAAGCTGTTATAGAAAGATTGGCAAAGAAAGAAAAATGCCCTGTGTCAGAAATCTTAAGAAGGATAGGACGGGTGCCAGCAAAATCCCGCCTCGGACCGCGAATAGAGCCTATTGCTGCCACAGAGAAACCAAAGAAGAAGATAAAAGCCAGTTCACCCGTTGTTGTATCGGGTCTACACATTAGGGAGGATACCACCTTCCAGCATATAGCCGACAGATCATCCGGTCCTAGGCTTCCGGCTGCGAGAAAGATGGTATGGCGACCTACTACCGGCGAGCTGAGACCGAAACAATGTCCTGAGAAGAAAAGCCTCGTCAGGAAACTTGAATCAGAAGAAAGTGCTACTGCAATAAAGGGGACTCCCGGGAAGGAAGTTCAACAACCGTCACGAGACAACTGCGAGACCGTGCGAAAAGGGCCACTAGAGGATGCCATGGACAAGTTAAGGACCGACATCCGACGGTTAGCAAAAGAAAGAGAAGAAGAATTAGGAGATAAAATTGACTCATCAGAATTTATTAATGACGAGTATGTCGAGATCAACATGGTTGAGACACGAGCATTGTCAGCTTCGCAAGGTGCTCCGGCAGCTGCGGAAAGAGATGAACTGGAAGTGTTGAGAGCACAACTTCGGGAAAGAGATGACACAATTTCCCAAATGGCAAAGAGGATGGAAGAGATGGCTTCTGCCATAGCCACTCTCCAGAGTCAGGCCCAGCCTCAGAAAGAGACACCCCCAGAAATTATCCATATTGCAGATGGAGGAAAGGAGATCACATCCGTCAACGGAGACGAACCACCAAAGAAGGATTCTACACAAAGCATGATTCCAGAAAAGGATATTAAAAATATGGTAGAACAGCTGGTGTGAGAAGCTTTAGCACAATCCAAGAGTGGAGCATCTATTCAGACGGGTAGACCTTACCCCGAAGAGTTCGATGCGGTCCAATACCAGAAAGGCTTCGTGCCACCTCTGTTTAAGACTTTTGATGGAACAGGAAACCCTCGGCAGCATGTCACATATTTTTGTGCTAGTAGCTACAATGCCAGTGGGAGCGACGCTTTACTCTTCTGCCAGTTCGTCAGCAGTTTGTCAGGGATTGCCTTCGACTGGTACGCAGAATTGTCGAACGGTTCAGTAAAGACCTTTTCAGAACTGGAGAATCTCTTCGTTAAACGGTTTGTTGGGGCTCAGCACCACATCACTATCGGTGATCTAGTGGTGGAGCAACAAAAGCCGAACAAGACTTTAGTGGATTACATACTTCGATGGAGAAACCTAAGCATGAAGTGTGAACCACAACTTCAAGAACAACATGCAGTCGGCATCCTACTTAAAAGTATCCTTGGCCCGATAGCACTCCTCCTTAAAGGATTTACAATCAAGACTTTCGAGAAGTTTCTTAGCAAGGCCGGGAGCATGCAAGAAGAGGCAAAACAGTTAAGTTTCGTAGACAAGAATGATAAGCAGAAGCCTGTGAAAACATTCGAGAAGAAATCTGGAATCGTCGCGGCAGTAGATAAGGGCAAGCAGCCAATGCAGATACCGCCAGAGCGACCGCAGCCTAGTTACCAACCACCGCAACGAACATACCAACAACCTCAACAGGGCTATCAGCAACCTCAGCAGGGTTATCAGCAACCTCGTCCGAGCTTTCAGTCGCCTCAGCATTATGAACAACCGCCTCGTTCACCACGTACTTTAAGAGAACTTCTAAATAGAGAATATCCATTCAAAACTGAAGCAGTAGCGAAGATGTTCCGTAGCTTAATGAAGACATCGGATTTTTAGCTGCCAGAGCCCAAGAAGCCGGAGGAAGTCAATAAGAAAGATCATCCGAACTATTGCCCTTACCACCAGATGCTATGACACAAGATAGAGGATTGCATCACTTTCAAGAGTTGGCTTGATGAAAATCTCCGGAAAGGGAACATAACGATCCCAAAGGAATACATGAAGGAACCCCAGAAAGGAGGTTCCGTCAATGTTATTTCAACGGATCCCATTGTTCCGATAAACCCGTACACGATCGATGATGGATGGAGTACTGTCTGGACAAAGTCATCGAAGAAAATTGTGGATCACATCCAGGCCGCTTCGGTACGCGCTTCAACTCAGAATTTGAAACCTGTCGAGCCGGCACTATCACTTGCGATTGAAGAACCACCCTTAGAAGGAAGAGAAGATCGTGGAAGAAAAGAAGACCGAGGCTCCAAAGTGTAGACTAGGGGCTGCTTATCCTAAGATGGTTGTTTCCGATTCGGGGGAGAAATCCCTCGAACTCCTGACTCTGTATGATTATCTGCTCGCTCCGGCAGGATCTTATAATGATAAGGGTTATGGCGTTGGCTACGTTTTGACTGTTTCTAACGATTACGTAACTAATGACAACCGGCTTAATCTGGATCTCGATTCCAATATAAATAACGATTCTCAAATTATACACAACCTCGATGACCACGATGAAGAAGATGTTCACAAAGGAGGCTACAAAAGCTCGACAAGCAATGAGTCCATTTGTAAATTCCAAGGAGCTCCGATCACGATAGAATTAGAACCATCAGACACCGAAGCAACTTCAGAAGAGCCAGTGGTTCCAATTCAAGAGGATACACCGGCAGATTCAACACCGAATTCAGAAGAGATAACTGAAGTAAATTTAAGAAGTGGAAAAGTTTTACCTCCGAGAATGGGTCCAAAGGATAAAGGAAAGCAGGTGGTTGCTCAGGAAGAGCCAACCCCAGCATAGGAACCGCCCATTCAAGAAGAAACCCAAGAACATGGTAATAAGGTGGATTACAACGTGCTAGCCCATCTTAGGAAGCTACCAGCCAAACTAAGCTTATACGACGCTCTGATCCTGTCAAAGGAGATGAGGGAGGCTCTGATCAAGGCTCTACTTGATCCAGAGATCTGTTTAGCTCGAATGGCCGGTGATTCCTTTGACGAGGTTTG
Organism: Papilionanthe hookeriana x Papilionanthe teres; assembly: GCA_022702705.1. Taxonomy (NCBI): domain Eukaryota; kingdom Viridiplantae; phylum Streptophyta; class Magnoliopsida; order Asparagales; family Orchidaceae; genus Papilionanthe; species Papilionanthe hookeriana x Papilionanthe teres. The sequence continues at coordinate 45,870,912 of CM040425.1, forward strand.
TTCGTTAAGAGAACAGCGAGGTGTTACCTTCATGGACAATGATCTATTACTGGGAACAGCTGATCACAACCGACCGTTATACATTTCAGTCACTATTGGAAAGTTTACGCTCTCCAGAGTGTTGGTTGATCCGGAAGCATCAATCAACATAATGAATCTTCGGACGCTAGCATATTTGGAAATTGATGCTCGCGAGCTTGAAGCAGACAAGATGCTATTAAGAGGCTTCAATAAAAAAGGAGAAAGAGCTCTTGGATAGATAACACTACTAATGAAGACCGGTGATTTAGCAAAGACAACCGCAAAATTACACATAATTGATTCTGAGACATCGTTCAACGCTCTACTGGGTCGGCCATGGATCCATGAAAACCGGATGGTACCGTCGTCTCTGCACCAGTGCATAAAGTATTACGAAGGAGGGGAACAGTGTATCAAAGGTGATTTGCTACCGTTCTCCGTGCATGAAATTGGAATTCATGAAGATGCGGCCTACTACGCGCCTCCGAAGAAAACAATCTTTTCCAGAAATACCATACCAAATGAAGCAAAAGAAATTCGAGACAATGAAGAACCTGAAGTTCTAGTCCAATAGTTACTCACCACTCCCTTACGACGAGATGGTCAAGATTTCTCCAGAACTCACACCGGAGGTCGAGGTCGGGGACGAGGACGTGGAAGAAATGTCGGAACAGTTGGACAGAAGAAATCCGTCATCGATGTTGATTGGGAGAACACTTCCGAAGAAGAAGAAGAAATCAAGAAAGAAGCAGCGACAATAAGTCAAAAGAAACCCCAGTTCAAGATCTCTCTCGAAGATGAAAAGAATGAAGAATATAAATCAATGTACGAGAAGATTAACCATCATGTGCATACTATGACCCTGACCCCGATCCATTCTAATAAGATCGAGGGTATGGTGGTCAAGGAGGTGCATGGTGGTGGTACTAAACCAATCAAGTTTTACCGTGGTGCTTCTTCTTCCAATACTGAAAAAGATGTACAATTTGAAGATGTTACTTCTTCCGAATTAATGGAACTACCTTTTGAGTGGTACTCTCCCCGTGTTCAAAATTTAATTCAACGTGGTGTCTTACCTCGACAATGGACAAAAGGCCGATCACAACATTTTGAAAAATTATGGAATAATTTCGGTCGGCCTCCCAATTCAAAACATGGTCTCGGATTCGGCACGATAGGATCGATCGAGGATATGGGATTTTGCTTGGTTGTCACTTGCGAACCTAATGAAGATTGCTTGGAAGCTTCAGAATATCTCGAAGATCTTCCAATCGGTGACGCTCCACCAGAATTCGAGGAAGAACTCAAGTCTACAATAGACAAGTTAATGGAAGTTAACTTAGGTACTAGCGAAGAGCCTAGGCCAACCTTTGTTAACTCCTTACTCAATAAAGAAGATTCCGAAAACATAATTAAGCTACTAATGGAATTCAAGGACTGTTTTGCTTGGAGTTACGACGAAATGCCAGGATTAGCTCCGAAGTCGCAGCTCACAAATTAGGAGTAGATCCTACTTCCATTCCGACTGACAAGCTCCCGAAGAATGCATCTAGAAATCGAGCAACAAGTAATAGCCGAAGTTAAGAAGCTAATAGACGCTAAATTTGTCCGTGAAGAACAATACCCTACTTGGTTAGCCAACGTGGTACCGATCGAAAGAAGAATGGTCGATCGGAACTCGCATAGATTTCGAAGATTTAAATAAAGCATGTCCAAAGGACGAATTTCCACTACCAATCCCAGAACTGATGATCGACATTGCTTCAACACATGAAATATTTTCTTTCATGGATGGATCATCAGGATACAACCAGATAAAGATGGCACCGGAAGACGAGAAGCTCACGGCATTCAGAACACCGATCGGAGTGTATTGCTACACAGTAATGCCATTCGGACTAAAGAACGCAGGAGCGACATACCAAAGAGCGATGACGAAGATTTTTGATGATCTCATTCACAACCAAGTTGAGTGCTACGTGGATGATGTGGTCATCAAAAGTAAACTGAAAGAAGATCACCTGTATGATTTGAGAATTGTTTTCGAACGTCTAAGACAATACAACCTTAAGATGAATCCCTTAAAATGCGCCTTCGGCGTCACCTCCGGAAATTCTTAGGATTTGTTGTCCGACATCGCGGGATTGAAATCGATCCGGAGAAGATTAAAGCTATCTTAGAAATGTCACCTCCTAAAACCTTGAAACAGCTACGATCCTTTCAAGGAAAGTTGGCATATCTTCGACGCTTTATATCGAATTTGTCAGGAAGGTGTCAGCCTTTTTCTGCTTTGGTTAAGAAGGATGCCAAGTTTACTTAGGACTCCAAATGTCAACATGCCTTCGATGACATCAAACAATACTTAATGACACCTCCTGTCTTAGTAGCCCCGACCTCGGGTAGACCATTGATACTTTATACCGCGGCTTTTGACGACTCCCTTGGAGCCCTGCTAGCCCAGGTCAATGATGAGGGAAAAGAAAATGCTCTCTACTACTTAAGCCGTCGTCTAATTCCGACGAAAGTAAGGTATCCTCCTATTGAGAAGCACTGCTTGGCCCTGATCTTCGCCGCTCAAAAGCTCATGCATTACATGCTTTCTCATATGGTCAACCTTATTTCGAGAGTTAATCCGTTGCAATACTTGATGACCCGACCGACGCTTTCTGGAAGACTTACCGGTTGGTCGATGATACTATTGCAATTTGACATAACTTTCGTTCCTCTTCGCGCCGTAAAGGGACAAGTCCTAGCTGACTTCCTTACAGCACACCCTTTACCGGCAGATTCGCCTCTCGACGACGATTTGCCTGACGAGCAGATAATGAGCATAGAAAACCCCGATGATCGAGATTGGGAGCTGTACTTCGACGGTGCATCCTCAGCACAGAAGAATAAAGAATTGCAAACGATAGTGCCCGGTAAGGCAGGAATTGGACTAATCTTTATAACACCAGAACGGGGATGTTAAAATACTCCTACCACTTAACAGAACCATGTACAAACAACGAGGCAGAATACGAAGCCCTTATAACCGGACTAGAATTAACCATTCGGATGGGAATAACGGACATCAACATCTACTGGAGATTCTCGGCTGATCATTCAACGAGTCGCCGGACAAGACAGAATTCTAAAGCCAAGACTCGAACAAGTACTTTCAGTACGCCATGAAATTGTTGGAGCAAATTCCAAACGTAACAATTTACAAGATTCCCAGAAAAGAAAATGCTCTCGCCGATGCGTTAGCCCACCTTGCAAAGGAATTTGCCTGTTTGCACGATGAGTCAGTTGAAGTGTCAGTTCAAGGACGACAGGTCCTATCACAGCTTGACATGGATACAATACATAAATCAAAAGGAAAAGCAGAAGAAACAATTACAGCAGTGACAGAAAATACAGAAGACTGGCGGCAGCCATTAATAGACTACTTGCAGACAGGAAACCTACCGGACGATAAGTCATTAACCCATCAAATCAAGAAATGAACTCTGTCTTACGCATTAATAAACAATACATTATACAGAAGGTCTTTTGATCAGATGTGGCTAAGATGCCTGAACGGGTCCGAAGCTCGTGAAATCGTTAAAGAAGTGCATTCAGGACTTTATGGCGCTCACCAGTCGAGTCCGAAAATGAAAATGAAGATTAAAAGACTAGGGTACTACTGGCCCTCAATGATGACCGACTGTATGAAAGTTGCCAAAAGTTGTCACCAATGCCAAGTGCATGAAGTGGTTCTACATCAACCTCCAAATGTGAAACATCCGACAATCGCGTCGTGGCCATTTGAGTGTTGGGGAACGGACATCGTGGGTCCGATAGAACCGCCTTCTTCAAGAGGACATCGCTTCATCCTTGCAGCTACAGACTACTTTTCTAAATGGGCAGAAGCTATACCACTCAGAGAAGTGAAGGCACATCATGTGCTACAGTTCTTCAAGAATCAAGTCGTCTACCGTTTTGGGGTGCCGCGCAGGATCATTTCAGATAATGGGTTTGCATTCAAAAGTACAAAGATCAACAATTTTATCAGAAGACACGGGATCGATTGGCGATACTCAACGATCTACTACCCAAGAGCAAACGGCTTGGCCGAGGTTTTTAATAAAACTCTCGTTCAAATTTTAAAGAAAACTTTGGACGACAACAAGAGAAATTGGCACGAGAAGTTGTTAGAAGCCTTATGGGCCTACAAGATGACTTTTAGGACTCCTACTCGCCCACGCCTTACGCTTTAGTGTACGGGTCCGAGGCCGTCTTGCCCTCGGAAGTTCAGCTCCGTCACTCCGAATTGCAGTTGCAAAAAAGATCACTACAGAAGAAAATGCCAGACTACGACTGGAAGAATTGGAAAGCTTGGAAGGGAAAAGACTTTCCGCACAGCAGAATTTGGAACTGTATCAAGCCAAGATGATCCAGGCCCATGATAAATTAGTCCGTCCCAGGACATTCAAAGTCGGTGACTTGGTTCTTGTTCTCAGAAGACCTATTCTTGCACATCGCAAGATAGGTGGTAAATTTGAACCAACATGGGAAGGGCCGTTCGTGGTCGAGACAGTCTACTCAGGAGGTTCCTACCAACTGGCAAATTGCCGTGGAGAACGACCCATGCTTCCAATCAATGGACGATATTTAAAGAAGTATTACGCAACCTGATATTTCGAAGGGTGGCCTCTAAAGTAGAATCTTATCCCTAGAAACACGGGTGAAGTAATCACTTTGAGACTGGGTCCGAACCCAAAACAAAATAAAAATAAAAAATAAAAAAATCTCATCAACGAAAATGTTAAAAAAGAAAACATGGGAAATCATAATAATAAAATGTCAATCTTTCCTTTTAAATCCATTCATTCCTGATATTTTCTCATCTCTTCCTACTTCCTTTGAATTTAAAAGAAATGAATAAGATTTTTAAGTGTTTTTTCTTATTGTTCTTGTTCTTAGTACAGCCCCTGATCTTTTCCTTGTTTTTTCGCAGGGAAATGTCGAACGGGCGGCTGGTTCTAAACTTTAGAAATGGCGTGAGTCTAGCACTTGATGAAAAGAGGGTGAGGGATGGAGCAGTGATAGAGATTGACTCGTACTTCACACCAGCTCGGCTTACAATACGAAGAAAATGATTGGATCCCAGTTGATCGAGAAGAACTTCATAGCCAGACAGTGATGAAAATGGGTGGCCCGAGCCACCAATCTAGCAACAAGAAAAGAAAAGCAAACGCCGCATATGCAACCGGAGAGGATAAGAAAGTTAAGTCCGTGGTTGCCACAACAGAGGGTAGGCTTGTCAGAGCCGCACCCGCAGAAATTCAAGGGGTAAGGAGAGCTACTCTCACTGCTACCCAACGAAGAAATAAGAATCGTCGCATTCGCAAAATGCTGACCAAGTTAGCAGAAGATCAACATGAACAGACAGTGGATACTGTTAGTGCAAATGCTCCAAGGAGACCGGTTCGTCAGGAACCAGAAAGAAGAAAGTCAATTCCAAGAAGGTCGGAACAAATAAAAGAAATACCAAGAAAAGCAGAAATAGAGTCGGTACCTCGACGCCGAGCATATGTACCGGATTCGAAGAGTCTTGTTGCGAAAGCAACCCCGGAGGATGTCCCTACGGAGACTATCCCCGAGGAGCCGAGACATGCAGAAGAACATGCTGGGGTTAAGCCATACATCCAGCAGTATGTTACTAGACACCGAGGACTTCAGATAATCCCGGAATACGAGCTGGAGAAAATGCAGCTAGTCGAAAAGAAAACCTTTGAGTACTTTGAAAGAATTAGAAACAAGAGGGTCAACATCTTGGAAGGCCTCGAGCTGCATACAGATGTTTTCTCGTACTATGAGCAACAACAAATTGTGGATCGCATCCTCGAATTGCGGTAAAATGGGTCGAGCCGGCCGCCTGAGAGAAAAGACATATTCAGAACCCCGAAGATGGATGGCGGGAAAGGGAAGAGTTACAATCCAATGCGGATGTTGCTACAACTTTGCCATAGATAGAAAAGGAAATCCACCAGGGATACTCCGTCGCAGTGTGCTGGATCCAATGCCAAGAGTCATCAAGAGAATGGTGAAAAGGATGATAACATGGAGGGTATCGCTCGCGATTGCATACCCAACAGCTGCATTATCAACATCTACAAGGAAGGCGACTGCATACCACCGCATATAGACCATCATGACTTTGTTAGACCATTTTGCACAGTGTCATTCCTCAGCCAGTGAAACATCATGTTCGGATCTGACCTCCGGATTGCGAGCCCCGGTGAGTTCCGAGGGACGGTGGAGATACCACTACCGGTAGGTTCCGTCCCGGTGATAAAAGGAAACGGAGCGGACGTTGCGAAGCATTGCATTCCGTGAGTGCTCGTGGAGCGGATCTCATTTACTTTTAGAAGAATGGACGACAAAAAATGCCTTACCACTTTCAACCGGATCCGGAATCGAGAGTCTCCGACCCTACGAGCCGTGAGTTACATGGGAAATAAGCACACCTCCAATGCACATCCATGCGACACTCCTGCTCAGGGTGGCTTGGAAGGTGATGTTATGGCCCATGTTTCTTACTATTCAGACATGGATTTTTGACAGACACCTTTGCATGGATCAACAAGAAACTTACACAGCCCGTTTTGGATTTACATGGATTGTATGAAACATTAAATTTCTGAGGAAAATGTCATCATGACTAGATCAAGTTGTATGATGTACTTTCAGCAAGTTGGAATGAAAATGACTACGTCATATTTTGCCTTCACCTCTTTTTGTGCAAATTGACTGGGAAACGTCATTAGAGTTAAATAAACATTGAATGAAGAACAAAAGAGAAAAGAAAATAAATGAGAATTTTTCCTAAAAAATCTGAATATTAAAATGAACTTCGAATTCACATGAACACTAAATAAACAACACAAAAAATAAAAAATGGGATCATTAAAGGACGAACAAAATGAATCTAAATCTCAAATTGAATTCTGATCTGAATCCTTCGATTCGAACCTTTCAGTTCTTTCCTCAAATCTGTTTGAAACTCTTTTGAAATTTGAATATTTTCCTCGACTTATTGCTAAGTCAAGTCTTTTCAGCTTGGTACACTTACCAGCTCCTTTCAATTCTCTTTCTTCTGTGTCTTAGAGGATCGACTAGTTCTATTGACACGGAGCCACGAACTTTGTTCGATTTGGTTCTGATGGCATGGGATTGGGTCCCTCTTCATACAGATAAATCTTCGAGACTGGAGCCTAACTTCCAGTTCTCTTCGAGGCTAGAGCCTAACTTCTAGTCCTCTTTCAAATTTTTGAGACTGGTACCTAAATTCCAGTTCTCTTCCTTCGAGGTCGGAACCTAAATTCTGACTCTCTTTCGAGATCGATACTTAAATTTCGATTCTCTTTCTAATTGATACCTAAATTTCAATTCTAAATTTCAATTCTAAATTTCCGAGACTGGTACCTAAATTTCAGTTCTCATTTCGAGGTCGGTACCTAAATTCCGACTCTCTTTCGAGATCGATACCTAAATTTCGATTCTCTTTCGAATTGATACCTAAATTTCAATTCTAAATTCCGAGACAGGTACCTAAATTCTAGTTCTCTTCCTTCGAGGTCGGTACCTAAATTCTGACTCTCTTTCGAGATCGATACTTAAATTTCGATTCTCTTTCGAATTGAAACCTAAATTTCAATTCTAAATTTCCGAGACTGGTACCTAAATTCCAGTTCTCATTTCGAGGTCGGTACCTAAATTCCGACTCTCTTTCGAGATCGATACCTAAATTTTGATTCTCTTTCGAATTGATACCTAAATTTCAATTCTAAATTCCGAGACTGGTACCTAAATTCCAGTTCTCTTCCTTCGAGGTCCGTACCTAAATTCCGACTCTCATTCGAGATCGATACCTAAATTTTGATTCTCTTTCGAATTGATACCTAAATTTCAATTCTAAATTCCGAGACTGGTACCTAAATTCTAGTTCTCTTCCTTCGAGGTCGGTACCTAAATTCCGACTCTCATTCGAGATCGATACCTAAATTTCGATTCTCTTTCGAATTGATACCTAAATTTCAATTCTAAATTCCGAGATTGGTACCTAAATTCCAGCTCTCTTCCTTTCAGGTCGGTACCTAAATTCCGACTCTCATCCGAGATCGATACCTAAATTTCGATTCTCTTTCAGATTTGATACTTAAATTTCAAATCTCACTCTCTTGAGATCAGTACCTAAATTCTGATTCTCATCCTTTTTCCGTCGATACTTAAACTCTGATTCTCATTCCGAGGCCGGTACCTAAATTCCAGTTCTCTTTGCAATCCCGAGGTTGAAACCCAGGTTTCAATCCTCATTTCAAATCCAAATTTCAAATTCAAAATTTCCTTAAATTGATTTCAAATCCAACTTCAAATTGAAATCCAAAATCACACATTGAAAATTGAAATTTAAAAGGAAACTGAAATCTAAACCCAATTTATCCCTCTCCAAATCTTGTGATTTGAAATTCACCTCCTTTTTCCCCAGCGAGAGTTCAGGAATCTCCAGTCTTGGAAATATATCTGATACTCCCCAGCGGAAATTCTTCTACCTCATCCTAAGTTTGTCACTTGGACATCTGTGTTGGTTTTGTTAATCTCTTCGGTCAACGCCAATACGCGCGGTGTGCTCCGTCAGCACACCACACCTATTGGGGGTCCATTTTTTGACCTCATTTTTGATGAGGTCTTTTGCTTCTCTCTTTAGTACTTAGGATCTAGCCTTAGGTTTTTCCTTTGACTATCCTAGAGGATTAGAGATGGCACCCACCATTTAGAAATTTAAACACCTCTTAACTCCCTGCAAACCCCACATGCTTGATTGTAAACCCTTAATTCACTTGGAGGGTTAAGATCAAATGTGGAGGTTTAAAGGATGAGTTCCCTATAGGACTCTTTGGCCTTAGGAATACCCTGGGTGGCCTGGTCTGGCGAGGGTTGACCTGCACACATTACACTTTCACACACATTCAAAATCCTAAAACTATTCATGCCTAGCTTGACTTCCTGACTCATGTAGGTAATTCATATGGATGGATCTTAACCCCTGAGCCCTCAGCTAAGAGGGTTAGGAACAACATAGTGAATGCCTTAAATGAGTCCTCTCATGGCTCTTATGGGCTTGATATGGCTTCATGGCTCAACAAAAGTGATTCCATTCTACTCAAATTTGATCAATCTTCATTTTTTCCAAAATTTCAATTTTTGACCCCCAGGGCCCTACACCTACTAAACCTACCAAATGTCCTTGAAACTACCCAAAATTTGCAAAATCACCTAAATTACCCAAAATTCCTCAAAATCAGTCCTAAACATTTCCACCAACTCAAATTAATCATCCACAGCCAAAAATACCAAAAATTCCAAAAATACCCCCCAATACCCTCCAAATACCCAAGATGTCATTCTTAGCCAAAAATTCCATAAATTCCGAAAATTCCCAAAAAATTCCAGAAAATACAAAATATTCCCAATTTCATTTTGTTTAACTACACCATGGGCCAATTTTTCCAATTTATCCCACTTTTACCAAAACCCCCAATTTGACCCATTTTGAACCCAAGTGAACCCAATGTCAAACCAAACCACCCCAATTGATCTCAATTCTAGTCCAATTCAATTCTAAACTTCAATTCAATATCCCCAATATCAATTTAGACCAAGTCTAATTCCAATTTGATTGAAATTTGAGCCCAATTTCAATTTGAGGCATAAGGCCCAATTTTGGCCCATGACCTAAACTTAGCCCAAACCTAGCCCAATTCAACTCCAATTGGCCCCAAATCTTTTCTAAAGCCTTCCTAACATCCCCATAAACAAAACACTAACTTGATTTGCCCAAAATTTGAATCTAAACTCTACCCAAACCTAACCCAAAACCAAAATCCCTTAAATTGACCTAAGCCCAAACCTAACCCAAATGGGCCCAAATCCCAAAATCAAAGCCCAACCAAAGTTGAAAACTCTTTGTAACACTCCCATAAACATTTCTAAACATTAATTTTACATAAAACCCAACTTTAGCCCAACCTTAACCCAAGTTAGCCCAATTTGGCCCACTTTGGCCCCTTTAAATAAAGACCCCACATTAAACCCAATTTAATTCAAAATCCCTTCACACTTGTTCCAAACCACTCATGACACATGCCTAAACCAATTGCAACATTTATTTGGCATGATCCCTCACAAAATTTCCATCCACCAATTTATTTTCAAGCCTAAAGGCCCATTTTCTTAAACCATTCTAAAAGCCCACTTCCACCACATCCAAAGGCCCAAAATTCATCCAAAGCCCACATGATATTTCTCTACATCATCCATTCAATTAGAATCATCCCTAAAGTCCTAAATCAATGATCAAATAATTCCAAATAAAGCTTCATCCAAATCTCTACCAAAATACCAAAATTCCTAAATTCTACTTCCATGAAATTGACCAAGCTTTGCCCCAAGCCACATGGAGCCATGAAGCCATGCATAAGCCACATGGAAGCCATGGAAGCCACTTTCCACCTCACCAAGCCATTAATGGCAAGAGGAGGGGACACTTTCCTAATCCTTCATTAAGCTTTCCTTCATTAAGCTTTTTAACCATACTCATGTCACACTCTAAACCATGCTTAGCCACCTCACCATGGATGGAGACCACACCATTTTCTCTTGGCTGACTCAAGTGATCCTTTTCAGCCCAAAGCCAGGCCTTGGGTGGTGAACCAAGCACAAAACCATGGGTTGAATCATTTGAACCCAAAATAGCCTTCCCCCCATTCCATTTCAATTCAACACCTTTACACATGTCAAACTCCAATTGACTTCACCAAATTCAACCACTGACCCCACTGAGTCAGATGGTGACCTGACCCTAGTCGGCCAGCCACCAGGCCGCCGGAAAACACCATGGCCGAGAGCTCCATGTGAGCTGAATTTTAAATTTCACTTGCTGAGTTGTCCCATGCCCAATGGCCACTGTGGTTGTTCTTCCCTTGGCCAAGGCAGTTGATCCAAGCCATTAAACCCCCCTAGGAGACCCTCCAGCCACCTCTATTTAAACCCACTCACCTCTCAGCCAAACAAGAGAGTTGAACCAAACCTGAAACTCTGCCAAAATTATTCCAGACTCTTCCCCAGACATAGAGAACTTGATCCCCACTGAAATCCAGCACTAAAACTCCCTCTGTGAGCTCAATTTCTGAGTTGAAAATCCACCCAAAAAACAGGACACTTCACCACAGTGAGCCAATCTCCAAATTAAGTGGTCCTACACCTTCACCGCACTACGAGGAGAAGTTCCCCAACAAAAGCCCCCTCACCGAGCCAGCCATTGCTTCTAGCCTCCAAGCTTTGTGATCGGGCTTGGTCACTTTCATACCTAGACAATTCCCGTGAGCCGCAGACTTCATCCGGAGCTCGCCTCGGACCCAATCGAGGGTGACACAACTCTCGCATCGAAGCTTCACTTCTCCGAGCAAAGGTATGAACTCACTCTTCCTCCCAAGCTTCCAAGTGATTCTCCATTTTGTTTAAGTTAATTTCATAGCTATATAAACCAGTATGGATGTGTTCGTCTCTTCAAGACAAATCCATAGAGCATAAGAACACGAAAATCCATTGAGAATCGAGTGAGATCTTAGGGTTTTAGTGTGGACGGTCACGGGCGCATACCAGTTATAGACGATGACCGGGAGTCGTTGGATCGCGCGTGTATCGAGCGGACGGTTCAGATTGAGCCAGACCAGGGAATGTTACGTGAACCGCGGGCCCCTGGAGTGCTGAGTCGGATGGCGGTGTCGAATGGGAATGCGCCGTGTGGGCTTTCGGAGCTGCCGATGTTGCACTGGCGCCGCGTGGATAAGTAGATAAATAGGGTATTTTTGAATTATTTAAATGCCCAGAACTTCAAAAATTCATATCTTTGCATAGAAAAATTACAAAAATAAAATAAAAATACCCTCTTGCTTCAAGTGAACGAGAGGAGAATAATGTGGAAAAAAAATCAAGTTAATTGGATGAGTATTTTATTTTTAGTAATTTATTTACTATTTTCAATGTTTTGATTCTCCATTTGCATAGACAATTCACCATGGAATGAGACCATAAGGCTTTTGAAGCCTCTGATCTTAGGAACATTTCTTGAATTTTTCAAGGTCAGACGCCATCTTTGTGAAAATTTATTGATTTTTCAAGTTCATGTCACTATTTTAGGTATTTTAATTCCAATAACTAGCATGTTGTGAAATAAATTCTAGGAAAATTTGGTGATGTTCCTTAGGACCAGAGAACCCTATGAAAATTATATTTTGAATTAATTCATTCATAATAACCTTAATTGGGCTAAACCCCTAAAATTGAATTTGAATTAATTAGGGTTAACCACACATCAAATTGACTTGAAAACAATTCTCCACTGATCTTTAGCATCAGAGAGACCTTACATAAAAATTTGAAATCAATTGGACTTGATTAACCACACCAAATGGGTTGATTGAGCCTCATATGTAAAATGGAACTTTAAAAATTCATAACTCCAAAAATACAATTCATAAATTCACAAAAATGGTTTTGGAGCTTCTCTGATATCAGGGGAGTTCAGAAAAATTAAAATTGGAATTTTCTAAAAAAGTTGATTTTCCACCATATTTTAATATTTTAATAATTAAAAAATAATAAAAATCACAAAAATATTAAAAATCATGAAAATGTCACATTTTGACTCCTAATCATTTAGGAACAAACCAAATATTTTTCCCAAGTCTCTAGGATGAGATATTGAATTTTAAAGGCTTAATGTAATTTTTAATATTAAAAAAATGAATTTTCAACCTTTTTTCACTAAAATAATTCCAATAAATCAAAGAAAAATAAAAAAATTATAAAATTTGTTTCTTTGGACACCTTGAGTTCAGAGAAATTTAAGAAAAATATAAAATCTATTTTTCAACTTTTATTTTAATTTAAATTAATTAATACTCTAAAACTCAAAATAATTATAATAAATAAAATATAATTCAAAAAATCACAAAATATAATCCAAGTGGTCCTCTAGTCATTAGAAACATCCCATAATTTTCTTAAGGATAGAAACTTTACCTTGGTCATGTTCTTGAGTTTTCTTTGAAAACCTTTATTTTCTACTAAAAATAATTATATAAATAAATTAAATTCAGAAAAATCACATTTTCTCCTCTAATGTCTTAATTGATTTGTGAGTGAGGTGACATAAAAAGTTCAAATTCATTTGAGCTCAATTTAGTGAGTTATGAAATAAATAAGCTTAAAAGGGCATAAAGGTAATTAAGAATTTTAACCCTTAATAAAAAAAAACTTTAGGTTTAACCAAAATGGGGGGTAAAATATTTGATTTTAATTTTCTCTTGGAAGATTGAAACTTAGGGAAATAAAGGGGTAGGAACCCATTAAACACTTTGAAAATATCAAAAATGAAACTTTAATTAATTAAATAATTTAAATTTTGGAAAAAATATATTTAAATTTGGATCATTAAAATAGGGATATTATTAAGAGGACATTTATTCTTTAATTTAAAAATCCCTAAATGAGTCACTTTAACAATATTTAATTCTTAATTAAAAAATTAAAATAATAATCTAAATTAATAATTAAAACTAAAATTAAAATCAAATTAAATTAAAATCAAATTAAAATTAAAGTTAAACTAAAACTAACAATTAAAATTAAAATAAAAATAAAAATTTAAATCAAATTAAATCCAATTAAATTAAAATTAAATGTAATTAAAATTAAATTAAATTAAAATTCAAATTAAATTAAAATTAAAATTAAATTAAAATTAAATTAAATTAAATCAAAAATTAAATTAAATTAAATTAAATTAAATTAAAATTAAATTAAATTAAAATTAAATTAAATTAAAATTAAATTGAATTAAAAATTAAAATTAAAATTAAATTAAATTTAAAATCAAATTAAAATTAAATAAAATTAAATAAAATTAAAATAAATTAAAATCAAATTGAATTAAATTAAATTAAAATCATTTAACAACAAACCTAAATGAAATCATTAAGAATTAAATCTAAAATAATTTGAACACTATTCCAAACTTAAAATTATTAATTAAAACCTCATAATTAAATTAAAAAACTTTAAACCATTAACTCAAACTTTCAATTAATTTGATTAAAATTTTCAATAAACCAACTTGCCCTTAAAGGCTTTAATTGTTATAACTCTTAAGTAGAGTATTAAGTGAGATGTCACTTCATTCATCAGGTAATCAAATACCTAAGTTCACTGAGCAAGAGACAAAGTTTAACTAAACTCCTGGATGATTAATTCACCTGGGCAACTAAATTTACTTGGACTTAAAACAATCCCAAAAGTATTGAAAAGATGTTTAGGACTCGTCCTAAACACTTCCTCAATATGACGGGATGTTTTGGAAGAACAACTGAATTTAATTGTTCTTTGATGAAGAAAATCATCCTTAAACCAAACCAAGAACCTAGACGTCATAGGAAATGACTAGTTATAGGATTAGGATTCTGGTAGATAACCAAAACTCTTTCCCTTAGTTTTACCTAGGTATTTCTTGCAAAAATATATTTAAATGCCTTAACATGTGTTTTAAGTGCAGCTTGGGATGACGAGAAGACCCTCCGAGTACGCTTTTATTTAATTGCAATTTACTTTATTGCAATTCACTTACATGCATTGTACTTTACTTTTATTGCATGATAAATAAAACTGTTGCATGAAAACCAAAACCTTTAGGATAGCCCCTAAACTGAAACCAAAACTAAATTAAAAGTCATTGCAAAATAAAATTCACCGCCACAACATTCCAAAATATAAAACAACTCAAAATTTAATCACAAACAGAACAACAAAACTACAATTGCAACTAAATTAAAACGTCTTGTCGAATGATCGGGAATACCTCGGATGATGTAACCCACGTGTTGCTAACGTGATTTCCCACGGTCTAAATGAAAGTGTGGAACTCATTCAGTTGAGTTTAGCAAATTCATCTGGACTAAGTGAATTCGATGAAAATAACGGTGCCGGGATGACGGAATCGTGGGATCTTAATCGGTTCTGTTTAAACAACTTTAAGATTTATTTTAATTAAAATATTAAAAAATGTTTGGACTTTAAGATTTCTAAACCAAAACGCATTTCTCATCTCTTGATTTTCACCTTCTAAAACTAAACCTCTACAACAACAAGGAGCTTGGAGCACAGTGGGCAGCACGGTCATCTTCGTCAGCAAAACAACTCTACATTAGCTAAACATTCCTAGAATTAAACAACAAAGCCATAGGATTTCGAGGTAGTTTGCTTAGTGCAACATAAATCCTCAACTTTTCGTTAGGCATTTTTATAATCATATTATACAAATTAAGCCCTAAACGGTCTTAGGACTATGAGGTAGTCGTTTGGTACGACATAAACCCTCATATCTTCGAGGCTATTTGTATGATCATGTCATGCAAATATAAGTCCTAATTAATTAAAATTGACAGGATTACAACATTAAATAAACTCTCAAATTCAAGCCAAACAATAGGATAGTTTGGGAAGTTACCAAGATTCTTCTTGGATCCTCAGCTTCTCCTACTTTTATTCCTTTGAACTCCTGAAATTAATTGTTCCAAATTTGATCCATTCCCTATTGAAATTTCACAATTCAATCCTTTGAAACCTTAAACTTTGAAATTCTTGAGAGAAAAACCACTAATCATTATCGAGAGTTTTCTTAAATAATTCCCGTCATTTAAGATGTAATTAATTATAGGGGCTTGCCCTTATAGGGAACTTTAAGAACCCAGGTAATATAAACCCTGTTTAATTTCTTTATATTAAACAGGGGAACTTGTCGGCTTATAAAATTGGTTCGCAGACCAAACGGATGTCACAAATCTTTTAGTTTATTTAATCGAGCCCCATCATCAAGCAGTGTGTCTATTCCTCGGGATAAATACACGGTTTGTGGTGTTGTGCTCGTTTATATAAATTATTTAGTATGTGAGGTCGATTTGATTTCATATCTTAAAGTTTTCAAATTTAAAAATTATTTTTCAAAATCAAATACTACTTTTCCAAATTATATATATATTTAAATTAAACTTAAAATCTAAAATTCGCCGACAACTTCTGTAGGCGATCGCTTTTCTAAAAATACAACACTCGAACCTAAAAATATGCTGACAACTTCTCCTTTCTTTGCAACACAATGAATTAAACTACCCAAGCACTATCAGAAATGAGATATATGATTTCAGCATCTAACCACTTTCAAATTTTTTTCTTTACTACTTCTTTCATCATTAGGTTCAGTCTCCTTTGCGGATCAACTCTAGGTTTATGTTCATTATCCAATAAAATTTTGTGCATAAAAATAGAAGGACTAATTCTTTTGATATCAGCTAAGGTCCAACCAAGAACTCTTTTATACTTCTTTAACTATCCAATAATTTTTACACTTGTAAGTCATTTAAATCTAAGGATACGATGACTGGTAATGTTGATAATTCCCCTAAAAATACATACTTCAGATGTTTTGGATGAATTTTCATTTCAAGTTCAGGAGGTTTCATAATAGATAGAATTAAAATTTTATTTTCAGTTTTCGTTGAATCAAGCATTTCAAATTTTTCCTAAACATATTTTATCTCTTCGTTATCAGTCATCAGAATCATCTTCTATCTCATCGTTATTCTTGTTTTTCAGATCTTCATGTTATATTTTCTCTTCAAATTTTTCTTTGAAATATTCCTTTCTCAAATAATCACATATTTCTATACTAAAACATTCCTCATCTTTTTCTATTGAGGGGTATTTCATTAACTTTGAAATGTTAAATATTACCTCTTGGTCATTTACCCTCATAGTTAATTCTCCTCTTTAAACATCAATCATGCCTCTTCCTGTAGCTAGGAGTGGTCTTCCCAAGATAATAGATATTTGCTTATCTTCTTCCATATCCAATATAATAAAATCCACAGGAAAGATAAACTTATCAACCTTGACCAAAACATCTTCTACACTCCCTTAGGATGAGTAATTGATAGATCGTTTAACTGGAGAGTTACACAAACTAGAACAATTTTTCCTATTCCCAATCTCTTAAAGGTTGATAGAGGCAGAAGCTTTATGCTAGCTCCCAAATCACACAATGCTTGTCCGTAAAAATTTTCACCTATAGCGCATGGGATAGTAAAACTACTAGGATCATTAAGTTTTTTAGGAAGCTTTTTCTGAATTATAGCATTGCACTCTTCACTGAGTGCAACAGACTCGTGATCAATTAACTTCCTCTTTTTGTTGAGTGTATCCTTCATAAATTTAACATAATCAGGCATCTATTCTAAAGCTTCAACAAAGGGAATATTCACAGATAACTTTCTTAAGATTTCTAAAAATTTAGCAATTTTTTTTCCTTTATCTTGTTGCTTCAATCTTTGAGGAAACGATGGTGGTGGTCTTTCTACAGTGATCTTCATTTGTTTTAATGGATATTCTAATTCTAGATATAAATTTTCATTTTTTTTTAGTTTCCACCTTCTCTTTCTCAACTTAAGTTTCTTTTTGGACCCTTGTTTCCAATTATTTTTCACTTCTTAATTGAATATCCTTGATTTGATCTTTACCTTGGTCTTTTGGATTTACTTCAACATTGCTAGGAAGTATTCCTAAAGGTTTATTGCTAAGTGCAGTGGCAATATGTCCTAATTGATTTTCTATATTTTTAATTGCAGCTCCCTGGCTTTGTAATTGAGTTCCTATATTCAAAACTATTTCTTCCATAGACAACTTCTTTTCCTTAAATTGTTGATTTTTCTAGAAGCACGGGGGATGAGAAGGTCTATAATTTATATTTCCCTGGTTGTTCAAGTTTTCTAATGGATTCACTGAGTTGTTCCCCCACTGAGGATTAACAGTGTTAGTGTTATTGTTATTATTCTAGTTTAAATTTGGTTTATTTTTCCAACTAGGATTATAATAGTTAGAATAAGGATTGCTTTGTCGATTATTTATCGCATTTAAGGTTTTATATGAAGATTGAGCATCTATAATTTGTCCTAATGAATTTTCTTCTAACACTGGAGGCATTTGAGGATAATTCATTCCATATTGATCTTTTTTTTTTTGAAAGAGCAGTGATTTGAGAAACTATCATAGTATAGCATCAGAATCATGAATATAGGCTACTTTCTTAGGATTTACCCGTTCAGCAGGCCATTGAAAATTATTAGTAGTCATTTCTTCAATTAAAGCATAAGCCTCTTTAAAAGGTTTTGACATTAGTGATCCACCAGCAGCAGCATCTATAATTGATCTAATAGATCCTATCAATCCATTATAAAATGTTTGAATTATTAACCAATCTGGTAAAACGTGATGTGAACATTTTCTAAGAAATTCTTTAGATATCTCACAAGATTCATATATTGGTTGTCCCTCATATTGACTGAAAGATGTTATATCATTTCTAAGCTTAGAAGTTTTTGATGGTGGAAAATACTTTGATAAGAATTTTTGTGAAAGTTCTACCTAAGTTCTAATAGATCCAGGTACTAACAAATTTAACCACGCTTTGGTTTTATCCCTTAATAAAAAAGGAAAAATTCTAAGTTTAACAGCATCATTCGACACTTCTTCATATTTAAATGTAGCACATAGTTCTAGAAAACTTGCAAGATGTAAATTAAGATCTTCATTCGATGTTCCACTGAATTAATTATTTTGTACCATTTTGATAATATCAGGTTTAAGCTCAAATGAATTAGCAGCTACATCAGAGTTTTGGATATTTACGTGAATTTCATCTAATGTAGGGTTAGCATAATCCCTTAATGGTCTTGATTGGTTTTCATTTTCAATTACTTGATTGTTTAAACTGTTCGCCATTTGATTTAAATTTTGTTTTTGAATCTTTTTAATAGTACGTTCCAACTCAGAATCGTAAGGTATTAAATTTTTGGTTCTGAATTTACGCATGCACAATCACAATTAAGCACACAAAATTATGATTTGTAATTCAAATATAAGATTTTTAATACTACCAAATATACTTTTCTGTTACCTCCCCGGCAACAGCGCCAAAAACTTGGTGTAAATTTTTTAAATGCCAAAATTTATGAACTCAGATTTATATGTTAATTTAGATTACTAGTGATTCACACATTCAAAACTCAAGTATATGTATCGCTCAAGTAATACAGGGCTCTAGTGGAGTCCTGGTTATCGATCCCACGATGAGGTTTGTAAACTCTAAGATGGAGCACAAAAAACATTATTCGAATCAAAACACAACTGTAGCAGTTACTAATGATATCAGGATATTGAGACAATAACAATTACTAATTCTACTAAAGCATGTTCTACTCTTCTAACACAATTAACAAACACAAGACTAAACATTTTAAGAAAAGTTCAAATTGCAAGAAAAAATCCTCCTCCTTTCCAATGATAATGTAATGATTTAGTGACATAGATCAGTGATACAACTGTATTATGTCAAATAGGAGCATTCCTATTATTTACTCTCTTCCGAGCAATATAAAGAACATTGGCTAATCCTATGTTTGGTCCCTAAATTTGTAGTTATGATGGGAGGATACCGGCTGTCACTACGGAGTTCCCACATCCCTTCACCTGAAGGCTAACTCTTGCTTTAGTTTCCAAACCCTAGAACCAAATTGGGAATTTTAGTCTACCACTCTAAAATCTAATTCTACGCTCGTCAAAATATATTTCCCTATTAATTTGCATTCAATCACCATGAACTACGTCACTCATTCATGAACATTGAATGTGACCTTCACTTTTATTATAGACCCCATAGTCCTTTAAGAACTTGTGTTTCACAACAAGTTTTAACAATTCAATTGGCCAGATCAAAGAGTAAATGAGGTACGAAGTAAAAAAGATCATCACAAATTCTCCATATTAAATCGGCACATCATTTCCATATCTCAATATTAACACATTACTTAAAAAGGAGTAAGACAAAGAAATCTACTCAATACTCATGAGGAAAGTACGACAAAAGATGCATTATATATATAAAAACAACATCATACAAACAAAGAAAAGTAAATACAACTTATCCCAAATTCTTCCCCAAGAGAATCTCTTGAAATTCCTTTGACTCTTCTTTCTCCACAACAACACACAATTCTCTCTTTAGATGAGTAAGGAAGAAGAAATCTCTCACTTTTCTTCTCCTCCTACACTTCAACAAAAAGAAAAATCACACTAAAACTCAACCCTAGACTCTCTAATGGACTCTTCACTCAAGAAAAATGAAAAAGACACAAAGAAACACTAAAGAGACTCTTTATATTTTGTTCCAAAGTAGTTTAAATTTGGCTAAAATTAACTTTCCCAAGAGTTTCCTCGAACACCCCTCCAAAATCCAGCCAAATACATTGAATCTGGTTTGAATCGCGATAGGGTGCGGTCCAACGCTCGATAGGGCACTGTCCAGCGCTATTTTCTACCATCTGGTCAAAACTCTCTAGATTTGGGCGTGGTTCGGCACTAAAAAGGGCGCCGTCTGGCGCTCTAGGTCAAAATGTTCAGTTTTACCTCATTTTTCTTCGAATTCGCTTCTTTTTGCTTCCTTTTGCTCTAAAGGCCTAAAATCTTCGTACCTACACGAAATCATGAAAAATACCCTTCTTAAAAGTGTAATATCATCAAAAATATGTATGAAATAGGCATTAAAAAACTATCAAATTTTCAGTGGATCAGTGGTACTGACACTGATTAGTAGGAAAATAAGGTATTTTTTATTTATCTAATACAAAAACTTTAAATTCATAACTTGGTGTAAAAAAATCATAAAAATAAAATAAAAAAAATCTGTTGCTCAGTGAACAGAGAAGAAAATTATGGATTTAAAATAAAACTTATTTGTCATATATTTTTTTTAATTAGTTAAATACTCCATATAGTATTTTAATTATATTTAATTAAATATTAGTTATCTTAGCTTGGAATTTAGAGGGATTATTTTGCATGTGGATAGAGATGTTTTCTGATTTTTTCAAACTTAAAGCATACCCCGTTAAAGACCAAATTTTCAAGTGTAGTTGCCTATTTTTACTTAAAATAATTATACAAATTAAAATAAAGATCAGAAAAAGATGGGATATATTTTGGGAGGTTTCTTGTGCTTAGAGGACTCTAGGAAAAATTTAAAATGAATTTGAATAATTAATTACATTATTATAGCTAATTAAGTTATTAAAATTGATAAAAATATAAATAATTATTATATAATCCAAAAATATTAAAAATTTATTCCACATGCTACTAATGACCATTTTAACGCTTCCGTAAAAATTTGAAACTCATTTGAAATATTTTTTTGCGTTAAAGTCTATTTTTCAAGTAAAATAGGATTTTTGTATTAAAAATAGATATAATTAGGAAAATTATAAAAAATGGTTTGAAGTGTCTGCTGTGATTAGAGGAACTTAAGAAACTTAAAATTGATATTAAAATAATAGTTCATTTTTTAGCTACTTTTAAAATTAATATAATTAAAAACTGCAAAAAAATTAAAAAAAAGCATCGAAGTGTTCCCAATTATCCCCTGATCATTTGGGACCTTTTAGAATATTTTCCTAATTTTTCTAATGTAGTTATGTATTTTTAAATGATAAAAATATATTTTTCTTAATTTTTCATTAAAATAATTATAATAAATATAACAAAAATCATAAAAATGAAAAGTGTGTTTCCCTAAGTTCTTTGGACTTAGAGAGATTTAATAAAAATATGAAAAGTAAAATTTTAAATTAATTTATATTTTTTATTTAATTAACCCCTAAAATCAATAAATAATTATAATAATTAAAATATAATTTAAAAAATCATGAAATTTGGTCCAAGTGGTCCTCTGACTTAGGTGAACCTCTAATAATTTTTCCATAAATAGAAACTTTTCATTTAATCTTTAAATGAATTAACATTTAAAATCCTTATTTTTGGATAAAATATTTATTAAAACTTATATAAAAATCAGAAAATCATAATTTCTTCTTTGATATCTTATTGACTTGAGCTCGCCTCAGGGGCTTCCACCCACATAATCCCTAAATAAAACATCAAGTGAATATTGAAGTACCTTGCTCATCGGTTAATCAAAACATTAAGGTTCATTGAACACAAGTTACAACATTATCACTAAACCTTAATTACATATGAATGATTTATAACATAATAGGTTCATAAGAACTCAAAAAAATTCAAAGGATTTTAAAAGTTGTTTAGGGTTATTCCCCGAGCTCTTTTATAATCTTTTGGGTGGCTTGATGGACAATTGAACCTATTATGCTTTGATGAATAAAATCATCATTGAAATCTTTAGGGACCCACTAATTTATGCTCCGAGGACCACTAATTCACCTAAACCAACAGAAATATCGTAAACTACTTATCCTAAACTCATAACCCAATGCTCAAGGACTTAAGTCTTCTCTAAGGTATTCAAGTCCTTGTGAGTAACTGGGGACATTTGTTTTTTGCCACATATTAATCATCAGACTGATATAATTCAGAGGTCTAGGTGGTTAGGGAAATGACGATAATGCTAATGTTTGATAAAATGAGGTATATGATACGATGTGAGAATATTAGAATGGTATTTCCTACCTCAAGGACCTACAATAAGAGAGAGGAAAGGACCGACGATACTATTCACCGACTCTTTCTTGGATTTTTGCCCTCGATACTCTTGAGTTGTTAGTAGTCCCAACTTGATTAGAGTAACTAAACTGTGGACAACACTACTTTACAAAATTAAGACAAATTTCTTTTGTCAGTTGAAACAAACTCTGCATGAAAACTTTCAAATGAAAGTTAAAAGAATTTTTTATGAAAATTTATAAGGGTCCATGTTAGTCTATTGGATCGAGGTTAGGACTACCCTCTGTAGGTTGTCAGGTTGGTAACTCTTACCCAAAGGCGGGTAACACACAGTACAGCTCTGATCCCCACCTTTACCGATGTCTTATACCTGGTCTGGTCTTCCATATGTGACTATGAGATTTTGTTCTTGTTTACTACGACTTGCTTTTCGTACTTTTGTACTCTAGAGTTTCCTGCTTCCTTTTGCTGCAATTTATTTAAATTCCCTGTAAGTTATATTATGTTTTTATTGCACTAATCATGCAGCGGTAACAAAAGCCCAGGTACGCATTTATTTTATGTGCCGCATTTTTCCTTTTATTCACTTTACTATATTTTATTTTTTAATGCCTTTTATTTACTTGCAATTTACTTACTTTGCATGCAAAAATGAAAGCTGAAACCAAAAACAAAACTGAAACTAAAAAAAAATTTATGCACGGAACCAAAAAAAAAACAATAACAAAACTTGACACACACTGCAAAACTATGAACCCTAAACCTTGAAACTGCGAAATTACTACAACTACAACAAGGAGCTTGGAGCAAACATCGTAGGCAGCATGATGAAGGCATGCAGGAGAACATCTTTGAGAGAGAAAACATGTCTACAACAACAATCCTCTATTTAAAATTAAATGATAAACCATAGGATTTTGAGGTTGTTTGCCTAGCGCAACATAAATCCTCACCTTATCTTTTAGGCCTTTGGACAACCATATTGTGCAATATTAGCCTTAACTTGTATTAGGATTCTGAGGTTGTCTTTTGGTATGACGAAAACCCTCCTATCGTTCAGGCCATTTGTATGATTGGTATCATACAAATATAAGTTCTATATAATAAAATTGGTAGGATGAAACATTAATAATATTCTCTTTGAAACTGAAGCCAAACGATTATGATAGTTTGGGAAGTTACTAGAGGTTCTCATCAGGATCCGTGACATCCCCTATTTTTCTTTCTTTGGATTCCACAATAAGAGTTCTAATTTAATCATTTCTCATTTTAATTTCTTATGTCCAACCTTGAAAACCCTAAACTTTGAAATTTATGAAGACATTACCTCCGATATAAATCGAGAGTTTCTTAAGTGACTTCGGTCGTCTATGATGTAATTAACTATGTGTTTCGCCTTTATAGAAACTCATAGACCCGCTTAATATAAGCCATATCTAATCTTTTATATTAGATAAAGGCCAACATAAAGCTGCTTTTGCTCAAGACTCATTTTTAGTTGTGCGTTTTATTTCAGTGTTATGTCAGCTTCTACAAAAAATTGTCGGCGAATTTTAATTTAATTTAAATAAATAATTTGAAAAGTAAAGATTTTTATTTCAAAATAATTTTAAATTCCGAAATTTTAAAATATGAAATCAAACCGATCTCACATCCCGAATAATTTATATAACGAGTAACGCATCACAAACCGTGTATCTATCCCGAAAAATACTACACTCATAGATGGGGCTCGATTAAATAAACTAGAAAGTGCTCGTGATATCCGTTTCAGCTCCATAACCATCTTATAAGTCGACACCTCTCGCTTAATATGAAACTATTAAACAGGTTTATATTACCCGGGTTCTTAAAGTTCCTTATGCTATGCCCCTATAGTTAATTACATCCTTATGATGGGGAATCACCTAAGAAAACTCGATGGACTCATCTCGCCCTAAGAATTTTAAAGTTTAAGTTTTCAAGGTCAATTTTCGAATTTCAATAAAAGGAATGAACAATTCAACATTTTTATTTTGAATTCAAAGAAGAAAAGAGGAGAAATTATGGATTCGAAGTGAACTTCGACAATTTCCGACTACCTGGTTGTCATTTCCGACTCAGAAAGTCCTAATGTTTATTTAATGTTTTAATCTCGCTAATTTAATTAATTTCAGTATTTATATTTATATGACAGAATCATACAAATTGCCTGGAAGATAGGGTTTATGTCGTATCGACAACTAATTTAATCCTAAGATCATGTTAGGGCTTAATTTGCAAATGCAAATGCCTAACGAAGAGTTGAGGATTTATGTCGTACTGTGCAAACTACCTCGAAGTCCTTATGGTTTTGTTATTTAGTCTCTAAGAAAGTTTTTGTCAAGTAGGTTCAAGTTTTCATCGACGACGATGGCCGTGTCGCCCACCATGCCCGAGCTCCTTGCTATTACAGAGAAGCTTGGGTTTTAGAAATCATAAATCAAGAGACAGGAGGAAGTGTTCCTCGTTTCAGAGAAGTCTAATTTTCCAAGTGTTTTTCGTGTTTTAATTAAAAACAAATCTTAAAGTTGATTATAACGACACCTAAGTTAAGATCCCACTTGCCCATCCTTCCGGCACCATTATTTTATCGATTCACTTAGTCCGTATGACCACAAACTCAACCGAATGAGTTCCGTACCTCATTTAGACCGTGGGAAATCCCGTTAGCAACACGAGGTTACATCATCCGAGGTATTCCCGATCATCCAACAGACGTTTTAATTTAGTTGTGGTAATTGTAGTTTTGTGTTCGTTTGTGATTAAATTTTGAGTTGTCTTATATTTTGAAATGTTGTGGAGGTGAATTTTATCTTAGCATCTTATTTTTAATTTTGGGTTTCGCTTTGTTTCTATTCTGGGGCAGCAGGTTTTAACATGCAAAGAATCGTTCGTTTATCATGCAAGAAAGCATAAAGTGCATTTGCAATAAAATAAACCGCAATAAAAATAAAAGCGTACCTCGAGGGTCTTCCCGTCATCCCCAAGCTGCAACTTAAAATACGCTAGAATATTTAAGCAAGTTCCTAGGTAAAAGCTAAGGGAAAGGCTTATGGTTTTCTACCAAATTCTTAATCCTAGTGCCTAGTCGTTTCCTACGACGTCTGTGCCTCAGGAGCTTGGGTTCGAAGACGATTTTCTTCATCAAAGAACAATTAAGTTCGATTGTCTTTAAATATCCCATCATATCGAGGAAGTGCTTAAGAAGAATCTTAAACATCTTTTCAATATTTTCAGATCGTTTCAAGTCCAAATGAATTTAATCGTGTAAATGAATCGATCGTCCGAGGTTTTCAAGTTTTGTTAATCATTAAATAACTGTAGACATTCGAATGTCCTATACCAAGTGAAGTAACATTTCATTTTAATGTTCTATTTAAAGAGTTATGATAACTAAAGCTCTCCCAGCGCCAAATGATATTTAATTTATCATGATTCAAATTTAAGTTCAAATTAACGATTTAAGTTGAATAAGCCGTTCTAGTTATTTTAGATTTATTTCTTCATGTCTTAAGCGAGGTTATTTAATTCAATTTAATTTAATTAATTTATTTTAATTTAATTTAATTCAGCTTTAATTTAGTTTCGATTTGATTTAATTTAATTCAATTCAATTTATTTCATTTAATTTTCACTTTAATTTAATTTAATTTTAATTTAATTTAATTTAATTTACCTTTAATTTATTTAATTTAATTCAATTTATTTAATTAATTAATTTAATTTTAATTCAATTTAATTTTAATTAATTTAATTTAATTTAAATTTTTTTAGCAGTTTAACGATTTAATTTTAATTTAATGATTAAGTCTTTTAATATTTTAAATTGTGCTATCATTTTAATTAAGAGTTTCGAGTATTAATGAGATGATTAATTTTAGGACTTTTAAATTAAAGAATAAATCTCTTCCTAATAATATCCCTATTTTAACGATTCCAAATTTATTATTCTTCCAAATTCAATTAATTATTTAATTAAAGTTTAATCATTTTAAATCACAATTCGTTTCTACCCTTTAATTATTAAATTTCAATCATCCAAATCAGATTAAACATCAAATATTTTACTTGTTAATTTTTTTATTAAACCTAAAGTCTTAATTAAGGATTAAAATTTTAATTACCATTTTGCCCTTTAAGCCTAATACTCATAACTCACTAAATTGAACTCAAATGAACTTCGAAATTTTTATGTGACTTCACCATATTGGCTAATAAAGAGCATGACAGAAAATGTGATTTTTCTGTATTTAATTTATTTATATAATTATTTTTTGTAGAAAAGAGAAATTTCCAAATAAAATTCAATAACATGACGAAGGAAAGTTTCTGTCCTTAAGAAAATTAGGGGACATTCCTAATGACTAGAGGACCATCACCAAATTTTGTAATTTTTTGAATTATATTTTATTTATTAGAATTATTTTAAATTCTGAGTATTACTCACTTAAAAATAAAATAAATGTTGAAAACAAATTCTCTTTTATAATTTTTAAAATTCTCTCTGGCGGCTTCAAGGATTCCAGAGAACCAAACTTTGCAATTTTCAGATTTTTCTTTGATTTATTATAATTATTTTGGTGAAAATGCGAAAATATATTTTTTTAATTTTAAAATTACCCTAGAGCTTTAAAATTAATATCTCACTAAATAGACCTAGGAAAAATATTGACTGCTCCTGCGATTAAAATTCAAAATATAACATTTTAGTGAATTTTATTATTTTTGTGATTTTTATTATTTTTTAATTATTAAAAATATTAAAATAATATTAAAAATCAACTTTTTAGAAAATTGAAATTTTAATTTTCTTAAACTCCCCGATATCAGAGAGACTCCAAAACCAATTCCGTGAATTTTTTGAAAGATATTTCTAAAGTTATGAATTTTTAAAGTTTAAAACGACTAAGCTATTTAATTAACCCAATTAATGCATTTTTAATTCAAATTAATCGACTCCTCAAATTTTTATTGATAGTTCCTCTGATCCTAAAGGTCAGTGAGGAATTGATTTCAAGTCAATTTGATCTATAGTTAACTCTAATTAATTAGAGATCCGTTTTGGGATTACCAATAGGTTAATCTAAGCGAATTAACTCAAATCCTATTTTTCCTAGGGTTCTTGGTCATAAGGAACATCACCAAATTTTCCAGAATTTATTTCACAACATGCTAATTTTTGGAATTAAAATGATTTAAAATAACAACATGCATTCAAAAAATCAATAACTTTTCATGTGATTGCTATTTGATTTCGAAATCTAGGAATGTTCCCAAATCTCGCAGGCTTCAAAAGTCTACATCCTCATGCCATGGTGAATTGTATGAATGCATGGAGAATTAAATGTGCGCAGAGTAAATAAATTACTAAAAATAAAATACTCACAAAATCGAATGATTTCTTTTCCACATTATTCTCCTTCCGTTCACCTGAGCAAGAGTGTGTGTTTTTATTTTATTTTTGATTTTTCTACACGTAGATATGAATTCTTCCAAGTTTAGGGAATTAAATAAATAGAAAATACCCTATTTTTCTATTTATCCACGCGGCGCCGCGTCAACCTCAGCCTCCGAATGCACACGCTACGGCGCCCCTCCCGGCTCGGGACGCCGCCTATATCCGAGCCGCAACCCGGGCCCCGCGGTTCTCGTACCGTCTCCCGGTCCGACGCCATCCGAGCCGTCCGTCCGTGCGTGTATTAAATGAACGGCATCCGTTCATCGTCCCCGAGCGTCCTCACCCGAGAGCCGTCCACACTAAATCTCTAAGATCTCACTCGATACTCAACATTTTTATGTTCTTATGTTTCGCCGATTCGTCTCTCAAGAGACGAACACATCTATACGGTTATCATGCATTGAAATTAAGGTACGGAATGGAGAATCTCCGTGTTTTCCGGGATGAAGTGAATTAACTCATACCTTAGCTCAGAAGGTGAAGCCTCGATCGTAGATGCTTCGCACGTTCATTGAGCCGGCAGAGGCTGTGGGATGAAGCCCGGGATGCTGGTGAATCGCTCAGTGTGATTTCCACCAAAGCCGATCACAACCTTTCGAGTCCGGAACAACTGGGTGGCCTGGAGATGGGGTTTTGCCGGTGGACACCTTCCCTCGACCCTGGTGTGTGTGGATCAATCAATTTGGGGATTACCAATGCGAGGAAGTGTCCCTGTCTTTGTGTGATTTCAACTCGAAATCGAGCTCACAGAGAAGAAATGGCAAAGGATCTCACCGGGGATCAAGTGCTCGTGTGTGGGGAGGAGTCCGGAACAATTTTGCGCAGTTTCGCAAGGTTCTGTTCAAGACCTCCCATGCCGAGAAGGCGAGGGAAGCTTGGGGTCAGAGATGTCGGAGCCCTGCGGGAGGCCGAGGGCCGATCACCAAGCCATGCGAAGAACAGCAAGCGGTGGCCATTCGATGTGGGGTACCAACAGATGGAATTTCAAAGCTTCGCTCTCCCAAGGTTTCGGCATGGTGTTTTCCGACACTGGAAGACGGCCGCTGTGCATGCATTACCCTCAAGGTCGTGCGGGCTCAAAATGACTTTGTGCAATCAATCGGCAAATGCCATGTGTAAAAGGTCGGATTAGAAATGGAATGGGAGAGAGCTTTGCCTGGCTCAAATTGCCTAACCCTCCACTGGGCTAGGTGCACCACCCAAGGCTTGGTTTTGCCGGAGAAAAGTGATTCGTTCAAGATAATCAAGAGGGTCAGTCACCATCCAAGCACAATTGTGCATAAGCATGGTTAAGGGGAATCATGGAGTGGTTAATCACCTTTTAGAATTAAGGAAAGAGCCTCTTTGCCACAACACATAAAGAGGCTCTCATGGCTTGCATATGGCTTGTGCATGGCTCCATGGCCTCATTTGGCTCAAAAGGTCAGTCAATTTCATAAAATGTTTTAAGAATGACATTTTGTGAATTAGAGTGGGGCTTGATTTGGAATTGTTTGATGATGGAATTATAACTTAGGAATGGCTTTGATTAAATGGATGGCAAATGGAAAATGTCATGTGGGCTTTGTGGGCCAAATTCGCTTTTATATTCAAAGTTAAATCAAGCTAGGAGGCTAGGGAAGTGGGCTTTTAAATTTAAATGATTTCCTTTTGGGATGAGATTTTGCAAAGGCTGGGCCAAATAATGTTTAGGCTTGGCTTGTGGATGCTTCACGAGTATTGCACAGCCATGATTCGTCAATTACCGATATTGCCTTTTTTGCAGTTGCCATGTAAACAAAATTGCTACCATGGGCCAAAGTTAGGCTAGAGTTGAAATTGATGTAAAATTAATGTCGGGAAATGTTTATGGGAGTGTTTCAAAGAGGTTTCTGCTTTGGTTAGGTTTTGATTTTGGGATTTGGGCTCATTTTGGGCTAGGTTCGGGGTTTAGGTCAAAAATGGCCCTTTAGCCTGGGGGTTGAATTGAAAAAGTCTGGATCAAGTTTTGGGCAAATCATGTTAGTGTTTTGAGCCAGGGGATGTCAAGGAAGGTTTAGAAGATTTGGGGTTAATAGAGCTGACTGGGTGAGTTTTGGGTTAGGCCTGTGGTCAGTGTCCAAATCGGGCTTTAAGGCCAGAAATTGGACCCACTGAATCAAATTAAGCTTGGATTTGGGTCTAGATTGTGTTTGGGATTGAATTGAAGTTTAGAATTGACTGGACCTGAATTCTAACACTGGTAGGTTTGGTTTGGACATTTGGTTTACTTAAGTTAAAAATGGCCAATCAGTTTTACAAAAGTGGTAAAATTGGCTGCACCGTCTGCCAGTGTAGTTGAACAAAACGAACAAATATTTTGGGATTTTTCTGGAATTTTCTGAGAATTTTTCGAATTTTTGGATTTTTTGGGTCAAAAAGTGTATTTTCAGTATTTGGAAGGTATTTGGGGTATTGGAATTTTTGGCATTTTTGGTTATGGATGATCAATTTAGGTGATGTGGAAATGTTTGAGATTGATTTTGGAATTTGCAATTTGGAAATTTTTTGGAGAAATTCTTGTATTATTCAGCTGGGGTAAAGTTGGCGGTGTCGTCCTTGGCCAAAATCGAAAATTTTAAAATTGGAAGATTGGTGATGTAAGAAATGAAATCATTTTTGTTGAGCCATTAAGCCACAATGCTCTACATGACATGGTATTCTATCTAGCAGATTCACTATGTTGCTCCTAACCCTTCTTAAATGGCATGAAGTTAAGCACCATCCATGTGAATCACCTACATAGAGTCAGAAGTCACAGTATAAAGTGTTTATATGTGCGAAAGTGTAGTGCATGGGTGTAGGCATGTGTAAGTCAGCCCTTTACCGTAACAGTTACCCAGCACCAAGGCCAAAGAGTCCCATAGAACTGATCCTTTTGGGGTCCTTACATTTCATTTCCACCCTCTAGGCGATTAGGGTCTTCCATTTCAAGTTTTGTGGAGTTTACAGGAGTTAAGAAGTGGTTTGAATTTCTAAAAAGGTGGGTCCCACTCCTAGTCCTCTAAGATAGTCAAAGGAAAGGCCTAAGGCTAGATCCTAAGTACTAAAGAGAAGAAGAGAAGACTCATCAAAAATGAGGTCAACAAATGGACCCCCAATAGGTGTGGTGAGTCACGGAGCACACCGCGCGTATTGGTGTTGACCGAAACGATCAACAAAACTGATCACGTATGTCCAAGTAACAAACTTAGAAGGGGTGAAGATCTTCTCCTCTACTTCGTATGTCAAGTATATCTCCTAATGTGGAGATTCTCGAACTCTCGCCTGGGAAAGGAAGAGAGGTGAATCCCAAATCACATGATTCGGGAGAATTTCGATTTAGATTTTATTTTGTTTCATGTCTGCTTCCATGATGTGAGCTAGATTTCAATTTGAGCTCAATTTGAATATCAAGCTAGTTAGATTAATTGGATGATTTGATTTGAAATAAAATTTGGAATTTTCAAGTTTTAGATAAATACCCCAACCCCAAAAAGAAGACTTAACTCCATTGATCATGGAGTCATCACAATGAGGAAAGACCCCCGAATAATGCCATCGATGTAAAATCCGTAACCTCAAGAGTTCGTATTCGATGTATTTCAAAGGCACAGAAAAGAATCCTAAAGAAAATGGGATGTAAAACTTGACTCAAAAGTTTGAATTTTATGTATTTCAAAGGCAAGAGAAGTTATAGTCCTTAGCAAAGGTACTGATGTAAAATCCTCGACCCAAAAGTCAATTTCATGTATTTCAAAGGTAATAGGAAGAGAACTTTCAAAGCAAGTGGGCTTTGGATGTAAATCCTCGACCCAAAGGTTCGAATTTGATGTATTTCAAAGGCAAGAGGAAAAGAACTTGAAGCAGTGCAGTCTTGGATGTAAAATCCTCGACCCAAAGGTCTGAACATGTATTTCAAAGGTACAGGAAGAGAATCCTAGCATGCATTTCATGTAAAATCCTCAATTCCAAGTGCTCGAATTCGATGTATTTCAAGGCGTAGGAAGAGAATCCTAAAGCAGCAGAAGCCCTGATGTAAAATCCTCGACCCAGAAGTTCGACTCGATGTATTTCAGTGCACAGAAGAGAACTTAAAGGAAGCAGCACTGGATGTAAACTGACCCAAAGGTTCAATTCGATGTATTTCAGTTGCAGAGGAAAATAATCCTAAAAGAAGTTATACTTTGGATGTAAAAACTGACCCAAAGGTTTGAATTTGATGTATTTCTTTAAAGGCACAGAAGAGAATCCTAAAGCAAGGCAGTTCCCGATGCAAAATCCTCGACCCAAAAGCTCCGACCCATGTATTTCATATAAAGAGGAAAAGAATCCTAAAGAAGGCAGTCTTGGATGTAAAATCCCCGACCCATAGGTTTGAATTGATGTATTTCAAAGGCACAGGAAGAGAATCCTAAAAGGCAGTTCCTGATATAAAATCCTGACTCCAAAAGTTTGAATTTGACGTATTTCAGTGCACAGAAGAGAATCCTAAAGCAGTGCGCTGATGTAAAATCCTCGACCCAAAAGTTTCCGAATTCGATCGAGGTTCGATGTGAGATCCGGAAAGACTGACTCAGATTTGAAATTTGACTGAGATTTGAAATTTTGGAAAGATTGAATTTGAATTTGAAATTTGACCGAGATTCTAAATTTGGAAAGATTGAATTAATCTAAATTAATTCGAGATTCAATTTGGAAAGATCAATCTAATTTTGATATTTGAAATGATGAGTTTGAACTCTCATTGAAATTTGATTTAAGATTCGATTTGAAATTTGGAAGATGAAATTCTAAGTTTGATTGAGATTGATCTCGAAATTTGATCGAGAATTCGATTTAACATTCTTTGCGGATTTTGTTTATCCTTTAATGATTCAAATTTTATTTTGTCGTTTATTTAATGTCTATGTGAATTCGTGTTTCTATTTACTTTGATTTTTTTTTTTTCACTTTTTTGTTTATTTTTTCTGTTCTTTGTTCGAAGTTCATTTAACTTTTAACGGCGTTTCCCAATCAATTTCACACAAAAGAGGTGAAGGCCAAAAATGCGACATGGTCACTTTTATTCCAATCATATCAAGATACATCGTACAACTTGATTCGGAATATATTTCATACAATCCATGTAGACTCAAAACGGACCGTGTATGACCTTTGCCGATCCATTCAAAGAATAATTCTGCCAAAAGTCCATGTCTGAATAGTGAGATACATGTCAATAACATCACCTTCCAAGCCATCCCTTTGCAAGGATGCCTATGATGTATGATTGAGGTGTGATATTTCATGTAACTACAAATGTATACTGAGGCTCTCTAGCTCCGGGTCTGGCCGGAAATGGGTAAGGTATCTTTCGTCGTCCATCCTTCGAACGTAACCGAAATCCTCTTCACCGGTACTCCCGTATGCAATGCTTCGCGATATCTCGCTCCGTTACCCTTCGCACCATGACGGAATCCCACGGTAGCGGGTATCTTCACCGGCCCTCGGAACTCACCTGGACTCGCTATCCGGAGGTCGATCCGAACATGATGTCACACTCGCTCAGGAAAGAGACTGTGCAGAAAGGCTCGACAAAGTCATGGTGATCAATGTGTGGGGGCATATAAATACCCCGCTCAGAGATGGCTGATGATGTACGATTGGGTATGCAACCGTCGCGCACTCCCTCCATGTTATCAATCTCTTTACCATTCTCTGATGACTCATGGCATCGGGGTCCACTCGCCCATGACGGGAGTATTCCCGCTGGTTTCCCTTCCCCGTCCTCGGCAAAGTTGTAACAGCATCCACATCGTATCGTTACTCCTTCCTTTCCCCGGCATCCATCTCCGGGTCTCCGAGTATGTGTTTTCCTTAGGCGGCCTGCCGGCCTGGGCTTTTCAAATCCCGGATGCAATCCACGATTTGCTTGCTCATACTCGAGGACACGTCCGTATGTAATTCGAGGCCCTCCAAGATATCGATTCTTCTCGCCTAATCCTTTCAAAGTATTCAAAGGTTTTCTTTTCAACATTTTGCATTCTCTCCAGCTCGTATTGAATGATCTGTGAGGCGAGGCTCGGTGACGTATTGTGGGATATAAGGTCTCGATCCCTTCACGTTCTCCCGCATACTCGGCTCCTCGTGGGATGATGGTCACGGACATCCCCCGGGGTTGCTTCGCAACAAGGTCATGCATCACCGGTGGTTCTATCCGTGGCGTGGTAGCCTTCTTTCTTCTCCTCGGGTCTTTGTGAGATTTCTCTCGGTTCTTTCTGTCATCCTAGGAGCTGGCCTCCTTCTTTGCCCTTGGTGAACCGGTGTCCTGAAGTGTATGCACCGACATTAGCAATGCCTTGCCGTGCCGATCCGCGCCTAGTTTTGTCAACATCTTACGGATACGGCGATTCTTTATTTCTTCGTTGCGTCGCTGTGAGAGTAGCTCTCCGAACTTTTCGAATCTCTGTGCGCGGCGCTGACAAGCTCTGCCCTCCGCCGTAGCGACGCGACTTCATTTTCTTATCTTTCTTCAATATTTGTCTTCTTCTTGTTGCCGGATCGTGGCTCGGGGCCACCCACTTTCATCACCGTATGTCCGGCAAATTTTCCTCGTCAACCGGGACCCCAGCCACTTTCCTCGCATCGTAGGCTCACGGGGTGCGAAATCTGAGTCAATCTCGATTATCGCTCCATCTTTCACCCTCTTTTCATTAAGTGCAAGGCTTACGCCATTCTTAAAGTTCACATTCAACCGCCCGCTCGACATTTCGCGAAAAGACAAGGAAAAGGATCGGGCCGTACTAAGAACAAGAACATCAAGAAAATGTTTATTAAAGACATCTTGTTTTATTATCATTTTTATATTTTCAAACTTAACAGAATGAAGGAGCAAGACTGTGTAAAAGATTTTGATTTGGAAAAGAAAACAAGGAAAATTTTATTACTCGTGATTTTATTTATTTTGGCACATTTTTCGTTATTTTCAAATCGGACCTTACCATAAGTAATCACTTTGCCCGTGCTTCTAGGGATGGAAAGTTCATTCCTTCGAAACATCAGTAGCTTGGTGAATAATTTTTCAAGCACGTCCATCGATCGAAGCATATGTCGTTCTCCCGGGCAGACCACTAGCCGGTAGGAGCCCTCCCCCGAGTAATCGCCTCAACTACAAATGGTCCTTCCCGCTTTGTCTACCTCTCCTATCTTGCGGTGTGCAAGAATAGGTCTTCGAGAACAGAACTAAGTCACCAACTTCTGGGCTGCTCCCGCGACCCGCCTGATTACGAGCCCGAATCATCTGAAATTTCGGTATAATTCTACCCCTGCGCCGCAAGTCTTTCCTTCCATGTGCCTCTAATTCCTTCGAGTCGTAATTGGCGTTCTCTTCTATCGGATTTTATTTGCAAATCGCAAATTCTGAGGAAGGGAGTCGAACCTCTAAAGGTAACACCGCCGACCCATACACCGCAGCGTAAGGTGTAGCTTGCGTAGGAGTTCAAGGTTGTCCCAGAGGGCCCACAAGGCTTCTAACAACTTCTCGTGCCAACTTTCATTTCGTCGTCTAAAGTCTTCTTTAAAATTTGAACGCAGAGTTTTATTAAAAGCCTCGGCTGTGTGCCGTTTGCTCTCGGGGTAGTAAATTGTTGAATATCGCCGCTCAATTCCGTGTCTCCCGACAAAATTGTTGATTTGTGTGCTTCGAAGGCTGACCCATTATCCGAGATGATCCCCGCGCGGTACCCCGGCTGCATAACTTGGTTCTTTGAAATTGCAAGACGTGATGCTTTCACTTCTCTTTATGAATCGTCGCCCACTGAAAAAGTAATCAGAAATGCAAGAATGAGCGATGTCCTTTGACGGCCTCCGCGGTTCTATCGACCAACTATATCCGTGCCCCAACATTCAGTGTTCCGCCACGATGCAACTGTCTGACAAGACATCTGGAGGTTGGTGTAGAACCACTCCCGCCGCACTGCACCGGTGACAAATTTCGCGATTTTCATACGGCCATCATCGAGGGCCGTAGCATTCTAGTCTTTTAATTTTCATTTTCATCTTTGGACCCGATCGGTGAGCGTCACGAGTCCCGAATGCACCTCCTTAACAATTCTTCACGAGCCTTCTGACCCACCAGCATCCTTACCACATTCATCAAGACCTTTCCGTATAACGTATTGTTTACTAATGCGTAGGACACGCAGTTCTTTTCTTGATCCGATGGGCTAGCGACCCACGTCTCGGTAGTTTCCCGTTTGCAAGTAATCTATTAATGGTTGTCGCCAATCTTCCGTGTTTTCTGCCACCGCCGCAATCGATTCTTCTTCCTTATCTGATTCGTGTATCGTGTCAATGTCAAGCCGTGATAGGACTCCGGCGTCCGTGAACCGACACTTCCACCGATTCATTCCGCAACAGCAAATTCGCGGACGGCTAGCGCATCCGCTAGAGCGTTTTCTTTTCTCGGGAATTTTCAGAGATTGTCACATCTTCGGGAATCCGTTCCATCAGCCTGTACGGCATACCTGAAGCATTGCCGAGTCTGCTTTAAAATTCGTATTGTCCGGCGATCCGCCGAATGATTAACTCCAGAATCCTCGTAGATGTTGATGTCTCGTTATCCCCATTCGAATGGTTAATTCCAAATTCCGTTATGAGGGCTTCGTATTCCGCTTCGTTGCTCAGAGCCATTTCCGTCAAGTGGTAGGAGTATCTTAACATCCCCCGCTCCGGTGTTAAAAAATTAGCCCGATTCCCCGCCTTTACCGGCACTATCACTTGCGCACTTCTTCGTCTTCAGGTGTCGAAGATGCTCCGTCGAAATATAATTCCCAACGTCGATCAAGGTCTTCTAGATTCATTATTTGTTCGTCCGGCGATCGTCATCGAGAGGAGATTCCCGTCGGCAAAGGGTGTGCCGCAAGGAAGTCTCGCTAAGGCTTGTCCCTTTACGGCACGAAGAGGCACGAAAGGAGATCG
Source organism: Papilionanthe hookeriana x Papilionanthe teres (assembly GCA_022702705.1). NCBI lineage: Eukaryota > Viridiplantae > Streptophyta > Magnoliopsida > Asparagales > Orchidaceae > Papilionanthe > Papilionanthe hookeriana x Papilionanthe teres. The sequence goes on from CM040425.1 coordinate 45,908,038, forward strand.
AATTGCAATAATATCATTGACTATCCGGCAAGTTTGCTCGAAAGCGTCGGGACGAGTCATCATATCAGAACGGACAACCGAGATTAGGTTTGATCCTTATGAGAAAGCATGTAATGCCTCGAGCTTTCGAGCGCTAAGATCAGGGCCAAACAATGCTTTTCAATTGCGGGATACTCATTTCCGCTTCTGCTAGCAGAACGACGACTTAAGTAATAAAGAGCATTTTCTTTACCCTCATCATCAATTCCTAAGCATGTGGTTCTCAGAGAGTCGTCTAAAAGCCGCGGTATAAAGTATTAGCGGTCTACCTGAGACTGGGCGTTAAGACAGAGGGTGTCATTAAATATTGTTTAATGTCCTTGAAGGCCTTTCCGCATTTCTCTTCCCAAATAAATTTGCCGTCCTTTTAACTGAAGTTTGGTAGGCCGACACCTACTCCGACAGTTCGAGATAAAGCGTCGAAGATATGCCAGCTTCCCTTTGAAAAGATCGTATTGTTTTTAAGGTTTTGGATGCGGCATTTCTAAGATGCTTTTAATCTTTTTCCGGATCGATTTCGATTCCACGATGTCGGAGCAACGAATCCTGCAAGAATTTCCTGGAGTGCGACGCCAAGGCGCATTTTGCGATTCATCTTGCCGCAACGGCTTTAATCGTTCGAAAACAATTCTCAAATCATACAAATGGTCAAGCTCCTTTACTTTCGATGACCACATCGTCCACGTAGCATTCGACTTGGATTGTGGATGAGATCATCAAAAATTCTTGTCATTGTTTTTTGGTAGGTCGTCTCGCGTTCTTCAATCCGAATGGCATCACCGTGTAGCAAAATATCCGATCGGCGTTCGAATGCCAAGCTTTTCATCTTCTCGGAGCCATTTTTATTTGGTTGTATCCTCAAGATCCATCCATGAACGAGAATAATTTCATGTGTTGAAGCGATGTCGATCATTGCCCCGGGATCTAGGAGGAAATTCATCTTTTCTGACATGCTTGCTTAAATCTCTCCAAATCCACACAAATTCTCGATCTGACCATTCTTCTTCCCGACTGGTACCACGTTGGCTAACCAAGTCGGGTATTGTTCTTCACGGACAAATTTAGTTTCCTATTAGCTTTTCAACTTCCGCCTATGACTTGTTGTTCGATTTCGTATCGCATTCTTCGAATTGGCTCGGTTCTAACGTGTTGTGTGGTCCACTCCTAGTTTATGGACTGCGACCTCCGGAGCTAAACCTCGCATCCTTCATCGTAGCTCCAAGCAAAACAAGCCAATTCCATTAATAACTCGATTATTTCTTCGGAGTCTTCTTATCGAGTAAAGAGCTACCAAAGGCAGGGTCTGTGCTCTTCGCTGGGCACTCCAAGTTAACTTCTATTAACTCATCTATCAGTGTAGATTTGATTTCTTCTTCGAATTTCGTGAGCGTCTCCAATTTGTAAATTCGAGTTCGTCCGTAGTTTCCATAGCTTTCATTAGATTCGTTATGTGATAACCAAGCAAAATTCGCATCATCAACCGATCCTACCGTGCCGAATCCGAGACCATGCTTTCGAGTCAAAGGAATGCACGGAGTTATTCCATAAATTTTCAAAACGTTGTGATTGGACTCCGTCCACCGAAGCCGAGGTAAGAAACCACGCTGAATTAAATTTCAACACAAATGGAGAGTACCACCAAAAGGCAATTCCATTAATTCTGATGAAGTAGCATCTTCAAATTGTACATTATTTTCGCTTTTGAGGAAGAAGCACCACTAAGAGAATTTGGATTGGTTTTTACCCACCTACGCATTCGACCTCCATACCCTCGATCTTATTAGAATGGATCGGGGTCGTGGTCATAGTATGTACATAGTGGTTAATCTTCGTACATCGATTTATATTCTTCGTTTTTTCATCTTCATCAGTAGATTTCGAATTGCGGCTTCTTTCGACTTATCACGTCGCTTCGTTCTTCGATTTCTCTTCTTCTTCAACTATCTTCCCAATCGACATTGATGGCCGGTTTCCTCTGTCCAATTGTCCTAATGTCTCTACCACGACTCGCCCCGGCCTCGACTCGGATGCGAGCTTTCGTGGAGAAACTCACCATCCGCCGTAAGGGACAGGAGCGACCGTCGGGACGAATCTCGTGTTCTTCGTTGTCCCGAACTTTTGCTTCATTTGTTATAGCATCTCCGGAGAAGATCGTTTTCTTCGAAGTGCAAAAAAAAAAAAAAAAAAAAAAAAAAAAAAAAAAAAAAAAAAAAAGACACATTGCATCCTCGTGGATTCCAATTTCATGTACGGAGAATGGTTGTAAGTCACCTTGAGTAATCGTCTCCCCATCGTAAGAGCTCGATGCACCGGATGTAGACGATGGTACCATCCCGTTTTCGGCGGTGTATCCACGGTCGGCCCATGAGAGGCGTTGAACGACGTTTCGAATCAATTATGTGAAATTCTCGCGGTTGTCTTTGCTAAGTCACCGGTCTTCATCGGGGAAGTATCGAGTCGAGGGCTCTTTCTCCTTCTCATTGAATCCTCCCATGAATATTCTCTCATTCCGCCTTCGAGCTCGGCGGCATCAATTTCCAAGTATGAAGCGTTCGAAGATTCATTATATTGATTGATGCTCCCGGATCCACCAATACTTCCGGGAGAGTGTAAATCTTCCGATTGTAACTGAAATGTACAACGGTCGGTCAGATCTCATTGCCCAAGTAAATAGGTCGTCGTCTCTGTGAAGGTAACACCTCGCCTCTGCTCCTTTAACGAGCAAACCTCATCTAAGGAATCTCCCAAACATTCGAGCTAAGCAAATTTCCGGACGTGCGTCTGACGAGCTTCTCTCATCTCTCGATAAGATGAGAGCGTCAGATGCTCGCCTTGGCGAGAGTTTCCAAGACGCGGCTAAAGACATCAGAAATTCACTTTGTTTTCATGTCTCGTCTTTCTCGAATGGGTATTTCTTCTCGCCGGGTTGGTTCTTCCCGAACAACCACCGCTTCCCTTTGTCTTTTGGACCCATTCTCGAGGTAGAACTTTTCCACTCCTTAAGTTGACTTCGTACCTCCAATCTATCGTCGAGCTCGCTGTGTCTTTCGAATCGGAATGACAGCTCTTCCTGAGCTAGCTTCGTAGTCCGAAGGCTCTAACCCCATCGCGACCGGAGCTCCTCGAAACTCGCGTATAGATTCGTTGCTTGTTGAACTCTCGTAGCCTCCTTGATGGATGTCTTCTTCAAATATTTTGCTCGTCGAGATCGTGTATGATCTGAGAATTGTCGCTGGTATCGAAATCGATATCCGGATTACCGTTAGTTACGTAATCGTTAGAATGGGCCAAAAACGTAGCCAACGCCATCACCCTTATCATTATATGATCCCACCGAAGTGAGCAGATAATCATACAGTCAAGGGTCTTCGAGGGATTTCTCCCCCCAAATCGGAAACAACTATCCTAGATGTTGTACTCTGGGCCTAGCTTCGTATGCCCCGCCTTCTCTTCGTCCTTTTTCTTCTTTTCTTCAATCGCTTCCGTTGAGGTGGTTCTATCGCAAGTGATAGTACCGGCTTAACAGTTTCAAACTCTGAATTGAAGCTCGTACCGAAGCGGTCCGGATGCCGTCTCTAAAATCTTTTTCGAAGACCTCGTCCAAGCGGTACCCATCCACGTCGCCTGTATGTGATTCATCGAATGATGGGATCACGATAACATTGACGGAACCTCCTTTCCGGGTTCCTTCATGTACTCCTTCGGGATCGTTATATTCCCTTTCCACAGGTTGTCACGTCAACTTTCAAGCGTGTAATGCAATCTTCTATTTGTGTCCAAGCATTTCCGCGTGTAAGGGCAAAAAGTTTGGATCACCCTTCTCGTTGGACCTCCTCTTCTGGTCTCTTAGGCTCGGCAACAGGTGTCTGGAGTCTTCATCGCACTCGCGGAACATTTTCGGCACCTCTGCCTCCATTCTCTCGAACGGATATTCTCCGCTCAAAGCTCTCTTAATGTACGTCGCGGACGAGGGTGGCTCGTTCATATCGTTGAGATGACCGATACCGGGCCGGTTGCCGGTAATTCGTTGTGGTTGTTGCGGCTATCTCCGGTGGTATTTGCATCGGTTGCTTGCCTTGTCAACCGCTCGCAACAATCCCCGATTTCTTTTCAAAAGTCTTTACAGTTTTTTGTTTGTCCGTCTTGTCGCGTGAAACTTAATTGCTTCGCCTTCGCAAGCTTCCGCCTTGCTTAACAACTTCTCGAAAGTCTTAACAGGAATCCCTTGGAGGAGAAGTGCTATCGGGCCATGGATGCTTTTTAGCAAAATGCCGATCGCATGCCGTTCTTGCGCTTGTGGTTCACACTATACTTAAGTTCCTCCATCGTGAGTATGTAATCCACCAAAGTTTCATTCGCTCGCTTCTCTACCACTAAATCACCTA